>OX453008.1:3746655-4995541 GCA_949699075.1 Asteroscopus sphinx | reverse complement strand
GCATGACGAGAATCTCGTGAAGGCTGAGAAGGATAAAGAAATCAGATACCTTGACTTGGCACACGAGGTTGTCGACATGTGGGATGTTGACTCAGCAGTCATTGTGCCGATTGTTGTTACGGCCAATGGCTTAATAGCCAAGAGCCTCGATCTACATCTTAGGAGGCTCGCGTTGGGCAGCTGGGTCAAGGGCTTGACACAGAAAGCGGTACTCCTGGATACGGCGCGTATCGTCAGGAAGTTCCTCTCTCTGAGGCCCTGACCACCGGTAGTCTGTTCCCGATGCCGGCGGGCTACTATTTTTTATATTTTTAAATGTTTTTTTATATTTTTTTATAGAAATATTTAAAAATGTAAATAATATGTATATAAATAAATAAAGGAATAATAATAAAATGTAAAAAAATGTGTACTTTAATTAATAAATGGAATAATAATAATAACTGACAATACAATTTTTAATTGTTTAATTATTTTAATAAATAAAGAATACAACAATCGGCTCTTTTCCGTACGCAACAAAATAACACGCCAGCAATTTCCAACACGACAATAATAGGAATTGCTCGACAGTATTTTTTATTATGCTAGCAAGGTTTTATAGGTACACATTCGATTTTCTGTGGGTACACATTTTACATAAATTAGGTGTTTTTACGTACACGATATTTATTATTTTAAGGCTAAATGCGCATTTTTTTTCAAAATTTTGCAAGTAGAATTAGTACCCTGCGTGGATGAATTGGCACGAATGAAAATTAGATACTGTTGAATTAATTTGTGTATTGTTTCCTCGCAAATGAGAGAAAAGTACTATACAAGTCTCTACCAAAATAGCAATTAACGACCTAGTTTAGTTAAAAAAAAAAACAATTCAGTGGTCACTTTACTTATCACTTTAGTGACTTGAATTAATAATCTAATAGGTACCAGAAAAATCAAAAGATAAATACGATAAAGCCTATACTTAACAACGATTTTTGGACTTTTATTTTCTCGCATAAAGTATGAAAAGTTGAGTATTCACCTCGAGGAAGTAAGTAAGTAAGTAAGTAGGAGTATTCACTTTCCATCTTCATGTCTCAGTTTGGCGAACCGACTTGCGGTACCATTTAGGCAACAGCGTAGGTGGTATTGAAGTTGTCATGGGCAAAGGTAACCGCTTAACATCAGGTGGGCCTTTAGCTCGTTTCGCCATCCTAAACCATAAAAAAAAAAGGTTTTTTTTTTTTTTTTTCTTTTATATCAAATGGGCAAAGTAACCGACATAGCCCGAATAATTGCCAAACTTAAGTGGCAGTGGGCGGGGCACATTGCTCGCAGAACGGATGGCCGATGGGGCAGTAAAGTTCTGGAGTGGCGACCGCGTACTGGAAGGCGCAGCGTGGGTAGGCCCCCCACAAGGTGGACCGACGACCTGGTGAAGGTCGCGGGAATCCGCTGGATGCGGAAGGCACAGGACCGGTCGTTGTGGCGATGCTTGGGGGAGGCCTATGTCCAGCAGTGGACGTCTTTCGGCTGAAATGATGATGATGATGATGAAATGGGCTTACGTATGACCGCTACCTCACCTGATGTTAAGCGATGTTCGCAAAAACCTCCGTCACTTGATAGTTTTTCTTACACAAGGTGAGAAAGAACTCAAGGTACTATTAGCAAACTTTCCGGTGAACCACTAAGGATAAAATCGCTTGCATACATGTAATGTAGCAGGATTCGTTCAAGGGAATTTGTTGACAAAATGTATCATCGGGAAGGATTGTGACTGTACATCGCGACCAACCTTCCTCAAGTCTGGAAAAGTGTCATTTGCGAAGTGATTATTGTTGTTTCTATTCTGAATTTTAAAAAAAATCGGCCAAGTGCGAGTCGGACTCGCGCAGTAAGGGTTCCGTACCTCTCAACGACCTGATACCCCATAAAAACTGATTTAATTTACGAGAGTTTATCAAAAGACATCAACGTACAGTGCGCGAAATATGAATTTTTGAATGTCTTTCTTACGCAGGTACCGCCACATATGTCTATGTTTGTCTTATTTTTTGTATTTGTTGCTAAATAACATAATATGCACTATAATCTGATCAAGTTTGACGCTGGTATATATTACGGTTTTGAAGATAGAGCAAAAACAAAAACGTTGAAAAAATGCATGTTTTTTGAGGTTTCTTGTATGGGGACCCCCTTTGTTTTTAGACTTTTTTTTGTTTTTAGTATTTGTCGTGATACACCTCATAGCAACACATATTCTGAAATTTCAACCGGTTACCTATTACCGTTCAAAAGATACAGCCCTGTGACAGACAGACGGACGGACGGACGGACAGCGTAGCGAGAGTAATAGGGTCCCGTCTGTCACCCTTCGGGTACGGAACCCTAAAAATGACCGATTTTGACGAATTTAAGGAACATATATGTACCAAGAACTATACAATTATCTGTCACGGCGTTATTTATTTGCTCAAGATACATAGAGGAAATTTCTAAGATTATGATATTATTTGTAGGAACCTTTGATCCTTGGCTTGGAGTTTGAGTCTAGAAACGTTCGAGGAAATAATTAAGAATATGGGTGTTAGGCGTTGTCCTAATACGAAGCGACTACGCGAGTATCGCAAGCTCGCACAGTAATGGACGACGTTTGTGGTCTAGTGGTTCAAGTGTCGGACTGCTGATTACGAGGACGTGGGTTCGATTCCTACAGAACACAAATATTTGTGTGATGAACATAAGTGTTTGTGTTGGTCTGGGTGTTTCTTATGTATTATAAGTATGTATTTACAAAAAAAAAGTATATTACTATTATATCCATTGTCTAGTACCCATAGCACAAGCTCTGCTTAGTTTGGGACTAGATGGTGCTGTGTAAAAATGTCCCAAAAATATTTATTTATTTAATCGCGCGATAATGTCATGTCACAACCAAAATGCGGAAAATAATGGGCAGCTTATGTTATGTTGAAGCTGTTGAACTAACTAAGAACTTTGACCAACAACGTATTATTGAAAGAACTGAAAACCTCTTCACGGGTTATTGTACTCATCAATATGAACAACTTTTACTATCGGACCAACCCTGAAATCGCAGAAAAAATCAGCTGATCCCTACATTTTGTCGATTTTTTATTTTTGTCGATGAGTGTTTGTGTTTGTCTGGTTGTTTCTTATGTATTATAAGTACGTATTTACAAAAAAAAGTATATTAGTATTATATCCATTGTCTAATAGTACCTATAGCACAAGCTGTGCTTAGTTTGGGACTAGATGGTGATGTGTAAAATGTCCCAAAAATATTCATTTATTTTATTTATTTTTATTTTATTTATGTGAAAACAAATGTAGGGACCAACATATGTTTTTTTCGCAATTTCAGGGTTGATTCCCATAGTAAAAGTTGTTCATACTGATTAGTACAGAGGTTTTCAGTTATTTCATTAAAACTTTATATATTATGCGATTGCCTACAACAAAGGGATCAAGGTGAAGATGTAGGTGGTAATATGGATGCCTTACTGTGTTAGGCCGACTCGCACTTGGCCGGTTTTTAATCCCACTTACGCAAAGAAGTGTGTACAAAGATATAATAATTGGAGCAGAGCAGATAAAAATTAATCATGACATTCATCTAGAATTTATTGAAGTAGGAACTAGCCTATGTCCACGGCTTCGCTCGCGCGTAATTCGGCTTATAACAGAAAGATGATATCGTGCATTCCTCGGGAACTGCTTATTTTCCCGGGATAAAAAGTAGCCTATGTATTTATCCCGGTTACGGTCTATCTGTGTGTGAATTTCATCCAAATCCGTTGAGTAACAAACATCGAAACATCTTCACAAACTTTCACATATAATATTACTAGGATACTTTGATAAAATGAGCGCAAATACTGAGATCGTCTTGAAGCTCTATCAGTTTATTAGCGGGACTCTTAGAGAAAACAGTGAGTTCTACTAATGAACTACCTACCAATTAATCTATTAATACCGTGTAACCGTGTCACAAGGTGTAACCGGTGCTACCATAGAAATCTAAATAATATAAGGTAATAGAACTGGCAAAGACGCCAAAATCGAAAATTTCCTGAATCGGGGAGCTGGTTAGACTGCAGGAAGCCGACATCACCAGACCATAGAAATCTAAATAATAAGGTAATAGAAGTGGTAAAGGCGCGTGAACTTATCGCCGAGTACAGGTGTCTTGTAGGACACCAGTGCGCGAACCGTTTGCTTGATCATCAGCTGTTTTGGACGCGGTAAAATTATATTTTGCATCATATCTAAAAACGGATTTCTTTTTAGGCTTAATTTATTTTGCATTGAATGCTAGAAACATGGTGGGCGTACTTGCGTATTTATGTGTTGGTAACGGCAAACCGGCGACACGCGTTCTAAAAGACATAGATGATAGATGAAAAAAAAAGATACGCGTCGAATTGAGAACCTCCTCCTTTTTTTTCGTCAGTTAAAAAGGGTCATATATTTTCAAAAGAAAAAAATAGTGGCCCCAAGATTTTCATTACAAATGAGCCTTTTCATGGTTTAGTAAGGCCGCGCGGTAGTCGTTTTCTACGTATTCTCTTTGTCGGGAACAACATCGTAATTTAGCTACCTTATAATTTTTTTTTAATTAAAGAACTATTTACATCAGGTAATTAATATAATCAAATGGTAAACACATTAAATTTTTGGTGCCCTTAGGTCTTTTGAATGTCATAGCTATTCATTGGTTATTTATATATAAGTCTGACTGTGATGTGTTTGCCGACGAATGGAAGGCGATTTTGTCAGTATGTCTGGAGAAAGGAGGTCTGGAGTACTGCGAGATGAGTGTATGAAAGTATGTATTATTAATATTTCATATAGTTATTTAATTTTTTTTTAATGTTATGTTAATTAATTCAATTTTTGTCTTTAATTTTTGTAATTGGCATCCAGCCGTTTTAATTAAAGTAAAAATAAATAAATTATCAGACTCCATTAACGCCTGTCAATTTAATGAAAGCAATGTTCAAACATAATTTATTTATAATGGAAAAGGCGCTCCAGGTGTCCTTCGAGTCTTGGTACCTACCTAATCAATATTCAATATCAATCAATCTAGTTAGTTGATCGAGTACCGCTGCCGGACATAGGTCTGTCCCAAATTGCAGCACATCACACAGCTTAGTCCATATTATCTAGGCTATCCTAGTATTTGGTCATTTTGCCAGATTTTCTTCTCTGGACTCGTTTAAAAGGATTGTTGCTCTCACTTAAATTGATCTTAAGAAATGGACGATATTACCTTACAGATGCCTCCAAACTTATCGGAGAGTCTGCTGCCGGAGACAACTTCTCAAAAGCTGGAGAAGACCAAGTCTTTGGAGTCGTTTGCCAGTTCCACGAGCGAGGGTTGCAGCTGCGATGAAGCTAGCTACGGTATAGGTTACTATTATTGATTTTGTATATTTCTGTGTATATCTTCTGCTACATTAATGAAAATTTATCTGGCAACATGTGGCCTAGATGCAGCTGATTGTTTTCTATATACTGATATCTTTAAGTTAAGGGTTTATTGGTAGGTGTCCCGTATTTCTGGGTTGGAGGGCTGAATGCAGAGCCTATCTCACGTCCCCGGTCGAAGGTAGCAGGAGAAACACCGTGGTGGTTTTAATTGATAAGAGTCCAACATTGGCTCCATCTTTCTCGGGTGGAGGAGAGGACGTCCATGAGGTTTTACTCACGTTAAAACGGTGTCCTGAATTTGACATTTATTTCTAGAAATTTTAAATTTGTCTGTCAGCTTTTGACTACTGTATGCATTGTGTTCATGTGATAGTTGGCATGGAAATCGATGAGTGATGGACATCCACTGAAGAAAAAAGGTTTTAAATGTGAAAAGCAGACTTGACCGCTGCACCGTGCCTTTATCACTACGATCATTCGTTAGCAGTTAGGTTACTACCAAGTCCACATTATAATTATTATTATAACCTGGATTTAATATTTTCGCAGGTGACGCAATATTCTCGTGCTTTGTGGTAGCTCCTCACGTGGTGAGCGTGTGGCGTGGAACGTGGGGTTTGATGGAGCTGCAACCCAAGCTGTTCCCCTTCGCACAGATATACCTGATGGGTATCGTCATACACTGTTGCTTTGCGATCGTCAAGTAAGTCTCTTATCAGTTGCAGAACTTTTCTGGATAGATTCTGTTAATAGAGTTTCCCATCATTAACAGAATCTATGTAGAAAACAACATTTTCATAATAGCACCGCAAAATAATTATGGACAATAGTGTCCTATATTGGACACGAGCTGACGACAGCAAAACCAAGAACAATAAGGCCCATATTACAGAACGTTCCTCAAGTGTTTATCACTGTTTAAAACTAGTTTTGAGTTAGGATTTAATTTTAGAACATTCCTCAAGCATAGATTCATTGATCCCAGTTCAGCTGAGTTTAGCTTTATTCTAGACTGTAACTTGTTTCGGTGTTTGAGCACAGATTTGATCTATAATCATTCAAGTGTGGTCGAGACCACGCTTGAGTAGAGATTTATTTCCTATTTTCGGTTATATTCGTATTCAATGTTGTTGAATTGAAGTTTATAATTACCGTATTGGAATAGTAGAAGTTTAAACTGTACTCGAGGAACGTTCTGTAATACGTACCTAAGTATCTATGTCCGGAATTACAAACTAAATAATTACGAACATAACATTACCCGCACAGAGATTTCTAATCGCGAGATTTTATTCGCGCTGTTTTTATTCGTGCACTGAGATGTTTTTCCACCGCGATTTTTAATCGCCAGTTTTTTAAGCACCTGCTTTTGATTCCATGTGTTAAAAAATCGCGCGAGTAAAAATCTAGTTAGTTTAATGAGACTGCAGTCTAGTTCAAGGTTACAATGCAACTTAGACTTATTTATACGCATAATGCTTAGGGCATTGCCATCATAACAGGATTATGTTACAAAGGTCAATAGTTTCTTGGAAAGTCCGCACAATACATATCACGTATATTATGTTTCTGTACATAATGTATAATATTAGAGAAATTTGTGAAACTTAGGTACCATATTATCATATGACTCGTATCCCGGCAAAGTAAGATAGTTAAGGGAAAGCAACAGCGCAGTCGGATTAAACAATATGAATATTATGAATGAAACCATTTAGTATTATTTCGTTGCCTTATAAACATCGAAGAGCAATCTGTCACTGCCTACGCATTGCTACATTAATAAATAATTGTAATATGATTGAAACTATTTGCCCATTTATTTTGTCTTTTGATCTAGATCATCTAGATGGATTAGTGGCCCGTACAGATAACGTGATTGCGTGAAGGGTTGGCAAAGCTATATATTATTATTTTGCTTTCGTTCTTACACGTGTCTTGTTGTAGTAAACGAGCGATTTTTATAAATAATAAAGGAATTTCAGATTATGTCATCTACAAAAGTTTACTTAGTAGCTACCGAACAATTTTTTACAGATAGCACAATTGGGCCACCATAATATTTAAGCTAGGACCCACCTCATCATCATCATCATCATTATTTCAGCCGAAAGACGTCCACTGCTGAACATAGGCCTCCCCCAAGCATCGCCACAACGACCGGTCCTACGCTTTCCGCATCCAGCGGATTCCCGCGACCTTCACCAGGTCGTCGGTCCACCTTGTGAGGGCCTACCCACGCTGCGCCTTCCAGTACGCAGTCACCACTCCAGAACTTTACGGCCCCATCGGCCATCCGTTATGCGAGCAATGTGCCCCGCACACTATCACTTAAGTTTGGCAATTCTTTGGGCTATGTCGGTTATCTAATTAACAAAAATATATTTAGCCCATCACTTTCCCACGTAAGACACGGACTCGAAAACCTGCATCAATAAATTACTCTTTTTTCAGAACTAGACTGCTGTCCCGTTCAGCGGGAGCCTGGAGCAGTCCCGAAGGCGGTGCCGGCTCCTGGGTACGGGAGCGGCTCCTGTCTAGGGTCTACACCTATGTCTTCATCTTAAGCAACATCATGCACTGGCGCGGAGGCTGGGGACTGCTCGACACGTTCGTGGACTCCATACTGCCTGATGTCCAAGACCCTCATAGGTGAGCCATTATTTTTTACTTCCTCTATCATTCATGAGAGTTTTTGATGTTTATGTAAATACTTACAGACCACCTTCGACGACGACGTCTGTGGTCTAGAAGTTCGAGTGTCGGACTGCTGATCACGCGGTCGTGGGATTCCCACATCATCATCATCAACTCAGCCTATCGCAGTCCACTGCTGGACATAGGCCTCTCCCAAATTGCGCCACAACACTCGGTCCTTCCTTCCGCATCCAGTGGGGGGGCAGCTACTTTCATCAGGTCGTCGGTCCACCTGGCTCGGGGGCGCCCTACACTGCATTTGTCGATTCGCGGTCTCCACTCAAGGACTCGTCTGCTCCAACGGCCATCGGTCTTTCGACAGAAATGGCCAGCCCACTCCCACTTCAGCTTACTAATCCTACAAGCTATATCGTCACTCCGGTTCTTCTCCGGATAATCTCGTTACGGATTGTATCCTTCAAAGAAACTCCAAGCATAGTTCGCTGAGTGACTTCCGATTCCGAACCATTCCTATAGGACACAAATATTTGTGTGATGAACATAGGTATTTGTGTTGGTCTGGGTGTTTCTTATGTATTATAAGTATGTATTTTAAAAAAACCGGCCAAGAGCATGTCGGGCCATGCTCAGTATTATAGGGTTCCTTAAGTAGGTGTTACAAACAAATCAAATCGAATATTAATCATGGCTATTTTAGTTTTTGCAATAGACGGCAGCATTGGCGACTCAGATAGTGTTGTTAGTAGCCGCCGCTAGATGGCGCTATAAAGTGCCAAATGCAATAGACGGCAGCATTGGCGACTCAGATAGTGTTGCTACTAGCCGCTAGATGGCGCTGTACAGCGCCAAATTTAAGAAGTTTGTCATTTCAATATAACCCAAAGTTACTTTTTGTAATTTTTTTAAATAAAAAGTAAGTAAAGGAGCATTATTTGCTAAAATAATTTTTCACTAAGGTCAATGACCTTTGAACTAGGACGTTTTAAGTATTTTTCAGTTTTATCTCTATAAATCAAAAAATTATAATCACATTATACTCGAAATAATTTAAAAAGAGTTTTTACAAAGGTCTATCAATGTGGAAGATTATAAGTTTCTACGTTGCATAGTTTAGAAATGGCTGGGGGGGGACACATTGCAAGCCACTTTGGCGGGCTATATTTCGCAGATGGTACACCTGATAAAAAAGTTATGTATGAAACATTACCTTCATTTTAGTAGACCTATTCAATGATACCCCACACTAGGGGGAGTCGCGAAAAAAAAATTTTCATCCCCATTTCACATGTATGGGCGCCACCCCTAAAATACGTAATTACGATTTTTTTATTCATTTAAAATTGAGATCTATATCTAGACTATTTTTTAGCAAAATTTCATTTACTTATGTTTATAACTGTAGAAGTTATTAAGCTGTAAAGGATTAGGACAGACGGACAGACGGACGGACATGACGAAACTATAAGGGTTCCTTGTAGGACTACGGAACCCTAAAAAGGATATAAATATGATATCCTCTAGTACCCATAGCACAAGCTCTGCTTAGTTTGGGACTAGATGGTGCTGTGTGAAAAATAAATGTCCCAAAAATATTTACTATTTATTTTTATTTATTTCTAATTAAAAAGCAGGTTGGTAGACCAGACAGACAAACATCAATAACTTTTAGGAGGCTTCTCAGATGTGCAGAAATTCCTCTTGATGGTTTTCCTTCGCTGTTATCGCAAGTTCTAATCAAATTTTGATCTTCTCATAGATTCGATGTGTCCGAGGTACAATCCAAGCCAGTAGTGCACTGGCTTGGGTTGAACATAGATCCTTCTGTAGTTTAACTAGACTCACTGCTTTTCCATAAATTTTATTGGATTTTATATTTTTCTTTGGATGAGAGTGGCCGAGGATTGAGGCCAGTGAAGCGGTATTGGACAGGCCTATTACCAGCAGTGGACTAGGTACTATAGGCTGAAGTTTTTGTCTGCAGACCAGTGCTGATAGCAGCAATAACGCTGTTCTTCTACGTCGCGATCACGGTTCTGCGCTCGTCCCGCAACCTGCTCGCCTCGCCATACTTCCTAGTCACGGACGGCAAGGAACCCACCTACATATTCACTACTAGGTTTAAGATTTCTGTAAGTACCCTTAATTCTGTAAAAAAAAATTGACTGTATAATACTACATTAGCGCTATAGGCTAAAGCATCGGTCATAGTGTTGCTGGTATAAATCATAGAAATCTTAATAATAAGGTAATAGAAATGTCATTTATGTATACCGGAACGCGTGTCGCCAGTTTGCCACTACCAACACAATAATACGCAATTAGGGCGTATTTGCACAGATGCGTGGCCGACCTTTTAAAAATATATTTTTCTCTTTTCTTGAATGCTCCATTGTCGAATTTGTTCGGGAAAATCCATAGAAATCGTAAGTAAACAAAGTAATTAATTGTAATAGAAATGTCATCAACATTTTTAAACCAACACATAAATACGCGATTACGTCCACCACATTTCTAGGATTCAATGCAAAATAAATTAAGCCTAAACAGAAATCCGTTGTAAGATATTCTACAAAATACAATTTTAGTGACTCTGCGTCCAAAACAGCACTGATGATCAAGCAAATGGTTCGCGCACTGGTGTCCTACGAGACACCTGCACGCGGTGACACTTTCACGCGCCTTTGCCACTTCTATTACCATAAATTATTTAGATTTCTATGGTGCAAATAGACGGCGGAAACAACTCTTTCTATCAGGTGAGCCATCGGCCTACTTGCCAACCTATTAAACTGCTTCTGTAGTAACTAGTAACACTTTTTTTGGATAATTTGAAAGATTAAAAGTAGGTACTTCATTTCGCGGTGTAAGTCGCAATCTACATAATCTGGTTGTCTTCAAGACTCGAATGGATAGGTTTTTGCTGGGCAAGCGTGAACCATCGTCGACCGCACCATCGCTTAACATCAGGTGAGGTGGCGGTCAAACGCAAGCCCGTTAAGAAAAAAAAAAAAAAAAGACAAACGTCTCTCAATTTTTTTTTTCATTTATTGTTGGTACCTTCACAGCTTACAATATTATAATCAATTAATTAATCTACACATTACGCCAATTACGAAGCACACAACTAATTAAAAACAATAACATGTTATTGCAGGATAGAGTTAAAAAACTGAAAATCACACCACTTTTGTATATTACGTATTTTATTTTGTATTGTATTGTATTTTTTCTATTCTTAACGGGTTTGCGTTTTAATCTATTTAATTTTTTTATAATTATTTACCATTTTCACGCCGCAATGATCGAAGTTATTCTGTCGACGTCGGCTGTCGCTGAATACCAGCGCTGTGGCTCTGCTCTGTGCATGTGGCGTGCGTCATTCTTGACGCAAATAAATATTTTTTCTTTCTTACTTCTTGTTCAGTATTTTCAAAATGTACCTAAATTAAGGTACCTATAAAGCAATATGCAATTATAGTTTGCTGAGTGATGTTGTTATTTAATATAGTTTAAAATTAAAACTCAAATACGTAGAAGGACTGTCTAATGAATGCACTTAGGCCCGTATTACAGAAGCTTCCTCAAGTACAGTTTAAACTCCAATCACCTGATCACTACATCGTTACTTGAGTATCGGTCTTATTCCAGAACGGTAATTATAAACTTTAATTCAACAATATAACACACGAATTTCACCTGAAATAGAATAGAAATCTCTACTCAAGTGTAATCTGGACCACACCAGCGTGATTACAGATCAAATCTCAGCTGAAATTCCGATACAGGTGACAGTATAAAATGAAACTAAGTGAGTGAGAAAAAATGAGCTCTTCAAATATGACCACGCATTTCTGATACACGTTGTATAATACAGGGCGTCCCACGGATATGCCACATGGAGGGTACCTTGAATATTGTAGATGGAACATTTTACTGAAAGAAGACATTATTTGAATTTAAAAAACAATTTAAACTGCATTCATAGATATTTAAATAATTACATGGTTGAACCGGAAATCGAACCCGTTACATGAGAAAAATAATCAGCCTGTAGCTTTATCATACCGATCGAAAGGCTTCATCATAAGGATTATTTTTTGCAGTGTCACAAATAAAAGGAAGACCATGAATTGCATTTTTAATACAAAATTAATCATAGACATTTATTAGTAATAGGTACTTATGATAATGCTAGTTGTATGTCCTCACGGCAATGTCAGCTTTTCATTTTTTTGAACAAAATTTCACATCAAATTTTAAAATTCATGGTCTTCCTTTTATTTCTGACACCGACACTATGTTATTTAGCAAAAAATAATCCTTATGATGAAGCCTTTCGATCGGTATGATAAAGCTACAGGTGATTATTTTTCTCATGTAACGGGTTCGATTTCCGGTTCAACCATGTAATTATTTAAATATCTATGAATACAGTTTAAATTGTTTTTTAAATTCAAATAATGTCTTATTTCAGTAAAATGTTCCATCTACAATATTCAAGGTACTTTCCCTCCATGTGGCATATCCGTGGGACGCCCTGTATAGCTTAGTTAGCAGTTGTTAGCTTAGTTGGCAACTCTAATTATCTGTGCCTTCTTCAAATAGCGTTGCAGTGCAGACTTGGTGCAAAATTGAGACATAATACCTACGAACTTTTGTTATATTTTTATCTCCCAGTAATCCTCCACCGGTAATGGATCTCGACGGTCAATGCTTGCCCGAATAGTTATAACACTTATAACCGAATCAGTTGGGAAGTACGCAGTTGGGCTGCCCTACTGGACATGATTTGTTGACCGTTTGTCTTATTATCTTCACGGTCGTATTACTAACTAAACCGAGGGCATGGGTAAATGTTTATCCCATACGATGACTCCTTGCGTCAGGTACCAAATCAACTGAAGGCAATAGTAGTAGATGGTAGAACTCCTTGTAAAAGAGCTCGTCCGGGGAAGTACTACCACCGTATCTATTTCTGCCGGCAAACAGTGATGCTTGCATTCCGGTGTGAAGGGTACGGGTGCCGGTAAAATTAAAATCACGTATTAAGACTTTCCATCTGCAAGTTTCAGTTTGGCGAACCGACTTGCGGTACCATTCAGGTAACAGCCTAGGTGGTATTGCATTTGTTATGGGCAAAGTAAACCGCTTAAGACGCTGACAACAGCCAAATACCCCAAATAGGCTTCATTTAAAAACATTTTTACCTGTATCTATTCAGTTTGTGGCAGTGAAAACAATATATGTTAATCTTGATCGTATTTTCTGAAACTGTATTGTGCCCAAAACACGTTTTCTTGAAGTTTTCTCGATAGGAAATAATTGTAAACTAACCTCTTAAAACATGCTTTAAAGCAAACAATCTCTATTATTTACTAAATATTATAAATAAAATTAAGAAAACATTTGAGAAAGACAATAATCTAAACATTTGTTGTTTCTGTTTTTCAAATGTTTTTTATTAAACAACAAAATTGTTAATTTTCATTCAAGTTGAGCGGCGTATCTGACGTCCCTCGGCTCGTTGCCTCTCTTTCAGTTCTGTACGAAACGACAGTGACCGCAGAGGTCTGATTTTTTAGGTGTTGTCATCCTCTTAACATTAGGTGCAATGGGCCTTTAGTTTGTTTCGCCATCCTATAACCTAACTCTTCTTTAATCTATGCTATACCATAAAAAAAATCTTCCTTTCCCATCAATATGTAATCCTCAGAACAGCATGTAGATGCTCCATTGTTCATTACAATAAGTACCTAGCTGAACATTACAGTACCTAAAAAAACACTCGCAGACCAAATTACTTTTGTCAATCGTTTTTGTAATGATCAATACGAGTGTTTCCGATGTTTGCCGATGCACATTATTTTTCTGCAGTACACATTTTTTTACAACAGAGTACCTACAAGTCTAAAAGTATGTGGTGAAAATCTATTAAGGAAATTAGTGCGCGAAATTGTAGAGCTTACTGAATTAAACTAGGTCAAAGCAAATATTAATAAGGAGCTTTGGGAAAGATGTGAATAACCGTATTAAGGGAGTAACGACACTTCAATCAACTCAGCCTATCGCAGTCCACTGCTGGACATAGGCCTCTCCCAAGTTGCGCCACAACGCTCGGTCCGCTCGGTCCTCTGCCTTCCGCATCCAGTCCCCCCCAGCCACGTTCTTCAGGTCGTCTGTCCACCTGGCAGGGGGGCGCCCTACACTGCATTTGTCGATTCACGGTCTCCACTCAAGGACTCGTCTGCTCCAACGGCCATCGGTCCTTCGACAGACATGGCCAGCCCACTGCCACTTCAGCTTACTGATCCTACAAGCAATGTCGGTCACTCCGGTTCTTCTCCGGATAATCTCGTTACGGATTTTATCCTTCAAAGAAACTCCAAGCATAGCTCGCTCTATAGCTCGCTGAGCAACGACACTTATTCAGCTCGATTCAGCTTTTGTCCATAGAAAACACAATTTTTGTATTTCAGCGACGACGTTCAGCTGAACGGGTGCATACGAACTCCATACAAAAATTCTATTTTCTATGGACAAAAGCTGAATCGAGCTGAATAAGTGTAGTTACTCTTTTAAGTCGTTGATAGAAGCTAATAAATGTACACAAATTAAGCGATATTGATATATGATTGATACTTTAGTTTTATAAAATTATTACCATATTTTTCCTATATAATCTCATTAAATAAAAGTAAGTGCTTAAGGATGAGGAAACGTTAAGTAATGAGCTTCGATAACAATTACTTTGTTTTGATACCTACTAAACTGTTATTCGGCCTTGATGAAATACTTGTCATCATAAAATTCAAGCCAAAATTATCAGAAATCCCTACAAAACTGCAATTCGCACGTCATCAATCACAATCTTTAACCTAGATGCACTATTTGAGCTGGTTGAAGACCTCTTATCGCCAGAAGCATCGACATTATGTAGCGTAGAATAGAATCATACGCATAACCGTTCAGTCCCAAGCAAACATGGCTACGTCAGAGCGCGGGACGGGTGATAATGTAATTACAAGTAGTAATCTGCGGTCGCGTCGAGCCGGTGGGACTCACTCGGGCATCAGACATGCGTGGAAGCACTGCGGGGCTGGCCGACACGCTGGCGAGCGGCTCGCGTGCTCACGCGGCTCTCCTTGAGTCCGCGGACGCTCTCTTCGCGAGCCTCGTGGTGGCGCCCGCCGTCGTCACCTACTGGAAGTCCACCTGGACGCTCATGGACCTGTACGTGCTGCCCGACCAGCCCGTGGGCAGCGCCGCCGCGTGTGCCGCCTTCGGACTGTGCTGTGACTTGTTGTTCTCGGTGTTCCAAACGCAGTTGAGCAAACATCTGAGTCCGGAGAAGGGGCGGTTGACTTACTACGTGCTGTCGCGGTTGTGTACGTGTGTGGCGGGGGTGGCGTGCGTGGGCGCGTGGCGCGGGGTGTGGAACCTGCTGAACGAGTGCACGGGCGACAGCGCGCGCACGCTGCTGGCCACCACGGCGGCCGCCACGCTGTCGCTGGCGGCGCTGCGGGCGCTGCGGAACATCTGCGCGGCGCCCTTCGCCGTGGCCGTGGACTCGCCACAAGACTACTTCGATGTGCCCACTATGTTCCGTACGGTTGGTACTTTTTAGGTTTCAAGAATTTTAATAACTTCTTAGGTTTTCGCGATCACTACACATTATAATAAAACAAAGTTTAACCGGATTAAATCGCGTATATTATTTAAATTGGTTTCCCTGACGTTTCGAAAGCTTTGCAGCATTTCGTGGTCGCAGGTAGACTAAGATGACAATCGAAATTAATCAATTAATCAATTTTTTTTAAATATCTGTAAAGACGATTGTCATCTTAGTCTACCTGCGACCACGAAATGCTGCAAAGCTTTCGAAACGTCAGGGAAACCAATTTAAATAATATACGCGATTTAATCCGGTTAAACTTTGTTTTATTTAAAGAATTTTATTTCTCACTGGCGGGCCGTCCCGGCTTCGCACGGGTGGACATGAAAATATAGCCTATGATACTCAGGGTGACTGCCTCGTTGGTCTAGTGGTTGCAAGCGCGACTGCTGAGCGTGGGGTCCTAAGTTCGATTCTCGGGTCGGGCAAAGTGTTATTGGGTTTTTTCGTAAGGAAATTCTCAGTAGCAGCCCGGAGTCTGGATTTGTGCCCGGTCAATGGCAATAGGCTCGCCCCCTATTACATAGGACTATAACATAACTGGCGAAATGTGGGTGTACTATACACCTCTGCGTACCCCTTTGGGGAAATACAGGCGTGATGTTATGTTTTGTCATGTTATGTTGAGGCCTGAAATGAAGCAATTGACGGCCGAGTAATATTGGAAATACGAAGCCAAGCCGAGTCCCGAAGTGATTTTAAGAGGACGAAGCGCTAGCCGAGTCCTTTTTAACTTGCTATTTCGGCCGAGACGTCTAGTAATTTTCTCTCATTTAACAGAACATAACATAACCAGCCCATTACTATCCCACTGCTGGGCACGGGCCTCTTCTCAATATGAGAAGGCTAAGGTCTTAGTCCACCACGCTGGCCTAGTGCGGATTGGCGAACTACACACACCATTGAGAACTGTATGGAGCACTCTCTGGTGTGCAGGTTTCCTCACGATGTTTTTGTTTTCTCTCATTTGCGAGGAAACAATACACAAATTAATTCAACAGTATCTAGTTAGTAGTTTTCATTCGCGCCAATTCGCCCGCGCGCAGTTCTTGTTCTATTTTCAAACTTTAAAAAAAAAATAGATGCCCATTCAGCCTTTGAAGTAATAAATATTTTGTACCTAAAACACCTAATTTATGTAGCATGATTTAAAAAAAAAACTGAACAGCAATTTCTATTATTGTCGTGTTGGAAATTGCAGGCGTGTTATTTCGTTGCGTACGAAAAAGAGCTGATTGATGTACTTATTCTTTTTTTTTTAAATAATGAACCATTTTCCGAGTACCTAAGTGGGAGAAAAGAATTTTATTTCTCACTAGACTTTGCTCGATGCTTCGCCCGCGTTCTGGATAAAGTAGCATTCTAATTATTAAAATCGGTTCAGTAGTTTCAGAGTTTATCGATTACAAACAAACAAGTCTTTCCTCTTTATTTTCTTCTTCTTCTTTCCTCTTTATAATATTTTGTACCTTTAAATAAGAACTTACAGAACAGTTCGCTTATGAGATACAAAAGTACTAACAACTAAATTATGCAACGTGTATCAGAAATACGTGGTTATATTTGAAGAGCTCATTCAGGGCATAGCATAGAACAACTTTTACTATGAGACCATCCCTGAAATTGCAAAAAAAAACAGCTGTGCCCTTCAAAATCGTCTGTGTCGCTCGAGAAACTGTATGACAGCTTGACAGCAGATTTTTTATCGCGATTTATGGTTGACTCCATAGTATAAATTGTTCAATAGCATTCCCTGAATGAGCTCTTCAAATATGAGCACGCATTTCTGATACACGCTAAGTCTAATTTTAGACTAGAGTCTAGAGCAATTATTTCTAAGGGCTACGCTACGCTAGTAATATATATGTCTATGCTCAAGAGCGTTTGAAACGTTGCAGTGTATATATAATTCTTTAGCTTAGTTTTAAACACATTCATGTTATATCTTATCACAATTTTTTCATTTGGTACGTCTGTGGTCTAGTGGGTTCGACTCCCACAGGACACAAATATTTGTGTGATGGACATAAGCGTTTGTGTTGGTCTGGGTGTTTTTTTGTGTATTATACGTATGTATTTGCAAAAAAAATAGTATTTAAGTATTATAATCCATTGTCTAGTACCCATAGTACAAGCTCTGCTTAGTTTGTTGCTGTGTAAAAATGTCCGAAAATATTTATTATTATAGTATTATTCCATTTATTAATTAAAGTACATATTTTTTACATTTTTAAACATTTTTCCAAAAAACAGGAAATAAAAACATTTAAAAATATATAAAAATATATTATTATTATTGAACAGCTGTGCTCCTTCAAACAATGATATTGTTTTTTTGCCGTAATTAATCCGTGGTTTCATTCGTTGGATTATATTTTTCTACCTCAGGTTGGGTGGTTTTTCTTGCCAAGTACCTAATAGGTAAAATTGCATGTCAAAATTATTCAGTTTCTTTAACGTGAACCCTGTTTCGATAAGTTCAGTGTTACATCAAGATATAGTTTTAAAATTATGGTTAGATTATTTCCGTCAAACACTGCGGGTCTCAATCAACGCCCCTGTTCTATTTACCCATATTCGCAATAAGCATAACTCTGCCACAGTATATGAATCAATTCCCCTATGTAGTTAGGAAGTCTGTGAGCAAACAGAGTATGGAAGAGGCATCATTTTGATGATAATCTCTTCATCAATCAGTCCATTATGATTTTACTAAAAATATTAGATACCTAGATACATATAATATGTATTCATTTGTTCCAGCATGTTAATTAAATAAATAAATAAATGTTTTCGGACATTGTTACACAGCACTAGGTATCTAGTCCCAAACTAAGCAGAGCTTGTGCTATGGGTACTAGACAATGGATATAATACTTATATACTTTTTTTTATACATACTTATAATACATAAGAAACACCCAGAACAACACTAATACTTATATGTATCATGCATCACATATTGTTTGTATCCTGTGGGAATCGAACCCACGACCTCGTGGTCAGCAGTCCGACACTTGAACCACTAAACTACAGACGTCAAATTCAAATAACAAACATCCAAACATCTTCAAACAATAACATTTATAATATTAATACAGGATTAGATAATATGTTATCCAATTATTTATTTGTGAAAGATTCAAGTACCTAGGGATACAAACTTAAAGAAAACTGATAAATCATTTCCTTTTATATCAAGATTTCCTGTAAACCTGTTGAAGGTTCATCCAACCCGCTCTTTACAAACAAACAGCTCTGATTAGTTGAGTGCGTAGGTACTTGATACACAGGATCAGCTGATCCCTCGCTCAGTCGCATGTCGCGTGTACTGTTCGTGTATTATGATTCTGTAGCACTTGATGGCTGTCTTCGTGTATAGAGTAGAAGAAACCATTAGAACTGGCAACAGTGGAGTATCTATTTGGTGACATCCAAATTGTTTTCCATAAGTACATAACTAATCAACCCGTTACTGTTCTACTGATGGGCATGGCCTCTTCTCAGAATAAGAAGAGTTTAGTTCAGTGTTTTTAAATCTTTTTCATAGCACGACCCCCATTTGCAAAAAAAATGCCAGCGACCCCTCGCCCTTCGCGGCGGCGGTAAGGCTTTTTAATAAACATAATATTAAGAATTATTAAACAAATTTCTAAGTGACGCGACCCCCCTGCACAGTGTTAGCTACCCCCAGGGGGTCGCGAACCACAGTTTGAAAATCACTGGTTTAGTACTAATCATCATCCTCCGAGCCTTTTCCCAATTATATTGGGGTCGGCTTCCAGTCTAGCCAGATGCGGCTGAACATCAGTATTTTAGACGAAGCGACTGCCATCAGACCCCCGCAACCCAGTACTAATATGTGTACTAATATTTCCAAATTACTCAAAAGTTTAATACACAAAACAACTACTGCACCTAGTTAAGAGACCATTTTCCTGTACTACTCTACTCTCGATTTTCCAAAATGTTGGATTAAGTTTCTTAACACGTTCCCTGTCCCGATACAAAACGCAAAATCTACTTCTTAAGTCCACTTCGATATTAATTGTAATTCGTTCCAGACCGACTCTGAAACTGCAAAGAAAACAGCTGTTCTCCACATTTTCTCGATTTATATGAACACAAATGTGGAACAGCTGATTTCAGGGTTGGTGCCATAGTAAATGTTGTTCATAATGATAAGTACAATGACCCCTTTTCAGGTTTATGGTAAAGAAAAACTAATGTTGTAAAGTAGGAGATGCCAATAGTAGAACTGGTAACTGTACAGCAGGGATTCCCCAAATGATCGGTTTCCCAGGGGTCGACATAAACGAAAACTGATTTTGGGGGTCGACAAGGTCTAAAAATCGACCCCAGTTAATTAACAGAAGTTCTTATATGAAACGATCAAGATACTGTATAAGTTGTGTTACATATTGAACTAAGTTGTGTTACGTGTACCAACTTGTTATAAGAATGACTACTATTTTTGTAGGAAGTATCAAGGTTGTACTATTAAAAAACTTAAATGTCTTTGTTTTTGCAAAAAGTAATTACCTTTTTAAGTATTTTTACGTAATTTGTATTAATCATTATTAATAAAACTTGATATTATTTACTGAATTTTATGTCTATTTATTTTTTTGTTAAATTTTGATGAGAAAATGATGTCAAGTTTACTCACTTAACCAACCGCAAAGTTTTTAAACTGGTAAGTATTGTATTGTATTGTATATTGTATTTTATATCAATAGGAAGAAAACTAGAGATAGGATTTTTAAAGTAATTTGGTTATGGGGGTCTTAGGTATCAGTTCATTTTGGAAAAGGGGTCTCTTGCTCAAAATAGTTTGGGAATGCCTGCTGTAGAGTATCTACTTGGAGGCTTTTATACTCACGCTGAGAATGACATTGACTGAATCCACAATTTAGCCATAATCATACTCAGTCAACTCGTTACTGTACTACTGCGAGGCATGGCCGCTTCTCAGAATAAGTAGAATTTAGATATTATATATAGGTCCTGGGTTCGATTCCCGAGTCGGGCAAAGTGTTATTGAGTTTTTTCATTAGGAAATTCTTAGTAGCAGCCTGGAGTCTGGATTTGTGCCCGGTTAATGGCAATAGGCTCGCCCCCTTTTACATGGGACTATAACATAACAGGCGAAATGTGGGTGTACTATTACACCTCTGCCTACCCCTTCGGGGAAATACAGGCGTGATGTTATGTTATGTTAGATGTCATCTAAAATTTCCAAATTACTTAATTTTAACACACAAAACAACTAAACTAGTACCTAGGTATTAGACAATGTGCCTAAAATTTGCCCAGTATCTGGAAGGCTGATCAATTTGATCTATTGTCAAATCTAATGTCAGCTTCTGTTATTGGCCGGCAAAAATGTTAACAACCAATCACATCGCTTGACCTGAGACTTGACAGCTGATTAGTTAGTTTTTGCGTTGATCAGCCTTTTGGAAACTGGGGGTAAGTCTCTGTCCCCCATATAAAAGCCAAAATTTACTCCTCAAATCCACTTCGAAATTTCGAAGTCGAGTCGAGGAATTACAAAATTTGCTGTTTGTTTGTACAACATTGGTTTTTCTTCACCGTAAACCTGAAAAGGGGTCATTGTAATCATCATTTTGAAAAACTTTTACTGAGGGACCAACCCTGAAATCGTGAAAAAACTGGGTAGGCTGTATTTTGTACTACAGCCGCCAGAGGTTGGTTGCATGAATTTCCATGAGACTCACGTAACAAACGAGGAAAGTCTGCGCTACTAAGATATGTTTTCTTCAACTCTGTTGCTTTTATAGGTTACCAATTTTTCTTGTGTTGATAACACTGTTAATGAAAAAGGAAAACATAGCGACACAGTACACACGGCTACACATCAAGCTGTAAATTTCCAGTATAAGCTGACCTCGCATTGTATAGGTTTTCCTTAAAACGCGAGGTCAGCCTTTACTGGTTTTGTACAGCTTGATGTGTAGCCGTGTGTACATAATTATTCTTCTTATTCAGTTTGTGAAATATATTTTAAATTGGTCCAGTTTCGGAGGAGAAAATAGTCGAGAGTCATCGAATTATGACTTTTTACTTAGGCTGTTCAGACGAAGCTGCTGTTGTCCTTATCGCACTTATTTGATGGCCGAGCGCTCACCAAGCGACAGCTATAGTTGCTTCGTTTCTTGAAATACTATATTTTCAAAAGTCCCTCTACCCGCATTTCCTTTTAAGCTGTTGGCACCTACAGTCTACCTAGTCTAGTAGTTTTTATTTTAGTCCTATATCAGGATAAAAAGTCCTTTTTTGACAGACAGAATCGGTATGCTTTATTTACACCTAAGGAGCAATGACATACTGCATAGGTAGAATTATCTATTTCAATATTGATTTTTGCCACAAAAACTGTTAGGTGGCTTAAGAATTGTTGTTGACTTTTAGCAGTAGGCTCTAGCACCCTAGGTTCCTACCAAGCAGGCTAAAAATAGTTTTCTTATTAAGGCCCTGTCCGTGCACGAATTCCAAAAAAATACATTGTTTCTTTCCATTTTTCGTCATCATTTCTTGAAGTAGGGAGAATGGAAAAAATATATGGTGGAGTTGACTAGTTTATGTATCCATTTTGAAAGATCGATACACGATTTAAATAACTTCACTTGATAGAAAAAATCCAAACATAGCCAATTTTTGACACCTTGAATTCATTTTATGACGAAAATTTATATAGAACATGATTTTGAAACTTACACGATATATTTTATCGCAAGCCAAGAAATCCTCTTCAGTTTTTTTTTTGTTGATAAAATTACATTAATTTAATGTTTTACATAACTAATTGTTATCACGGCCCTGCGCGCCTCAGTGCTCCAGCTACCCACTGCGCCCCGCAGTCCAGGGACCTAAAATTCGTTAAGTGTTTTATTCTATTAAAGGGTGGCATAACGAGCTAAAGGCCCACCTAATCATTTGCCCATTAAAACTGCAATACCACCTAGGCAGTTGCCTAAATGGTATTGAAAATCGTGTTCGCCAAACTATATTGTGCAGTACGCGCAATTTAACTTGGCTGGAGTGAAGTTAGGCAATGCGCAGGTTTAGTGCGCAGGTTTGCCTCCCGCTTTCAATTGACGCCCGTAAAATGATTATGCAACCACCGAAATATAGTGAGTACATATAGATCGCTGATTGCAACGGTTTAGTGACAAGATCACTAGGGTCAAGTTAGATTGCTCGTACTCAGGGCCCGCCGTAATAGCGGCGGTAAGGCCCGTCATGGAGGAGTGACTGAAGAGGAGCCATGATGCCCTCACCTACCGGCGGACACAGATACTCTCGGGGCAGGGTTGTTTCGGGAAGTATCTGTGTCGCATAGGCCGACACCCGAGTGTCATCACTGCGGGAGCTGCCCAGAGTACACGGCGCGGCACACACTGGAGGATTGCCCAGCTTGGGCCACGCAGCGCCGTGACCTCATCACTGCAGTAGGCGGTAGCGACCTCTCGCTTCCGGTCGTGGTTCTGTCTATGGTCGGGAGCTAGAGCACTTGGGAAGGCGTCGTCTCCTTTTGCGAAGAGGTGATGCTCGCTAAGGAGGGAGGAGGGTTCGAGAGGCGATTACCTCTCTTCCCATCCACAGGAGACGACATGGGCGTCGCAGTGGGGCATAGCCGACCTCCAGCCACCCTAGGTGTGGGCCTGCGGGTGGCAGACTCGGGGAGGCCCGCCGCCCGACTAGTCAAGGCCCATGATGGTGGCGCGTAGCGTTCCACACGTGCCAGTCAAGAGGAAGGTGTGGTCGATGTGGTTGCCGCACGGGGAGAAGGAGCTCGTCTACTAGTGGCGAGCCGGGACCTATCGGGGATGGTTGGGAGAATAAATGTTTCCCACGCCTCCGGCCAAGGGTCGTTAGAAGAACACCGTGGTGGTTTTTAGTCAGTAAGAGTCCGACACTGGCTCCGTCTTCCCCGGGTGGAGTGCGTCCATGAGGATTTTGCCCGAGCAAAAAAAAAAAGATTGCGCGTACTGTAATTTCACCGGCAACTGTACCCTTCACACTGGAACACTGTAATGCAAGCATCACGAAATAGGTAGGGTACTGGTATTTCCCCGAACGAGCTTTTTCACATGGATCTCCTCTGCTACTTACGTCTTTCTTGATAAAACTTGTTAGAAATCTAAAAAGCCATATAAAACCTTTTATCTCAATGGTGTCGCTACTTCGTAATTCGCATGAGCTGATGTTTGTCAACATACTTCATAATAAAATTAAGGATTGCTTTATTGTTTACTATCTTATGTCAACATAATAATTTAATTACCCATATTACAGAGATTTTTATCTAATACACCCTGTATTATATTCATAGAAATCTAAATAATAAGGTAATAGAAGTCGCAAAGGCGCGTGAACCGTTTGCTTGATCATCAGTGCTGTTTGGGACGCGGATCACTAAAATTGTATTTTGCAGCATATCTAACAACGGATTTCTTTTTAGGCTTAATTTATTTTGCATTGAATGCTAGAAAAATGGTGGGCGTACTTGCGTATGTATATATTGGTAGCGGCAAACCGGCGACACGCGTTCAGGTATAAGACAGTAGATAACAATTCTATTACCTTAATAATTAGATTTCTATGATTTTGTTATATGTACATTTTATTATATTTATTTATACAAATAGGGTATGTATCTTAAACTATAAAGTATTATCTTATAAAGTAAATAGAAGTACATTAACTTTTTTGGTTTATGAATGCCTAACTAGTACTATAAAATTGACATACATATGACATACTTTTAACGAAAATTTTCCTGTTTGCTTAAAAGTTGAGAGATGGATTAGCAGCCTCACAGTATAAAGCAAATAATAAGATTAACAATAGCAAGCAAGGGAGATCTTCAATAATGTCCTAACAAAACCTTCAGTGAGTAATGGCGACCATGACCAAATTACGGACCTACCTACCCATGTTGCTGTAAAATCCCTTTACTACTTCAGTTTTTTTAGCATAAGGTTAAGACGCTGACGAGAAGGGTACGCTGTCCGTCCGTCCGTCCGTCCGTACGTCCGTCCGTCTGTCTGTCACAGGGCTGTATATTTGTCGTTACAAAGATACAGCCCTGTGATACCGTTATGTTATACCGTTGTAATAGATAACCAGTTGAAATGTTCACAGAATATGTGTTACTATGGTGCCTATCACAACAAATACTAAAAATAAAAAGTCCAAAACCAAAAGGGGTCTCCATACAAGAAACAACGTTTTCGTTCCTGCTCTTTCTTCAAAACAGTAATACGTACCAGCATCAAACTTGGTTGATTATAGTGCAATACTATGTAATTTAGCAACAAATACTAAAAATAGGGCAAACATAGATATATGTGGTGGTACCCGCGCAAGAAAGACGTACAAAAATTCATATTTCGCGCATGGTGCGTTGATGTCTTTTGATGAACTGTCGTAAATTAAATCAGTTTCTAAGGGGTATCAGGTCGATGAGTGGTACGGAACCCTTACTGCGCGAGTCCGACTCGCACCTGGCCGGTTTTTATTAATACTGCAACACCACTCAGCAAAATTTGTAATTGCAACTTACTTCTGTTTTGGTCGGTGTATTAGGTATATATAAATTCAATTAAACTTGGTTTTATTACTGGTAATTCTATGTTTATTACACATTCTAACTTAATACATTAGCCTTGGTTCGGGTGCCATCTTGACAGCCCGCCTCTTATCGACTAGTGATGTTCCATTACAAATAGTGACGTTACTTACTCATAACATCCTCCTTATTAGTAAAAGTTAAATTATTATAATTTTACAACAGCATTTTTCAGCTTGAGACAGTTTACAACAATAGAATAAAAACCTTAACTATAATTTTTGACAACTGACTGTTTAAGTAACTCAAAATAAGACAGTTTGTTGAACTACTATATATTCTGGACTTTACCTAAATCAATCCGTCCTTCACAGTCATTGCTAAAATGTTTGCTTAAACACTTAACAAAATATTTACTCTTATAAATCTAACCGTCTTGGTGGTCTTATGACTCTTCCACACCTAGTGCGCATTTCAACTGGAGTTGTACGCTCTTCGATAGATGGTGCTACTGTATGAGAATTAGGAGATATCTTGATATTTGGACTTTTTCGTAATATATCTTGAGATACCATTTGAGGTGACTGCGGAGGCTTCAAAATATGCTGTCTGTTTCTCCTTCCTATAAATCCATCTAACCCTTCAACAGTATAAGACCTAGGCTGATCACATTTGGACCTTACTGTGCCTGTAATCCATGGAGTATCTGGCATTTTCTTAAAATAGACTTCATCTCCTTCTTGTAGTTCTGGTAATGATTTAGTGTTTCTGTCATAGTAATCCTTCATTTTATTTTTATTCTCTTCCTTGGTTTTTACATATTCTTGAAAATTTACTGTTCTTGGTATTAAGTTTTTTGTGACTGTTGGTAATTGTGTTCTAAGTGAACGTGACATTAATAATTGTGCTGGAGATGGTAGATTTCCTCTAGGTGTATTCCTGAATTGAAGAAGAGCCAGATATGGATCTGTTCCTGACTCCTCTGACTTGGTAAGAAAACGTTTACATATCTTTACTGCCGACTCTACCAACCCATTTGACCTTGGTATGTAGGGACTTGACGTATTATGATGTATTCCCCATTCCCAAATAAAATTCTTAAACTCTGCCGAATTAAATGGTGGCCCATTGTCAGAGAATAACTCAACTGGAATACCATGTCTGCTAAAGATACTTTTAAGACAAACAATTACTGTTTTGGCGTTAGTACTTGTCACTGCCATTAATTCAATATAATTTGAGTAATAATCTTGTACTACTATGTATTTTTTAGATTTATAATCCATAAAATCAACACCAACTTTTTCCCACGGAAGTAATGTAACATCATGTGGAAGAAGTGGTTCTGGAGCATTTGAGCTTCTATTTGACAAGCAAATACGACACGACTGAACAATGTTTTTTATATCAGTTGACATAAATGGCCAAAATACATGTCCTCTAGCAAACGCTTTTGACCTTTCAATTCCCAGATGACCACTGTGTATTATTTTCAAAATCTCTGGCCTTAATTTTTTAGGTATGACTATACTGTTACTTCTGAAAACTAAATCATTTTCTGTATGTAAATCAAATCTATACTGCCAATACTCATGCAGATCTTTGTGAATTTGAGTTTTACTTGACGGCCATCCTTCTTTACAGTATTTTTTCAAAATCTGCAGACTTTCATCGTCGTTAGTGCCCCTGACTAACCACTGTAGACGTTCTGAAGACAGTGGTAATGACTTAATTAGTAAATTTACATGAATAATGATATCATCACCTAATTCATCTGAACTTGTTTCAGAGAGTGCTGCTCTTGACAAGGTATCAGCAATATACATGTGACTACCTTTCTTGTAAACTACATTTAGACTATAGAGTTGTATTTTCAACATCATTCTTTGGAGACGTGTTGGAACCTCGACTAAAGGCTTTTTAAACAATGTTATTAAAGGAGCATGGTCTGTCTCTACAGTTACAGTTTGTCCATATATAAATTGATGAAACTTGATGCAGGCAAAAACTATTGAATAGAGTTCTTTCTCTATCTGAGCCATTTTCTGTTGTGTATCTGTTAAAGTTTTTGAAGCATAATATACTGGATGTTGATTTTGTAATAACACTGCACCGACAGCACTCTTACTAGCATCACTTTGTAGGACAATAGGATCATGAACATTAAAATGTGACAACACTGGAACTTGACATATTAATTGCTTCAGACGACAAAGTGTTGTTTCATGATTGGCAGTCCACTGCCAATCAGTAGATTTTTTTAATAATTGGCGTAGAATTTCTGTCTCGCCTGCCATATTTTTAATAAAAGGACTTAAATAATTAAGAATGCCTAGAAACCTTTGTAAATCCTTTAGACAGGTAGGAGAGGGCATCTCTTTGATTGCTCTGACTTTGTCAGGATCAGCTGTGATTCCGTCCGCTGAAAAAATATGACCCAGATATTTAACACTCTCCTTGGTGAATGAACATTTTTCTTTATTAAACTTGACATTGTATTCCTTTGCTCTGTTAAATACTATATTAAGACGCTCGTTATGCTCTTGTAATGTTTGACCGCTTACTAAAATATCATCGCTGTATACGGCCACCCCTGGTATGTCACCAAACATTTCAGTCATAATTCTGTGAAAATACTCAGGAGCACAGCTGACTCCATATGGAAGACGTTTAAAGCGGTATCGGCCAAAAGGTGTATTAAAAGTTGTGAGGTAAGAACTTTTCTCACTCAATTTACACATCCAAAATCCACTACTTGCGTCTAAGGTAGAGTAAAATTTTGCACCAGCCACTTTGGCACGGACCACATCTACTGATGGAATAGGATAATGAGTCCTCTTAATTGCCTGATTTAAATTACGGGGGTCTAGACATACCCTTAATTGACCATTTTTCTTTTCTATTAAGATTAAAGAACTCACCCATGCAGTAGGCTCTGTGACCTTGGTAATGACATCCATTTTTTCCATCTTCTCAAGTTCTTGTTGAAGTCTATGATGTAATGCAAATGGTACCTTCCTTGGAGCATCGACTTTTGGCTGGACCTCAGGATTTGTACTTATGTGACACTCGCCAGGGAGACAACCAAGACCGGTAAAAACAGAATTATTACATTCAACAAGTTCATTTAAATTTATATTTTGTGACTGACTTGACTGTAATGGAAATGACTGTGATTGACTTTTTGTGACTTTAGGACATATTACTTTACTTGAATTTGACTCATTTTGACTTATTTCAGAAAACAATTGACTAATATCACTTTCTGACTTTTGCATGCTTGTAGTGTCGACACAGAAAACTCTTTTAATTAGTCCAATTTCTGAGCAAGTAAGTTTACCTAATACAGTTGGAGAATTCACATTCGCAATTATAAAATTTATTTGTTTTGCCATATAGAGGTCATTGAATTGAAATTTACACTCTAAGTTTTGCTGTCCTAGTACCTCTAGACTATTACCAGTGTATGACTTAATTTTTACATCAGTTTTAGACAGTAATTTTTTTGTATTAAGTGAATCATAAACACTTTTTGACATAATATTGACATCACTGCCCGTATCAATAATACAATTTATTTGTAAATTATTTATATATAAATTAATTGTCCATTCACTTGACAACGACTTGGATGACTGAATATGACCTATAAACAATTCATCTTGTTCCGACTGTACTTGTTGCACATTACTATCTGACTGTACATATCTTATTGACTTTGACTGAAATGACCGACAACAGACTGCAAAATGACCGACTTTTTCACATTTTTTGCACTTTACACCTAATGCTGGACACTTATAACGATGCACCTGACCACACCTTGTACAAACTTCCTGCCTTGACTGCTGACTATATTGACTGACGTTCCTTGAGTTAGACTTTGATCTTGAGCGTGACTGACTTGTATTATACAAAACTGAACTTTGTTCTGCTGTCAATTCATCCGTTTGATGTCTGGAAGCAAGCATGGCCTTTGCCATCTCTAAGGCCTTATGAAGATCCAGCTTATCTTCAAGCAATAATTTTTCTCTGATATAGTTGTATTTTTGATGCATGTTACATATAAACATTATTTTGATTAGGCGTTCTTGCAGCTTTTCTAGCTCACAGTTTTGTGACCTTAATTTTAATGTGCAAGCAAAATCGTCTAAGGTTTCATTTTCACCTTGTTTGTATGTGAAAAAATTATGACATTCATAGGTGAGGTTAACTTTTGGAGCAAAGTGATTTTGAAATAACTTTATGAGCTCGTCGTATGTAATGTTATCTTCGTCTTTTCCAAATGTATTGAATACATCCACGCCCTTTTCACCAATGACATGTAGAAATAAAGCTACTTTTCTGCCATCACTCTCTTCATTCAAGCCAGACGCACGTAAATAAAATTTAAATGACTGCACCCATTTTTTCCATTGTTGAGCCAAGTTACCATTCATCACCATGGGCTGCGGACTGGACATTCCAGAAAGTTTCTTGGGCTTTTTATTTTCATCAGACATGACGCCGACTTTTCACACGAGAATTTCACAATGACTTAAGATGCAATGACTACACGACACAGATTACGAACCCAATTCTGACACCATGTTTTGGTCGGTGTATTAGGTATATATAAATTCAATTAAACTTGGTTTTATTACTGGTAATTCTATGTTTATTACACATTCTAACTTAATACATTAGCCTTGGTTCGGGTGCCATCTTGACAGCCCGCCTCTTATCGACTAGTGATGTTCCATTACAAATAGTGACGTTACTTACTCATAACAACTTCATAAGTTTTTTTTATTTTTAAAAGACTGTGTTAGACTGTTAACATAACATAACATCACGCCTGTATTTCCCCGAAGGGGTAGGCAGAGGTGTATGACACACCCTTTTTCGCCAGTTATGTTATAGTCCTATGTAATAGGGGGCGAGCCTATTGCCATTAACCGGCAAGACCGGTTTTTGTAAGACTGTTGTCTTCAGGATTCAGCTCATATACCTAATGGGCAGGCTACACTACTTGGTTCTTAAGCTACATCTCCTGCGACCATATTTTTGTTATTTCTAACATCTAACATGTTTTTCGAACAAAATGGGGGCGTGGCCTAGCTGTTTGGCTACATTTGATTGGCCTAAACAAAATGTTAGCATGTTTTGTTAGATATTGGTGGCACGAGACCCGGCTTTATTTGTAACAGCTTGCATAGATTGCCTGGTTTTTGCTGTGTGGATGTACCTATGAGATACAATATTATATTTTAAGCTATTGCATAGCTTCCATCGCGGGCCTTGAGCGTGGAGACCGAATCCAGAAATTCCGTAACGAAAATAACCTAACACCCCCCACTCCGACCGGCACAGCGGTGATACTTTTTAGTTTTGCCATCTATCGATGAATAGCAGAACTTTTAATGACTTTTTGAAATATCACGCTTGTCTCTTTAGTTCTGCAAATCGCCTCTAGGTGGCATTGGTTGTATCGGCGTTACTGCGCATGCGTAATCCCCCTCTTCGCCCCGCAATCTGGTGACTCATGCCTGCTTAGAGTTTCGGCGTTAGGGCACCTCCTCTTTGTATTTACATAAAAAATTCTATGCAATAGCTTTACCGCGGCTGTCTCCGAGTGCCACACGTCTTTTTTTTCCAAGATTGGATAAAAATCTTTATTAGGTACAAACGATGCATCAAGATTGTTGCTATCATTCAGTCCTGTTCCATTTAACAATGTAAGATTAAGATCATTGTCTTTTTTTCTCCTGGAGAAATCCTAATAAACGCACTCCCTCTGGGGAAGGCAGAGCAAGTGTCGGACTCTTACCGACTAAAACCACCACGTTGTTCCTTTAACAACCTATGGCCCGGGGCGTAGGACTGACTCTTCATTCGTCAACTACCCCCGACAGGTCCCGGGTCGCATTATTAGGCGAGCCGGGTGAGCCCCCTTCTCCCCATGCGGCTCAACATGTCGGCGTCGGCGGCACCCTCCTCGGAAGGACATTGTCCTAGGCTACCCTCATAATGTGACCCTGACCCTTCGGTCAATGAAAAGTAATGATTGAGCTTCCTCAATCATTACTTTTCTCCGTATTCAACTTTCTGTATTTTTCACTTTTGAAGACATGTGAAACAAATCGAGCAATTGTTCTACACATAAGACAAATTTATATTTTGATAAATTATAATTTCCACCATTTTTCTATTATTTTATATTAATTTAAGTACTTAAACCTACTACAAACACTAACGATTTAACATTGTTACTAGTTATATCTGTTTATTTTAAATTGAAACTTAATTATTTCATCATCATCATCATTTTAGCCGAAAGATATTCACTGCTGGACATAGGCCACCCTAAAGCATATGTATGTTGGGGGGATATGCAATAATCGCCACACTTGGCAGGCGGGTTGGCGATTGCAGTTGGTTGGTTAAATACTCAGAGAACGCTGCTGCCCATCCTCTGGTGAATCCCTTAGTCGCCTTTTACGACACCCATGAGAAGAGATAAGGGTGGTGCAATTCTTTACGTCCGGCACCACACGAACGTCAATAATAATTAATAATTATTAATTAATTAATTTTCAATAATTGAAGCAATTGAAGTTGAAAAACCAAGTGTTGTGGTGCAACTTGGGAGAGGCCTATGTCCAGCAGTGGACTGCGATAGGCTGAGTTGTTGATGAAGTTAATAGCTTTTTATTTTATTTTCTTTACATTCTTATAAAATACCTAATTTACTATTGTATTATGAAAATAATGACATTTATATATCTTATAATTTAATTATAATAATTCTACTAAATATTGGGATCATAAACTTCATTATTGATATTATGTTTATAATCATTTCTTTAAAAAAACTATGGCTTGCGTTATTATCGTTATAATAACGTTAGGTCGTGGGTTCGATTCCCACAGGACACAAATATTTGTGTGATAAACATAAGTGTTTGTGTTGGTCTGGGTGTTGATTATGTATTATAAGTATGTATTTACAAAAAAAAAAGTGTATAAGTATTATATCCATTGTCTAGTACCCATAGCACAAGCTCTGCTTAGTTTGGGACTAGATGGTGCTGTGTAAAAATGTCCCAAAGATATTTATTTATTTAATTTGGCGGCACAGTGTGTCGTAGATACCAAACCTCTAGCATAGATTATTACCATTACCTGCAAGACCTCAAAGTAACAAGTCGATACTTAGTATACCAAGGTTCAACATACACATATATAGATACCTACTATCACGCCGGTTTCGCAGTTTGGGCTTGACAGATAATCAAAACTTTCTCCCGCTACGATCCTGACATACCCATTTCGCTTCATCTATGTTCTCAATCGCTGCCAGTGTTTAAGAGGTTTGTGAAGGAGCATTATTTGTCGCTATGAACATGTTTCTTCTCCTGTATGTGGTCGTTTTTAATTACTTTACCGTTGCTTATTATTTATATGTATATATGCATATAGTATTTATGTATTAGGATTTATAGAATACATTTTTGTTGTTATTTTATAGTAGTAGTATAGTATTTTATTTTATTATTAAATTATGTATCGAATTTGCACATCTGACAACCCCATTTTCTGTCCAGTTCATTCTTGTCCATCCTAAGGTTGCCTGGAAGAAATCGCTGATCGCGATAAGGCCGCCATTTGTACAATAGTTTAAATGCATATTCAATGTAATGTTTTTTATGGTGTACAATAAAGCATATATAAACAAATAAATATGTTCACAAGGTGAACCCAGGGGGCCGGGCACAGGGGCAGACCCCCCATACGTTTCAAATAAAACAAGGAGCAGGGAGATTAATACGATATCTCTTTAATTACATTCGTTTCTTTTTGCGTACCTACATAAGGGGCATAATAAGTGTACATCATTGGTGTTATATTTCCTTCTCGTTTCCGCGCTTCTGATTTATGAATGAAAGTCCTTTTCCAAACTCGCACTAGGCACTCAGGTTGCACGAATGTAAGATACAATGTTTACACACGGCTGCCGCTGAGAATCCTCGTCTCCCAAAATGGAAGCATCTCATCTCCAAAATTGGACCAACACTGAAATAGCGAAAAAATATCAGCTGTTCCATACTAAATCATCGATGTCGCTCGACAAAATGTAAGGATCAGCTGAATTTTTTTCGCGATCTCAGCGTTGGTCCCATAGTAAAAGTTGTTCGATAGCATCTCCTGACTAAGCTCTTCAAATATGACCACGCATTTCTGATACACGTTGTATATCACATAAGAGTATTGCCTCTTACTAGTTACGGCACTACACAAAATTATTCAACGTCAGTTAACTTTTTTTTATAACATACGGCGGTAAACGAGCAGACGGGTCACCTGATAGTAAGCAGTCTCCGTCACCCATGGACATCCGTAACACCAGAGGAGTCGCCGACGTATGCTCTTTTCTTTAAGGCTGCTCCCATGTCGAATTTGTTCGGTAAAACCGCTGACGGAACTTACGTTGAAGAATCTTGTGTAGTATTTGTATAAGTCTACGCATCTTTTTCTCATATCGGTCTACAAAGTAGACCCTTGTGTGTAAACTACGGCCAGTATTAGAGAAAGTTCCTCAAGCGTTGATCACTGTTTAAAACTAGTTTTGAGTTGGGATTTAATTTTAGAACATGCCTCAAGCACAGATGTATTGATAACAGATCAGCTGAGTTTAGCTTTATTTTATAATGTCACCTGTTTCGGTATTTGGGCAGAGATTTGATCTGTAATCACTCTAGTGTGGTCCAGACTACGCTTGAGTAGAGATTTATATTCTATTTTAGGTCAAATTCGTGTGTTATATTGTAGAGTTAAAGTTTATAATTATCAACTCAATCAACTCAGCCTATCGCAGTCCACTGCTGGACATAAGCCTCTCCCAAGTTGCGCCACAACACTCTGTCCTCCGCCTTCCGCATCCAGTCCCCCCTGCCACGTTCTTTAGGTCGTCGGTCCACCTGGCAGGGGGGCGCCCTACGCTGCGTTTGCCGATTCGCGGTCTCTGCTCCAGCAGCCATCGGTCCTTCGACAGACATGGCCAGCCCACTGCCACTTCAGCTTACTGATCCTACAAGCTATGTCGGTCACTCCGGTTCTTCTCCGGATAATCACGTTAAGGATTTTATCTTTCAAAGCAACTCCAAGCATAGCTCGCTCCATAGCTCGCTGAGCGACTTTGAACTTTTGGACTAGCCCAACTGTCAGTGTCCACGTCTCGGCACCGTAAGTCATGACAGGCAGGACGCACTGGTTGAAGACCTTTGTCTTCAAACTTTGCGGTATAGGCGACGAGAAGACTCGGCGATGTTTGCCAAATGCTGCCCAGCCCAAATGGATCCTTCTGTTGGCTTCTTTCTCGAAGTTGTGTCTACCAAGCTGAATTGCTTTCCCTAGGTAGACGTATTCCGTTACAACTTCGAGTGCCGACCCTTCGACGAATATTAGCCTCGGCATGAAATGCATATTGAACATGACATTAGTCTTATCCAGATTCATGCCGAGAACGACACGTCGAAAGGCTCCGTTTAAGCTGTGCAGCATTTCGCCCAGTTGTTCCAGCGACTCAGCCATTACAACGATGTCATCGGCAAATCGGAAATGTGAGATGTTCTCGCCGTTAACGTTGATACCTTGTCCAGTACAGTCCAGCGCAAGTTTATAATCACGGTATTGGAATACTCAAGTTACGATTCTATCCGTACGTAGTGATCAGGTGATTGAAGTTTAAACTGTTCTTGAGGAACGTTCTGTAATACGGGCATACGTGTACAGCCACCTGTAACGATAGCATTTTATTACTAGGTAAATAAAAACCACTTGCCATTTGTACGTTGATTCAGGCATAATGGAAAAATGTGTAGCAATCATGCCACGTCATGACTAGCAGACGACAGGCGAGTTCATAACAATTTATACACAATAGTCTTCTGCGTAGATCTGTTCCGTTATTAGAGCAGCTTCGTTTTCTATTGACATCGGATGCTGTCCTATTCGCCTACTAACCTTGACTTTATGTTTGCCATTTGAATTGATTTGATGTTGAACCCTCAGACATAGAACTGAAGGCCAATTATCGTAATTAAAAACTTTCAAAATATAGTTCCAAACTAATTTCAATGCTTTAAATCTCAATATCCTGACAGTAGATGTTTGTGATTGCCATTTATTGGTGGCAAGCACGACTCCTGAGTGTGGGGTTCTGGATTCGATTCCCGGGTCGGGCACAGTGTTATTGGGTTTTATCATTAGGAAATTAGCGGCCCGGAGTCTGGATGTGAGCCCGGTCAATGGCAATAGGCTCTCCCCCTATTTCATGGGAATATAACATAACTGGCGAAATGTGGGTGTACTATTACACCTCTGCCTACCCCATCGGGGAAATACAGGCGTGATGTTATGTTTATTAATGACCTAATTGACACAAATAAACGGCAAATAGGACCATCTACTGCCAGGATACCGAGATTTAAGGCATTAAGATTAGTTTGGAAAGATATTTTGTACGTTTTTAATTACGAGAATTGGCCTTCTGAGGTTAACCTTGGTCACGGACGTCCTCTTAAAAGACCTGAAGGACAAAGAAAAGGTTGATATTTAATAGTAGTTCATGTTTTTGCATAACAGGGGTTATTAAAACACGAGTGTGAGTTTAGGAACCGCGAGCCCGTAGGCTGTGCCGTAAAGCGAGGTTTTTAATAGTATCACATGAGTTTTTTAATACCTAGTTATTTGCAGTTTCATACACTTGGTACTAAACTCATCACAACTAATCTAAACTCATGCAATAGGTAGATATCAATTTTAAATGTTAAATCTTGCTAACAATGTCGCAAGTTCTTCTTGATTGTTTTGGTAAGATTTTTTTATTTTTTTATTTTATAGAATAGGATTGCGAAACGAGCTAAAGGCCCACCTGATGTTAAGCGGTTACCTTTGCCCATAACAACTTCAATAGCACCTAGGCTGTTGTCTAAATGGTACCGCAAGTCGGTTCGCCAAACTGAGACATGAAGATGGAAAGTCTCATGTGATTGTAATTTCACCGGCACCCGTACCCTTCAGACCGAAATACAGCAATGCAAGCATCACTATTTGGCGGAGAAGTAGGCACGGTGGTAGTACTACCCCGGACGAGCTCTTTCACAAAGGAGCTCTACTACTACTAATTTTTTTATGATTTTTCTCATTTTCGTTGCTGCTTTCAGAATATCAGCTGTAGTCAAATTCTCCTCAGTATCACTGCTGTTGTCAGACATTCTTGCACAGAGTAAAACGTTAGACTAACAAAAACACAATAAATAACGTAAATATTTAATTACTATAGTTTTACAATTTATGGCGACCAAATCCAGCAGACCATGGCGTGCGCATGCGTTATAGCGCGCGGCAACAGATAAAATACAGTCTGGCTAAAATATCTATAATCACATGGTATAAGTATGTATTGACAAAAAATAAGTATATAAGTATTATATCCATTGTCTAGTACCCATAGCACAAGCTCTGCTTAGTTTGGGACTAGATCGTGCTGTGTAAAAATGTCCCAAAGATATTTATTTATTTATTTATAAAATAATATTATTTCCAATGATTGGAACAAATCAATCTTTGTCAGAATTGCGTCAATCTTAGTTTTTTAACATCCAAATCCAAAAATAATCCATGAAAGCAATAATACTTTCCAAAGCTCTGACAAAAACGCGATTTTAAAAGACATTTTTTTCAATTTGTTACTAGTTATTTTATTATTTTTAACGCATTTACGCATGCGAAGCCAGGAGTCGCAGGTTCGAATCCTGCTCGTGAGCGATTTTTTCTTTCCATAATTTAAATCTTTATGACTAGTATGGCAGCCATGAATCAATAGAAAATTTATTGTGTCTTATTAGTCGCTTTTTCATGAATTAAGCAAATAAACGGTCCTGCTATCCCAAAGGAAAAACACCCTTAGTCAAAACAGCTATGTAACATCAGATATTATTTACAGAACAGCCGAGAGACGATGTTGTACATCCTGGACTGCATATTCTCGGTGGCGGTGGTGGGGTCCCTGGTTGTCTTCGTGTGGCGAGGCTCCTGGGCGCTACTTGACATATTCCTCTTCCCTGACGACCGGAGTAAATCCTGCTGGACATCACTGGTGAGTCAACCATACCCGTACATAGTTTATCGATGGAGTTTCTTGCCGGTTCTTCTCCATAGAACCCACAATTCGGAACTGTGCAACTAGGGCCTGACGTTACAAAAGTGCCTGTAATTAGGTTTTTTTGAAGTAAAAAACATTTGAATTTGAATTTATTTTAAGGGGAATGTAGCAGCCAAGTGGCGCCCCCATCAGTAAATAAATTATTACTACGAATAGGTACATAATTTATCGAAATTTCGTTTTTAACAATTGAAGTACAGTAGGTTCAGAAACTATTAACTCTGTAAAATATAGTTCGCTGTATTTCTACAAATACAGCGAACTATATTTTAGAAAAAGTGCTCAAAGTGGCCGTTCTTCGCGTTTGTGTAAGGGACACACGAGCAAAGCTTAAGTCTTGTTGAGAGGATTCAGCAGCAAGCACATCATCATCATCATCATTTCAGCCGAAAGACGTCCACTGCTGGACATAGGCCTCCCCCAAGCATCGCAAGCACATATAGCCTGTAGGATTATTATGGCATCAGTACTTAATTTATAGCTTACTAGAATACGCACAAACTTGGCGGCTGTGAAAACGAGGCGTATGGCGTGTAATAGCAAATTTTTTAGTGCGCGAGTGTAAACCGGGGTGCGGGGCAAACGCAGCGCTAACTTCACACCCGCCATGAAGATTGGTGCGATGGTGCTCTACCTAGTCATTCAATTTTTCTTTCCTATGAATGTAATTTTTTCCTTTGTTTTTGGTTCGGAAGTAACTCTAGGCACCTAAATTATGCGCAATGTTATTCAACAACTGGAAATGTAAACCAGTCTCCGAAACAATGAAAGTTTAAAAATAAAATATTACAAACACACTATTGTGTTTCCCGAAATCCGTTGAATTGGGGCGGTTTTTTTGTTTGTTCTATTGTCTTGTCGGTGTCTTTTTATGTAATTGTACAAAACTGGTTTAGGTAACTAAGTAGGTGAACTAAAAGGTTCCGTACCTTAAAAAGAAAAACGGAAACCTTTTAAGATCGCTCTCGTGTCTCGTGTCCGTCCCATAGAGATTAATTACGTCAGTATAGTAAATTTATGGTCCGTCCTTCCGGATGGTTCCCAAAGGGTTTTCTTGAAACTATGTAACATAGGAATTTTTAATTCTTGTTATTACTATTGGCTAATTTTGAATATAAAACGAGATATAACAAATTATTTACGTCACAGCAAAACGCAGTCCTTGGGTGGTGGAAATGATTAAACGCTTAGAATAGTCTCATTACTCCGAGTACTCACACGCATAACAATAAAAAGTTTAAAAACAAAGTAATAATATGTACAAACAACGACAACATTATGTACTCATTTAATCCTATAATATTGTTTAGGTGAACTTTAAACTAAGCTTAAAATATACAATGTGGTACCTACCTATGTAAATGAAATAGTCTTATGATAAGCATTACGTAAGTAAATATTGTAAAAAGATTTTGGTAGGCTTATGTATGATTTAGTTTTGTAAAGTGGTTTTGGGACTATTTTCAATAGATTTTCCTCAATGCGTCTCTGTGGACTTTGCATATGAGCACGAGTCGCGGGTACCAGCAGATTTTTTTTTCTGTATGATTGGTTAAGTGACAAAGAATAAGTAAACTGACCATTTTTTTTCCGACTCAAAACGGGGCATGCATTTATATACGTCAGTTAGCAGGTTAACATTAAAAATAAACACAACTTTTTAATGTTCTTTATTTAAAAAAAGTGTAACTTAATACAATTAATGTTCACTATAATTATATTTATAATAATTGTAATTATTTTAATTGTCACAAATTGTGAAAAATCAAATAAATCACTGGTTCACCAGCTTAATGAAAATAATAAAGCAAAGTTTCTCTGACAGTAATTATTATTAAATTAAATGCAACATTGAAATTTTCGCGCGGTTTCGGAAAACGGAGTCCCGGAGCTTTGTTTGGGGACAACGGGACAGGTGACCGAGAAAAGCGACAGTCCCGTTCAAAACGGGACGTACGGTCACTTTAAGAATAAGCCACGCCTTCCATACACGCCTACTATTTAAAAGTTTTTTTTTTATCCTTGATTTCTGTTTAATTTGCTTTCATGTCTGTACTATGTGTATATCTATATTTCTACTTGTCGCATATCCGAGTTTCCAGAATGAAAATATAAAAATCAACAGGGAGTAAGGAAGTCGTGCTTGGTTGTCTGATTTCCAGTTTTCGTAGCACTGTTTATCTTGTTTTTTTTTTAGTTTTCAGTTAATCCTGTTCAGTACTTATTTTATTGCATATACGTCATGTGGTTTTGATATCAATACAACTAAAATATGCATTAAAAGAGCCTCCACGAGTGGACGCTATTTAATTGATCGTCCGGCGCACCCTGGGCTGTCAGCCCCGCTACCAACCTGCTGACTGACTAATCTTTTCCCCACGGCATGAGCTGTTATCATTATGTAGCTCATGTCGACACGATAGAAGAAGAAGAACTAAAATATGAGTTTCTTTATCCATGGAGTTTCCACAGTCGGTTCTTATCCATAGAACCCACCATTTGAAATCGTGCAAGTTCTAGAATTTTACTTTTTTATATACTTTATAAGTGTTCCTGCCTACATAATGAAAAACAAACCTTTGATTTTAACTTTTTGTTCATCAACATCAATTCAGCCTATCGTAGTCCACTGCTGGACATAGGCCTCTCCCAAGATGCGCCACAACCACAACACTCGGTCCTCTGTCTTCCGCATCCAGTCCCCTCCCAGCCACTAGCCACTTTTTGTTCGATTATCGAAAATTTGAAAATAAAAAAACGAGAAAAATAATACTACTGCAACCGAAAATCACACGACCAATCAACTACCTAACTTCCCTGTTCACCTTTATATTTTTATTTGAAATGAAAACTGAAACTTTTTTTTTTTTATCAGTCACCTCTCTCAATTGTCATTATATCTCCTGAATAGCCAGTTACATAGACTAACTGAAAGTACTTATGCGGAGGAATGAGGAGCATGTTACGAGGAAAGTTTTAAGTATTATTGTGGGCTCATGGCTATAAGAAAAGAGGCAGACCACAGAAAAGATGGATGGATTACCTATGTGAAGGATGATACGAATAGAAAGAAAGTGAACACAGATATTTATAGAGATGTATGGAAGAAAATAAATGCTGCGCTGACCCCAAATAAACTGGGATAAGGGCAGGAGGATGATGATTAATGGGCAGAGTAACTGAAAGATGTTATGGTTATGAAGAATGTTAACACTAAGATGACTGCTGAGTGCTGACCGACCTGTACGGTAGAATAATTATGCTGTGCTGACCCTGAATTCATTGGATTAAGAACAAGCGAAATACCTAATGCACCATGTCAAGTCACCTAGCCCAAGGGCATGGGCCGATTAAACTCATTATTATTTTGAGGAAAGAGGTAAGAGTCTTGGACGCCCCTAAGTCACTACAACCTGAAAAGATTTATTGTGACGCCTCTTGGCCTCTTGCAATATTACAGCACCTCCCAAGTTGTAAAAACCAATCATGAAATCGACTATGGCTTTGGGGGTGGAGGATTTGATCTCCTGCGTTGAGATGACGTGGCCTTCAAGATGCTGGCTTCTTTTGTGGTGCACTGCATCACATTTACATAGGATATGGATGGGCGTTTCATTTTGCGACAGAACCAGCAAACTGTGGCATCACTAAGGCCCATTCTGTGAAGGTGTTTATTCAATTTGCAGTACCCAGTAAGGGTTCTGATCAGGATTCTTATGTGATTTCTATTTAATGAAAGCGCTTCTTTCATAAACTCATTCTACATAACACAATCAGCATATTACTGTCCCTCTACTAAGTTCTTCTGAGAATGAGAAGGTTCAAGCCCTTAGTCCAGGCTGGCCTCGTGCGTTTGACACACATCATTGAGAAAAATTTGAAGCCATCTAACACGTTTCGTTACAATGTTTTTCGTAACCGCACATAAATACCTATGCATGGATAGGGCAATGCTTGGAATAGCACTGCGTGACCAGAAGCTGAACGAATGGATCAGAAACCAAACTGAACTGAGTGACGTGATGACTTTTATAGCATGGAAAAAGTGGGCATGGGCAGGACCCATAGCAAGAATGGATACCAGCCGCTGGACGAGAATCTTTTTATAGTGGAAACCCAAAGCCATCACTCGAGGAAGACACCGACCACCGAAGCGATGGGTCGATGAAATCAGACGACACGGAGGTAATGACTGGATGGGTCGAGCACAAAACTGCCAGGAATGGAAAAGGAAAGAAGAAGCCTACATTCTACACTGGATGAATGACAGGCTCCAATGTTGATGATCTATGATGGTGATGACATACCTATGTGTTATTATCACTGCTATACTAAAATCTATCAAAATCTTGAACAAAAATGATACATTTTCCGCATATGGGTCATTATGCGCTACTGAGTCAGTGACCATTTAGGTGTACGCAATTGGGTCTTCCTCTCGTCCGTCTTGCGTCCCCCAGCCGTATGTATAGTATTATTGAATTTTAACTCACATCGAATTAGAACGGTGGTATTGTAAATAAATATTTATGCATGTTGTTAGGGATTTTCCTGAAGTATTTGGATGTTTGAAGAGGTATCTTCAGCACTTGACGCCTTCCATCTGCCAAAATTGCTAATTCTTTGGAATCATGTGGGTCATCAGATTACATTATTGGTGATTAACGATTAACCAAGGAAGAAGATTAAATTAATTGATTATAATGTTATATCCAATCGATCCTTTTCCAAAAAATCTCTTTTGGAGATAGCTATATTTCTTAAGAAGTGTCTTATAGACTGTGTCTACACAACTTAAAATACCAACTTGATGCCTTACTTTGTTGCGACTTCTTTAAAAGCCTTTTTTTTCGGGTGGAAATCCTCATGGATACCCTCCGTCTGAGGACGGTGGCGGAGGGGTATGTCGGACTCTTACCGACTTTACCACACGGTGGCCATCCTCTGCACAAAATAGAGGAGCTCCGGGAACTCCATTGGACCGCGCCGGTGCCCCTCTAGTGCTATGCCTTTGGCACGTCCTGGGACAACAATATTGTTTCCCCCACAGCAGCTCGTGACGACCACGTACTGCTGTCCTCCCGGTATAGCTTAAACTTTGCTAAAAGATAATGAAAATAAAAATACAGGCCAAGCAAGCCCGACTGCTGAGTGTTCTCGGGCTTCTAAATATCTATTCTATTCTATTCTATTCCCAGGAAAAAACCTCTTAAATAAATACCAAGTCAGTGAGAGTCTTCACATTGAGTTTAGGACTTCAAATATGTATCTATTAATACACAAAGAACAAGACCCAATAGAGTGCTAAAATAAGATAGATCCTGTATTTATATTGGTTCTCGCTCAATACGCTAGTAATACATAAGTTAAGATAGGTCTCGCTCCTTTGCACTTTTGGTCTATAAAACTCATTATACATACCAACACGCAATGATATACTCATACAAACGCAGACTCATAATCTAATTCCACCTCTTAAGTAGGCTCAAGAGCATCTTTCAAGTTCATACAAACTGCTGGTTCAATATCAAGCCGGTCACATTGAGTAAATTGCAGCACGTGGGCTTATTGTCGTGCAGAAATAAACGCGTTATTAGTAAGCATCAGTCTGAAGGCATTTACCTCATTGTCAGCTCCTGAAACGGAAGACATTTTGCATGCAAATTAGATAAATACGTCTTCCACACTATTTTTAGAACCAGACGTCATGAGACCTACGTTCTATTGCAAACGACAACAATCAACGTGGCTATAGGCCTCCTAATAGGTCCAATGAATGGTCGCGAATATTATCATCTAATAATGTAATCTCTTTCCGTGACAGATAAGTCACGGGAGTGGACGCACCAACGTCATCCACATTAATATTATTAAACTACTATTCTGTGTGTCTGTTTGTTACCTCATCACGACTAAACCACTAAATCGATCGTAATGAAATTTGGTAAAGTGGTATCCTGGGTCCTGGAGAAGGATATCGGCTACTTTTTATACCAAAAAACTAAAAGGCTCCTGCGGAATACGTGATAAACGACATCCACGCGCGAAAAGCCACGTGTCACCTAGTATTAGTATAGTATATAATATAATAGTAGCTAATAAATCAACCAATAAGCTTTGACATAAGAGCAGTGATATCCTAGTGGTTGAATGCATGCCTTTCATGCCATGCATGAGCTCTAAACCCGTTTACACCACTACTTTTCAGATTTATGTGCAGATTAGAATTGAAAAACATCCTGAGGAAACCTGCACACCTGAAAGTGATCAATACAGTTCTCAATGGTATGTGTTGACAATTCGCAGTAGGCTAGCGTGGTGGACTAACGCCTAAATTCTTCTCACTTCCAGAAGAGGCTTGTGGCAAGCAGTATGAAGGTTTTTAGCTTCAACTTCTGTTGTCAAAGGTGTTTGTCATTGGTTGAAAAATATCAGAATTTGTGACGTTCGTCTACGTCCATCCATCCATCACGGAATTTACTGGAAAAGAATACTTTTTTACCATGTTTACCATAATCACAACCATTGTCATGTGAATTGCGGCTGGAAGGTAATTGCAGTATATTTAAATTAGCGAAAAAATGGATGCCACCTACTTAGTTCTTACAGATATTCCTTATTAGATGATGAGTGAGGATGAGATAATATAATGACTTTAAAAGAATACATCATCAGATAATATGTGATTTCCTTAGTGAGCCTGAGCATTGTCACATCATTCTCAGAATTAGCCTTTAAGTGAGGATAATGAAGAATCAGGCGTTCCTCATGCAGATATTTTCCCGTGATGTAATCTAATTTAGTTTGTTAGGGACAATTTGTGCAGAACTGTCATCGTCTCTTCTCGTATTAAAGTCATACGACAGAATCTCATGCTGTGGTGGAAAGATTACGTAGTCAAGGTACCCCGAGGAATTACCACATTCGCGCGAGCAAAGTTATATGTCGTCCAAAACACTTAAGCGATGTATAGAACAACAAATGACGAAGTCGCTCAAAATCTTTGATTTATTACCAAGAACGTAAGGATACGTTAGTTGGCCATACTTAATCCTAATAGTGACGTCATTGCGCCACTACATGTCAATGGTCCAGGGCAGACACTGCTCAGCTTTTTAACACGCTTTTATTTGCTTGATTTCTAATTTCTAGCAGACTCCGATTAGTCATTGCCCGACCGTGGGTGGACCTTAAGGCCTTATGTTTTGCAGCAACCATGACAAAAACCTTCAAATAGACCACTGCACGTAGCTGACTTTGGTCGGGCGACGGAATAAGTGCATGTTAGGTAGAACGGAATCTGGGTCAATAAACTGTGGTTACGTTTAGCTGTGAACTTTTCCAGACTGATAAGAATTTAGTGTTTACTCTAGTAATTAGCTATATTTGAACGATCAAATAAGGGTACGGGAAAGGTCTAGCGATTGTATTAATGAGTCTACAATGTCCTTTATCGTATCTATGAATCAATAATAAATTATGTAAACATTTCATTTTTGCTCATGAAGATCGAATGCCAGGCAATTGTTTCTTGCTTTCGTGTAAGTGGTATCATCACTCGGTAGATTGATAGACAGCAGAAGTATGAGATCTTACAGTAATAAAATTTACAAGAATTCTTAAAAAACATGATATAACCATAGTTGGATGTCCATATCTCTACAAATAGTCGAAATTTTTGAATTTGTGATTGTTGGACTATGACTCGGAAAACGCGAACTTTTTTTTATGTTACAAAAGTACAAGTACAACCAATATTAAGGTCCTACTTCCTACATCGTTCCCTTCAAAATTATTTTCAATAAGGCATTGCTCTGATTGATTTAAAAAGCCCCCATAAAACTTGCGCTTAATTAAAACGCAATTGATATGTCCAGTCCACTTACCGGGCTAAACTAATTTAGCAATCTGTACCATCGACACGATGAGTATTTGGAAAAAAGGTTTTTAAGACCCATTCGAGAACACCGAAAATCCATAAATTTTACCTTAATCATAAATCAGCTGATTGGTATTATACATCACAACAAGGCAATAGGAAAAGGGAAAGCTGAAAAGCTAAACAACATTGTAGGTATCTGATTTATTAATAAACTTTATTATATTGACATAACTATCTCGCTTTATTATTCAACGGGTGTTTCCACTCTTAGCTAAACAGTCACTTATTCAAAACATTATTTACAAATCATAAACTTTTCTTGATAGGGCTTATGTTGGTAAGCCTGTAATTGTCCTATAATAAGGGATTGGATCGCTGACGACATTAGTTTAATAACGTTTATGAGGAGATAAGGAAGTGTTATACTTGTATAGGCTTAGGTTCAGGCGCCGTAGTTGACGTAACGTGTCTGTCGATTTGTTGGTTGGATGTTGAATTTTCAACGACAACAATACAGGTCATCATAGTTCTTTACTTTCTAATGCCACATTCATGTAGAAAGATGGCAGCCGGCGCTGATCCACCAGCGCTTTTTGGTGCCAATATCGCTACATAACGGAAGCTGGTAGAAGCAGGGAATTCAGTAATTAATTCATCGGAGTCGGAGCCGTCTCGGTGCTTATAGACCCTTGTTCGGCCCGTAGTATAGAAACTGTATAAGCCGACTACCAGTGCGACTCGGCGCCGACAAGCGCCGGTGGACTGGAGCTGTCTCCCGTCTTTCTATACCTAAATTGCGGTCGACCCATGGATGGTTCTTGCTTGACACATTGAGACAAGAGGAGTCTCGGAAATAACTTGACACCTTAATGCGAAAGAATACCTGTGCTAATTGTTTACAGACAGTTGTGTAGTCAGAAGCCCGAACCGAAAACGATGACAACCGAAATCTTAATAATTTTGCGGTGAAGTTCATATGGCAGTTGCTTCGTGTAGAGTACTGATATTTAGCCGTATTTTGGTACATCATTAAGGTACACTTAATTGAGACGAGAAAAACTAAGACTGAGTAAGCAGATGAAAATTACATCTTTCTCTGCTTGCTGTCAAGGCCTTGATAACTTTCATTAATATCACCCAATTTCTTCCAACAGGTAGTGGGCTACGCAGTAGTCCTGGTGACCTTCGCTCTCCAAGCACCGGTCCGCTGGGCAGCTTCCAGGCTACACGGAGCGCCCAGACTACTGCTAGCTGATGTGTACCACCTGGTTTCCTTCGTGGCGACAGTCAACGTGTGGCGGGGCGTGTGGGGATTGCTCGATATTTACTTCTTCCCTGGTAAGTTCCACCAGTAGCAGTGCAAAATCAGACAGGGTCTTTCTGAATGAGGAGGTATTGGTCGTAGTAATTAAGTGGGTTGGTAATTTTGTATCAGCCGAGGCAAAGTTTCGTAGGAAAGAAGCTGTTACTAGGTATCCATCCTAATGACCTTTTAAATAAACAAGTACTTACAACGGTCGATTATACACCTGCTACCACACCTGTCTATCATCATCATCATCGTTTTAGCCGAAAGACATCTACTGCTGGACATAGGCCTCCCCTAAAAGGTGGGGATATGCCATAATGGCCACGCTTGGCAGGCGGGTTGGCCAACGCAGTTGAATAAACATACAAAGAACGCTGCTGCCCATCCTCTGGTGAACACCTTAGTCACACCTGCCTATAAAATTTGTCATTTTAATCAGTTACAACATGAAAAAATCATTGGGTTGACTAAAACACGATCCACACGATGCATGGTACAATTTGACAATTATTCGATTACTATCGATATTATCTCCAAACCTTGCTAGACGGTTTACTATAAAGGTCATAATTATCCAAAACATACAGAAAACTTCTGACTTCAAAGTCGACTATACTTGCATACTTAAAAAATCAATTTTCCTTTTACAGAAACACCAAAACTGAGCAACTGGAGTTCTCACATAGTGAGCCTAACGCTCCTGATACTCCTAAATTGCTCCAATTCCGTCATCGTCCGAGGGGTCTACATAGACGCCGAGGAGCCTGCGGGAGAATGCGTGGTCTTCCCCTGCCACTATCTCAGGCTCTTCTTCCACAAAGAACGAACTAAGAAGAGACATAGAAGGGCCTTACAAGCCGCTGCGGCCGCTGGAAGAAAGTTAGAAGATTCTAGTCTTCCGTTACAAATACCTGAAGAAAAAGTTTAGCTTAGGAAGATAACTTTGAAAGTTCGAGGTTTTGCCAAGAGATTATGGGAGTTTTGTTCCAGATTAAGTTAGAAGTTGGAACTGTTGTAGAATGATAAGAAGCCCCAGTGATGCAGTGATTAGTTTCTGAAGTGATTGAGGATAAATAAGAAAAAAAAATACCAGGGAAATGACTTGTGCATATCAAAGCCGATATACATGGCTTCTATCTCCTTCTATTGTGTGAAAAGAATGCTTCCAATGATAAATTAATGTGGCTAGTTTTCTTTGCAAAAATGGCTACACAAACAGGACTGTAAAAGTAATGGTTAAAGCCGTAGCCACAAAGGTTGAAACTGAAGCTGTAGCCACAATGGTTATTTTTGTAGCCGTAGCTGTAATAGGCCAAGTGTTTTCTAAAGAAAAAAGTCCTAGAGTTATGTTAAAGACAAAGCATTTTCTTTTTTTATGGTTGTCTTGAAACTATAATGATGCATTATAGTTTATTTAGATTTTAAGTTGAAATTATGTTTCAAAGTAGAACTTTGACTTCTTTTTGAAAATATTTTTCTAACTTTTTTGAACTCAATGCACAGTTTATTTTTGTAAAGTACAATTGTCAATGTTGATGTTTCTACAATAATAATTATGATGTCTGCTTGCTGTCGAATGATCCAATATTCATATTCAAATTCAAATGTTTTTTTATTTCAAATAAACCAAATTACAGGCACTTTTGAAACGTCAGGCTCTAGTTGCACGTTACCATTAATATATATTTCTTTGGTGAATGCAGTCATTACCATGCCCTCCCCCATGTTTCCCAAAGGCTGATCATCTTCATCACTCACGTGCGGTCGAATCTAACGTCAATGCTACAATTGATTAACCAAAATAATAACACCCAATCTCACAATTTGTCATGAGAATTTAAAGCAGGAAAAATGAAATTTAATTAGAAGAGGTGAAAGGAAATTTGGCGTTTCTTAAAATATGTTTTCATAACAATTTATCATGATAATTCTCTACAATTTCACTAAGTATCAATCGCTGAAATAACTGGAGTGTGTGAAAGCTCTTAATATATAAAACTACCTCTATCTTCATCTTGATTTTACTAGATTCTCCTTTTAACGTTTTTCCATTAGGTATCCTTATTATCCTTTCTCTGTCTTTTTGATGTAATATCAAAATAGATTTATTATTTGTTTTGTATTTTTATTAATTATTGTCAGGTTTTTATTATACTTTACATCTTACTATATTAGTACCTTAAAACCATGTATTGTATTTTCGGGAGAATCTTCTAAAATGACATACCTACTCATTTTCTCCCTACCCCTTAGCTTAATTAAAAATAAGTATTCGTTCTAAGTCAAACTATTAAAGTCTTTACTAGTTTGTAAAAACAAAATATGTAAATATGGAACAATAAAGTTGTAAACACTAAGTTATTATAAGTACTGTTGAAGGATACATAATAAACGTATTGCTATTTTATCGGTTGTTTTATTAATAACTTTAGTTATTGAAATATATTGATTGTAACGATTTACGATGATGAATAACCACGATACAAATATATTGCGTGGTGTGTGGCGCTATTATTGAGTATATCACTTTACTGTCGGAAACCAGTAAAACACATCTCCAAGGTATAGAAAATATTCCAAACTTAAGGATGGCCAGTGATCAGAATCATAAACTTATCCAATCACTAAGCAGAATAGGTTAGATTAATATTATAATTTACTAGCTTCAAATTGTAAAAAACCTAGGTGAATTAACTGATCTTTTATCAGAAAAAATATTCTGATACTTCAGCAATTTTAACTCTTAGCAGCCTACTCAGACTTAAAAATATCCTTTGACCCTTTGACACACTTCTTACACGTTCTCTCCATATTATTTTATCAACAACCGTGAACATTTTAAAATGAGAAGTTCAAAATGATTTGTCGATTGTTTTATAGAAAATCTCAAGTTTAAAAAAGAGTACTGTTGTCAAACAAATAGGGTACCTAACGAAAGGGCGTTCCACAAGGTGGTATCCTCGGTCCTAACCTACTAATAGTCGTTCACATAAATGGCTTATGACGAACGAATCTGTTAATGCTAATAACATTTAGTTACTGATAAAACTTAAAGGGTGGCTGATACACAAATAAAAATTTGGGGATTGTAATTGGAATGTAAACATATTATGTAACATAGATTAATCGTCTGGTTAAAACCTTTGAGTTAACAGGTATAACATTATTATTTTCTTAAACAGTTAAACAGACAAACAGACGCAATAAGTTCCTCCTTAACCTCGTTTCACGCCTTCACTCGTTCATTGAAAGAACCGCTATCTTTCTTCAATAAAAACATTTAATCAATGAACTAGGTACATTGAATTAAACGCGAGTACATGCAAACTATCTCGCAATTATTCATAATTATAATGATTAATGATACTTGGACAGAGATGGCGGCAAAAACAGAAATACATCCCTGGCACTCCAGGCAGTCTATTAATAGCCTTTGGAAGAAAACCAGAGGTCCTCGCCCTTATTAAGCCTTACTTTAATAACCCTGCTATAACAATAACACTTATTGTTAAAGAGATAAGGTTGAAAGTATAGCGAAATGGAAGTAAGTCGGCAGATTCATTGAGAAAACAATGATGATACGTTATCGCATAGGTTACGTGTTTTATTGCAGATTCATATGACTGCTTTCGTTTTGCTTCTGGGTTTTCTTACAATACATTGGGTATTATGTAAATCCAGCTTCCCTTTTGCCTGTATTTCATGTGATATATCATATGCCACTGATTGAAGGATCAATGGACAGTCCTAGGTATATATATAGCTCAACAGCTGCCAAACATGGTGAATAAGTACAGGGATTATGTACTATTAAGGGTAGCCCGGAAACGAAATTGACTAGAATGGCATGATAGGGTCGATTTCACAGCCTACGAATGAAGTTACACTAATGAGATCGTGACACAAATAATATCCAAATCACACTAATGATGTGCATATTTTTATTGGTTTAAAAATGTAAATAAGTCTTCTTATGATCAATATTAAAACCTTTGACATCGAAACAACAATTGATAAACTTTTTTACAATTTGTTAACAGTAATCTTCATCAATATGAATCAGGATAAACGTTGTAAACCAATAAAAAAATATGCATGCCATTAGCGTGATTTAGATTTCATTTGTGTCATGATCTCATTAGTGTAAAATCATTCGTGGTACCCAAATTTATGTGAAATCGACCCGATATCACATTCCGTTCGAGGCCTCGCAGACCAAAGACCAATGTAGGTGTGTAATGACGTTGAAAATAACGTTGGCTTCTGTACTTTCACAAAGGGTACCTACAATATTCGATAATGAAAATATTTCAAATTAATCGGGAACCTAATTACCTAATGGGTATATTTCCACGAACAAACATACATATCAACTGCCTCACAGACACAGTCTACCTACCGCGGCGCGGTTTATGTAGTAAATATTGTATTATTGATATTATTTATGATATTCCAGCTTTATCTGGAGACATGCGCAGGCGCACAATAGCAGACGATGTTTATGTCTGCGAACGTATGTAACTCTGTGAGTTAACTTATTGTGGCACGTAATTTTAGAGCTTCGAAGGTAACTTCGAGAGACATCAATAACTACATGATATTAGTGATTGATTTGAACAAGACGGAAGAGATTAATCCAGGACATTAGACATTAATTATTTATTTATTTTACTTCCAGGGTAGTCCAAATAGTATTCTAGCCACACTGGTGGATAAAATTGATGGGCCATCTATAAGGCACTGGGCGGGTAAACATGTACGGAGAGACATGTATGTATGCATCTAACTAGGAAATTTTGTGTTGTTCAATTATATTACTAACAATAGGTCATACTCAGTGGCGTGCATTGCATATAGGCAATTAGGCAATACCTACTGCTTTCCTCATTCAAATTCAATAGTGGTGTAAGTTATTATCTTTTTTTCAGAGTACGATGATTATTTATCTTAAAATAGACCTATTAATGCTAAATCAATCTTCTTACATCAAAAAATCAATAACTTACACCACAATCAAATTCAAATGAAGTAGGCCCGGCCCATGCACGCCACTGGTCATACTATACATAAGTTCATACTAACATTATATGGATCTGTGATCTGCAATAAAGATTTTATTATTATATTATTGATGGAAGAATACACTCAGCTGATGATAAATAATTAAAACATACCTAGGTAATAAAAACCGTACTGACACAAACAGCTTTATAAGACTTTTCACCACCCCAATGTAGAATGTATGGAATCTATGCAATTGAAAAATATATTTAATAACAAACAAGATAAAAGTTTCACATATTTACATTTATTTTACAAAAAAAAACAACTGAATAGCAAAAACAACATAATAAAAAAATAGTAGCCAATGGCCATGGAAATCCTAGAACCGTATAGTGAAGTCGGTGTAGGCGATTCTAGCGACGTACTCCCAGTTGGTGAGGTCACACTTCTCAATCTTACAGCCGGGAGACCCTCTAGTGCTCAGCCAGTCAATCCTGAAAATGTTAGGAAAGAAATATGAATATAACAATACCACCAAGTAGATAGAAGAAATATAAAGAAAAAAGAAATATAATACCATATATGTTATATCTGGCGAGATATCGCGCAAGATCGAGGAAAGTGGAGAGTTCCCGTTTCGGAGGCCATGACTCACTTTGGGTCGTAAGTAAGTAAGTAAGATAGAAGAAATAAGATCAAAATTGGGCCTACGCTATATCTTACATGTAAATTCGAAACGGGCAGTATTGCCACGGGCACCTGTACTAGATAATAGAGATGCCTCATTTTCTGAAAATGTAAAGGGGGCGTGAGAACTTAGGTACAAATAAGTGAATGAGGGGTCTGCCCAATCTAATCAAAGGGGTGGGGGAGAATGGGTGGTCAAATAAATAGAAAAAAAAGTCTGACGTCATAAATAAATGCCCCTCAGCGCAGTGACATTGAAATCACAGCGGTAATATGGTAGTGTGAATGATTTCAGAAGTTACTCCGACCGTTCCCGAAATATCAGCTTTTTAGGGTTCCGTAGTCCTACAAGGAACCCTTATAGTTTCGTCATGTCCGTCTGTCCGTCTGTCCTAATCCTTTACAGCTTAATAACTTCTACAGTTATAAACATAAGTAAATGAAATTTTGTTATAAAATGGTTTAGATGTAGATCTCAATTTTAAAAGAATAAAAAAATCTTGATAACGTATTTTAGGGGCGCTCATACATGTGAAATGGGGATGACATTTTTTTTTCTCTGCCCCCCACCTCGTGTGGGGTATCATTGAATAGGTCTACTAAAATGAAGGTAATGTTTCATACATCACTTTTTTATCAGGTATACCATCTGCGAAGAGTTCGCCAAAGTGGCTTGCAATGTGTCCCCCCCCTGCCATTTCTATACTATGCAACGTAGAAACTTATAGTCTTCCACATTGATAGACCTTTATAAAAACTTTCTTTTAAAATAATTTCGAGTATAATGTAATTATAAATTTTTGAGTTATAGTGAGAAAACTGAAAAATACTTAAGACGTCCTAGTTCAAAGGTCATTGACCTTAGAGAAAAATGATCTTAGCAAATAATGGTCCTTTAGTTACTATCTATTTAAAAAAATCACAAAAAGAAACTTTGTGTTGTATTGATATGACACACTTCTTTAATTTAGTTTCTTTTATTTAGGGCTAGGTGGCGCTGTTTGCAAAAACTAAAATAGCAATGATTAATATTCGATTTGATTCGTTTGTAATTAGACCTACTTAAGGAACCCTATAATACTGAGCATGGCCCGACATGCTCTTGGCCGGTTTTTTAGGTTCTCGGATGGCAAGTTCAATTCTCACCCTTAATTAGATTTTTTTAGGGAGTTGACAACATTCACTAGTACAAAGTAAGTAAGTAAGTTAGTTACTTCAAGTTACTTTCGCGTCATTATTGGAACACTTTCTGTAGACACACGACGGCATTTTAGTTTTTTTTTGTTACCGATCACGCTCGGCGCCTTTCTTGACGCGGATTAATAGAAAAAAACGTCCTAATTAAGACGTTTTCGCGTCTTCAATTGTGAGTGCAAGTATCATATCTGTACGATCTTGAAAACCATCTATGCGGGCCTGTGCAAACATCTCCGAGGCATTGCAGAAACGGGGTAGTTGCAAGAAAATCTTGAAGGCCCTAAAATGTATCCTCATAATTTTTCTCACAATGTTTCACTTTGTCAAAACATTACAGTACATCCTAAGTGTACAACTAAAATTATAAAAACTCACTATCTCACTCTAAAATTATAAATGCAAAAGTTTGTGAGTGTGTATATATGTATGTTTATTTGTTATTTCTTCACGCTGTAACGGCTGAACGGATTTTGATGAAATTTGGCACACAGATAGATTTGTCCTGGATATAGATATAGACTTTTTATCCCCAGAAGATAAATCGTACCCGATTCCGAGAGATGCGCGATAAATGACATTCACGCGGGCGCCCTCTAGTTATTTATATTTGAAATTGACTCTTTACACGGTTACATACTAATCTGAACAATCCGAAATATGTACTACACCATTATCATTTGGATCCCATCCAAATAATTTGATTGATATTGATAGTAAACAGTAGATAATAAATAATAAAATAAAAATAAAAAAGCCTTTATTATTCCTTAATTAATTTGTATGTATGTGAACTCGTATAATACAAATATAATCAATTAAGGACCCCTCGACGGGTATAGGCCTCCTCCAATAACTTCCAGATTTTTCTGTCTGAAGCTTTCTTCATCCATGTTTTGTCAGTCATTTTTACTATTTCGTCTTGCCATCTTTCTGTAGGTCTTCCTCTCTTCCTCTTTCCCAATGGGCCTTTCCACTTGGTTGTTCTCTGGGTCCATCTGTCGTCGTCTAATCGCGCAAGGTGGCCCGCCCATCTTCATTAATATATAGACTTTTTATCCCCAGAAGATAAATCGTACCCGATTCCGAGAGATGCGCGATAAATGACATTCACGCGGGCGCCCTCTAGTTATTTATATTTGACATTGACTCTTTACACGGTTACATACTAATCAGAACAATCCGAAATATATACTACTCCATTATCATTTGGATCCCATCCAAATAATTTAATTGATATTGATAGCAAACAGTAGATACTTAATTACAATAATAATCAACATTACAGTCAATATTTGAATTTCGATAACTTACAAATTAAATGAGAAATTCTGGCGTTTCATGGAATTTTCGCTTCTTTAGTGATGATTGATCATCATCATTTCAGCCGTAAGACGTCCACTGCTGGACACAGGCCTCCCCCAAGCATATATTGGGGGGATATGCCATAATCGCCACGCTTGGCAGGCGGGTTGGCGATCGCAGTTGGTTGGTTAAATACTCAGAGAACGCTGCTGCCCATCCTCTGGTGAATCCCTTAGTCGCCTTTTACGACAGCCATGAGAAGATATAGGGTGGTGCAATTCTTTACGTCCGGCACCACACGGAACGATTGATTTTTTGATGATTGATAAAATGAGCAAATTATGGAATTTCGAGTCGTAGAGAAAGCATTCGCTAACAGAGATTTTTTTCTGTTTATTTATATTGTGGTAGTTTTATTGCTGGACCCAAGAGAGTTCCTTGAGGCAGTCCTAGCTACTGCACTGGGTATCTTTTTTGGCTGCTTTTTTGTTTGTATCTTTGTTTTAATAAAATTATTATTAGATGTTTTAAGATTTTGAAACTCAACCATACATATAATGACGCCTGTTTTCCATTGGAGTAAGCAGGGGGTCTACTCCCGTTCGACGATATTCGATAAATCGTACGATTCATCGCACAATTTGCTACTCCGGTCAACCATCGTTCCCTTATCGCATGCGATGATCGTGTTTTGACGTTTGTTTTTCTCATCTCCGGTAAATTGTATACGACTATGAACCGTAGTCTATCTTAATTGTGCCTTTTTTATGTGCCTATCTTTATTATGTAAGTATCAGTCGGAACGAAAGTTCGTACTTCGTTTGTCGTTCGTAAAACGCGAGTAGACCTACAGAGACTATGGATTTATACCCACTCCAATCCTGACACACTTCTTTCGCTTTATCTACCTTCATTAACCTTCTCATACATGCTCTTCAGCTAAGGGTGCTTATTAACCTGGCCTTTTTGAGAACTTCCACAATTTGATAGCAGTACGATAAAAGAATTGCGGGTAGTCTTTTCTCCATACAAACGCTCTCGATTGTTTTCTTTCTGCTTTATAACCCTAGAGCAATGATTTTTACAGTAAAATAAATATCAACTTTTTGTTCGTTCGTTTTTGTTGATAAATTATTTCTAGATTAATTAATTTTTAATTATTTACTGCCTCGTTGGTCTAGTGGTTGCAAGCGCGACTGCTGAGCGTGAGGTCCTGGGTTCGATTCCCGGGTCGGGCAAAGTGTTATTGGGTTTTTTCATTAGGAAATTCTCAGTAGCAGCCCGGAGTCTGGATTTGTGCCCGGTTGATGGCAATAGGCTCGCCCCCTATTACATGGGACTTACAACATAACTGGCGAAATGTGGGTGTACTATACACCTCTGCCTACCCCTTCGGGGAAATACAGGCGTGATGTTATGTTATGTTTTATGTTATTATTTCTAGAAGCCGTAAAAATTATCAAAATTGCCTGCTTAGAACGCTGTCTATAGAGGCCTAGGGTATAAATTTGACAACTATTAATTATGAATGAAAAAGGAATAACATAAATTATATTGTTACTTCTTCTTCTTCTATCGTGTCGACATAAGCTACATAATGATAACAGCTCATGCCGTGGGGAGAAGATTTCCCAGTCAGCAGGTTGGTAGCGCGGCTGACTGCCCAGGGTGCGCCGGAAGATCAATTAAATATCGTCACTCGTGGAGGCTCTTTTAGTATTGTTACTAACACAGTGAGTCATTGTTACTTTTTAAATAAATAAATAATAATAATAGCGACACAGTACATATTCTTCTTATTCAGTTTGTGAAACATCTATTAAATTGGTCCGGTTTTGGAGGAGAAAATAGTCAAGAGCCAAACCACAGATTACTAAATAGTAAAAGCCAAACCTCGAATTATGACTTTTCTACTAAGGCTATTCAGTCGCAGCTGCCGTCGTCCTTATCGCACTTATTTAAGCAAGTTTTCAAAGCGACGGCGATAATTTCTTAAAATACCTAATTTTTCAAAAGTATCTGCTCGCATTTCCTCTAGCGTAAAAAATTAGAACTCCAAATCCAAACATTTTAGCCAATACTAACATGTGGTCTAGTTGTGCCTTAGTGCCTTGTATCTTGCCGACGATGGTGCCTTTCTTGGAGTTCTTCACCCAGCCACCGACGACGAGCTGCTCCGCCAACTCCTTGCAGTGTTTTGTGAAGTAACAACCTGGATGGAGAAGCAAGCAGTAAGTACTCCAGCATAAAAATACCTTGTGGCTTTGTAACAAGAATAGAAAAAACTGCCTCGTTGGTCTAGTGGTCGCAAGCGCGACTGCTGAGCATGGGGTCCTGGGTTAGATTCCCGGGTCGGGCAAAGTGTTATTGGGTTTTTTCATTAGGAAATTCTCAGTAGCAGCCCGGAGTCTGGATTTGTGCCCGGTCAATGGCAATAAGCTCGCCGTCTATTACATGGGACTATAACATAACTGGCGAAATGTGGGTGTACTATTACACCTCTGCCTACCCCTTCGAGGAAATACAGGCGTGATGTTATGTTGTTGTTGTTGTTGTAGAAAAAAATAAAACGTGACTTTTTACTGTTTTTGAACATTTTTTTTTTTCAGTAAACAAAACGCATTTCTAAGTAATAATAATTGTTAATTGAACTTTCATATAAATAAATGGACAAAAACAGTAAAGAGCATAATCTTCATAATATACAATATGTAACAAAAACCCTGTTGTTTCTGTGAGCTACGTTATCGGAATCAATATTCATGCGTAAGAACACAACCTATTTGGAAAAGCTTTTTAATAAAAATAATAAAATTAAATATTAAATCATTATTAATTGTGAATTGAAAGTATCATGTCATGTCATATCATGACACGATGATCATATCACTCAAAGTCAAAACTCACTCATCATCATCATCATCATTTCAGCCGAAAGACGTCCACTGCTGGACATAGGCCTCCCCCAAGCATCGCCACAACGACCGGTCCTGTGCCTTCCGCATCCAGCGGATTCCCTTGTAAACTCACTCACTCGGTTTTTATACCAATAAAATAATTTAATTTAATGTTAAATCATTATTAATCGTAAATTGAAAGTGTTGTAATCACTTTTCATAATGATTTAATATTTATTTTTATTATTTTTATTGAAGAGTTTTTCCAATTGAGTTGTGTCCTTACGTATGAATATCGATTCTGATAACGTAGCTCACAGGAACAACAGGGTTTTTGTTACATGTTACTTACGTCAGTATACAAAAATGTCTTTGGGTTTTACAGAATTTCTTCATACTCGTAATGTGATGGTGTACTGAATGTGGTTACAGCATGAATCTAGGCGATAGATACATTGATAGGCGTTTTGTATGTTTGTTGTTACTGATGTCACGTCCAAATCACCCTTTGACATCGACCTACATGCTACATGCAACTACTCTAATTATAACGTGTTGACTGATTAGCTTTCACTTCAGCCCCCCTAGCCAAGTTGACAATCTACAATCGTCAACGCTATAGAAAACAATCAAAATGTATGGGTATGATATATCTCAATGAATGACTTTTTCGTTGAGGTATGTCATTCCCATACATTTTGATTGTTTTCTATTAGCGTTGACGATTGTAGATTGTCAACTTGGCTAGGGGGGCAGATCAGCTAATTAAATTCTGCTATAAAATTATAAATTGTTTATTATTTTAAAGCATGCGAAGCAATGATATTTAAAATTACAGATATGCTACTGAACTCGCAATCTGGAGACACGAAAATTAGGAACTAACCTAATTAGGACGTTTTTCCATAAATCCGGGTCAAATAATTACCTGACCCGGATTTATGGAAAAACGTCAGTAGTTACTTTGTACTAAGTAATTTATGTATATTGTGCTGCCACTGCGTACGGAACATTTTTTTAGTTTGTTTTGTTAGGGTATGACATATCTATACTTTTAAATATCATTAATGCGCAGCGAAATCTAAAGATATAAATTGTGGAAAGAAATTAATATTCTCTCACGAAAAGAGTTTCCGGTAGATTATCAGATAAAACACTGGTGTAGGTACTAAACTAGCAGTTGCAGGTTCGAATCCTGATCGTGAGAATATTTATTTCCACTATTTATATCAATATAACTGTAAGGTTAAGCTGTCCATTACTGTCGAGGCCTGAAATAAAGCAATTGACGGCCGAGTAGGATATTGGAAGCGAAGCCGAGTACCTACTTCGCAAGTGATTTTAAAAGGACGAGGCGCCAACCGATTCCTTATTAACTAAGCGAGGCCGTTAATTGCTATTTCGGCCGAGTCTTGTATATTATGTCCACGCACGGTTCCAGTCCTATAATCAAAATTTAAAAAAAAATGGGCATTCAGCCTTTATAATGATAAATATTTTGTACTTAAAAACACCTAATTTATGTAAGTGTGTAAGTACTTAAAAACCTCGGTAACATAATTTAAAAATAAAAACTGTCCAGCAATTGGATATTACTGGCCTGTTATTTCGTTGCGTACGGAAAAGAGCCGATTGATGTATTCTTTTTTTTGAATAATGAACCATTTTCCGAGCAAGTGGGAGAAAAAATATTAATTTGTGGAAAGAATAATTCGCAAAAAATTTATATCCACAATATACAACGTATTATTGAAATAACTCAAAACCTCTTAAGGGGTCATTTTCCTTATCATTATGAATAACTTTTATTATGGGACCAACCCTGAAATCACGAAAAAAAAACAGCTGATCCCTACATTTTGTCGATTTGTGTGAACATAATGTAAAAGAAGTGTAAAAGTTGTTCATAATGGTAAGAACAATGACCCCTTAAGAGGTTTAGTATTAACTAAGAATTTCGTTGTATACATATAAGAATAAGAATAATTTTTATTGTATAAAGGTTACAAACAAATTGTGTTGAGGTCCTAGACCTCACACTAGGATTCCCTGTGTCGTAAGATCTAATTCCCTGTGTCATAAGATCTAGGCTCTTTCATTCGTTTACAAATTTAGTATCAGTAGGTATTTCCGTGTTAAGGAGACAATCATTTGCAATTATGTAGGTACTTAATAATATATATATATATATCTTTAGATTTCACTTCGATTGCGTAAAATAATAAATAAATAAGTAAAAATGTGTTTACAACTCAAATAGCTACCTACGCTTAGTAAAATATCGTCACTAATAATTCAAAACCTGTTTGATTATTATAATTTTTTAAGCTTCTCTCCTTGCAAAATAATATATACACACCGGCACAATTAGCGGAACACAAAAAAAACAGGATTTTAAAATCTTTTACTTGAGGAACTGGCCAGTTATGATATTTTTTCAATTTATTGTCAAATTTGTAAATAGAAAATTAGATGACATACACTTTTTTCATTCATTTGTTTTATTTTCCCGAACAACGTTTGTCAACTTGTTCGAGTAATAACTACGTAATTGTAATTTTTTTGAAAAATTGCACTAATGGTTTTTTATAAATTTGTTATTCTATAGGCAATTTTGTTTATTAAAAGCTCTTTATTATGCCTGACTTAACATCACTGGAAATCATTAGGGCTGATGAAATGAGAAGAAATGGCCATACCTACAGATCGATTGCCTCAAGGCTTCGTCGACCAGTATCAACGATTCATCGCAGCATCCAGCGGTACAGATCGTCTAATTCTCTTGTGAGGAGGAGGGGTCAAGGTAGAAAAAGATGTACATCGAGGCGAGATGACAGTTTTTTACAACTTGGAGTTCGTAGGAATACGCGATTAACGGCTGTACAAGCTCGAAATGAACTGGAAGACGTTCGAGGAGTACGAGTAAGTGAGCGTACAGTTCGCAGGAGATTTGAAGAAGTTGGTTTAGGGTCGTATATACCTGCCAAAGGCCCAAAACTTGAGAGACATCACCGCGTAAACCGATTAAGCTATGCGCGAGAACATTGTCATTGGGATTTGAACGAATGGCAGCAAGTTCTCTTTACTGATGAGTGCAGAGTTCTTTTAAAACAGATCGATGGGAGACAGCGAATATGGAGACGCAAAGGAGAACGCCACATACAGTCTAATTTTGAACACACAGTGGCTTATTTATGGTGGCGGCTCGATTATGGTTTGTGGAGGGATATGTTTGGGAGCTCGCACGGAGTTAGTGATAGTCACAGGAGGGACCATGACAGCAGATCGATACATCAGAGACATTTTAGAAGAACATGTTGTACCATTTGACCCATTTATTGGTGACCACTTTATTCTAATGCAAGATAATGCTCGTGCTCATAGTGCACAATCGGTACAGGCATATCTGAGCCACGTAGGTATACCGGTGATGCAGTGGCCAGCAAATTCCCCCGATATGAATCCGATAAAGCATGTCTGGGACTTGCTAAAAAGAAGGGTTAAATCCAGAATGCCACCCCCCAACAATCTGAATGAACTTGGAAACGCATTACTTGAGGAGTGGGAGCGGTTGCCTCAAGAAATCATCGATAACATAATCTGTAGCATGCCCAGACGAATGGAAACCGTAATCAGAGCAAGAGGGGGAAACACTCGTTATTAATTTTGTTTTAATTTTATTGTTAAATAATTTAATGCTTACTTTTTTTTATTTTTTGTGATGGTTCATAATCATCTAAAAATTTCACTTATTTCAAATTTCTTTATTTTTCAATAAAAAATAACGAAGACTTTTCAAAGTCATTGTTAAAAGATGTTAATCAATTTGTTATTTTGTGTCTAATTACATTTTCGTCAAATATATGCGTTATTATCTCATAGTCTCAGTTTTTTTTCTGTTCCGCTAATTGTGCCGGTATATTTGTCAATATAAATGTTTTAGACATATTTAAAGTTTTTAATTATGAATACCTTGGACTTGTCCATAGACCTCAAATTCCACTGCAGCCAACGCATTCGGATCGTCAGCACCCATCACAGAATATAACAGATATAATGTATTTCAACAATATTTTCACAAACAAAAATATTCAACTCTCACTGTACTATAAAAAGAGACTTCTTTTCGCCGTGCGATATCGCGCCCAAACTATCGAAATCCGCCCGCCCAAGTGCCAATACTACGCCAGCCGCCCTAGTTTATCTGTATTTATTTATACACAGATTCAAGTGCATGCATTATTTATAACGATTGTAAAATATATTGCGCTTTCTTAAAGTATGTTTACATTGTAAATCAATTAAGGTCAAATCAAACATTTACGGCGTGTAAAAATCCTATATTTTGCTTGATAAAACATAAATTCGTAACAGAGGGTAGTATTTTAGTAGTTATAGAAAACTTCAGTGCTATTTTTAGTTGAAAAACTTTTATCGCTTAATATTATTTATTTAGGTACTATACGTGGATTTAAGATATTATTTTAATACTAATTATGTATTGTTTCTTATAAAATTGAGTAAAATAACCATAACCCGTAGGTGACGATCAATCAGTTTCTTATCTTATGGAATAATTCTTATTGAAGTGAAACTTCTATATAGACGTTTTCTATATTAGGAATTTTCTGTCACGAAAAAGCGTTACGGTCGCGTAAATAATGTCAAAAAGACCAGAAGCTCTAGTAGGATTCGAATCCGTGACTCTCATATTAATGAGATTGGATTGTTAATGTAGGTACTTGTCCAATTTGAAAACCTGCCCGTAAAACTTCAAGTTAAAATTTTGTTGCGATTCGTATTGCCACTTGTCCGTTGCCATTCGTTTTTCCACTTGTCCTTCGTTTTTCCACTTGTCCGTTGAAGTTTCACTTCTAATATGTGTCCCAGCACACATTTCGTTTTTTTTCTTTACATACCTATGAACATATTATACATTAACAATATAGATCATCATTTGTCAAACAATAAATGTAAAGAAATGCAAGCATATAAAATTTACCAAAAATAGGAATATCATACGCTCAGCATATAACTTGAGTGGCGAAGTACTTGAAGAAGTGGAAACTATTCGTGACCTGGGCGTTCAGTTTGACAAAAAGCTAAGTTTCGTCCACCATATCGACAAAATTACACTTAAAGCATCAAAGCTTCTTGGTTTCGTGTTGAGAGAGTGTAAAACCTTCAAAAAAACCAACACAAAAAAAATCATGTATAACTCATTAGTAAGAAGTCATCTAGAGTATTGCAGTGTTGTCTGGTCACCCGCGTATAACGTGCACTTCAAGCGTATTGAGCGGTTACAAAAGAGGTTCATGTGGCATTTGACTTATAAGAGTAATATGGGAAGACAGCTTAAATCATACCAAGACAGATTAAAGTATTTTAAAATGGTGTCGTTGGAGAAGCGGAGGAATATGTTGGATTTGGTTTTCCTTAAGAAATTAGTAACAGGCTCTCTGGATTGTCCCAGGTTGCTTGGTGAGGTGTCATTCCATGTGCCACGAAATCTGCCAAGAAGCTCTAATAGGAAGCTTTTTAGTCAGCCAAAAAGCCGTACAAATTTGAGGCAACATTGCTCATTATCCAGAATGTACGCTTTATACAAAAAGCATGACATGAGCATTGACTTATTCCTCTCATCTGTAATTTCTCTAAAAAAAGCTGTGATGGACATTCAGTGATAAATTAATTATTCATACATATTTAAATTCACTTAATTTAAGAAATGTTTTGTGTGTCAAGTCATTTGTTTTGATTTCATACAGACCATTAATGGTCCACTTTATTTGAATCTCTGTAAGTTTGTTGCTTTATGTACCTAATTTTTGTATTAATATTAATTGCGCTTAATTTATGGCATGCGGTGCTCTTCTGTAAGTAATGGGGCACTTAGATTAAGTTTGAAATGTGAAAAAAAATTCATGTACAGTGTACTCATTGTTGAAGAGCCAAATAAATAAATAAAATAAATAAATTCAGTCAAAAGACGTCCACTGCTGGACATAGGCCTCATACAAAATATGTCAAATTTCTATCTCTATTAAGTTAAATCATGGATAGATTGGATATTAATTTTGGCCGTAAGAGTGTATGAGTGTGTGTATATCAGTCTAATACCACAGTATAAAGAGATATCCTTACTCTGTGCTAATACTGTAACAATTCATTCATTTATTAAAATTTCCCTTTACTACTACAATCTCTAAAAAATCCAGCAAAACAAGAACTCATCATAAAATTAATAGAAGTAGGTAAATAAAACGGTCAGTCAAGAAGGAAGCTCCCCCCTCAGGGCCAGGACTTGGAGTGGACTGTTCCGCAGGCAATTACAAATTATATGATTGCCCATTGATTGCACTAACCGTTTCCTAATAAAGTCGCCGGTGACGTTCTGAATGTGGGTGAAGGATTTATGATTTAGTTTTGATATGCGACGATATATCGGCTGCCACATTTCAAAACCCAGTAAGTACTGTGTTTAATATACTGTGTAAATATATATATTCGTATATAATCTATGTAAAACATAGATTATATACGAATACGAATAGAAACGAATCTCTTTTGTATGGGCCCCAAATGCCGTCTTATAAATACTTCTTCCCTCAACGCTGCCAGAGCTGTTACTAAATAAAGGGCTACTACCAGTGTGATGGTGATGGTTTAGTTAGAAAAAATATTAAGACTGTTCTTTACTACAAAATAATAATAAATAAATAAATCATTCATTTATTAAATGAATGAATGGATTTGAATGTCCCAAAGATATTTATTTATTTCACACACATTCACATTTCAGCCGAAAGAACGTCCACTGCAGGACAAAGGCCTCCCCCAAAGGGGGGGGGATATGCCATAATCGCCACGCTTGGCAGGCGGGTTAGCGATCGCAGTTGGTTGTTTAAATACTCAGAGAACGCTGCTGCCCATCCTCTGGTGAATCCCTGAGTCGCCATTTACGACACCCATGAGAAGAGAGAGCGTGGTGCGATTCTTTACGTCCGGCACCACACGGAATTATTTATTTATTATTTATTTCTCCACCACATAAAGAATTTTTACAGTGTAAACCATTAAAACAAATATTTGCTGTGGAGACTGGAGCTTGTACTAGGTGAACCTGTGTTACAGGTCTCCAGGACTCCCAACTACCCTGACATAGTAAACAAAAGTCAATATATTATTTTAACATTTCAGCATTATTCATAAAAATCTTGGTGTCACGGATGTGTACATAATTGGCGGACTGTTAGCACTTTGCACTGCTGGTATAGCTATTTGGTTGGAAAACGAAAAGGAAGATAGCGACTCACTTTTAGAACAGCTCTTTGGGCTCTTTCTAAATTAAGGAGAGATGTTTTATGGGTTCCACCCCAAGAAGTTATACAGTATGATAAGATTGACTGAGTTAGTGCATAGTATACTGTGTAAATTACCTTTGTATCTGCAATATGACGCAGATTAAAAAAAAAAAAAAAAAAAAAAAAAAAAAACCTAGTCTTACTTTACTTACATTATTTAATTTTATATTGAGGTAGATACCTATTTTACATATTCAGATAATTTGCACTAAATTAAATGAGTTCAGTACCTAAAACTTTTTAACAAAAAATTGAACCGACGAAAACAGAAACTGAAAAGCAAAAAATTAAAAGAAGCTTTCAGTCTTTTCCTAACTAAACTACTGTAAATAACTAATTATGAGTCGGTGCCAAACAAACGATCAGGTAACAGGTAAGAATTCAGTGGGTGAACAAGCACTCATCCCCTGTTTTCCTAACCTTAGGGGTGGATTTTGGATTTGAAATTTAAATGGAACCAACTTCGAGATATACCCTATCCAATAAAAAAAGAATCATCAAAATCGGACTACTCTGTAAAAAGTTATGCGTGGACATATATAAAAAAAAAAAAAAAAAAAAAAAAGAAAAAAAAGATATGCGTCGAATTGAGAACATCCTCCTTTTTTTTCGTCGGTTAATAAATGACCTACGGACAGAGAGAAAGAGAAACAGTAGTTACCTTACCATTTATACTTTTGACTTACGAATAAGAAAAATGATTTATGAACAGAAAAATAAATGATAATTGTTAAAATATCACTTACTTTTCCTAATTTTTATGCAAACTAAAGAAACTACGTGGACGTCTTTCGGCTGAAATGATGATGATGAAGGAAACTAAGTTCTGGCGTTGTTTTTGAGTTGCTTTTACACGCAAATATATCGCAATATTTTGGCGCCATGACCGGAGTGCATCTGACGTCACGCGCGTGCAAGCGTGAGGCCAAAGAGAATAGAATAATACGTGAGGCGACGCAAGTCCCGACTGTTCGATTCCTTTAGAGGTACGCTAGATGGTAGGCTATTATCTGTGCTATCATCGTGGATTTGAACGCGTCTGGGGCGCGAGTTTCGCTTCTAGTCTTCTCTTTTCTTATGGTAGAAAGCATATAGGTTTCTACCATAAGAAAAGAGACAGCAGGGCTAACATGCCTAGCGTGACAAAACTATTTCGTTGGATTATGTCACGCCAATGCGAGATACTGCATGGTGTCGATTCTCTTGTTCACGCACTAAACTTATTTTAAACTAACGCTTTCTTTGACTTATTAAATACAAGAAAGGCATAGCAACAATTTTAGTGCTGTCAAATTATTATTAATATTAAAATTCACCACTGAAGCCCACCTTAAAAACTGGGGAGCTGACCAAAGTGTTAGCCTTTGGGAAAAATCCCCAGGCCAAGAACACTCGAAAGCGCTACTAGTGGGCTTCAAGAAAATGTTTACGAAAGGAGCGCTTTCTTTGAACACAGTTTGCGGGTATTGTCGCGAAAAGGATGAGATACCCCATCCATATCCTATACGAATGTGATGCATGCAGTGCACAACATAAGAAGCCAGCATCTTGGAAGCCACGTCATCTCAACGCAGGAGATAAAATCCTCCTCTCCTGAGGTCATAGTCGACTTCATGATTGACTGGCAGCTTGGGGAAATGCTGTAATGCTGCAAGAGGGGTCACAATTGATCTTATCAGGTCGGAGTATGTTAGGGGTGTTCAAAACCTCTACCTCTTTTGTCAAAATAATAATAATCTGTAGCATGCCGCAGTAGGCTGGATAACCACCCTAATGAGCTAGCCGCTGCACTGATAACTCGTTCCTACCAAAAACGACACCAACGAAAAGACATTCAATCAGCATCATCATGAAAATCATACTGATTAAATTATGAGTACCTACTTAATAGTTATCCTCACTGCACGGCACACTCGAAACCACTTAAAAATCACTCAAGCAATTTGCCTATACTTTGTATGAACTGATTGCAGACCCAAAAAAAAACATTGGCAGTCGTGAGGACTGCCAACAGAAGTGAAAACTTAAAACTGTTACATTCGCATGTCGATGACTTAGGGTGAAGCGAACTCATAAGTTTTGCCCCTACCAAAAATCGCTCAACGCGGCTAAAGAAGTTTTCACTTCAAAAAACGAGCAGGATTCGAACCTGCGACTCCTTGATCAGTACACCAGTGCACAGGCCGCTATAAGCAACAGTGAACTCTGCTCGTGGTATCGAATTTAGCTTCTACTTAGGTACATCTTTTGGAGAAGTCAGCAATATCTCTTTCAGAAACGTGTTTCTTATTTGAGGTCCATACATGCAGAGAAAGGACAAAAAAATGTTTTCGTTCTACCAATGCATGTGGCCTATCGTTGATTGAAAATAACTTTGTTAGCAGAGTATAAAACTATTTATAAAATTATTGTAGGTCATAAATTAACAATTTGGTGGGCATACAAACTCGCTGTTTTTAGACCTTTTTTGTCCCGGGAAAAACAGCTCCACGTCAAAAGTTGTAACTTAGGGATCATTTCAGTAATAACATGTACTTACAAATAAAGCTTATCAATTATTAGTAAGAAAAAAAATTATAAGCAATAAAAGCAAAAACATTTTCTCACCAGTACTTGCCAGTTTTTGAACTCAGCTGTACCTACAGCTGTACATTCAAGGCTCAACAAAAACAAAATATTTGTTTGGAAAAGATGCGAACAATACCAATTGCACAGTCTTCCAACTGTAAATAAATGTATTTGAGGGAAATGTGTCGATTTAGTAAGTCAAACTCATATCGCGACATTCGCGACACGAGGTCTGCATTCGGGGCGAACCACTCCGCCACCACCCTCTCGTATTTTTATTTTATCTAAAAGTGTAAACGTAACTTTGCTACTCTATTTAGTGAAGGCGTTAGGAGTTTAATGAGAGTGAGGGAATAGAGAGTGCACCTGTCTTTGCGCACACACTTGTTCACTTTATTATTTATGTCCCGCACAGATGGCTAGTCTCCATTGAGATTGGCCGCCGTGACCGAAATTCGGCCGGGAGGACATTTTAATGAAGGGTTTTAAAATATTTGCTATGGTTATTCTATACGTAAATGTATGCTAAAAATATGATTGGTATTTTTTCAAACTATTCTACCCCAAAAAAAGTTTAATTACGATTAAAAAGGTTCGTTTCGATCACTTCGAATAATTTTTAATATCGTGTATCCGAACAGCACATAGCTGTCAGCTGACTTTAGGAGTTGACATTGCTGACAGAACTGACAGATGACAGCCAGACCGAGATTGCAAATTTAACGATTCCGCAGATACCGATCAACTAAATCTTATGTAGACGCAATAGGGCTTATTTTGCTGTACTAAACAAGCAATTTTATATTTGTAATTAAGTGCTAATTGTGATCATTCGTTCGCGAAGTGGTGGAATCTTTAGTTTGTACATACCACGTTTGTACGTTATAAATTAGTTAATTCAGTGTTTAGTCTAGAAACCGGCGTGCATTTACTAGAATCGAGTTATTCATGATCAAATTCTTACAGTAACTTGACTGTACTACACACTGTGCTTCATAAAATCTAGTGTTACCTATACTGTTCTAATACAAAAACATACTTGTATTCTTTGACTATTATTCAAAGCTTGTATTAGAATCTTGAGTAAAATGTCTGTTTGTGATAGTGGAGATGTGAAATTAGATGCAGCTGTAAACAGCTGGTTGAAACTCGATAAGGTACGTTCTCAATTATTTTACAATGCATGGAAAATTTATGACCTGAAGATGGGTCAGAGTGTCGCCTTAGGGTGACCTGCAAGGAACCTATATGACCTTGAATTGTCACTTATTAATTAAACCTGTTTGATTGATATGGTGCAGGTCATGTTTAGATGGAATTAGACCTACAACCAGGACTGCCATCCATCTGGGTTTCCCCAGATTCATCCTAGTTTGGGTGGGGTCCGGAAAAGTCTGGGTGGGGTTTTCAAGAATTGTCTAGTGAAAGCCGCAAAGTTGGTGTGTTGGTAAAAAAAAAAGGTTTCACCCAAATGTCAAGGGTTTCGGAAGTCTATCCAGCATCAGCAATTTAGGTCATGGCAGCCCTACCTACAACTTACCACAATAAATGTATGAAAAAATAATTACAGCACAGTTACTCAATATCAAGTAGGTATTTAATCATATAATTTATTTATTCCCTTGAGTCTTACCTACTGCTATTGTTCTATATTTGGAGGAAAACAATGCTATTTTAACTGTAAGTATTTATTAAATTGTCAACATTTTAATTCATCAAGGAATTTAAATGAGACAATACATTTACAGTTGTTTTCTATTGTTTCTCGTGTTTTGATGTAATCAGATAAATAACTTGTCAACAATGAGATACTCCAAGCATCATACATATTGCACTGCTGAACAAGATTATTACAATGACCACTCCAATAGGCAGTCATGAGAAATATCGACATAATCAATGTGCTTGGTAGGTAGGGATTGGTGACTGCCAGTATGTTATTGTTAGAAAGACAAATGTGTATTCTGACCTTGCATAAAAAAAAGTTCAAAATGGGTTATTTCAGAATATACTGCTACAGTAAGTAACCACTGGTTTTCAGATAAGACAACAAGAAACCATGGACAGTTCCAAGTACAATAATAATACATTTTATAAATAGATAAAGTAAAAAAAGTAATAATAAAAATGTTACTTTGTAAAACTGCATTTTAAACAAAAGGGGACGAATAGTAACATCTGAAAAATCAATGAAGCTATTTTGAAGATTTAAATTGTGGAAAGAAAAAATCGCTCACGAGCAGGATTCGAACCTGCGACTCCTGGCTCAGTACGCCAGTGCTTTAGCCACTAAGCTACCCTGAACACTGCTCATGGTATCGAAATTATCCTCCACTATACGTCTTTGGGTGACGTCAGCGATATCTTATTAAGAAACATTGTTCCTTAACCGACTCGACTAACTATTTGAAGCTATTTTGCTTATTCCATTTGTGTGTGTGGTGGAGTGTGTTGTTTACTTTTCTACCCATGCTCTGGTAGTTGTTTGCTGCGAACCATGAAATAATAAATGAATACTGTGAGTGTGTGTAAATCATTATACTGCCGTTTTATTTTCACACATGGTTGAATTTGTGGTTTTTTAACTACAAAGTTGTGTTGCTAAACAACAAACCACCCATAACAATCCTCTCTTCTACTTAGACCAATAGACTGCAACAATGACTGACTCTGTCCAAAGACTACTAACACTGAAATATTTGTACAGAACCCAGTAACCTGCAAAGAAGTTCTTGAAGACATTTCAAATGCGCGATGGGACAAGCTTCGTGGCTGTATGCTGCACCGCCTCAAGTTCGGCACAGCTGGGCTACGCGGCCGCATGGGTGCAGGCTACAAGGCTATGAACGACGTTGTTGTACTGCAGACTGCACAGGTTTGTAATGTTTAGGAAACATTCAAAGTAATGTCTCTCAAATATAGAATACATGCATGACTTTATTTTAGTAATCGTTTAGGTACCTAAATACTAATTAATTGCGAATTTTATGTACGTACGTACTTATGGCAAGTTGACCAGTGAAAAAGATACGTTAAATGTGAATTGTCGCCTCAGCTAGTCTACGATCAAAGGAAAAGGATTTAATGGCCTATTGTTCTTGTTACTAAAGTACCATATGATAAATTGTAGCAAATCGCAGGATACACAGACCAATACTGCACTTGGTTGTCCACCTTTGAAATCCTCTCAGCAACCTTTTTCCCCATTATGTCTCACGTTCAGTTCGCAGTTTCCACTGTAGGACTCGTCTGTTCCAAAGGCCATTGATCGGTGGTCATTGCGAAATATAAATAACTTACATCATCCATGCTCAAATTAAAATCAGAGTTATTTATTTAGATATACGGGTAATATAAATAGTTTTACAGTCAATACACTGCTGGAGGTAGTTCAATCAGATAACATAATCGGTGATTGTTGATCTTGGACTCTGCTCCTGACCTTTCATAGATAAGAGGTAATTTTTTTTTTCTAAATTGTTTACAGACATAACATGTAGTACTATTTTCTATTCTGTGCTTATAGAGTTATTACTATTGCGTCTTTACTTAATATGAATTAGGATACATACATATTATCACGCCTATTTCCTATTGAGGTAGGAAGAGCCTTTTAATTTCCACCCGCTATGATGGGGCCTGACACACCTTTGCCTCATCTACGTTAGTTGTAACCATTTTGATTGTCTGTTCAAAATTAAATGGATTTCACAACAGGAACATTACAATTTTACAATAACTATGTTATACATCATAATTGGCCCTCATTTTTAGCATTTACCTTTAAACGGTGGTACAACCGCTGGCGTCGTCGCATCCATAGACGGCTTAATCTGTTATTTATGAGAGACAAGAAAAAAAAACAGAAATGAAATTATTTATTCTGCAAATTGCATGTTGAAGTTAACATCACTTTTACGTGTCGGTTATTTTAAAAACTAGATGGCATCGGTATTTCCTATATGACTACTTCTTGAAGAAATACCGAAACAAACTCAGGGATCAGTCTCTTCTATTATATAGTCCAGATATGTTGTATATTAAGTATTTAATACAACATGTCTGAACCTACTTTATATTTTGTCAAAGTTGCCTTATAAATTTTGAAAAAAATGATGTTCTTGTTTCAGGGCCTATGCTCGTATTTGAACAAGCTCTGCAATCAGAGTCAGATGCAGAACGGCGTGGTGATCGGTTACGATGGCAGATATAACAGCAAAAGGTGAGTTTTTGTTTCTTCACAGGCAATGTTAAATTATAGCAATGTATTTCAAATAAAGGGACTTCAAATTTACCTTAACAGTTATGGCTGTTGCAGTAATATTGTAAGCGATCCAGGGGCAGGTGTAGATATTTGTTCCCTTGGGCTAAACCTTGCTTTTTTAGGGTTCCGTACCCAAAGGGTGCAAACGGGACCTGGGGAAATTTTCACAGAATATGTGTTACTATGTCGTCTATCACGAAAAATACTAAAAATATAAAAAGTTTAAAACCAAAGGGGGACCCCCTTACACACACACACACATACAAGAAACCTCGAAAAACATGAACTTTTTTCAACGTTTTTGTTCCCGTTCTATCTTCAAAACGGTAACTCATACCAGTGTCAAACTTGGTCCGATTATAGTGCATACTATGTAGTTTAGCAACAAATACTAAAAACAGGCCAATCATAGACATATGTCGTGGTACCTGCGTAAGAAAGAGATGCAAAAATTCACATTTCGCGTACGTTCGTTGATGTCTTTTGATAATCTCTCGTAAATTAGATCAGTTTCTATGGGGTATCAGGTTGATGAGTGGCACGGAACCCTTACTGCGTGAGTCTGACTCACACTTGGCCGGTTTTTGTATAATTTTTATGAATTATCCACCCAGCTTTACTAAATTAAACGCGTCTTCTCTGAAGTGTAGGTACAGTTTTCTTTTCCTTTTTGCTGCTACTACAAACCCTTTGAACTCCATGCTCATGCCCCTGTAGCAATCCAATACTTCTAACAAGGGCTAAGAGGTGATAAGAAACCATAGGCGGTAGGACAATGCCACCGATACGCCAAGTGTTGCAAGTGTGCAATCATCATCCTCCTGCCCTTATCCCAATAAATTTGGGGTCGGCGCAGCATGTATTTTTCTTCCATACATCTCTATCAGCTGTCATCTCCGTGTTCACTTTCTTTCTATTCATATCATCTTTCACACAATAATCGATCACAATCCATCCATGTTTTCTTCGATCTCCTTCTTTTCTTATAGCCATCCACATTCATACTTAAAACTCGTAACATGCTCCTCATTCCTCCTCATCACATGTCCATACCATGACAGTCTGTTGCTACTTAACTTCTCTGTCATTGGCGTTACTTTCAGACTCCCTCTTACATACTCATTCCTTATCCTTTCCATTCTCGTTACACCAATATTGATATAAATATAATCTTGCAATATTGTCATCATAATCTTGCAAGATTACGTCATGTTATATCAGTCAAAGACTTATCAGGAGAGCTGTCGTTGCATCATGCATACCGCCAATACCCCACGTATTTGTCGCGAATTTTTATCAACTACAAACTATTCAGTTGGTTATCGTGATGTCCCTGCTAAAGGTCAATGATCACGAAACAAAAATTTGTTTGGGAGAGCTATTAAAGGTGTTTATCTATGAAATATTTTAGTGTTAAAACAAAATATTTTGGTAATACGGTATACTTAAATGAGCTGCCTCAACAGCTTGCTTGACCTAAGCAGTCCGAGGTTCGAGTATTAGTTTCTGATTTAACTACAGTACCAGGTACCTTTAATTCAATTGGTAAAACCGAACTTTCGATGAAATGATGTATCTAACCATTTATCGAAAATTCGTTTTTAAAAATTGCAGTACAGGTACTGTATTTTATTTGTAAAGTAAAAGTGTAAAGTAACAGATATACCTTATAATCTAAACAAACATTGTACAATGTTTGTAATTGGTAATTCGGTTTATCGGGATCTGTATTGTCTAGCAGCTAGACAATACAGATCCCGATAAACCGAATTACCACCGCCCATGTACCCATAATTTATACGCCGTTCCTGTTTACTACAATTTTCATGGTGTACAATAAAGTATGTTCTATCTATCTATCTATCTATAACACGCGAGCGAAGCCGCGAGCACTACCTACCTATTACCTAATAATTTCAGTTGCTAACACAGTTTCTGCCATAACTTTGCGCCCGACGCGGCGACGTCGGCATTCGAATTTCAGTCATTATGACGGATTCCTGGCACTCTTGCTACCTTGTCGCAGTCGTCGCGTTTTTTATTTGTACAGGGGCCTTACTCCCGACTGGTTCGAGCTCTGAACCAAATCGAGTTAATGTCAATTCCTAGAGTAATGCAGAACGAATTCACACTAACTCGAGTTCAAATTCGATTGATACATAACTCTGTCCAGTCGGGACTGGCCCCTGTATTAGATATTCTGTGCCCTTGTTTCACGCTTTGATTAAATCGAATGTTCCTAGGTAGATCTGCTGTCCGCAAAATTGATTCTGCTGACACGTATTTTGCCAGTTCTTGCCAAATTGTGGCTTTCTGTAAAGACTAGGGCCAATCTCTTCACGTGAGTGTTCCCAAGGTGATTAAAGGAGTATGGTTCTGCAGTAGACGTCTTTTGGCTGAAATGATGATGATGTTGATGAAACCCGAAAAAGGGTCATTGTACTCGGCACACAATCGCATCCAGGTGCCACCCAAGATTTGTCGTCCAATGTTACTGCCGGCTCACCAACACTTCGTTTATTCGCTCTTGGGCACCACTCAGTCAACGACACCTGTCCATCTTCATAAAAGTATTAACAAATTAATTATTTCCAATAAAGCTTAGTATCGTGTTCCGTCAATTGAATTCTGGCAAGAGCAAGACACTGAATATAACTGATTCTAGAAAGGTGCAGTTGGTTATTGTCCAATTGAATATGTCTTCAATTCAATTGGTCTGCATTAATTTATATGTAACGCGTTACCAATTAGGTCACTTCAGATGGTTTAGAGTTTCGCAAATTCGCATAGGTATAATATTGCTTCCGTCAGATTTGTCCTGCATTTAATTTTGTCTACGTGCCAATTGCCATCAGTTGAGTTAAGAATTTAGATTGGGCGCCACTGTAGCGGTAGAGACTGGCAGGTAGGCTGCGCAGACCGTTACAATAGAATAGGTGTAACTACGGTGTTAGGCACCGCAGTGACATAAGGAAGTGTGTTGAGAGATAAATAGATAACACTGAGATTTAATACATATATTAATAAGACACTCGGCTAGGTCGCGGGTAAGGCTATTGTTCACTGGCACTGAGCGTTCGCACACTTTGGAGGGAAGATGGAAAGGGTACCGTCCCTCGTCTCCGCCACGTGGATGGTACGGCAGGCCGGCAGCAGGACCGCAGGTAGACGCTGCCTCGTGGTTGCAGCGGGTACAAGTCTTGCCGGAACGTAGAATTCCAGCCAGAAAGTAGAATTGCAGCCGGATGGTAGAATTGCAGCCGGAGCGTAGGATTCCAGCCGGAAGGTAGAATTACAGCCGGAAGGATGAAGTCCAGCCGGAAGGTTGAACCCCGATATTGGGGACAAAATATGTATTCCAGAAGGAATAGTTACTTCCCAAGAAGCTGCTGTGTTGAAAGTGACAGAGGCCAACGCGATTACTAGTGTTGTGCATACATTTTAGGGATGCGCAACACCGGTTAAGTTTTATATCGTTCACTCGACTAAACTATTGAGATCCACAACGCTACACAGCTCCACTCAAATCGACCTGGCACTTTCTTCAAAAGGCCAGTCCAGGCGTTGTTGTCCTGCATTGTCCACAGCAGACAGCACTAAAATTGTTGCCATCCCTTTCTTGTATCTACTATTAGTAAAAGAGAGCGATAGTTTAAAATAAGTTTAGTTTGTGAACAAGAGAATCAACACCACTATCTCCTCTCTTCCAGGTTTGCAGAACTAACAGCGAAGGTCTTTATATCTTCTTCTATTCCTGTCCATATCTTCACGGAGGTATGCGCCACACCACTCGTATCCTTTGGCACGATCCTCTACAACGCGGTTGCGGGAGTCATGGTGACTGCTTCTCACAACCCCAAGGAGGACAACGGATATAAGGTGTATTGGAGGAACGGGTGCCAGATCCTATCGCCTCATGATGTGAATGTGTTGGAAGAAAGTAAGCAGTGTTTGGAGTGAGTACCATTTGAAGTCATTTGCAAGGTTTTTTGCTATAGCTTTACGTACCACTGCTGTCACGACTCTTCTTGATATCCAAGCCAAGTATCCTATCTTTCTTCATAAGGTGAACGATCCGGTTGGCCGTCCATACATTTAAACGAGCCAATCTCTATTTCACACAAGTTCTTGTTTAAACACATCATTTTACAACTTTTCTACACAAAACTGAAGTCGCCTGCAACTTTTTCAAGAAATAACTAACAGAAAAAATACAGTGAAAAAATCATTTCGTTATTTTTTTTAATTCTCTTTCTGTCTAATTCTTCTCTCGTATGTCTGCTGGAAAAGATTTCTTTAGCAGTACCTTTGAACTTGTATTTTATAAAACTAATTTTCTCTGTAACTTTCTGTGTGCATAAATTGTCAAATAAATAAATAAACGAAAACGTGGACGTATGAATAAAGTATCACCATACTTTATTAACGATGTCAAAAGATTGAGATGGTCTGAACCCTTAGACCAGCTCCTTTAATCAGACAAGACTCAGGAATAACCCTTAGACCCTTACCCTTAATCAGACAAGACTCAGGAAATACACTTCACAGCAGGCAGTTCGGGGTTGCTACTTCGCAACGATCCAGACGCTGCTTACCTACGGTATTGACATCTGGGGGCAGTCTGCGGAATGGCACCGAGCATTTGTTATGCAAAAACGTGCTGTGCGCATACTAGCGAGAGTCCCACCACTAACACCAGCGAAAACTATTTTCGTGAACCTTAAGCTGATGACAATGCCAGCCTTATATATGTATATTTATTTATTTATTTATTTATATATTTATTTGTATAATGTGTGTCTATACATGTATAAAAACATAAATTTGTTTCATCAGAACAAAGATGTGCATAAAATAGCCACACGAAACGCGCACAGGTTAGTGATTCCTAGACATCGACTTACTAAGACAAGCAAATGCACTCGTATTTTCGGTGTAAAAGTGTTTAATGCCCTGCCAGAGTCCATTCGCAGCTCTAAGACCTTGCCGGTTTTTAAAAATAAAGTTAAGTCCTTCTTTATTGCAATGGCCCCTTACAGCGTCGATGAATTCATTCCTAAGCTACAATGATATATTATTTTCTAGTAGATGAAATTTTTATTGTTATTTTTGAATAATACAACTTTATACACTGTATTTTTATGAATGAATTAATTAATTTTGATAATTCTATTTATATTTTGTTTTGTAATGACGTGTAATTAATTATTGTTACCAATAAAAATAATCTAATCTAATCTAATCTAATAAGCCTTCTTTCGGCCACCATATTTGCATGCATCTATTTAAAAACCACCTAGTTTTCAGCTTGTATAAAGATGTATCTGTTTCTTCCTCCAGTATACCAGACGAGCACTGGGACATCAAGGACATTTACTCCAACCCCTTAGTCAAGGATTGTCAGGACGAGGTGACTAACAAGTACATGGAGACCATCATCAGTCTGAGCCCTGAAGTGCTGCAGGAGAATAAGAAAGCCGCTTTAGACATGGTATACAGTGCTATGCATGGAGTGGGCTACGAGTATATCCTGAAGGCTTTTGCGACGGCTAATCTTAAGGTGGGTCTTACCCTAAGGATTTTCTAAAACTGCGAAAACTGTCCATCGCATTTCTTTTTTGTTGCAAACTGATGTTCAGCTATGTTTCCAATACACCCAAAAAAATATGAAGTCAAGCGGTTGGTGGAAAGGCTGGCTTTTTTTTCTGCAAAGAGTTTATATATTACAGAAGCCAAAAAAAGCCTGCCAAAAATAGTGTTGACTTCTTTTGGTAGCGAACACTCCATAAGGATAACATTTAAAAAAATTGCTCAGACAAAAAAGCCTTTGTCTGGTCTGAACACGGGTTTAAAGGTTTAAAATTATAAAGCAACAGTTTTTTTTTAAATCTTTAGTATAGCATTAGTTTTGATCGCAATTTATTCTTGCAGGCTCCAATCAGTGTCAAAGAGCAGCAAGACCCAAACCCTGACTTCCCAACAGTGAAATTCCCTAACCCTGAAGAATTAGAATGTCTGGAGCTAAGCCAGCAACTCGCAGAGGAGAAGAAAGTCAAACTGGTGCTGGTGAACGATCCTGATGCTGACAGACTGGCCGTCGCTGAATATGATGACAGGTAAGACTTACAAGTTGCAAGGTCGGTATTAATGGCCGGTTCACATTTATCCAGTCGCTCGCTTGATCCAGCGCGACTGGTATCGTCTAGCTAGACCAGTGGTTCCCAAAGTGGGGGGTGGGAGGGCGTGATGACATGTAAAGAGGTGCGCAGGTGATACGTCAAAATTGTAAGAACTATGAAATTGTGGCGATGGGGAGTAGTAAGGGGGCGTGGTTGAATAAACTTTGGGAACCCCTGGTCTAGACAGCCAATCCAGTGTCATTCCAGTGCGTTTCTCCAGCGCTGGATTGAAAATACTGGATCCAGCTACTGGAATAAGGTTAACAAAACGTAGGAGCTATCTAAACGTAAACGTTATTTAATTTATCTAAACGTAAAACGACAACCACAATTTTAATTCGTTCAATTATAACGTTTTAAATTGTATTTTTTGTTTTGTGGTATGGATTTTTGAATCAGAAATAAAGTATTATTTATTTATTTATTCGAAGACAATACAAGAGAGTAGACCAACAATAGAAACTCTGTCTAAGAAATCCGCGTCAACCAATTTCTCCGGGGGGAAAGGCGTGCCCAAGGCGTGGCTTATATGACGCGATCAAAATAGACCAATCACATTACTCTTCGTTTCTAAAACGATTTAATTCTATTTCTAACTATGATATATTCCTCCGTAGCACAAATTCCTGGCACGTGTTCACTGGCAACGAGATGGGGGCTCTCCTTGGCTGGTGGCTGCTGAACCAGTACTGCAAGCGAGTAAATCACATGCCGGAGTCCGAGGTGTACATCATGGCCAGCATTGTCAGCTCCAAGATGCTGAAAGCGATTATTAAAGGCAGGGGGGAGTTCGTTGAGACCCTGACTGGATTTAAGTGGATGGGTGAGTGATATTTGGATTATTTTTGGTATTTAAATGCATACTAGGGAGCAAAGCTACAAAAAACGTGACCGTTAACTCGCGCGCGGTCCCATCCAAGTACTGGCAGAGGCTAGCGCTGCTTAACCTAGCAGATCTTGCAATCCCCGTGGTTATCACTTACCCATGAGCCCCTTTTGATAAAATAGTATCTCTTATTGACCACTATTTCAGGCAACACCACATTACTTCTGGCGCAACAGAACAAGGTGCCGCTGTTCGCGTTTGAAGAGGCTATCGGCTACATGTGCGATCATCGCGTGCCTGAGAAAGATGGCGTTTCTGCTGCAGTACAGGTACTAACCTCTGCTTTTCTCTCTTGTCTTATTAATTAAAGAATCTTGAATTGAATCTTGTCCGATGTATTCCACATAGATTGCGATACACTATCTACAATGCTTTGGTTAAACCATACCTCCAATATCTTATTGAAATCTGAGGCAATGCCGCTAAAACAAAACTAACAGATCTCCAAATTGCACAAAACAAAGTAATAAAAATGATTTTTAACTCCAACAAATAACATTTATAAAGAAACTAAAATAATGAACATCAATCAGTTATATACTTATAACACATGTATTTTAATCCGAAAGGCTCTAAACAAAAGTATCTTTCTAACATATCTTTCACCAAACTAAAACAGATTACCCAACGTAGCACTCGCCGAGCTAGTTTCTTGGTTTTACCAAAAATTAGAACCAACTATGGCAAAAAAACTATAACTTATGAAGGAGCACAAATCTATAATAAAATACCCTCACTAAAAATCTAAGCTCATTTAATGCATTCAAAACTGAGCTAGCACCATATATAATGTACTCTGTGGCTAGCACTATATGTAATTTCAGACAACTCTTTTGTAAAATAATGAATGCACTGAATGGGTACACCACAATTCTTTGAAAAAAAAAACATTTTTAAATTCGACGAACTAAACCATCATAGCTTAAGTTAATATTGTTCTCAAGTAAGTGACTTTGTGTTTTTATTGAGAATAAATTTCTTTAAACCTAAACTTATCTTGGCATGTCTTTTTATTCAAATAACTACTGATAAAATATAATTACTAGTTCTGCACATGTAATTAGGTGTTTTTTTTTTTAATTAGTGTGTAAAATTGTTAACATAATGTCTTTTAATAATTATTATTGGCGAATTGTATTAAAAAGACGTGCCAAGATTGTTTACTAAATACGACATGTAAGAAAAAACAGAGTGTATACATAATTATTTATGTCCATTAATTTCATACCTCTACCTATTTACATACATGAAAATATTCTAAAATGCTCCGATAAAACTGTATTTAGCCCTTAAAAATATTAAGGGTATCTTTCCGCCAGAGCTGTGCGAGGAACCTGAGCGGTGAGCGAAAAAATACACCTATTGGTATATTTTGTAATGAAGCACAGCTTTTTGATTGGTTGATTTTTCTCTCTCACCGCTACTCTTACGCTTTGAATAGCAGCTCCGAGCTTCTAAAATAAGCTCTTATTGCCAATGAACAGACTATTAAAAAAAAATCCAGCCCTCAGCTTTTGACTAGCAACCTTAATTCCATGACACATGGTCCAGTTTCCATTGAAAATAAAATATTGTATGTTCTTTTCGAGTGTATTTTTCTTGTGCATTCATCTCTATCAGCCGTCATCTCAGTGTTCACTTTCTTTTTAATCATATTTTTTTTTTCTAATGGTCTTGCCTTTGATCGGATTTGCGTTTTTCATTGGATTAAGTCCCTGAAAAGACTATGTTCTTTTTTGGTGCATACGATACTTCTGACGATATTAATCGCTAAAAAAAAAAAAAAAATTTGGCCAGAAGCCCGCAACTTTTGCGTATTTCCTCAGAAATGGGAGAGATTCAAATCTAACAAAATATAATAATAATGTCTGTTCGGTGACTTCGCATTCATAAATAGTCATATTTTTCCTCTACAGGTGGCTTCCCTGGCCTCCCACTTATACTGCAACGGTTCTTCAGTCCTGAAGCAACTGCACGCGCTATACGCCGAGTTCGGGTACCACGTGACCGACAACAACTACTACATCTGCCACGAACCAGCCACCATACAGAAGATATTCAGACGCATCAGGAACTACTCCGGACCTGGAGAGGTAACATAACATACCTTTAAACAGGGTGGGTTAGGTTGCTAGGGTGAATATAGCCTCCTGAGTACTGAGGTCCCTAATACAAGATGTTAATCTGTAACCGTGCCATATTTCTAGAGCAAATGATAAATAATGTGCTTAGTCATCTAAAATACTTGAAAAATTCTACGATCATTTAATACTCAAATTTTCACTTAGAAACATAGCGAGGGTTTGAGAATAAATACCGAACGACTCTGAAAATAAGTCATCGGTGGCTTTGTCAAAGGGTGGAAATACCTGCAATGTGTTTTGGTGGTTTCGCATGCATCGTTTTTGTGTCGCACGCGACACACGGAGGGAATTAGTTTGTTTACAAATAGGGATTTAAATAAATAAAAAAAATTGATTTTTTATTGGTTCGTGTTCAGTATCAGTGGTATAGTCACCTCCTTAAATATGGTACGAATACAGATCAACATTTTGTATAAAAGCCAAAAAAAATCGAGACGTACTTTACGAGTATCTGCGTAAAACAAACGCAAACGCTTTTCAGGACGTCAAGAAAAGTCTGTTTTCCAAACATTTGGATTTTCTTGGCCTCTCTATCATACAAGGATACTTATAGAAAACCAAGTCCAAAAAAACGTACTCTTGGACTGTGGAGGTTATATAAAAGAGTAAGCAAGGATTTTAACGTTTGTAGCACCGTTTGCTTCCAATAAAGAGACTAGAATGTTAACTAAATAATAGCGAAATTTTTTGAAGTATTGGTTAGCAAAGTTCTATGTAATTTCAACGTTAACACCACACCCACTGCTGGACACGGGCTCTTCCAAAATTTAGGTCTCACCCCTAAATACTTACCTTACTTTAAGACGTTCTTAAAAGTCGTTGTCGCTTTAATGCACCTTAGAGTGACAGCATGTTTTTTTTAATTTTATACTTAACGGGCTTGCGTTTGATCGCCACCTCACCTGATGTTAAGCGATGGTGCGGTCGACGATGATTCACGCTTGCCCAGCAAAGATGAGAGGATGCCAGTGAAATATTTCGTCCCATCCTCTCAAGAGGCTACACCGGGCATCGTACCGGAACTCGACTAGGTCGCTTGGCGGCACTTCTTTGCCCTGTGGGTGGTCGCAAGCCGTCGGCTGTGGCCTACCACCAGTATGTCACCTGATTTGCACCACCCAGGGATCACGTGTAGGGATTCGGAAAAGGGGTACTCTCCTACGGATGTGGGTGACTCGATCCCCAAAATGCAAACGCATGAGACTTAAGGGCCACTTAAAATTGAATTGCGGTTGAGTATTTAGGGTTATATTTAGGCCTATGTCCAGCAGTGGACTGCGATAGGCTGAGTTGATTGATTGATTGATTTAGGGTTCAGTCCATCGCGCTGGCCTGGTGCGGGTTTGGCGGACCAAACATACCTTCAAGAACTGTAGGGAGGGAGCACTTAATTGTGCAGGTTTTCTCACGATGTTTTCCTTCACTCTTATCATCATAATCATTTCAGCCGAAAGACGTCCACTGCTAGACATAGGCCTCCCCCAAGCATCGCCACACTGTTATAGCAAGTGATAATTAAATTCTGATCCGCACATGAATTAAAAAATACATGTAGGCCGGGTTCGAAGCCAGATCCTCCTGAATGGAAGGCAAGCGTTTAACCGCTAGGTATCACTGCTCTTTGCTTTACCTTGGATGTCGTAAAAGGCTTTTTTTTCAAAATTGACCCTTTTCTTGATGGACGTATTTTGTTTTTCAGTACCCAAAGAAGGTAGGTTCGTGCGAGATCGTGTACATAAACGACTTGACTGCTGGAGTCAAGATACCAGAGAACATCAACAACGGGGAGGCCCATCTGAGTAAGTGAAGCTATATTTTAAATTCTACATAAAATCTACCCAGAGTTCGACAGTTTCCAAACAAGAAATAATTTTAACATCTATAACAAAACTTGATACACGAACTTTTTAAATCGGAACTACACTACTGAATTTTCTGTAACTTTTATACAAAACTAGCTGACACCCATAGCTTTGCTCCTGTTTTCATACAAACTTTTTACCCCTTTAGAGATAGAATTTCAAAAAATCCCTCTTTATTGCACGTCTAAGATACTCTAGGAATATTTCCTCCTAATTTCAAATATCTATCCGTCCATCGGTTTAGGCTGTACGTTGTCAGTCAGTCAGATGGTAGTAGTGCTGTCTCTGCCTACTAAACAATTTTGAAACGCTTATAACAAAAAGTTTCATTAGATTTTTTCATTGTTGCTCACCTTTTTTCGAATAGATTTAAGATTTTTAATAAAAATAATAGTCAAATACCCTATTATCATTGGTGAAATCAAGCATAAACCAACGAGCATGCATGACGACGTTAGTGAACGTAGATGAAGCGAAAGAGGTGAGTCAGGGTCGTTGCAGGTGGAAATCCAAAGTCTCTGCCTACCTCAATGGTAAACAGACGTGATAATATGTATGTACGATTTTCGAAAACTTACTAGCCTGAACCAGGAACCGTACCTTCAAGAATGCCAAAAAATATAACCTGTATTTTCATCCAAATCCGATCATCCCTTTGCGTTAGCTTTGGCGTGATTGAGTAACAAACATCCAATCATCTTACTGGCAACGGCCATCTTGCGCGATCTGTCATAACTGGCAAGCCCCCAAGGTCACGGTCAAGGTCACTCAAGGTCAAGTACGAATGTTTTTGCGACCCTAGCAACATTAGCAACATTTAAAAGGGCGGAAATAACGAATCATTTTGTATATAAAATATTATTGAATAATTTAAAAATGCCTTAAAATGGCGCGAATCACAACACGTGGGGGCAACTAAATTGTAAACAGCCATATTCCGGCCGATCCCGGAAGCTGCCATTTTCATACTACGTCATCGCAGCCGGTATTCCGGCCAGTATTTGACCTTGCCAGTATAGAGGTTATCTATCTTTTACTTTTGGGATGTTTCTAGATGTTCTGGGCACCGGCTTGGACCAAGAATACACTTCAGGCGAGATGATAATATTCCGGTGTGGAAATGGACTGACTGTGACCATCCGGACTAGCGGCACCGAGCCAAAACTGAAGTACTACTCGGAGTTGGTCTGTGAAGCACCAACAAGGAGGTAACGAACGATACTAACAGCACTGAACTCACTTATTGGGCGAAATCTGGTTATTTGCTAGCCACAGACCGTCCAGTAAGCCTTTAGATTAGCCGGATACCCCCGGTCACAAAGTAGCATTATATATCATACGCCCCACCGCCAATCAGGACGTCACTCCGTCAGCGAACAGCACCAATCATACCACCGAACTTTTGAACGGACCAATCATAACGCGCCCTCCGCCCCCCTGTCCCCCGCAAACATTTTGCGACTGTTTTACGTGTTCTCATGCAAAACTTTGTTTATGCGGTTGTCTTGAGGCTTTCTGGTCTGTGTTTGCTAGCTTATTCACAACTGTTCGAAAAGTGACCTTTCCGAATCCTTGAGGAAAGTTATCGAATGTGTCCTCTAATAGGTCGATTCGGTTTGTTATCTCCTTTTCTCTACGTGCTTCGTAGAAGAAATGAGATAACAAATCGAATCAGTCGACAACTGCTTATCGAAGATGTTCTGAATCCGGGAGCTCATGCGGCTGAATATCAGTACAAGGAACGACTACCATCAGACCCCTGCAACCCAGTTACTGGGTAATACCTACATCCTAAGGTTAGACCAGTTGGGCTTCTGACTACCCGTACGACTGCCATAGATATTCGTTATTTTTTTTTATAGTATTGGATGGCAAAACGAGCTAAAGGCCCACCTGTTGTTAAGTGGTTACCTTTGCCCATAACAACTAGAATACCACCTATGCTGTTACCTAAATGGTACCGCAAGTCGGTTCGCCAAACTGAGACATGAAGATGGAAAGTCTCATGTGATTGTAATTTCACCGGCACCCGTACCCTTCAGACAGTGGCGTGCATTGGCCTACTTCACTTGAATTTAATTGTGGTATAAGTTATTGTTTGTTTGATGTAGGAAGATTAATTTAGCATTAATAAGTCTATTTTAAGATAAATAAACATCGTACTCTGAAAAAAAGATAATAACTTACACCACTATCGAATTTGAATGAGGAAGGCAGTAGGTATTGCCTATATGCAATGCACGCCACTGCCTTCAGACCGAAACACAGCAATGCAAGCATCACTATTTGGCGGAGAAGTAGATACGGTGGTAGTACTTCCCCGGACGAGCTCTTTCACAAAGGAGCTCTTACCCAAGATCTCTCCAGATGCTCTCCGAGGTATGGAGGGGTCTTGAAACGAACGAAGCGGTTACCCATCCAAGTACTGACCGCGGCTAGCGTAGCTTAACTTCACAGATGTAGCAAGCTTAGCTATGAGCCCCTCCTGACCATGTTTCTATGAAATATGAATATTTGATTAACTTTCTATTTTATGTTTGCAGCGAACAAGAATCCATGAACGCGAAACTGAAGGAAATGGTGAAGGAGTTCGTAGAAGAATTGTTGCAGCCCAGGGAGAATGGATTGTTAGGTTAGACCGAGTAGATTACACAAATAGCTAATACACCTCTGAAAAAATTAGAACTTGTATGTGTTTAACTAACTTATTTGATGGTAATGTGGATGGAGGTGGAGGAGTGGGACATTCCGGTTTTTTTTACAAATATCGTAAAAGTTTTTCAAAAACACGACGGAAAATTCCAGAGCTGTATTGAATGGTATTCTTTCGTCTGGAGTTGGGTACAAAAGCGTTGTCGCGCATAAGGTTCTATACATAAGATACTTAGGACTAGAATTAAGACCGTATGCGCAACGTGTGATCCAAAAAAAAAAAGTCGTTGGAAAATCAATTTGAATCGGATCCGACAAATAGTACCTACTACTTGGATACGGGTCGTTTCTTCACATAATGATCTGATGCAAAATTCCATATTATGTCTGCACCATAGATTTCATAAAGAAGGCAGATATGCCTTAAATTCATAACTACGTGTTTAGTTGTCGCCACTTTTCTCCCACTTATTTTATTAACACAGAGCCTATTGTTTTTGACAATAGGTACGGCCCACACACTCATATTTTCGCACGCACACCAAAGAGCTCAGTAACACTTGTTAACTCACTAATTGTACACATGCGAAAAGTGAGCATGTATTGCTTCAATGTGTGGATTCCGTCTATGATGTGATCATTTTGCGCATATCTAAGCGTCAAGTGTTGTTCCTACTTAGCATATCTCTCTTGTTTTATTATCTATGGTCTGCTCTAATAGATTTTACTCGATCGGAGTTATTCATAAAATGATGTTCAAGATCTCCAAACATTTTAGCGGGAACAAAACTCTATAAAAAGAGCCCAATAATAGAAATATGTTGTCGATTTTTAAAATCGAATAGAATATTCGAAAAATTATTCGATCTGCTTTGAGTAATCGATTAAAAATAAGATTAGCTGTGTATTCAATGCATCTTAAATCGAATTTGTTTATTGTTTTTTTTTAAATATGGCTTTGTATTTAAAGTTACCATTTTCTAAAGCTGATTTAATCACCATATTTAATTTTAATAAGTGATTTTGATCTACTTAATTAATGAATAGAAACGCAAGATATATTACGATAAAATAATCATATTTTGAAGCACTTTTATATTTTTTACAAAAGTATAGATTAGTATTTTGGGTACCAAAGAAATATATTAAAATCATTCCGAACTGTGTATGTTTTCAAAAAAAAATATTTCTGTGATTTCATGCCAGTATCTAAGATTAATTATTATTTATTTTAATGAACCTTTTATTTTCTTAATTTCACTTTGTTGTTATGACTATTATTTAAACATTTTGCCTTAAGGTGCTGATTCCGTTGCGATAATATAATATAAAAAGTAACTGAGTATTAGTGAGACATTATTTACTTAAGTGACGTGACGTACAAATATGTGTATTAATAGTGCGTGTGCTATACACAAAACCTAGAACTACCGCCAGTACAGCTGCCAAACAAAATATCTTAAGAAGGCACAAAGTAGTTGAGTATTTACTACAAAAAATAATTATTGTAAAATAAGTAGGTATGTAGGTACTAGTGATGTAACGAATATTCGCATTCGCATTCGCGGATATTCGCATATTTTAGAATATTCGCATTCGCATTCGCAAGATTTCTGCGAATGTTTTGCGAATATGAATATCAGAAGAAAAAAAACAATTTGAAGATAATTGTAGTTTAATAAAATCAAAATCCATTCATTTCTTATGTTTTTTAATGCAATTAATTAATTAGTAGTTAATAAATAACTATTCACACTGTAACCTCAAAATTCACTTGTTTTGCTTACGAAAAGACCGGCGCGAGCGGAATGACACTTCAGTCGGATGAGTTCGTATCAACTTGGCAATTCTCGGAACAAAATACAAACGGAACGCACCTCGAGACTGCCACCAGGCCGTACACAATTGGCGCCAAATTTTAACAAAAACTGAACATTCGCATTTGCATTCGCATTCGCGAATGTTTAAAAAATTACATTCGTTACATCACTAGTAGGTACAAATCGCTACTTTATTATAAAAGTGGTAAAATTTTATGCAACATCGTTCTTAAAAGATCTGCTTTATCCCGTGAGATATCGCTGAATTAAGCTGAGTCCACACTTGTAACATTTCATCGAAAAAGACTCCGTGACCACAGAATATGTAATAGTACAGTCTAACAAAGCAATTAGTATACAGGGTAGAGATATATAAATGAAATTTTCTCAGAAGATTATGGATGTTTTCGAGTGAAATATCATTTTAATAATGGACAAAGTTAAACTGTATTTATACAAAACCCTAATCAAACCGTTCTATAATAAATTCCTGAAATCTTCATATATATCTGGCGACCCTGTATACTAATTGCTTTGTTAGACTGTACTAACGTACAGAACGGCCACTCACCGCCGGCTCCCGCCAATTCAAGATTCCTCGCCCGCGCCCCGCACGCGCCCTTGGTTTGACGGCACTTGGACTGCAATCGTGCAATGGATTTCAATCGCCAGTCGCTATACAAGCACGCCATTTCTGAGAACTATTGAGAAGCGCTTGGAACCCAGTCAGCATTACGAGCGGCGAGCATCCCTAACATACACGTGTGTGTGCGTTTGTATACAGACGTAATCTTGTGTATGTAGGTGGTGCTAGCATTCATATTGTATTGAGTGACCAAGGTGTGCCGTGACCACAGACCAGTAAGCCTCTAGACGTCGATTAGCCGGATACCCCCGGTCACCACAACATATGCAGTAGCACTGCATATCATACGCCCCGCCGCCAATCAGGACGTCAGTCCGTCAGCGGTCGGCACCAATGATATTAAATCATCCCACCGAACTTTTGAGCCGATCAATCATAACGCACCGTCCGCACCCCGGTCCCAGCCAAAATTTGACGACTATGTTCTAATGCAAAACCCTGTTTTTGCGGCGTCTTTAGGTTTACTGGTCTGTGGCCGTGACATATCCACGGACTTGTTACCATTGAGGTTATATGTACTACGTACTGGAGCAGACATCAGGAACCAAAAATTTAGCACAACTTGCTGGCCGCGGAGCACGCGCGGCGCGAGCGTGGCTAAGCGAGTGAGAGTGCAGGAGCTCTAAAACGTGCTACAAACATTTTGTTCGAGGTGTCTTCTCTAGTACGTAGTACATATTACCTCAGTGTTTGTTACGCTGAATGTGGACGTATGACACGGCATCGGACCATGTCACGGCGAAAGAATCCTCGACCTGCAAGGCCAATGGACGAATGAGGAAGTGTGCGACGTCGAGGGGAGTGCGTGGAGAGGGGTAGCGGGCGAATGCACGTTGCGACATGATCCCGTGACCGTAGCATCAGTGTACTTGAACGCGTGACATAAATACAAGTGTAGACTTCTAGTCACGTTGATAATAGCGGAAATCCTTTGAAAAGACCGACTTTGATTGGATCGGGCCGTGACATGTGTCATTAATGCGTAACAGTACAGAGATCAACGTCCAGTGTCCACACGTGTAGCTTGCTACGCCGAACATATTTCGCCCGTTATTTATGTTCGAACCGTTTCCTTGGATGTTTGGTTTGGGTCGTATCGTAAAATTATATCGTGATAGTTGTTCGCGTGACAAAGAACGTCCACATTACCAGTACCATAGATAATATAATACTACTGACACGCGCTATTGACACAGTCGTGGAGTCTTGTTCGATGAAATTTTACAAGTCTGGACCCAGCTTTAGGGCACGGCATAAAAGGCTATAAAATAATTTTGCCGTGCCGTCCTGTTTGTCAGCCACAGCGTTTATACCTATTATAAATGATTAAGAGTTATAAGCTAAATAAAAAAGGATATCAAAGTGAAAATATATGTAATACATGTGCTATTTTTATTTTTATTATTAAGTGGCCAGTATGTTTTGATTGTAAGGCTACACGCACACTACAGCGGTCATCTATACTTATAAAACAGTACCGTGACTGACTACGCCTAAACCGGTGAACCTATACAGATTTGAAATTAGGAGAAAATATTCCTTGAACACCTTGGGAGTGCACTAAGGAGCAATTTTTTGGAATTCCTTCTCTAAAGGGGTGAAAATGGCTGGTAAAGTTTGTATAAAGAAAACAGTGGAGCGAATCTACGAGCGTCAGTCAGTCAATGAGTCAACTATTAAGGTCATTGTATACTAAGTTTTTTAATCTATCGTAGTACACTGCAGTGGGCCTAGTACGAGTTTCACACTTACGAATACTTTCATCGTTTTCGTCGACTTTCATTCATAAATCAGTAGCGCCCCTGGCGGATACGAGGAGGTACTACAGATTTATTAATGAAAGTCGACGAATACTTTGAAAGTATTCCTAAGTGTCAAACTCGTACTAGGCCCCCAGTACTAGGCTACATACATAGTTTGTAGTACGCCTATTCAAACATTACCACTGCAGTAGTGTGCGTGTAGTCTATTCTATACGTGTTATTGAAGTAACTGAAAACCTCTTAAGTGGTAATTGTTCTCATCAGTATGAACAACTTTGTGGGCCCGGAGCCAATCTGTGGCATTCCTAAATGCACCACTACAGCCCACCTTAAAAACTGGGGAGCTGACCAAAGTGTTAGCCTTTGGGAAAAATCCCCAGGCCAAGAACAATCGAAACCGCTACTAGTGGGCTTCAAGAAAAGGTTTACGAAAGAAGCGCTTTCTTTGAACAGGAATCGGATAAAAATCCTGACAAGAACCCTTACTGGGCACTGCAAGGTGAACAAATACCTTCACAGGATGGGCCTCAGCGATACCACAGTTTGCAGGTTTTGTCGCGAAAAGGTTGAGACGCCCATCCATATCCTATGCGAATGTGATGCAGTGCACCACATCAGAAGCCAGCATCTTGGAGGCCACGTCATTTCAACGCAGGAGATCAAATTCTCCTCCCCCAAGGTCATAGTTGACTTCATGATTGACTTGCAGCTTGGGGAAGTGCTGTAATGCTGCAAGAGGCGTCACAATAGATCTTATCAGGTCGCAGTGGCTTAGGGGCGTTCAAGACCCCTAACTCTTTCCTCAAAATAATAATAATGAACAACTTTTATTATGGGACCAATCGCGAAAAAAATATCAGTGGTTCCCTACATTTGTGTTCACATCATCATCATCATCATCATTTCAGCCGAAAGACGTCCACTGCTGGACATAGGCCTTGGGGGAGGCCTTGTGTTCACCTAAATTGTCAAAATGTATGGAACACCTGTTTTTTTTTCGTGATTTCAGGGTTTGTCCCGTAGTAAAAGTTGTTCAAACTGATGAGTACATTGACCCGTTAAAAGGTTTCAGTTATTTCATTACACAGACCAGTAAGCTTCAAGACTGCGCATAAACAAAGTTTTGTATTCAAACGCAGTCGTAAAACGTTGGTGGGGTCAGGGGGGCGGACGGCGCGTTATGATGGGCCGGCTCAAAAGTTCGGTGGTATGATTCCTTATGATTGGTGCCGCTCGCTGACTGAGTGACGTTCCGATTGGCGGAGTGACGTATGATATGCAGTGGTAGAGCATATGCGTTGTGACCGGGGGTGTCCAGCTAAGCGGCGTCTAGAGGCTTACTGGTCTATGTTTCATTATCACGTTGTAAATATTTGTTCCTATAAGTTGGTAAGGTCTAACCTGCATTTAAAATTGTACCATGTTATTGTATAATAATAAAATTGTTTTCACACGACAATAAAACGATGCACAAAACCGTTTTTCTTTTTATTATAAACAAAAACTCAAATCAATAATTTTTATACAGAATAAAGTTTTTTTTATCTAATTTACTACTGATTTTATTTTATCTAATTTACTATTAAAAAAATACATGATAAATTAGTACTAACAAATAAAGATAATACTAATACCTATTAGTATTAGTATAAACAAACAAATTATGAAATTCAATTTTTGCAGTGACGTAGTTAGGGGTATAACCCGATAGAAATGTCCCCTTGATAAAATAGGAATATCAAACTACAAACACTAAAAAAAAAAAAAAGCTAACATAAAACAAGTTTAAAAGATCTTGGGTATCATCTCTAAGCGGGGGTTATTTTTTTTTTTTATAGTATAGGATGGCGAAACGAGCTAAAGCCCCACCTGATGTTAAGCGGTTACCTTTGCCCATGACAACTTCAATACCACCTAGGCTGTTGCCTAAATGGTACCACAAGTCGGTTCGCCAAACTGAGACATGAAGATGGAAAGTCTCATGTGATTGTACCAAAACTGTTAAATTGAAGCGAACGCAAAACGAAAGCAGATGGCAGCACCTCTGTTGATACCCATCACAACCAATCAGAGCGAATTAAAATGACATAAGCGATACTGTCAAATACATTTTAACCAATGGCATTACTCGTTTTGATACCAGCGATGGTGACGCTAATAGTTCTTCACATTCCGACCTCAATGGGTTACACCCAGCCTGCGTCACTGTTTAAAATAATATCTAAGCTTCTTGTACTTGTGGTTGCAATCCGCCTTCTTCTTCCAACTTCTCCTTCTCCCGTCTCTCTTTTTCCATTTCTTTGAGGTTCAGTTCTATCAGGTTATCGAGTTCAGGACTAAGCAGTACTGACAATCCGGCTGTGACGGGCACCTACAAATATAACCAGAGTGCTAAATCACAACAGATTGGATCTAAACAGACGGAAACGACAACGCGGTGTGCCCAGGACATTGTGGGATGAGCCAAAATCCTACTTAAAGCCGCGTTGACATGATCAGAGTCCGCTTTGACAAAGTAGTATTGATAATAGTGAAATATTATGGACCAGTTTTGGGAGGTCTTCTCAGAATATACAAATGTACTCTGTGGTGGGTCTTCCAGTATGCGGTCGCCACTCCAGAAATTTTCGGCCCTGGCCATCCTTTCTGCGAGCAATGTGCCCCGCCCACTGCCATTTAAGTTTGGTAATTCTTCGGGCTATGCGATTCTCCTGCGAATCTCGTGGCATGTGGCGATGCTTGGGGAGGCCTATGTCCAGCAGTGGACGTCTTTCGGCTGAAATGATGATGATGATGGACCATTTGACAAGTAGGTATTTAAAGTTGCTCACGACCAGTTTCTTTATTTTACAAGATCAGAATATGATTAATTGACGAGATTTGATTAATTATCAAAAAACCATTTCTGGACATCTACTTTATCAATATTACCTCTGAACATAGACTAATTAAACTAAGAACCGCAGTAGTTGCACGCGGAGTGAAGCAAATTAAATTTGGCCTTATAAGGCTACGTTCAGTACAGCTTATGCGCGCCTATGTGTATATCCGAGAACATTTTACGTGCCGCTTGCGGGACATATCGATTGTTTTTGTGCTTCAACTTTGAACTTTGAATGAAATACTCACTTGAAAAAATAAAAAATTGCTCACAAGCAGCATTCGAAACTGCGAATTCTGGTTCAATGTCTACACCTTCAGATTTCGTATGCGTAAATGCGTTAAAATTATAATTACCTCTGAAAACACAGGTCTCGAAGCGCCCCATCGCTCGACGTGGTTCTCTATGATTTTAGTACAAGGTCCAGCTTTTGGAATAATCCTTCCAAGCATGCTGCACAAATAAATTTTTAATATCATTCTAGTATGGGCATTATTAAGTGAATTCATGATCCTAGCCTGACCTTTCCTCGTGACCTGAAACCCCATTGAAAGACAACCTTGCGGTAGGCAATTGCAATTTATAAAGCGAAACTTCACACACTGGGTATCGATATACCACCTCGTGGCAATGTGAAAATTCGAAAAGAGCACGTCGAAATCTATAAAAACTACCAATTGGTCCCGTGCGTAGAACAAAGTCGTATCTATCTGCAATTCAGCGTCGTAGAAGACGCAACTGCAAGGTATGTCGTTCTTTGACGGCGCTGAATTGCAGATACGACTTTGTTCTACTACTAGTATAGTATTATATTATCTGTGGTTCTACGCATGGGTCGAATTTTCAAAACACCCGGAAAACTCTCGAGGCAAAAACTTAGTTCTACCCAACGCTGGCAAGGCAATTTTAAAGATTTAAATTGTGGAAAGCAAAAATCGCGCACGAGCAGGATTTGAACCTGCGACTCCTGGCTCAGTACGCCAGTGCTTTAGCCACTAAGCTACCGTGAACACTTGTTTGCGTAATAATGCTTTAAAAGTAATAAAATAATGAGGCAATGTTAGTTTAAATAAAAAACATTATAGGACTGACAGCAACAAGCCTTTAATTCGACAGGATGGAACTTCGATACGACTCTGATACATCCTATTTTTACACGACTGCCCAAAAAAAAAGAGTGTAATGTTTTCTTGTAAGATCACAAGAAACCTAACACGAAGGTTATGGCGTATACCCTTCGAACCTAAACCAACCGTGTCGGGGTGTACTCAGTCGGAATTGAGCCTTGTCGAAGTTGAGGCTTGTCCGAGTTCATTCTCATATTATCATATCAAAATCAACCCTCGTGCTGGAGAATCACAAATCACCTAACATTACCCAGTCAGCGTTGGCTAGATCTAGGTTTACTCAGGTCAATGCCGAATTTTAAAGATATTTCGGACTTTACCGAAAGAGCTTTCGTAACCCGTGACATATACATATTTGTGCAGCTGTCTGTATGTGCCTATGTGTAACCTGAGTATCCTACGATCGATGTAGTAAAAACGCTAACTCACTCGTATAGCGGCAAGCAGGTGGTTTGCAGGAACTGTATCTCCAAGTCCGGTATGAAACACTTGTCCCTGTCCATCATGAGAGCTGGCATGTCGCCGCGTGTCTTCTCCACGTCGCCTTGCTTGAAGAACTCTGTCAACACTGCTGCCTGTACCAGCAAGTGCGGATTGAAAGCATTTTCAGATGACTGAATTCATTTTAGTAGTAGTAGAACTCCTTTCTGATAGAGCGCGTCCGGGGAAATACTACCACCGTACCTACTTCTCCGCCAAATAGTGATGCTTGCATTGCTGTGTTTCGGTCTGAAGAGTACGGGTGCCAGTGAAATTACAATCACATGCGACTTTCCATCTTCATGTCTCAGTTTGGCAAACCATTTAGGCAACAGCCTAGGTGGTATTGCAGTTGTCATGGGCAAAGGTAACAGCTTAACATCAGATGGGCCTTTAGCTCGTTTCGCCATTCTATACTATAAAAAAAATGAAAAAATGTGTTGACAGAAATCGGTCGCCTGTTATGAGGCGTCTATGGGTTGTTTGCGTCGATGGGAGATGCTTATGTCCAGTAGAACTGTGAAGTACTGGTGCTGATAATACAAAAAGTTGAACTAACAGCAGTCTTCTTCACGCTGCCCCAGTCCTTGAGCTGGTCGCTGAGGTCAGCAGCATTCATCAGCAGACATTGCAGCGCTGACACGTGGAACCGGTTGACTTTCTGGTAGTCCATCGCAATAACCTTGTATTCGTTCATGTTCCTATAGATAGGAAAACACTTTTCAAGGTCAGTTCGGCTTTGAATTTTGATTTCGTTGATTGAAAATGAAGTGTGTGATGTGTGCAATGGTGCCGGACACAATGAATAGTACCACCCCATCTCTTCTCGTGGGTGTCGTAAAAGGCGACTAAGGAGTACACCAGCAGCATGCCAGCATGAATGGGCAGCAGCGTTCTCTGAGTATTTAATTACATATTCATTCAACCAACTACAATCGCCAACCAACCGTGGCGATTATGGCATACCCCCCCTTTTGGGGAAAGTCTATGTCCAGCTGTGGACGTCTTTCGGCTGAAATTATGATGATTGATAATGTCAATCATAACATAACATAACATCACGCCTGTATTTCCCCGAAAGGGTAGGCAGAGGTGTAATAGTACACCCACATTTCGCCAGTTATGTTATAGTCCCATGCAATAGAGGGCGAGCCTATTGCCACTAACCGGGCACAAATCCAGACTCCGGGCTTCTACTGAGAATTTCCTAATGAAAAAATCCAATAACACTTTGCCCGACCCGGGAATCGAACCCAGGACCCCACGCTCAGCAGTCACGCTTGCAACCACTAGACCAACGAGGCAATGTCAATCATGATGATTGATAATGTCAATCATTAACAACTAAGGTCCGTAATACAGAACGTTCCTTAAATACAGTTTGATCTTCAATCAACTTCTTCTTCTCTTCTTCGTGTCGACACGAGCTACATAATGATAATAGCTCATGTCGTGGGGAAAAGATTAGCCAGTCAGCAAGTTGGTAGCGGGGCTGACTGCCCAGGGTGCGCCGGACGATCAATTAAATATCGTCACTCGTGGAGGCTCTTTTAATGCACCCCAATTCAATTCAATTCAATTTCAATAAACTGATCACTACTTAAGTACCTACTTGGTACACAACACGACGGTGGTAACAACGTGGTAACACAAGAAAACCGCCCTTACTGCCTACGAAATAAAGGTGCTGTCAATGTCAAACTGTTTTCACTGACGTGCGGTCGACCGTACCTATGCGTTTGTAAGAAGAAGTCAACGTCCGCTATTGCTTTGTTATCCCGGACGAACTATAGGATCTTTCGCTTTATACTGTAAACTTTTATAGCAAAGTTTTTCGCAGATAACTTGGAAATCTAAAAACTTACTTGAAATAATTAGCCAGATCAGTGGCCAGGATATAATCCCTGAGCAGCATGATAGCCCTATCGTAATCTCTTCTTGGCAACGACTCCAGGATGTCGCATCCCTCCGTGTTGAGGATGCACATCGCTTGGGCAAGGTGGTGGCGCTCCATCACGCTACCCTCACTGGAGTACAGGGCTGCTAAGGTCGTTTCTGTTAACAATGTCCTTTCACTTACAATGCCCAGATAATTATGACCAGTGACTTAACAAGTATTTAATTTGTATTTGTATTTTTGTTTAATGTCTATGTCTAGTTTCAGGAAAATTCCCTTGTATTTGAGTTCAAGTATTTAAAGCTGGCTTAAGTGGCTTATCCAGGTCTTCTATGAGCCGTGGAGTTCAAACTTCCCATAACCAAACCCACTTCGGTAAACGAATGCTAAAATATGATTATGTATAAAATGCTTTAATTTCCATTAAAATAAAACTCATGAGCAGGATTCGAACCTGCAACTCCTGGTTCGGTACTTCAGTTCTTTATCCGCTAAGCTACCGTGAACTCTGCTAGTGGTATCGAATTTAATCTCCACTTTGTAACCGTCTTTGGGTGACGTCAGCTACATCTTACGACTTGACTAACTTTCCAGTTAATTTAAAGTCGTATAGATACTTCGTGTATAGATATGATATGCCTACCCTTACTAATTATTTATTATTTTAACCATAGAAATATGCGTTATATGTCTATGATTTTAACACATTTTTCCTTTAAAATAGTTCTAAATTCAAAGATGAATCAATTTTAAGACTACTTTTCTCAAGAAACTTTTCTCACGTCCGTGAATTTGGAAGCTGTTGGTGGTGCCGCGATGGTCGATGTCGTGCATTAGGCTGGCCAGCACATACATGAGGGCTTGCAAGTCACTGCAAGTGAAACATGAAACAATTAACAATGTACCTATAAACTTTTCGACCTCTACAATTTTATTAAAGTAGGTACATGATAAACAGTGTGATTCATTTAAATGAGACAGTATAAAATACGGGATAGGTAATGTTCTATAGTTGAATTTTATACATAATTTTCGTCGTAAAATTAGTGGAAAGGAGACAAATATTTATGGGCGCCATTTTTTCAATATGGCGGCAACAAAGGGCATTAATTAATACTACAAAGTAATTATTAATCTTTGAGCGGCAATGACACGAGGCGGCGTTACGAAAATTCCAAAAAAGCACGTCAAAATCGATAAAGCACATAGACATAAAGCTACTAATTTTCAAAACTCCCGAAAAACTTTTCGGATAAAACTACCAAATGACTGGACTGTATTTGGCGAAGCAACTCCGCCAACACCTGCACTAGTCAGAAGGACAACGTTCCTCGGCTGGATAGCTCCAACCACTGAGGTACTATGTACTTAGACATCGTTGGCTCCAACAGTCTAATGCCCATCACTTGGCATCTACAGGCTCTCGTTCGCAGTCTAGTTCTTTTCAGTGGTGAGTGTTCTCCAGTATAGCAGCTTGCCCCTCCCTGCGCCTCCTGGTCCTCGAAGCAACTGGGCCTCCAAGTCCTACGGGGGAGTGCCCGCAAGTGGACATGCCGCTTCCGTAGATATTGTACAGTACCTAATACCCGCATATGTCTCTGACTGCCATGACTCTGCGGTCTCCGCAGCAGAGCCTAACCTACACCAGTGCCCCATAAGGTGCCATAGAGCGCAGTATAAAGTATAGCAAGCCTTAGGTTCAGCAACAGCTAGAGGGCGGACGCTGTGGCAATCAGCTTCGGGGTAAGTTGCACAAAGTGCCCGGCCTTAACTCTTAACTTTCAATCCAATAAACCTTTTTTAGGCACACTATGAGGTTTTCTGGCCCAACACCCTAACTCAATCATCATCATAATTTCAGCCGAAAGACGTCCACTGTTGGATAAAGCCTTCCCCAAGCACCGCCAAAACGACTAGTCCCGCGCTTTCCGCATCCAGCGGATTCCCGCGACCTTCACCAGGTCGTCCCCCAACCCGATAAAACGTAGAAAAATAGCTGATTACTTGAAGTATCCTTGACTGACAAGCCTGTAGTTCTGCAGCGCGGCGAACGCCCACTGACCCACGTTGAAAGAATGCATCCAGCTGTGGTAGGGCACGTCGCGGTAGCCCTTCTTCACGTACAGGATGAAGCGGGCCAGCTTATGTGGCTTTATGTTGAACCTGGGATAAAAGGAAAACGGGTTTGGAGGAGAAAAAGGGACTTTCCATGGCTACAAAGAAAAGAAGGAGAGGAAGACCTCAAACCACCTGGATGACAAATATCCATAGGGATATGGAGAAGCTAGGCCTTAGGAAGGATGATGCCAACCAGCAAGAGAGATGGCGCCGCATGATTAGAAAAGCCGACCCAGAGTAACGGGAAAAAGCGAGAACAAAGAAGAGAAGGGTTTGGAGGTTCAGCTTCTGCTGGACTTTGCGTCATCATCATCATCATTTCAGCCGAAAGACGTCCACTTCTGGACAAAAGCCTCCTCCAAGCATTGCCACAACGATCGGTCCTGCGCCTTCCGAATCCAGCGGATTCACGCGACCTTCACCAGGTCGTCGGTCCACCTTGTGGGGGCACGCACACTTTGCGTCAGCAAGGGAATAATTCTGGGTATGGTGTACGCCTCTATGCCTTACCAGGGTGTCGTCAAGGGAAATTTGAAAGCTTGGAAAGGCAGTACTGCCGTCTTGTGACCTCCTTACAATACCTACTATAGGTAGGTACTGCTGGAGCGGCACCAAGATACACTAACAATCCCTTCATGAAGTGCGCACCGAATGGAGGTCTGAAGTACGATATCATAGAATATTCATAGAAGTATATAATGACAGTAAATATACAGGTGCACGAAACAGTGGCGGCGTGGCATAGGTTGGCACCTGGAGCGGTTTTCTATTGAGCACCCCCCGAAATAAAACAATAAGGACTTGCATACAAGACTTTATTTTGCTAAAATATTCAATGACATTATCAAGGTAAGTCGCGCTTGGCTCAGTGCGGATCATCATTAACTTTAATTTTAGAAAGCTTTACACATGAAGCCACTGAAACGAAAAATCTTAGACACAACACTCGGAACATACTCAGAATAGTCCCATTTTACAGAATAATCTCAGAAGCTCCAAGGTAATCCACTGAACCGCTACTTGGGAAGAAATACTGGCGGCTTCCAAATGGAGCCGGCGACGCACCCACTTGTCACCCCTTTTTGCTTGGCACCCAGGGCGGACCGCACCGTTACACGAGTCTTAGTCTTAGAGAATGTCCTATATAAAACTGCTGCAACGCTGCAGATAGTGCCACCACGATGCCACGAAATTTTTCAGATGAATTAATAACTACCTTCTTAAGTATAAGTTCGAACAACGTACTTTTTACTATATCCAAGATCAGCAAACATTTTCATGACGTAGCATGGCAGCTCTCGTAACGGCAGCGCGCGAGGGTTGAAGTGCAGGCTGCTCAGATGGGGGTGGTTGTGGAAACCAGTGCACTCCAGCATCTTCGTCACCTCCATATCACTCACCTACGTCATCGTCGTATGAATATGCAGATTATCCAATAGTTAATATGGTGATTGTACACGCATATCTAATCATCATCATCATCATCATTTCAGCCGAAAGACGTCCACTGCTGGACATAGGCCTCCCCCAAGCATCGCCACAACGACCGGTCCTGTGCCTTCCGCATCCAGCGGATTCCCGCGACCTTCACCAGGTCGTCGGTCCACCTTGTGGGGGGCCTACCCACGCATATCTAATAGTAGGTACTAACAACACAGTGCATGTAGTTAAGGGTTGTATGCCACTGGTCAAATTTCATTGTCAATGTGAGTTTGATCAATGAAATTGGAAAAAAATTATATAATTAAAACACTGATCATCAAATAAATTGGATTGGACAAAGTTTGACCAGTGGCATACCACCCTTACTGGAGCGGGCTACATGCACGGGCTACCCGCGCGGTCTAGTGCGGTACATCCATCAGGCAGTGGACCCGCGCATTTAGGCTAAGCTCGCACAGCGATTTTATTCGCGCAAAGATGTTTTTTCCACCGCGATTTTTAATCGCGAGTGCGAGCACCTTTATATGATTCCATGTAATTATTTTATTATTTTTAACGCATTTACGCATGCGAAGCGAAATTTTACGATTTAAATTGAGGAAAGAAAAAATCGCTCACGAGCAGGATTCGAACCTGCGACTCCTGGCTTAGTACGCCAGTGCTTTAGCCACTAAGCTACCGTGAACACTGCTCGTGGTATCGAAATTCTCATCCACTTGGCACGTCTTTGGGTGACGTCAGAGGTCACGTTTGGGTGAGTCGTTTACACGATGCATGTAACCCGCGCAGGTGTCTCAACGTGCGCATGTTACCCGCACCGTGTACAAGCACCATTAGTCATTCAAAGTGCCTGCGCACCTGAGAGCCACGATGGAAAATGGAAACTTGTAGTTGTGAAACTCTTTAACTTTGTGCAGCCGATCTAACCTTTGTAATCCATAAAATAACATAAATAACCAGCCCGTTAATGTCCCTCTGCTGGGCACGGGCCTCTTCTCAGCATGAGAAGGCTAAGGCCTAAGTCTATCACGCTGGCCTTGTGTGGGTCGGCGGGATACACACACCATTGAGAACTGTATGGAGCACTCTCAGGCAGGCGCGGTTCCAGCCCATGATTTTGGGGGGGGTCAACTTGGCTTACGTACAGTTTTAAGGTCCAATTTTTTTTTTCGAAATGATAAGGTAATGTTTGGAGTTAGTTTATTATGTAACAGAATAGTTGCTTACAAAATGAACGTCAACAAAGAGGAAACGAACGGTAGGAACAAACGCGAGCGAAGCGAGCGCGAATTTTTCATATTTATGCGAAAAGTTGACTTTAACTTAAGTGTATTTTTTGGAGTTGTAGGCTATGTAAATTAATGAAGAAGCGCGAGCGAAGCGCGCGCGAAAGTTTTTTCACCGCCAAAGCATCAATCGCTTGCGCCTTTGAGTGTCCAATCGCAACGGCAGGCTGCATGGGGTGCATTAAAAAAGCCTCCACGAGTGACGATATTTAATTGATTGTCCGGCGCACCCTGGGCAGTCAGCCCCGCTACCAACCTGCTGACTGACTAATCTTTTGCCCACGGCATGAGCTATTATCATTATGTTGCTCATGTCGATACGATAGAAGAAGAACGGCAGGCTCATGTAATGTAGCGCAAATCGTTCAACAAAATGAACTACCGCCGTCGTATGTGATATTATTTGTAATTAAACTGGAAATATCATTCATACTTTATTTTGAGCAAAATAATACCTATGCTGTAAACACACTGTAAATTGAACTTCAGTACATAAACAAAACTCTAAAATAATGTTAGATATTTTTTGAGGTACGAGTAGATGTCGTGTGATGTAAGTAGGTAGTACTTACCTAGTTTTGATTTCATTGTTTACTTTTGGACGTTTAAGCAGGAAGTAAACAATTTATTTTATTTATTTTTGTAAATTGTCTATTTTTAGGAGATTTGTCAATTTGACGTGTACGATTTTGGGGGGGGTCATGACCCCTACGACCCCCCCCCCCCCCTAGAACCGCCACTGCTCTCAGGTGTGCAGGTTTCCTTCTGATAATCTAATTCCGATCCGCATATGAATTTTAAAGTGGTGCAGGCCGGTTAATCCATAACGCTCGTCCTTATTATATGGATGCTATTTGATATAGCTACTACCAAAGACATTACAAGAGAATAGACCAACAAAACGCTCGCCCGTCATACATTCCCCTCGAACCAAGCAGCGGTCAGAAGACCTCTACTGATCAAGCGGCAGTGAATGCCCGTCCAGTGTGCATTCGACTGCCGAGCGGGTGAGTAGTACTCGTTTTTGGGTGAAAAAGTTTAATCTGCCCGCAGAAAAAAAATCGTCTATTAATCCTTGTCCCCAAGATTGCAAACTACATCTCACACTCTTTAAAGGAAAAGTAGAATTTATACCGACCTTCATATGATACATAACAAGTTCGTTAGCCAGGGCGTTCCTAACGTGTGCTTCTTGTATCTTCTGGTAGACCACTGAGTGTATGATGCAGACACCGCAGTAAATGCTGAAGGCAAGGGCCATCTCCTCGTCCATACCGTCGAAGTAGGGATCAGCTATCTTATTGATAAGCTGGCCCACGCCAATGATCCCAGATTGCTCGCGTATTGGAAAGCATAAAAGATTTCTAGGTGAAGAAATATTGTGGTGAATGTAGGTACTTAATAGTAATTGTTTTATTTTACGAATTAAAAAGGACAAAGGAATCTTTTTACACTTTGTATAAATATTGTACGTTGTTTGTACGGATAACTTCATTTGTCATTTTCATACTGACTCTGCACCACCCTATGGTTGACTGGTATATAATGCCTAATAAGACCGAGACTGTTAGTGTTAGCCTGGACCATCCCACTGCTTGGTGAAGGCCTCCCCCCTTGATTTCCAATCTGTCCGGCTTAGTGCCAGGACAGCCAGTTTATAATTTGTATAAGTAAGTATACACGCAAAAAATTCAGTTGTTTCGGAAACGAAGAGGGGCCATTATACTCATCATTACGAACAACTTTTACTATGGGACCAACCATGAAATCCCAAAAAAGAAATCAGCTGATCCCTATATTTATGTTCACAATAATCGACAAAACGTTGAGATCAGCTGATTTATTTGTTCAAGATTTCAGGGTTGTTCGTAATGATGAGTACAATGACCCCTCTTCGTTTTAGAAACGACTATATTTTCAGCGTATATAGTATTATTGACCAGCTCGTCCCTCCATCGCTTTCGCGGTCGGCTTCGGCGTCGCTTCAATGTATCAGGGAGGGTAGGTCAGGGTTGCACTTTGTGGTAATTTTGGCCTAAAACTAGTTTTAAGCAGGTTAGTAAAATAATAAAGAAGCTATTTACTTGCAATCGATATTGGGTAGGCTATCAATGCTTTGGTTAAAGGATGGGTGGTCCCTGGCCGACCTGGTATTTATCAGAGTCCCAGTCCTGATGACCTCGCCTGTTATGCCAATATCTAGCGGGAACCGACGTTCCACGTTTTCTTCCTATAAATATAAAGGCGTCTCTCTAACCGAGCGATAATGGTCTATTATGTCTTGACAGATTTATTGGTGGTAGAAGCCAGATTTTAAATGTGATCCACTTTAACAAGCGATTCAGTTCAATTCTAGGATGAGCTAGGAGTATTCTGAATGCCATGCATCCATCCAAGGCGAGGGTGGGCACAGGGCGGAGTTTTTAGTGGGTGCGAGCCCCACATTACCAGTTACCACACCGCCTCCCCGGGTGGTGTAACATGCGTTAGACATTTTCTCCGCTTATAAAAAAGGAGGATTCATGGCTTATCTGCCCCCCATGCCGCCTACGCCTATGCATTTTATAAAAGGCCCTTAGTGTGTTTGACTTTTCAGTGGAACTGACTGTGGAGCCACATGGCAGTTGATATTTTATCTGTTGTCCCTGCTCCTTGTGTAATAAGTGATAACTCCTGCTCATTAAAGACCCTATGCTCTAGGTTACTGAAAATGTCGTCGACGTGATAGAGTTCCGGTCAGATCTTTAGGTCGTACCAGATCACCACTCATTATGATTTATCATCATCAACGGTACGCATAGAGGCTCATATTAACTATTGAGTGTTTAAGGACTAAAATGATGATGATGTCGACAATGACAACAATGATTACTAAGTGCCTGCATAAACCTAAATTTAAAACTACCTTGATAGGCGAGCAGGAGTCGTACAGCTCCATCTTATCGACGTCGACCAGCATCACAGAGCAGTACTCGGCTTTTGTCAACTGCTTCGCTTGCTCCATTGCGATCTGTAGCAGGGTCTCTAACGATGCGACCTGTATTGAGGAGCAATTAACAGCAGTGTTATTCCAGGCCAAATGGCTCCAAAATTTCTACAGTTCCCGTAAACGACTAAGAAGGTGCGTTTATAAGAGGCAGAAGAAATAAAAGGGTCGGCAATCTTCGATGCGCTGATAATTATCTACTGCAAGAATCCTCTATCAACTTGCCAAATGCTTTGAATGTACAAATATACAGCAACTGGCTGTCGCCCGCAGCTTCACCCCTGAGCTACCTAAGTCGATGAAAAAAATGATTGTTCATACAAACTGTTCACTCCTCTTCACCCTACCACAGATGGAATTTCAAAGAATCCCTCCTTAATCCACCTCTATGGTAGGTACTCAAGGAATATTTTCTCTAAATTTTAAATCTCTAGGTCCACCGGTTTTGGCTGTAAGTTGTCTGTCAGTCAGTCACGGTACTGTTCTATAGACATAAAGAAGAATAGAAGATAGAAGAAGATTGTTTCTTTCATCTGTTTTGACACCATTATCTGCCAATAGACAGGATAACTTACAGCTAAGCACAAGACATTATTACTAGATCAATTTACACACCACAAGAACGAAATTCTTGTGTCCTTTCTTTGTCTCCTTAACTCCTTATTAAATCTTTGCATTCATGGTGCATTCTTTTTAAAAGACCCCGTATCGAGTGGATTAATAGCTTACTTGAGTAAACAGTCTTCTGGCAACGCGCAAGAGTTGTTGACATTTCTGTTTCAGAGTGCACTCGTATTCGAGAGCAATCGTCTTCTTCAAAGTTGGCCAGCAGAATCTATAAGAATATTTCGCCGTGTAAGAACCAAATAAACGCTTCTAAATTTTCATAAGCCCATAAAAAATTGCACCACTTCTAACTAGTTATTCAGCTTGGTAGACACATTTTCGAGAAAGAAGCTGACAGAAGGATCCGTTTGGGCTGGGCAGCATTTGGTAAACTTTGCCGAGTCTTCTCGTCGCCTATACCACAAAGTTTAAAGACAAAGGTCTTCAAAAAGTTCGTGTCTTACGGTGCCGAGACGTGGACACTGAAAGTTTGGCTATTCCACAAATTCATAGTCTCTCAGCTAGCTATGGAGCGGGCTATGCTTGGAGTTTCTTTGAAGGATAAAAACCGTAACGAGATTATCCGGAGCAGAACCAGAGTGACCGACATACCTAGCTTGTAGGATCAGTAGCTGAAGTGGGAGTGAGCTGGCTATGTCTGTCAAAGGACCAATAGCCGCTGGAGCAGACGAGTCCTTGAGTCGAGACCGCGATTCGCCAAACGCAGTGTAGGACGCCCCCCAGTCAGGTGGATTGATGACATGATGAAAGTAGTTGGGTGGACTGGATGCGGAAGACGGAGGACCGAGTGCTGTGGCGCAATTTGGGAGAGGCCTAGACCAGCAGTGACTGCGATAGGCTGTGTTGATGCTGATAAACTAGTCCTAATCACAGACAGTAAAAAATATAGACGAAGTGCTGCGAACCATAGTGATGCCAAAAAAAACCGTGCTCCTTCGTGTACAAGCAGCGCTCACGCAAACACCATGCACCAGAAGGATATTTGCTTTTGCGATGCTGGAGTGAGCATGGTTTGAGGTGCAGGTGGTGTGCGTGTGAACATTATTAACGATGTTTTGTTTCACCGGGTTCGAACTCAGACGCTTGAGCGTGGAAGGCAAGCGTTTAACCGCTAAGATATCATATCATATCGTGATTCGTGACGTGACACTCAAAATAAGGTCCAGTTGAAAACCAGCGCCAGACACTAGTTGTCTGGCATTATTGCTGAACTGAGCCTATTTGGCGCAGCCGCGGGGCACACAATTATACCACAGTTTTAAGGGCGGAGCACACCAGATGCGTGGCGTGACGTGACGCGTGCACGGACAAGTTGTAATGTATGAAACTGTAAGAAAAATGCCAGACCAGATGCGTGACGTGTGCACGTGCGTGACCCACGCAAGGCATAGTTACCTGCGTGACGTGTGCTGCACCGGTCTTGGCCGGTGTGACAGGGCCCGCACGCGCGTGCGCACATCACGTCGCACGTCACGTCACGCTACGCATCCGGTGTGACCCGGCCTTTACTATCTATATCGCGTTATCTACGAAGACGCGCCCCAGTCTTCTTCCTAAATCGTTTACAGTACAAGTGTGCATTCCGCTAGTGTGTTAGTTTTGTCGATACATACACTAATTACCTATGAGTGCACACGCACACTACGATGAATAAACTAATCAATAATGCTAATCAATAATGTAGGTACTACTAAGCGATTAGAAAGAATAGTGGGGCGCGTTTTCGTGGATAGCGCGATCTACAAAAAACCTCTTAAGGGGTCATTGTACTCATCAGTATAAAAAACTTTTACTATGGGACCAATCATGAAACTGCGAAATCAGCTGTTTCCTACACGTGTTCACATATAAATCGATCAAATGGTCCCTCCATTAAATGATTTATTATTCGCGATTTCAGGGTTGGTCCCATAGTACCTAAAAGTTGTTCATACTGATGAGTACAATGACCCCTTAAGAGGTTTTCAGTTATTTCAATAACAAGTTGTAGGTATATCAGTATTATTTTTTATCCAAGGTACGTAAGAGACGTTTACGTACAGTGAGCACTCATGAATGAGTACGGCGACGTGACCCTCCTGCATCTTTGGTGCCACTACGCAGAAGATGTCGGAGAATGGGTTGTCCAGCACTGCGAACATCACTATTCGCTTCTTTGGGTTGTCTTTAGACACGTGCTGCAATATGAATGAGACGCTGGGTTAACCTACAAGTAGGGTTGCCAGATAGAAAAAAAAACCGGAATAAAATCCGGATTTCCTGCGTGAAGCGATCCATTTGTGATACGGGTACGGGTAGGCAAGTTGAAGTGAAGGAATTCTGGACAATTTATAATTCCCCGGGGTGCTGGCCAGAAAACCTCCACGTGTGTCTGACGGCTGCTTGTACCTCTGGACACGTCTGGTGGGAATGGCAGTTGTTAGGCCGGTGCATCCTGGGTACAGGCAATGGAATTCTTTCGAGGGAAAAATCCTCGGGGGAGCTTATTGCCTGTGGCGAATATTCTGGTACGGGAGGGGCCCTACGTGGGCCAATGGGGAGTTGCTCCACGTGTCCCTCTGATGCCAGCAGAGGGCAGAGTGGAGGAGCAGGGGCGGGCCCGGTGTGCACTCACCATGCCACTGGGCAGGCAGTGGGGGGACTGTCCTTCCCTGCCCCCGTCGATCTCGTAACCCCAGGAGTGCCCGCTGAGTAGTGTTCTCGCGCGTCTTGGGATCGAGGGTCTTGGCTATACCGCCCAGACCGCGAGGAAGAAAACCTCTATAAAAAATTACGGGAGGGTGGGGCCTGCGAGCAGCAGACTCGGGGTAGTCTGCTGCCCGACCAGCAACTGGCACAGCTGGCGTAGCAGGCATAGCTGGCGCAGTTGGCGCAGCTGGCATAGCTAGTAAAGGCCCTTGAGGTGAGGTGGCGTACAGTGTTCCGTGTGCGCCACCTAGGAGGGTGCGGCCAACGTTAGGCTGCACGGGGAGAAGGGGCTCGCCTGCTCATGGCGGGCCAGGACCTGTCGGGGGTGGTTGTGTGAATACTAACGGGTTCCCACGCCCCCGGCTAAGGTAGTTGAAGGAACATCGTGGTGGTTTTAGTCGGTAAGAGTCCGACACTGGCTCCGCCTACCTGTGCGTCCATGAGGATTTCCCACGGCAAAAAAAAAAAAAAAAAAAATTATAATTCATTCGCATTCCGGACAAAGAACACAATTTCCGCACATGTCCGTTAAATTCCGGACGTATGGCAACCCTAGCTACAACCCAACTAACAAATTAATGTTTTATAACAGTCAAGTTAACGTTATACATTTTCAGTTAATCGTTTAAGATTGGTCATATACGCGTAAATATAAACGTTTATAAAACCCGAAAAAGGCCCAAATTATACGACAATATCATCGGTTAGTAGTTACATAGAAGTCAGTCAATGACCGCTGAACGTTATATACAGGTTAAATAAAAGTACAAAGACCGACTTTTCGGTCCAATACTGGTTGTGATGTGACCCTTAAGTGATCGCTTATGTCATATAGCAGTTATATCGACGTTGTCAAATGACTGAAGCGTTGTGTTAGTGTCAAACAACGACTCAACGACAACCATATTAATTCGCGTGTAAGAATTGTGCTCACCGTTGTGTGTGTTTAAAAAAACAACATAAAAAGGTAAGTGAAGTTAGCTTCCATGATTACAAAATATATTTACTGTACATTATTTAAATGTGTGATATTATAATAGTTGTGTTATTTTTTCGGGGAAATTTAATTTTATGACAATGTATATATGTGTTCATGTGAGATTTTTAACGCCCTCCCCTATTTATTTGTATTTCAATCATATTAGTTAAATATCCAAAATACGTTTTCATAATAAAGCTCCAACCATCTTGTTTACGTTATATAGCGACCTCTATATTACACTAATTTAACAAAAAGGTCGCGTAGACTTTTCCTTGAGACCATGATGCCGGCCATATTCAGTCGACTTTAGGGTTCCCTAATCAATACTTACATAAGATGTAAACAAATGTCAGTAAATGTAAGATGTAAGAGTTTTTAAAATGTAAACTAAAAACATATTTACAGTCCCAATTACCAAACATTACTCAACTGATCTTTTATGTGGGTTTTCAATGGTTTGTAAAACAATTTTATTTTTATTTTAGGAATATGACAAGATAAGAGAAGCTGGAACCTCAATCCACAAGCGTCAATGAATCCTCAATTTATGTAACATGTATACCAGACCCTTTACAAACAAATTCGCGACAATAACAGGAGTTAGAATTGGCCTCAAATGTCATAGTTTATGTTAAGCTTAGTGTTCATTAATAATAAGTGATAAAGTGTTGACGATCATTTTTAACCGAATGTGCCATATTCGTACCTACATTTTTTGTTAGATTATATTAAGCTAAGTGTTCAATAAATAATAAGCGATAAACAGACTGTTGTTGATAATTTTATAACCGAATGTGCCATATTTGTACCCATATTTTTATTAGATTATGTTAAGCTTAGTGTTCATTAATAATAATTGATAAATATTGTAAGTTGTCGACACTAAAAGTAGTGTATTATTTGACTGTACTGTGTCTTCTGGTCAATAAAAAACAATTTGCTACTTTAAATCTTTATTTTTTTTACGATGACAATGTGTGAATTAAAGGTATAAAAAATATATACTCATTGTAAGCAACGCTAACCAACATGATGTTTGATCATCTGATATTTTATATGATAACTCTGATATAGTAACAGTATTAGTATCATACTTATGAGTATTCAAAATTGAAGATTTAATAGGCTTTTCAAATCCATCGCTACAATTTCCTAAGAGATTACCAAATATTAAAATATTTCCACCGTTATCATTCACAGAAATAGTTTCAACTATTTGGTTATTTGAGAAGTCCTTTCATTTCTACTAAGAAATTATATAAGTAAGTGTTTAGATCACTAGTTTTGCCTTTTCCTGTGTAAATACCTACAGCAAATGGTGGAATATCTTTCTTTTTTATGTGACAAAGTGTAGGCCATACTTACTGTCGTGTCGTGAGTGTTATAAAGAGGAAGTCCATAATATTAAATGTCAGTGTGAGATTATCCGGTATATCAGTAATGTTTTCCAGTATTTATCTCAGTGGTGCTGATACGCCATTATGCTAATATTGGCCTGCGTCCACATTAAATAGTGATACATTGACCTTATTCGTTTTAAGAAGCGTTTTGGGATCTTTAGGAACTATATTGGGAATTCTTTTATTTAAGATTGTGCTCAAAGACTTAATGGCTTCATTAGAAATATTAAAATCCATCGCCCATTTCTGTATGTCTTCCCGAAATTCGAAATCTTTGTCATCGTCGGATGTGCTTGAATATTCAGAATCACCTTCGGGTAGCTCCAAATGTTCTAAGAAATCAGTATCAGAGTCATGTAAAATAAATCATTAAATCAATATGAAATAAATATGTAACCTATAAAAATGAAAGATTATATACCTACTTAACTAAACTAACCGTACGTTTCTAGTACATTATTTCTCTGTTCGTTATCACTTAAATTATTAAATTCCAAACTTGCCTTATTATTAGTATCATCTGAAATAGGTAGGTATTTATTAAACAAAATATTTTTAATAACGCCAAACACTATTCAAAATAATCTTTAAAATTGAAATAAGTTTAATAATATACGGAACCATTTTCTGAAACAATCATTCGTTCTTGTACGTCATTTTTGGGGGGATCAGAAAACGAAGAAGTTATCGGTTCACTTTTCAATGAGTGGAACGTTTGGCTAATTTTACGTTTGAAGGCCCCTCTTCTTTTCAATTTTCTCTATTTATTTGGATCCATATTTTTTATTGAAATTACTTTTGTATTTGACAAAACAAAATGAGAAGGGTTTAATTAAAGTATGGATTTGACCTTTAAATGATTTAAAAGTCTACTTAAAGTTTTATAACCGTTGAAATTCTACATTTTAGTCGGATGTAAGTCTTAGTTAGGCCGCTAAAACGTTTGAGCATGACCTTTATACGACCAAAATAGTTTTGTTGTATAAAGGTCATGCTCAAACGTTTAAGCGGCTTTTTAATTATATAAAAGTTATGTTAAAATTCTGCACATGACGACGGTTGTCTTATGAAATCCTTTTATTTAACTGAAACGTTTATATGACCAATACATTGTCAAGTAAACGTCATGGCTGGCACTAGTATCCGACGTCGTATAAGTTAGTACTGAAAACGTTTACTCTACATATGCACTGACACAATTGTACGACGTCGTATAAGTTGGTCGTGAAAACGTTTACTCAACTATGTTATAAGACACTACAGTCACGCGATTAAGATGAACATCTATATAACTTGATAGTTAGCTAGATCCCACTATATAACTGTTACATAACATGAAGTCTTATAAGACTGGAACTATACGACGTTTTTGCTAGTTGGGAAGTCTCTAAACAGGGTAAACTATAAATATATGACTTTACTAGCTTTTGCCCGCGAATCCGCGTGGACTTTAATTGCTAAGCGTGTAATTCGAAAATCCTCTTTATTCCCTATCCCGTGGGAAATTCAAAAAATCCCTACTCCTTTTCTACATCATAAAGGGAAATGCAAAATTTCAGTTTCAGTTTGGGCTGGCCGTTGATGAGTCATTCAGTGACTGCGTCAGGACCACAGAAATAGATAGATAGAATGGAAAACTGGGCGCGGCGCGCGTGCCAACACTGCACCAAACCAAACCAAACCTAGTGCAGGGCATTTCAAAACATTTCTCAGTACGCCTTGACTTGTTTCTGTAAATACTCTAATAAAAACCCGCAAAAATTGCGCTGTTTCTAACTGCAGAAACAAAAGCTGTAAAGTAAATTTGATTAAAGTTATTTTTTTAAAATTAATGACGTCAACATGGGAGGCGTGGTTTGTCCGAAAGTTGCCACGCATGAATCGCAACGCAAGTAAAATTGTGATAACAACATTCTATCTATCTATTTCTGTGGTCAGGACTTTCTTATCACATGTATTGACGATGATTGATGATTGATTTATCTAATTTTCCTATCTTAACATTTTTCATGAAAAAGTGAAAAGTGTTCAAGTGAGTTGATTAAGTTTGTGTTAATATTTTATGTATCAGTGTACTCATTGTTGGAGAGCCACAAAAAAAATGTAGGTACCTATATGGAGATGCCTTATACCACGCGTGCAGTTCTGTGCATAAAGTGCCTTATCAGTTTGTGCTGACAACAAATTGGTTTAAATAATTATGATAGAATCCTATAATCCAAAAGTAATGTATAGGTAATACTTACAGGCGTGACGATAGTTTGGAAATCTTGATCGAAGTTGGACAGCAGATCCGTTTGTTCGATGCTAGACTTCAGCGTATCACTGAGTCTTTGAGATAACTGTGCAAATAATGGTCAAGTTATTATACAACGTGTTAGGTACTGAAATAACTGAAAACCGTTGTACCTACTCATTTGTGTCCACATAAATCGACAAAATGTAGGGAGCAGCCGATTATTTTTGTTGGGTTGGTAAAAGTTGTTCGTACTAATGAGTACAATGACCCCATAAGAGGTTTTCAGTTATTTCAATAACATTTTGTACCTATAGTAGTACAAAGACGACTACAAGCGAACAGTGTCAGTGTGAACTGCAAAAACTGCCTATTTTAACACCTCTAATAAAGGGCACCCCGTGGTTACCACCAAGGCTACCATAACTGATGGTAGCCACGGGAGCCCCCAAGATTAGGGGAGCCCCCTCTATACACCCAGATAAGTAACAAAGGACCTCGATCGATATCCTAGGGAACGATCACTTGCTGTCCCTCGACCCAAGACCCTGGTAAGTAAGAGCATCAGGTCAATACGTGACACTAAGATAATCCAAAATCCAGAAATACTTGTACAATGATGTGCGGGATGGTTGCCCGATTTAATATCCAGTAAATCCCATAGACATAGACCTCCACTACCTAATGGGGGAGGTCTATGTCCAGCAGTGGACGTTTTTCGGCTTAAATGATGAAGTCCTAGAGTAAGGGTGGTAAGGGCTCTTTCAAATTGGCCTGTTTATTCGAAAGCACGTCTAGAATTTGTTTGAACCGCACGGCAGCGGTGTAGCGGTCGCAGGCCTATTTGAAGGAGCTGGAATATGATACGTAAATGTAAGAAAAAATTAAATAGGCACGATTGGCAAAACTTTTTATTTTTTATAATAGAGAGATAAAGAATGGGATTTAAAATGGCTGCATTTGTATTTGCCTCTCGCTCACTCGTACGGTATTATGTGAGCGAGAGGCACATAGAACAATAAAACTGCTGCCATTTTCAACCTCATTTTTCATCTGTACGAGTACTTAGTATCACCTCATGGAATGCAAAATCCTGAGGCAGAAACTTGAACGGCAGATTTGGAGTTCTAAGTTACTACTTGGAACTCCAAATTCTAACCTGCCGTTCAAGTTTTAACTAAGAAATCCAAACCTGCCGTTCAAGTTCCTGCCTCAGGATTTTGTGAAATTATTATTTGCTATTTAACTATTTATTAATGTATCATACGTTTATTTTCGTTTTCCGTGGCAATGATGCCACGCCAACAACTTCGATGAATGCTTCCATACGATCGCCGTTCACAATCACTTGGAACACCAAGTCTGCTTCGCATTCTTCGCATAGCTAAAGAATTTGAAAATAAGACAATTATTTAGGACCACAGACCAGTCCGGCATGTAGCCAGATACCTAAGCCAGATATGTTACTCCCGGTCAGCAAGCTTATACAGTATGTAGCACTGCAGGGTGCTGGGCCAGAAAATCTCCTCGTGTACCTGACGGCTGCTGGTCCTTAACACAGACTGTCTACAAACACCATCGAGATTTTATTTGGAATCTTCTGAGAGGGCCTAGTGCCAGTTTGATAAGTGTCGCATACTTCCATCAAATTCGTCGACTGAAAGTCTTCATAAGTCAGTAGTTACTACTCGTATCCGCCAGTGGCGCTATGCTACAGATTTATAAATGAAAGTTGTCGAATTCGGTGGCAGTATTGGGAAGTGATAGTTGTAGTCGTAGTGGTATTGGTAGAAGGTGGCTGGTGGGACTGGATGCAGAAGGCAGAGAACCGAGTGTTGTGGGGTAACATGGGAGAGCTCTACTTCTAAAAAGAAGCTGACCGATGGATCCAGTAGGTCTGGGCAGCACAGAGGACACGGCGCAGCACACACTGGCGGAGTGCCCAGCTTGGGCCGCACAGCACCGTGACCTCACCACTGCAATAGGCGGCAGCGACCTTTCGCTTCCGGCCGTGGTTCTGTCTATGGTCAGGAGCGAGAGTGCTTGGGAAGGCGTCGTCTCCTTTTGCGAGAAGGTAATGCTCGCTAAGGAGGCTGCGGAGAGAGTTCGAGAGGCGGTGACCTCTCTTTCCATCCGCAGGAGACTACCTGGGCGTCGTAGGAGGGCGTATGCCGACCTCCATCTACCCTAGATTTGGGCCTGCGGGCGGCGGAGTTGGGGTGGCCCGCCGCCCGACCAGGCAAGGCCCGTGACGGTGGCGCGTAGTGTTCCACGCGCGCCTGTCAAGAGGAGGGTGCGGCCGATGTGGTTGCGCACGGGGAGAATGGACTCGCCTGCGAGCCGGAACCCGCCGGGGATGGTTGGGCAGTTGGACGAATGCGGGAGTATTTCCCACACCCCCGGCCAAGGGTCGGTAGAGGAACACTGTGGTGGTTTTTAGTCGGTAAGAGAGAAACTGGGGCTGCCTTCCCCGGGCGGAGTGCGTCCATGAGGATTTTCCCCACGTTAAAAAAGGGCTGGGTAGCAGCTTTGGTAAACTTGGCCAAGTATTCTCGTTGCTTATATACCTATAGGTACCGTAAAGTTTAAAGACGAAAGTCTTCAACCAGTGCGTAGGTACTGTCATGACCCAAGGTGCCGAGACGTGCATGGACACTGAAAGTTGGACTAGTCCACAAAGTCGCTCAGCGAGCTATGGAGCGAGCCATGCTCGGAGTTTCTTTGAAGGATAAAATCCGTAGCAAGATTATCCGGAGAAGAACTTGTAGAATTAGCAAGCTGAGGTAGCAATGGGATGACCACGTCTGTCGAAGGACCGATGGCCGTTGCAACAGACGAGTCTTTGAGTAGACGTATTCGCAAACGCAGGATAGGGCACCCCCCAGCCATATGGACCCAGGATCTGAAGAAGGTAGTTCGGGTGGACTGGATGCGGAAGGTGGAGAAACGACTGTCGTGGCGCAACTTGGGAGAGGCCTATGTCCAGCAGTGGAAGATGACGAGTTGTTTATAACGCATTCTGATCCGCACATGCGGCACATGAATCCGAAAGGTTAAAATGCGGGCCGGGTTCGATCGAACCCAGTCCCTCCTGTATTGGAGGCAAGCGTACAACCGTAAACTGCTGAGTCTACCTATATTTTGTTTATTGTTGTGAGGCTTATTACTATTTCCGTACAAAATCTAAATAGTTTTGTTCAGCTACGTACATACGTATTCAATCTCATTTGTATTTGGCCACATGTGTCGTCGGTTAAACTCATTACCAAATCTAAAATCTTTCCTGGGTCACTATTTTGAATGCTTTTTCGTCTGCTTTTCTTTTGTGACATTGCCATTGCCATTGTTATTTAGTAGGATGAGATTGCAGTTTAGAGGAATCTACTAAGACAAAATAATAATAAATTATTTTGTAATTTAAAGCTTTGATAATGGAAGTCAAAGATTTAAAGCCAGGTATGCTGTCACTCTGTCACATTGAATTAAGAAACCTCAATGCTCTGTCACGCCGATTATTTCAATCAAATTTAAATTATCTTTGGTCAAGTCAAAAATTTAACTGTCATTTTGATTGTCATGGATTGTCATATGAATTTCTTTGATAATTTCTTCTTCTATCATGTCGACATGAGCTACATAATGATAATAGCTCATGCCGTGGGCAAAATATTAGCCAGTCACCAGGTTGGTAGCGGGGTTAGGGTTACGGTTAATGATTGTTGTCAACAAAGAGATTTAATTTAATGTCTTTGGTTGTCAAGGTCAATGATTTCACCACAGATTTGACATCTACCATTGATTTGATGTCAAATCTGTGCATTTCATACATAGACCAGTAAGCCTCACTGGTCTGTGATTTCATATGAAAATACAGGGCCGCGTTCACTTATATCACCCGACGTCGTCGGACGACGCTCTGAGCGTTGTTTGGGCGTTCGTTTGTATGATCGCTCCAGTGAGTTAGATATAAGTCAATGATCGCTCTGAGTAACTGAACGACAAAAGTACGCTCCGGGCGTCGTTAGACGATAATACTGAACGAAATTTTGAGGCAATGCTTTCGAGTGCACAACGAAATGTTTGTACTCCGAATTCATCGTTTTACGACGTTTTATATTTTTAATCTGTGGTCTTTCATTAAAAAAACAGCTGATGGATGAGTGATGAATGAATATTTTGGTGGTGAATTGTAATAAAAAATAAAGTTTGATAGTAAATAACGTAAAAATGGCAGAAATACAAACACTCATCGAAATGGGGTTTTCCAAAGAACGAGCGTAAGTAAATCGCAAATTTTTGCTTAAACAGTAGGTAATATGTTCGTAGATTCGGTAACCTAAAATGCCCGATGACTTTGGGTTTTAGGGAGAAAGCCATGGCGGTGACAAGTTATAAAGGTGTGGAGCCTGCAATGGAGTGGCTGCTGGCACACTCTGACGACCCTGCGATGGACGCGGCGCCGACCATCGCGACGTCGACGAGCGTGGAAGTCGTACCGCCCCCTGTGCCGGAGTCCTCGACTTCGTCACAAGACCCTGCCGACGGCGAGGCCGAAGCTGATGCCGAGGCCGAGGTGAAGTCGTTCAAATGCGACGTGTGTGGGAAATTGCTCAAAAATCAGGATGAAATGGAGTACCATGCTGCAAAGACTGACCATAGTAGCTTTTCTGAGTCCACGGAAGAGAAAAAACCTTTGAGTGAGGAAGAGAAAAAAGCTCAACTGCTGCTGCTGGAGGAGAGAATGAAACAGAAACGAAAAGAGAGAGAAGAGAAAGAAAAGGTTTGTTGTTTTAAAACCTTTTTATACTATTAGTAGGTGTTGCATCTCATTGGAATAATTATATTGTGTAAGGTATGATGCAGTGTAATCAGTGGTGTGCATTGCATATAGGCGATTAGGCAGTACCCAGTGCCTTCCTCATTCAAATTCAATAGTGGTGTAAGTTATTATCTTTTATTCAAATTACGATGGTTATTTATCATTTAATAGACTTGCCCCCAGTTTCTGGAAGGCTGATCAATTTGATCTATGGTCAAATCTAATGTCAGCTTCTGTGATTGGCCGGCGAAAATGTTAACAACCAATCACATCGCTTGACCTGAGATTTGACAGTCGATTAGTTAATTTTTGCGTTGATCAGCGTTGGGGGTAGTTTCTGGAAGTGTGATTGGTTGTTAACATTTTCGCCGGCCAATCACAGAAGCTGACATTAGATTTGACCATAGATCAAATTGATCAGCCTTCCAGAAACTGGGAGATATTAATGCTAAATTAATCTTCCTACATACGAAAATCAATAACTTACACCACTATTAAATTCAAATGAAGTAGGCCAATGCATGCCACTGAGTGTAATATTATATTATTAACTTTAAATAATTCATTGGCACCAGGATTAGGGATTTTGGGTTAAAATTTGTTTATTTACAAACCAAATTGCTTATCTCATTGATAAGAAACCTTTACTTTTAATATAAATAAAATATGTCATGTTTTACTATCTATGCTAAAAAAAGTCAATGGGATTTTTGACATAATTGTCATCAAACTGGTTCCTTAAACAACACAACACCTGTATTACTCGAAGGGGTAGGCAGATGAGTAGGTACCTATAGTAGATACACTCATATTTCACTTGTTATGTTATAAAGTCCCATGTAATAGGGGTTGAGCGTATTGCCATTAACCAGGCACAAATCTAGACTCCGGACTGCTACTGAGAGTTTCCTAATGAAAAAAATGTTACATTTACATTGTTACCCAGACAGAACGGAGTAAATATATGCATTTGTGGTAAAAGGTGTGTGTGTATCTGTTATCATTTATCTCCAAAACGGCTTAACCAATGTCGATGCAGAAGTGTTTTCTTAGAAAATCAATATCATGTTATGTTTTCAGGCTGAAGCATTGGAACGTGAGCGGATCCGCATTAAGTCTGGGAAAGAGATGCAGGATGCCCGCCAGCGGCTCCAGGAGCAGGAGATGCAGAAGTTAGTGGAACAGCGGCGACGGGAGAAAGTTGAGGACCAGAAGGCGAGGGAGCGGGTGCGCGCGCAGATCGAAGCTGATAAACAGGCCAGGAAGTAAGTTGATGATGGATTTGAACTTGAATTTGCAGATAAATTGACAAAAAATCTGGGTTATTGTTTACTAAGTCTAATAGCTGACACCTGCAGTTTCAATCTCGTGGTATGTCAACAAAAAGTATTCTACTTATATTTTAATCCATTTTGTATCTGTGCGTTAAATAATAAAAAATAAATTTCAGCAAAAACAGTCTAAGAGTTTTTGTGTGATATTCGAACAAACAAACAGACAGTTTTATAATAGTTAGGATGCTTTGCTAGTTGTAGCCAATTAAGATTTTTTTGTAATAAAACAAAATCAAATATAGTCATATACTACAGTAGTCGATTTGAGTCAAATCAGTATGCCATCGCACACCATATATTATCAGCTAAATTCAAACTTTTGTTTTAGTCTTAACTCACTAACATTTTATTTGAGCTAAAATGTAATGTACAGTCACAACACGGGAGTGTTGAGCCACTTGCTAACATTCTTAATTCGTGCCGTGTTGGCAAATTGAATGAACGAATCAATCGAACGAGTATAATCGACTTTGCCTGATTTGTATAACACGGCCAAGTTAAGATGATAAGGAAGTGGCTCAACTTTCGAGTGTTGTGACTGTACAAGTGTCAAGTCAGTGTTGAGTAGTCATGCTCCAGAAGGAGGCCGCAGAGCGGGATCGGGAGAGGGCTGACCCTGCTCGGAGACCAAGGCAGGCAACCACCCTGGCGCAAGGCCCAGATAGGCCGAAACCCTGCATCCCCTGCCGCCAAATCTGGCAGGGGACTTCCGGGATCGTGGACGTTAAGAGTTGGGGACTCAAGGCGTCTATTAAGCGATTTTGGGGAGGATAGCAGTATGTGGTTGTCGCGTGCTGCTGTGAGGGAAACAGTATTGTTTCCCGGGACGTGCCAAAGGTGTAGCACCAGAGGGCACCGGCGCGGTCCATTGGAGTTCCCGGAGCTCCTCTATTTTGTGCTGAGGATGGCCACCGTGTGGTTTTAGTCGGTAAGAATACGACATATCCCTCCGCCTTCCCCAGACGGAGGATATCCATAAGGATTTAAACCCGAAAAAAAAAAGATGGTGTGCAAAAGCCTTAACATAACATAATCAGCCCATTACTGTTCCAACTGTTGGGCACGGGCCTCTTCTCAGTTCGACAAGGTTAAGGCCTTAGTCCACCACGCTGGCCTAGTGCAGGTTGGTGGACTACACACACCATCGAGAACGGTATGGAGCACTCTCAGGTGTGCAGGTTTCCTCACGATGTTTTCCTTCACCGTTAAATCAAGTGATAAGCAAAAGCCTTAAAACAGACAATCCCAAGGAAGAAGTAGTAGAGCTCCATTGTGAAAGAGCTCGTCCGGGGAAGTACTACCACCATATCTAATTTTCCACCAAATGGTGATGCTTGCATTGCTGTGTTTCGGTCTGAAGGGTATGGGTTCCGGTGAAATTACAATCACATGAGACTTTCCATCTTCATGTCTCAGTTTGGCGAACCGACTTGCGATGCCATTTAGGCAACAGCCTAGGTGGTATTGAAGTTGTTATGGGCAAAGGTAACCGCTTAACATCAGGTGGGCCTTTAGCTCGTTTCGCCATACTAATAATAATAGCCTTTATTCAGACAAGTGTACAGTATTTTTTACATAAAACTTAAACTAATTTAACCTCGACATCCCTATCTGTGTGTCTTTTGACAAAGGCCTCCTCCAACTGTGACCATTTATCTCTGTCACCGGCTATTTTGGTCCATGTGCCTCCTGCTACCGCCTTTATCTCATCAACCCATCTTCTGGTTGGTCTTCCTCGTTTCCTTTTCATGTTTCTTGTGAACCAGTACATTATTGTTTTTGACCATTTTTTCTTTCCTGATCTACGTTATTGCATTGTGAATTTGTGTCGACGCCGGCTGTCGCTGAAAACCAGCGCTGTGTCTTTGCTCCGTGCATGAGGCACAGCAATATGCTGAGCGGTGGCCGTTTTGCGCGGATGTGACGCATATCTTACCACACTTCTTGGCTCTGTACCTGTATTTGTTCTGTGTTCTTGAATTTTTTGGTAATTTTGTGCGTCACTTTTGAAGCAAATAAATATTTTTTCTTTCTTTCTTTTTCTTTCTTTCCTCTGATTGTATGTCCTGTCCATTTCCATTTATGTTTCCTGATGGTAAAGGTAATGTCTTTTGTTCTGGTGTGTTCCTTTATGGTTGTTGTTCTTACTCTGTCTGACAACTTTATTCCCATCATGCTCCTAATGTACCTAATTAAGTATTTTTTATGTGCACCTACCGCATGTCGTCTTGTTGTGGCAATAAATAATTTTTCTTTCTTTTCTTTCTTTTCTTTCTTTCTCTCCATGGCGTTTTGGCACACTGCAAGTTTCGCCATACTATACTATAAAAAAATAATAAAAAAACAAAGGCCAATATTCGAACCAACCACCAACAAACTCCCTCATATCGTCAGGCTGGCAGCGTCGGGTCAGCCGGCGCCCGTGGTGGCGCCCGCGCCGGTCCCCGCGGCGCCCGTGGCCGCGGCGCCCAAGGTCGCGTACGAGCAGGCGCGGATACAGATACGACTGCCCGACGGCAAGGCGCTAGCACACACCTTCGGAGCTAAGGAGCAACTAGCCGCTGTCAGGTAACGAATCAAAACCTTGTTTCTATACAATTTTCATATTTGGTCAGCAATCTTGACTTTGTGTGTGTATCCCCCAGTTTCCGAAAGGCTGACCCCCAGTTTCTAGAAGGCTGATCAACGCAAAAAGTAACTAATCAGCTGTCAATTCTCATAACATAACATAACATAACATCACGTCTGTATTTCCCCGAAGGGGTAGGCAGAGGTGTAATAGTACACCCACATTTCGCCAGTTATGTTATCAGTCCCATGTAATAGGGGGCGAGCCTATTGCCATTTACCGGGCACAAATCCAGACTCCGGGCTACTACTGAGAATTTCCTAATGAAAAAACCCAATAACACTTTGCCCGACCCGGGAATCGAACCCAAGACCCCATGCTCAGCAGTCGTGCTTGCAACCACTAGACCAACGAGGCAGTCAATTCAATTGTCAATTCTCAGGTGCATTAAAAGAGCCTCCACGAGTGACGATATTTAAATAATCGTCCGGCGCACCCTGGGCAGTCAGCCCCGCTACCAACCTGCTGACTGGCTAATCTTTTCCCCACGGCATGAGCTATTATCATTATGTAGCTCGTGTTGACACGATAGACGAAGAAAATTCTCAGGTCAAGCAATGTGATTGGTTGTTAACAATTTTTGCCGACCAATCACAGGAGCTGACATTAGATTTGACAACAGATCAAATTGATCAGCCTTCCAGAAACTAGGGGTGATCAACGCAAAAATTAACTAATCAGCTGTCAAATCTCAGGTCAAGCGATGTGATTGGTTGTTAAAAAATTTGCCGGCCAATCACAGAAGTTGACATTAGATTTGACAATAGATCAAATTGATCAGTCTTCCAGAAACTGGGGTATGTCTTTTAACATAACATAACATTTCATATTTAAGATTTTTCATTATATTTACTAGATTTTGGTATAGGGAAAACACGATTTAATGAAATTAGCTGAATAGGCTTATTTTCCAAAGTAAGGTCTGTTTTTGCACTATTTCGCATTGCATTTAGAAATTCCAATAGTTTTTACTATTGTTTTTTGTGAATAAGATATATCTTGTACATATCTAAAATCCGGTGTACCAGATTTTTATTTAAATGTTTATTCGCTGAGATATTTGCAAAAGTGTAAGAAAACATCAAAACAGAGCGATTCCGCTCTGTTCTCACACGCGCAATTTGCCGTATGTTAGAAAGGGACGGTTGCAAATTCAATGCAGCACCTTAACCGCGGGTGTTATAACTATTATCAAAGCTTGCTTTTTTCAGACTGTACCTGCAGATGAACACAACGGAATTCGCGCAGCAGGACAGCTTCAAGATGATGACCACATTCCCTAAGAAGATATTCACCACGGAAGACTATGACAAACCTCTGGATTTATTAGGTTAGTTTCTTTAAGCTATCTTTATCTGCTGTTGTAGTGTCCATTGAACTTGTCTCATTGTTGGGTATTGCGAATAATCTTGTAGTTTATGAAATCGAAGTCACTCAAAGGTCAATCAATGGAGGGGGCTATGCTCGGAGTGTCCCTGCGTGATCGAATCAGAAATGAGGAGATTCGCAGGAGAACGAAAGTAACCGACATAGCCTGCAGAATTGCCAAACTTAAGTGGCAGTGGGCGGGGCACATTGCTCGCAGAACAGATAGCCGATGGGGCAGTAAAGTTCTGGAGTGGTAACCGCGTACTGGAAGGCGCAGCGTGGTTAGGCCCCCCACAAGGTGGACCGACGACCTGGTGAAGGTCGCGGGAATCCGCTGGATGTGGGAGGCGCAGGACCGGTCGTTGTGTCGATGCTTGGGGGAGGCCTATGTCCAGCAGTGGACGTCTTTCGGCTGAAATTATGATGAGATCGTAATATACCTACACTCTATCGTAATTTTATCTGAAGTCTGCTTTTCCTCACTCGTCTTATTTAGTAAACAATCTTGGCATATCTCTTTATTTAAATAGCTACTGATAACATACCAGGCCCCTCAGAAAGTATTGCGAAAAAAAGTTTTTATATATGGGAGACTGGCCAGTTATAATGTTTTTCGGAAATATGATTATTTATAAGTAAAAATAAGTAAGTTCCAATTTCAAAATTTCCCTCCACATTTTTTGCGAGTTAATTCAAAGTATTGTGTCTCACTGAAATATGGATCTGCGCCGGGAACATTTTTGAGCTATGATTTTATACGATTTCAAGTGTCGCCTGAAACCGGATGAATCGTACGATAGACTTCAAATGGCATTCATGGATGAAGGCCCTTCCAAGGCAACCGTGTATCGTTGGTATAACGAATTCAAGCGCGGTCGACCAACTTTGGGGGATGACGAAAGAAGCGGTCGCCCTTTGACGGCTGTTACCGAAGAAAACGTGCTAGCAGTGAAAAATTTAATCCAAGACAATAGGCGAATTACATATCAGGAGATTCAACACATATTGAAGATTGGATCGGGAAGCGTTCACGAGATTCTACACAGCCATCTTCGCGTGAGGAGGATAGTATCACGCTGGGTGCCGCACAACCTCACCGATGCTCAGAAGCAGGCCCGGGTGGAATGGTGCCGTGATATGCTTAACAAATTTGAAGCAGGCTCGTCTCGGCGTGTTTACGACATCGTTACAGGTGATGAGTCCTGGATTTATCAATACGACCCAGAAACCAAGCGCCAGTCGACTGTTTGGGTGTTTCAAAATGAGCCAACGCCTACCAAAGTGAAGCGATCTAGAAGCGGGGGTAAGATTTTGATCGCTAGCTTTTTTAATTTGACTGGCCACTTGGTATCAATTCCCTTACGGGATCAAAGAAGCATTAATGCCGAATGGTATACTACCAAATGTTTGCCAGAAGTTTTCTCTGTTATAAGCAACAAGCGACCAAACACAGGGCTCCGCAGGCTACTGCTCCACCACGACAATGCACCTGCGCACACCGCACTCAAAACGAGGGACTTCCTGGACAGCACGCCAGTCAAACTCCTGGGTCACCCTCCTTACAGCCCTGATCTAGCACCGTGTGACTTCTTTTTATTCCCAAAAATAAAAAATCAGCTCAAAGGGATGCAATTTTCGTCGCCGGAAGATGCGCTGGCTGCGTTCGAGCAGGCTGTAAACGAGGTGTCTGCGGCGGACTGGAAAAAGTGTTTTGAAAACTGGTTTAGGCGCATGAATCTTTGTATAGAGGCTGGTGGAAAGTACTTTGAAAAGATTTGATAAAAATATATGTACGTATAGAACAATTTTTTTTAGTTTCGCAAAACTTTCTGAGTGTCCCACGTATAATTATTAGTTCTACACATGTAATTAGGTTAAAAAAATATTTAGTGTGTAAAGTTGTCAACATAATGTCTTTTAATAATTGACACGGCAAGATTGTTTTCTAAATAAGACAACTGAGAAAAAACAGACTTTAGATAAAATTACGATACAATAGTGTTACGCTCATAGAAATCTAAATAATAAGGTAATAGAAATGGTAAAGGCGCGTGAACTTGACGCGCCGCGTGCAGGTGTCTCGTAGGATACCAGTGCGAGAACCGTTTGCCGGATCATCAGTGCTGTTTTGGACGCGGAGTCACTAAAATTGTATTTGGCAGCATTACTAACAGCGAAATTGTTTTTAGGCTTGATTTATTTTGCATTGAATGCTAGAAACATGGTGGGCGTAATTGTATTTATGTGTTGGTAGCGGCGATCCGGCGACAAGCGTTCCGGTATTGCTTTGTCGTGTGTCGTGCTGTTTATCTAAAACGTTCCTTCCATGTTTTTGTGTCTACCTGCGCATTACTTATTATTGCAAATCAGTTGATACTTGCATATGAATTACTTATTTTTAAAACATAGTGTCTCAACATCCAGACAAACCTGTATAAGGTTTTTGTGATGTATTTATAATGATTTTTGTGTAAATAAATAAAAAATAAAAAAATATTAAAGACAGTAGATAACATTTCTATTACCTAATGATTTTGATTTCAATGGTATCTACGGTAGGTACTAATTAGTTGATTAATATATTCTACATTTTACTTTTTTCCAGGTTTGGTACCATCAGCAGTAATCATAGTGTCACGAGGGCAGCAATAAGCCTAATTTGAATAACAATAAATTATAATTAATTAATTATAAACTAACAAGCCGACTGTACTGATGTCTGTAGACTGTTATGTATACTCTATGGGGCGGGGAAGGCACAAAAGTTCAATTATATATTAATTCTTGGAGGAGACTTGCTGGAAATAAAGTCTGTGTTGTGTATGTTTTGTTTTATTTATTTTTGCGTTAAATAAGAGTTGAAGAACACGATATTTTATGTATTTTGTTGATTATAGACGAGCATAACAGCATGAACAGCACGACAGCAATATTGCGTATATGTCTACAACGTGTAATAAAATTGTAATAACTGAAGACCTCATAAGGAGTCATTGTACATGACATTCATTATTTGTTATTGTCATTGTCATTTTGTACTTGTGTATGAACCACTTTTACTACCAAACCTGAAATCGCGAAAAAAAAATCAGCTGATCCCTACATTTTGTAGATTAATGTGAACAAAAATGCAGGGGACAACTGATATTTTTTTATACAATGACCCCTTCAAAGATAATATAATCACTATGGACCCCTTCAGAGGTTTTCAGTTATTAACACACATTGGTAAAGATACAGTTTATTGCTATGGGCTCACAGCTATTTTGCAGTGATTTTGAAGTTGCATCGCGTTTTGAAGACTGATCGCGGTATCAAAATCGCGCTCCTTATCGATTTTTTTGATGTTGCAGCAGCTGCTAACGAGGTGGAATAAAACGTAGTAGCTGCCTCTATTATTAGGGGCCATCCATAAAACGTACTATTATTAGGGGCCATCCATAAAACGTAGTAGCTGCCTCTATTATTAGGGGCCATCCATAAAACGTAGTAGCTGCCTCTATTATTAGGGGCCATCCATAAAACGTAGTAGCTGCCTCTATTATTAGGGGCCATCCATAAAACGTAGTAGCTGCCTCTATTATTAGGGGCCATCCATAAAACGTAGTAGCTGCCTCTATTATTAGGGGCCATCCATAAAACGTACTATTATTAGGGGCCATCCATAAAACGTAGTAGCTGCCTCTATTATTAGGGGCCATCCATAAAACGTACTATTATTAGGGGCCATCCATAAAACGTAGTAGCTGCCTCTATTATTAGGGGCAATCCATAAAACGTACTATTATTAGGGGCCATCCATAAAACGTACTATTATTAGGGGCCATCCATAAAACGTAGTAGCTGCCTCTATTATTAGGGGCAATCCATAAAACGTAGTAGCTGCCTCTATTATTAGGGGCCATCCATAAAACGTACTATTATTAGGGGCCATCCACAAAACGTAGTAGCTGCCTCTATTATTAGGGGCCATCCATAAATTACGACACACGTTGAGGGGGTCAACGAAGTGTGACAGTGTGATGTATAAATCTAAAGTATTAAAACTATAAACTTCAACTCTATAATGTGGTGTAGTAGTACATGCCTCTACCATGTATTCCATGTATTCCTGAGTATATTACAGACCTTATAACCATCAACACGTCTATTATTACTCCCGACACTACATGGCGACCGTGCCAGTGCAAGCGACGCCAGCGTACACGCTTGATTAGAAATCATCTCAATCAATACATGCAGTAAATATAACTAAATATATTACTAAGAAGTGCTTATCGCTGCTAAGAAGACTTAAAACGTCCAAAATGAAGCGGAAGAAAAAAAAAACCCTGCGTGAGTGACTTTGAAGCAGCAATAATTAACTTTGTCTGTATCATATTTGAAAAACTGTATACCTAATTACTAATTGAAGGGTACACGGAAAGAACAGTTCAATTCAATTCAAAACTTTATTGCTGAACAAAGTAGGTACATAAATATACATTGCAAGATGTTGAGTGAATGTGCGGTTCACTATGTTCTACCAATAAAGGCATGCAAAATTATATTATAGTAGACAAATTATAATGATTATGGATGAGTATAATATTATTATTATTGTAGGTATGTCAACAATTATGTCAACACTTATAAAAATTATAGAAACAAATCGGACCTCAAATGCATTCTCCTCAGGGTATCTCCTTTCTGTTCTCCATGGTATGTCCACAGGAGTTAATCAAGAGAAAAACGCATTTAAAAATTGGAATGTTGATAGTTCATTATTGAGAAAATGGATGTAGAAACTGTTTCCTATGACAAACCGGTACATAATAAAAAATCTGGCGATTGCAAATGAAAGTTTCATAAACAATGCCATTGCCATTAAAAAATAAAACAGTAAAAATTATGACGTTCCCTGTTCTTTTCCTGTAGCCTTCAACTTTTAAATGGTACTTTCGGCTGAAATGATGATGATGATGAATGTAGTTAATTGTAGTTATAGGTAAAGTATCCTACTTCTACTAATAAATGTGAAAGTTTGTGAAGATGTTTGAATGTTTGTTACTCAATCACGCTAAAACGGCTGACCGAATTTGGATGAAACTTGGCACACAGATAGACGATAACCCGGATTAACATCAGGCCTTTTGGTCTGAGTATTAGGCTAGGTGCTTTTTATCCCGGGAAAATAAACAGTTTCCAAGGAATACGTGTCTTTCTGTGATAATTTAAGCCAAAGTATACGCGGGCGAAGCCGCTGGTAAAACGCAGTGATTTATTAGTTATATCATTGGCCGCTGGCAAAGTCTAATAAAAAATTAAATGTATGTACAATTTCAAGAGAACACTACCCGTTTGTTTGTAGTCGATACATACAATAATTGAAGGGTACAGGCAAAGAACAGGGCATGCGTATGTCCACAGGAATCAATCAAGAGAAAAATGCATTTAAAAATTGGAGTGTTGCTAGTTCACTATTGAGAACAATGGATGTAGAGTAGAAACAGAATAGGTAATAATACGTAGAAACTGTTTCTTATTACAAACCGGTACATAATAAAATATCTGGCGATTGCAAACGAAAGTTTCATAAACAATGTATAAATTGCCATAAAAAAATAAAAATTTGTGACATTCCGTTCTTTTCCCGTACCTTTCAATTTGATAGTAACACGTTATTGGCTCTTTTATTAAATAGCAAAACATTGTACGTATCAGTACGTATGCTAATTTTGATTAGTCGCGGGTTAATGAACTTATATAAATAATGTACTTTTACCGCTATGACATTTTTTTTAGGTTAGTCATAGTCATACATAGCGATAAAAATTTAATATTGCGCTCTCTAGATGGCGTTGAACGATTTTGTTGAATTGCTGAATCGCGGTGTTAAGACTTTCCGCTGAATAATGACCTGTCGCGGTTACGATTTTGTTATTCATCAAGTTTCTTGGATGTAGTCAAAGTGCAGAGTACAGTAGTAGACAGTGAAGTGGTGGCTCTTCTGTACAATCGGTGAAAAGTGTTAAAGTGGGAGAATGTTGAGTAAGTTGACTTCATGTAAATAACTTAATATCGAAGTGTATGTGATACTCTTCAACTTTTTCCAAAGAGACCGAATTAATGCGCGTGGGTGTTACTTGCGGACAAGTGATTATCCGAAGGCGCTTGGTTTACAACGCGCCCCGTTACTAGCTTGATAGAGCACTTTTTCCACTTCCACACGACATCACGACGACGTATTCACTATCAACCCACGAAGATGGCTACCGGAAAAAAAATTAATGGCTCGCACACTCAACGTTCTAGGTCGTTTGCTCAAGCTACATTTTCATATGATGGCACACGTGACTATGAAGAAGTCGAAACATTTTTGGCGGCTGCTAAAAAATATAAATCTATGAAGAACATAGCAGATATTGATGCTGTAAGAAGTTTGCCCTTCATCCTAAAGGGCGATGCTATCATTTGGTGGAATGGAATTAAGGATAGAATTTCGAATTGGAAAGATTTCGAGGTTCAATTAAGGAAAACTTTTGCACCAGAGAAACCAGGATACGTGATTTTCCAAGAGATAGCTGCATTGAGACAGCAACCGGACGAACTAACAGAAAGATTTGTGGCCAAGCAGAGGACACTGTTCAATCAACTGCCTAGACCAGGCTTTACCGAAGTACAACAGCTGGACATGATGTATGGATTCTTGCATCCTAAAATCCAGGAACAGATTCCTAGAGAATGTATTGAAACATTCGATGGCTTGTTGGAGGCCGCCAGAGCTTTAGAACAGGAACCGTTAAAAGATAAACTACAACCAGTACCTGAACCCGAAAATCGAGTCGTAAGAAAAAGGGTGCGCTGCCAGTTTTGTAGACATTTTGGTCATGTGGCTGATGTTTGCCGTAAAAAACAGAAAGTTCTCCTAGAACAGGCAGAGAATTCTGCAACGTCTTCTACGGACAAGGCTGAATCAGCTGCTACGCCTGATACCCAGGCACCTGCTCCGTCATCGGTAACTTCAGATATCAAGATAAACGACAAAGCTACTAACATTGACGAGGAAAACGATAATAACTGCCGTACATTTGATTACTCCATTGTGAGAGCCCGGCCGATGATCGAAATTAGTATTGGCACAGCCAAAGAAATGGCGTACATAGATTCTTGTGCCGAAACGAGCCTTGCATCCTACAAATTATATAGCTACTTGAAGAATATTGGTTTTCACTTCCAAGAGGAAACCACAACCATTACCTTGGCTCATGGGTGTGCTAAAACTCAGAATATTTTGACTGGCCGCGTTCCAGTCAAAGTGCAGGGCCGTTGTATACTGACAACGTTCATGGTGTGGCCTGAAGCTCGCGAATGTAAAACGTTACTTGGAATTGGTTTCATCGAAGACGCTGGAATCGTTTTAAACTTGCCACAGCTGATATGGAATTTTAATGATGAACCTGATGTTCATTACGACTTGTTACAAGAAGAATGTTAAGTTACATTTCGTCGCCCAGGAGTGTTTTTGTCATTGGCTCAGATTCACTCCAGGGCGACGATATTCTGTTTTATTTTATTTAATCTTCGTTTAAAAACTGTTGTTCTGTGACTAGTTTCTTTAGTTAGTATTGTACTGTATTGTTTTTGAATTTTGAATATTACAATTTTAATTACTTGAATTTTGCGTTTTATTGGTACCTTACTAATTATTTCATAATTTACATCTCATGTCCAAACAACTCACGCAGCTTTTTCCGTAAAACTCATACCTAAATAATGAATTATAGTTCTTATTTTTGGCCATATTCTTGGTTTCTTTTGCTGGCTTGGCATCCACTCGTCACTTGGCGTTACTCATAAAGTCCCTATTATAAGAACCTAAAACCTTCAGTGGTTCAGTGCGATTCTGTAAGAAAGTCACCTTTACATGATAATGTCACAGTACCTTATACAACGTGTTATTGAAATAACTGAAAACCTCTTAAGGGGTCATTGTACTCATCAGTATGAACAACTTTCATTATGGGACCAAACTTAAAATCGCGAAAAAAAAAAACAGCTAATCCCTAATTTTTTTTCGATTTCCTACCTATGTGAACACAAATGTAGCGATCAGCAGATATTTTTTTCGCGACTTTAGAGTTGGTCTCATAGTAAAAATTGTTCATACTGATGAGTACAATGACCCCTTAAGAGGTATTCAGTTATTTCAATAACACTTTGTAGATAGAATAGAAGCACAACGTACTTACCATAAACTTATTAGGTATACTGACGTAAAGTAACTTTATGGTACCTTACCTACGCGCGAATAATCAACAGCATAACAAGTAGCGTTTAGCTTTGTTATTCACTCTGTACCATTACAAAGTGTTAGGTTGAAAGAAAGAAAGAAAGAAAAAAGAAAAAGGTTTAAAGACGAGATTGACGTGAGTTTCTTACAGAATCACTACTGCAGTACTGACCCCTGACCAGATACCTTTTTTTTTGTTTTCGGGTGGAAATCCTTATGGATACCCTCTGTCTGGGGACGGCGAAGGGGTATATCGGACTCTTTCTGACTAAAACCACACGGTGGCCATCCTCTGCACAAAATAGAGGAGCTCCGGGAACTCCATTGGACCGCGCCGGTGCTCCTTCAGTGCTATGCCTTTGGCACGTCCCGGGAAAGAAATATTGTTTCCCTGACCTGATATCTAAGTAACGCCCAGAGCTCCCCGCAGATTTGGGGCCCTTTTATAATAAATAAATATTTTATTTACGGACAACATAATACAAAACGTAGTTAGTAACAATGAGCCTTATAAACTATGTTAGTACTTATATTCTACTACGGACAAGGTGGTTTTTATAAGATGCCGCATTATAGGGCTCTCATCATGCCTGTCGGCCACAGACTACATAGAGATAGGACGTATCTGTCGGCAATAACTCTCAAGAGGCTGTTGCCGCTGCCCCGCAATCTAGTGAGCAAAGACGCATTCTTTTTGCCCACGACCGCTGAGAAACTGTCTGTTCTGGCCTGCGTAAACATATTTATTTGATGCACTACAGTAACGTGGCAGCCGCGCCCTGAAAGCATTGTTATATTGGACTCGCAAGTCGCAACGCATCGGCGGCACGTTTGGTACCTAGGAGGAACAAGTCCTTCAAGTTTGGTACAGCTAATCCATAGGGCACGCGAGTACAGCGATGTGCAGTATGCTTTAAAAGTGTGATTTTGACCGCATCTGTACATCGAGCAAACCTACGGGCCAACATGTTCGCCCGCACCGCCAAGGCCCTGCGTTCCCGTTCAACATTAGCATCGACTTTAAGGTCGTCAGCAACAAAGTGCCCAAGATATTTAAATTGGTATACCCGACGAATCGGGACATCCCAAATTGTGATTGGTGGGACACTTTCTGGACACTTTTTTTTTATAAAGCAAAAATAAATCGAATGAAAATTATGAAAACAGAATGTACCTACATTTGTTTAGTTAAACTTTTGTGACTGTATTGGTTATTATCGCTTATCTATTTGCAAGTAGCTCCAAATCCTAATTGCAGTAGAGCTAAATAACGGGGCGTTGCAGGTTCGAATCCTGCTCGAGAGCGTTTTTTTTTTTGTATTTCTGTTGGTAACTATATCTTTATTTTTTTTTTGTAACTATGACTAGGTTGGACTGTAAACATAGTTTTAGCTTTCATTGGTCAATGTCAATGAAAATAACCTCCTCCTTTTTCTGAAGTCGGTTAAAAATCAAAGAAGAAATTCACAGTTAAAAAAAAAACACAAAAATGTTCACAGTTCAATTATAACTGAACGAAAAAAACAATTTTAAGAAAGTAAATTTTTATTTAATTTTGTAAGTAAAACTTCATTTAATTCTGTTTATTTCACTTCCGTTAATGTTTGTTCTGTTTATTAACCTAATTTTGTTACAACTTTTATTAATTAAATCCAAAGAGATTTTAATGTCTTTGATTAAATCTTATTTTACAAAACAAAGCAGCCAGTTTAAGCGGCTGAAAGAGATGTAGGTATGGTAGAAAAAAACATGCTGCGCCGACCCCAAATAACTTGGGATAGCGGCAGGAGGATGATGAAAGCAGCCAGTTTAAAAACTTGAATGGTTAGGCATAGAACACATACCTACTACTCATCCATGTAGGTACAGTATAACAAAGCAATTGGTATACAGGGTAGAGAGATATAAATGAAGTTTTTTCAGAAGATTATGAATGTTTTCGAGTGAAATATCATTTTAATAACGGACAAAGTTAATCTGTACCTATTCATACAAAACCCTAATCAAACCATTCTATAATAACTTCCTGAGAAATTTTCATCTATATCTGGCGACCCTGTACCTATACTAGACATGGTAACTCAACAAAAATGCATGAGCTGCAGCTCAGCTCACGGTTCAGGTCAGTGAGCCGGAGCTGTGAACCGGCTCACAGATCAGCTCAATTTGTGTATCTGCCTACTTCGAGTTATGATCTGTGATGCGAGTCGCTGAGCTTAAAGACCGTTCGATCTGTCTGAGCTGCGCTCGCTCGCTGACTCTGCGACTCACCGCGGATCTGTCGCCGCTCCAGCTCACCGGTTCAAACAGGTTTTTATCTATATAGACATCTTTTATCTTCCGTGCAACAAAAGTTGTCGCACAGATAGATACTATTCTTTGAGCCGTGAGCTGCGTATTTTGTCATTGAGCTGCAGCTCAACAGCTCAAGCTTATTGATCTGTATATTTGAACCGGTTCTGAGCTGAGTTACACACCTCTAACCTATACTAATTGCTTTGTTGCTTACGAAGTGAGAAATTCGTGCTTTATAGGATAGATAATGCCTTTAAAAGCATCACAAGTTACTTTTAATCCTTCACAATCTACGATGTTTAATTGTTTATCGAAGCATATAAACACTTCATATAAATACTGCACTCCTTCATTCGGTATGCATACAATATCTGGTTTTTTACCAGTCCTGTCTTCGACTACAGCACTTAATTCTTTAAGAGTAAACTCTTTGGTGTCAGAAGGGAATATGTTGGAGGCGCTGAGAATGTCTGAAAGTGGGTACAGCCTGTTCCACTCAACACCTTGCCTGAAGTATTTCAGCTCTGAATTTAATGGTTCTATATTTGCAGCACAAGTTCCATGCATATCCCATTCATGCCTCCATAAGTTGTAGTGACCGATTTCTGAAAATTTAATAATAATAACATAACATCAAGCCTGTATTTCCCCGAAGGCAGAGGTGTAATAGTACCTACACCCACATTTCGCCAGTTATGTTACGAGCCTATTGCCACAAACCGGGCACAAATCCAAACTCCCGGCTGCTACTGAGAATTTCCTAATGAAAAAACCCGATAACACTTTTGCCCGACCCGGGAATCGAACCCAGGACCTCACGCTCAGCGGTTGCGCATGCAACCAACCAGTAGACCAACGAGGCAGTCAATAATATTTAACAGAGAGAGAGAGTAATTAGTATTAACGTTATTTCTTTAAAATGCATTAAGCTTAATTACACTTTACGCTAATTACTGCGCCTGACAGGAAGTGCGTTTTTGGCGTGCATTTTGTAATTCTAAGGTTCGGCGCTCGAAGTTGTAGTTGTTGTTGTTGCTCTTTCTTTCTTTCGTCTGGTGCAGGTATTGTCGGGGCATGGTTGTTTTGGCAGATACCTGCACAAAGTGGCGAGACGCCACCAGTGCATGCGGCTGTAGTGAGGACACGGCCCTTCATACTCTGGCGCAGTGTCCCGTCTGGGTGATGCAGCGCCGTGTTCTCACTGCAGCAATCGAAGGAGACCTCTCGCTGCCGGCCGTGGTCAAGGCCATGGCCGATAATGAGGAGGCGTGGAAAGCGGTCGCGTCCTTTTGCGAAGAGATTATCTCATAAAAGGAAGCGGCGGAGAGGGTTTTTTTTGGTATTGAATTTTTTCATTGGTTTGTGTTCATTATCAGTGGTAGGTTTAAATATGGCACGAATAAAGATCAACATGGTGTATAGTTTGTAGAGTTTATGCAGTATTTGACTTCAATACCGCTGCAATAATTATTAAAAATTATATCACCTTCCAACATATTAGTCCACACTTGTTCCAGCTCTCTTTCAATAGGTCTGATTTGTTTTGGATCAAAGAACCATGTTTCATTGCACCTATAGGGATGTTCGCCGTTTAACTTCGTTGCCCATATTCCGTGAACAGTCCACCAATCTTTCTTATCAGGATAAACACAATAGTGATGCTTTTTGCTCAGTAGCCACATTTTACACAAAGTTTCTGGCCAGGTCTGTGAGAAAACAAGGATATCCCACCCAACATTGGCATCTAACGAGGTTTTATGCCGCACTGCGTCGTTGGACTGCTGAGTATTGTATAAGCTAAAAATAATGAGAACTTTATTATAATATACAAGATGACGTGCCATATTTGTAGAGCAAATTATAAAATTAAATAATGTAGGTACTTGGACATCTAAAACTACAAAAAAAATTATACGATAATTTAATACCCAAATTTTCACTTAGAAACAGCGAGGGTTTGAGAATAAATCCCGAACGACTCTAAAATAAGTCATAGGCGGCAATGTCAAAGGTTTTTTTTATTTTTTATAAATTCTGCAATTTTTTTGTTGGTTTCGCACGTATCGTTTTTGACTCGCACGCGACACACGTAGGAAATTTGTTTGTTTACAATTTACAAATATTTAATTAAATAATAAAAAATATTTTGCTTTGTTTTTTTATTGATTCGTGTTCAGTATCAGTGGTATAGTCAGAGTCACCTCCTTAAATATGGCACATATACAGATAAATAAATATTTTTAAATATTTTTGAGACATTTTACACATCACCATCTAGTCCCAAACTAAGCAGAGCTTGTGCTATGGGTACTAGACAATGGATATAATACTTATTTACTTTGTTTTTGTAAATACATACTTACAATACATAAGCAACACCCAGACCAACACAAACACTTATGTTCATCACACAAATATTTGTGTCCTCTGGGAATCGAACCCACGACCTCGTTATCAGCAGTCCGACACTCGAACCACTAAACCACAGAGGTCGTCATCAGATCAACATGTTGTATATTTTAAGAAACACCTACCTATTTTAACAGCTCGGAATTCGGATTTTTTTTTTGCACAAGTAGAAGTAAGTACCAATCTACCTATATTCTGTACCTTCCAAATATCTGTCTTTAAAAACGGAGGCAGACCTGAGAAAACGTGGAGGGATTGTGTAAAACTAAATAGGTACAGTCGACTGCATGACAGTGGTAACACTTCAATTCGAAAACCACCCTTACTGCTTACGAAATAAAGATGCTGCTAATGTCAAAGTGTTACCACAGACGTGCGGTCGACCGTACGATGAATGACTTGATGAACGTTTTGATGACGGTTGATATAGATGTATGGAAGAATAAGACATGCTTCGGTAACCCCAAATGGACAAGGGCAGAGAGAAGCCACATTATATATATTCTGTCTGTACCTACTTTAGGTTCTACACTTTCATTTGATCAAAAAATTTGGCAAACATTTACTCCTTATCCACATAGACGAAGTGCTGCGAACAATCATAGTGAAGCCAACAAAACCGTGCTCCTAGGTGTACAAACCAGCGCTCACGCACTCACATGTACCTACATCAAACCGTGCTCACTGCTCTCTAACACATGTCGCGGCATCGTCCAGTAAGCATCGCCAAAATAAATATCTTTCAGGTGCATGTGTGTGCGTGAGTGCTGGTTTGTACACGGAGGAGCACGGTTTTGGTGGCTTCACTATGAATTTTCGCAACACCTCGTCTATATTCTGTACTATGTCTGTGTCCATAACGAACAACATTTATTATGGGAGCAACACTGAATTCGATTCACCACTTTATGGGTCGATTTCACAACCTACGAATGAAGTTACACTAATGAGATCGTGACACAAATGATATCCAAATCACACTAATAATGTGCATATTTTTATTGGTTTAAAAATGTAAATTAAGTCTTCTTATGATCAATATTAAAACCTTTGACATCGAAACAACAATTGATAAACTTTTTTACAATTTGTTAACAGTAATCTTCATCAATATGAATAAGGCTAAACTTACTTTGTAAACCAATAAAAATATGCATGCCACTAGCGTGATTTAGATTTCATTTGTGTCATGATCTCATTAGAGTAAAATCATTCGTGGTACCCAATTTTATGTGAAATCGACCCTTAATACAAGATGTTGATCTGTCACCGTGCCATATTTCTAGATCTGATGACAAATAATGTGCTTAGTCACCTAAATATACTTGAAAAATTCTACGATTATTTAATACCTACATTTTCACTCAGAAACATAGCGAGGGTTCGAGAATAAATCCCGAACGACTGGGAAAATAATTCATCGCCGGCATTGTCAAAGAGTGGAAATACCTGAAAATTGTTTTGGTGGTGTCGCACGCATCGTTTTTGTGTTGCACGCGACACACGGGGGGAATTAGTTTGTTTACAAATAGGTACCAATATAACTTTTTTTTTTTGTATTGTTTTTTTTTCTTGATTCGTGTTCAGTATCAGTGGTATAGTAACCTTCTTAAATATGGCACGAATACAAATAAATATGTTGTAGGTATATTAATTGTCGTTAAAGTACTTAAGACCTTATGCCTACCTGTATTATATTTGAAACTTACGACTGTTAGGTACGTACTTTCGATGATGAGTATTCCTAACAGGCATCACAAAATAATAACTCAGTACAAAAACACACCACAAGTATAGTATTAGAGACGAAATAACGATTTTACGAGACATATTTACGAGACGACTGACTTCAGCAAATGTTAAAAAATTAGGAAATTATCACTTAGTTAGGTGCTTGACTTCCACTATCTGTTACCTATTAGATTAATTAGTACTTGGTGGACAACTTAAGGGGCAGCATTGGGAAAAATAGGGATTTTAGAATCAATATATTTTCATTTGTGGATACGACGTTGATCTAATTTTCATATTTAAGATTTTTCATTATATTTACTAGATTTTTGTGTAGGAAAAACACGATTTAATGAAATTTGCTGGATAGGTTTATTTTCCAATGTAAGGTCTGTTTTTGCACTATTTCGCATTGCCTTTAGAAATTCCAATAGTTTTTACTATTGTTTTTTGTGAATAAGATATATCTTGTACATATCTAAAATCTGGTGTACCAGATTTTTATTTAAATGTTTATTCGCTGAGATATTTGCAAAAGTGTAAGTAAACATCAAAACAGAGCGATTCCGCTCTGTTCTCACACGCGCAATTTGCCGTATGTTAGAAAGGGACGGTTGCAAATTCAATGCAGCACCTTAACTGTAACTGGTAGTTAAATTGCAGTACCTTACTAATTAATAACGGCATCTACCATTTACCGCGGTCACAGATAATATAATACTATCGCGGTGTAGTTGTATTAAATGTTGTTTTATTTTACATGCTTTAATTTTAAGCAAAACATGAATGATAACATATTTAAGTTTATAACACCTTTTTATACCATAACATCACGCCTGTATTTCCCCGAAGGGGTAGGCAGAGGTGTAAAAGTACACCCACATTTCGCCAGTTATGTTATAGTCCCATGTAATAGGGCCTATTGCCATTAACCGGGCACAAATCCATACTCCGGGCTGCTACTGAGAATTTCCTAATGAAAAAACCCAATAACACTTTGCCCGACCCGGGAATCCAGGACCCCACGCTCAGCAGTCGCGCTTGCGACCACTAGACCAACGAGGCAACGAGGTTTTTTATACCATGTCTTATGCAAATAAATATATTCTATTCTATTCTATTCTAAATAATTCAACACTATTATTATAAATGCGAAAGTAACTCTGCCTAACTGTTTAATAACAGGTCTGGTGTTAAAATTATAAAATATCCAACAGCGACAACACAGCCCTCTTGTCGCTGATATCCAATAAGGTAGGTACCAAGGTAGAGACTTATACCTACTTATGAGGAATTTGTAACTAAAGCAAAATAAAATTTATTTCAGAAGGAAATAGCAGAAAATGAGGAATAGTTGAAAAACTGGGTTTAAAATTACAACAAAACACATTTTATGTACCTAATTGTAATGTATTTATTAATTAAAGGCAGACCAAAGAAAATATATGGATTGTGTGAAAAACTATATGGCTTGGAAGGAAATTAACACTGAGATGACGGCTGATAAACATGGAAGTAGTGTTGCCCAAAGTCTTGGTCTTGATCTTGCGAAAATGCGATCACAAGACTGCAAAATCAATGCAAGACCACAAGAGCCCAAAGTCTTGGTTTTGATCTTGCGAAAATGCAAGACCGCAAGACTGCAAGACCAACATTTTGGGAAATACAATAAATTTGGGTAGGCGCAGGAGAATGATGATGATGTTTCATTGTTTTACAAATTATGAGCAGTAAATACATTTCATTTTAACAATATAGGTATTAATTGAAGACTAACTAGTGCTGTAAGAATCGTTCCAGTAAGCTCTGGTTATACAGTAGCAGGAAATATGATTCCTTGAGCAGGATCACAAGACTTATCCACTGTGCTACAATCAATGAGATTGAGACTCTTATCCATGCATAGACGTAGTTCCTCTAAACACTGCACCCCTTTATGTTCGGAACATCCGAGCATAGGGTCTTTACCAGTTTTGGCTTTCACTGCATTTGCTAATTCTTCGACGGTTAACTTTCTGGTGTCTGAAGGTGTTATTTTAGCGGTACTAAGCATGTCCGCCAATGAATATTTCTTGTTCCATTCAATGCCCTTGTTGAAGTATTTTATCTCCGAGTTCAAAGGTGCCGCAGGTACCATGTTTTTCCCATTCATGTTTCCATAAATCGTCAGAGGTTGTACCTGAAATGTAGTTTTATATAATGAGTTTTATGCTGTTAAATTCATATTAAGGTGAATGCCACAAGGTAGCCCGCGAAATTCAAAATTTCTTGCATTTTTTGCAAATTGTAGCTATATTTCGCGTTGTATATCGGTCGAACTATGATTCGCGACAGTAATAACAATATATCTACTGAATAATACTAATAAAAAATATAAACCTAAATCTATAAGCTCTACAAGCTCGAAAATCGATAATTTGATCGTAAATTAATATTATCGAGCTTGAATAGCTTATAGAGATAGGTTAATATTTTTGATGAGTATGAGTGTTATTTAGTAGATATATTGTTATTACTGCCGCAATTCATGTTACATTTCGACCGACATACAACGCGAAATAGCGCTTCAATTTGCAAAAACCGCAAGAAATTTTGAATTTCGCGGCCTACCTAGTAGCATTCACCTCATGGGGACCAGCTCATGGTTAATTTTATCCATGTACATGGTACATGGGTAAATCCGTAAAAAAATTTTTAAATATGATATGAAGTATTTTTGATGTTAGTGAATGATTACCTGTTAGTTCATATATTATGTGAGGGGGCTCATAGCTAGGGTAATTCCGTAGATCTATGAAGTCAAGCTACGCTAGCTGCGATCTCTTTGTGGATGCTGATCTTTCCTTGAACTAGGTGGTTTCAGTACCTACCTACAAGGTGGAAGAGGCCTATGTCCAGCTATGAACTTTAACAGAATGATGTGTTTATGATACCTCATCAACATCATCATTGCCATGCCATCATGGCCTTATAATACCCATTTTTGGGTATAGGCCTCCTCCAAATTCACCCACTCCTAGGAGTCTAGGAGTGGAGTGGTCTTGAGCCCTTAACATGCAATCCAGGCCTGTGTGAAGCTGTGTGTCGTCGGATGTCATTCACCCAACGTTTGGGTGGCCGTCCCCGCGGTCTAGAGTGCTGTCGTGGTCGCCACTCCAACAGTCTCCGCGTCCATCGTTCCTTGTCCATTCGAGCAATGTGTCCCGCCCATCTCCACTTACGCCTAGCTATTATGGACACTACGTCTTTGACTTTTAATACCTACCCATCATTTATAATTTACAAAACTGTACAGAGGCGGACTTAATGCCTGAGGCATTTTCTAACAGTCAACCTTAGGGTGCTGGGCCAGAAAATCGTGTATGTTCAACGGCTGCTGGTCCTTCTCGATACATCTGGAAGGAACAGCAGTTTGTTGGGTCGCTGCACCCTGGGAAAGGGCAATAACTCTTCACCCTGACACGCTGTAACGTCGTGCTGCTACGTAGACCGCAGCGTGCGATGGCCATCAGGGTGATACGGGGATATCGTACGATCTCCTTTGAGGCCGCGAGCCTCCTAGCCAGATCAATGCCATGGGATCTGGAGGCGAGAGACCTTGCGCTAAGGTACCACCAGCGCGAGAACCCGCCTGATCGGAGTGAGGTCCGCGAGATCCTAGTGGCTGAATGGGAGGAGCGACTTGCTCAACCCAACGCAAGGGCACGCCGCAATAGCAGCAGTAAGGCCCGTTATGGAGGAGTGGCTGGAGAGGAGCCATGGTGCCCTCATCTACCGGCTGACGCAGGTACTCTCGAGGCATGGTTGCTTTGAGAAGTATTTGTATCGCATAGGCCAGGAGCCGACGCTCAAGTGTCATCACTGCGGGAGCTGCCCAGAGGACACGACGCAACACATACTGGCGGAGTGCCCAGCTTGGGCCGCGCAGCGCCGTGACCTCATCACTGCAGTAGGCGACAGCGATCTCTCGCTTCCGGCCGTGGTTTTGTCTGTGGTCGGGAGCGAGAGCGCTTGGGAAGGCGTCGTCTCCTTCTGCGAGGAGGTGGTGCTCGCTAAGGAGGCGGCGGAGTGGGTTCGAGAGGCAATGACCTCTCTTCCCATCCGCAGGAGACGACATGGGCGTTGTAGGAGGGCGTATGCCGACCTTCAGCCACCCTAGGTGTGGGCCTGCGGCGGACTTGGGGTGGCCCGTCGCCCGACCAGTCAAGGCCCGTGACGGTGGCGCGTAGCGTTCCACGCGCGTCTATCAAGAGGGTGCGGCCATTGTGGTTGCCGCACGGGGAGAAGGAGCTCACCTGCCAGTGGCGAGCCGGGACCTGCCGGGGATGGTTGGGCGAATACGGTAGTATTTCCACGCCCCCGGCCAAGGGCCGGTAGAGGAACACCGTGGTGGTTTTTAGTCGGTAAGAGTCCGAACCTGGCTCCCAAACCTTCCCCGGGCAGAACGCGTCTATAAGGATTTTCCCCAAGGAAAAAAAAAGGGCAATAGCTCTTCTTCGGGGGACCTTATTGTCCGTGGTGATATTCTGGCACGGGAGAGGCCTATCTAGGCCAATGGGGCGTAGCCCCGCGTGTCCCTCTGATGTTAGCTAAGGGCACAGCAGCACAGTGGAGGAGTAGGGACGGGCCCGGGGTGCACTCACCCTGCCACTGGGCAGGCAGCAGGGGACTGTGCTCTTCCCTGCCCCCGTCGACCTCGTAACTGCAATAGGAGTGCTCTGGTTCTCGCGACCCTTTTTGAGACAGAGAGTATTGGCTTCACCACCTTTTGGCTTAACTTTAAGAGTTTTGGGATTAAATCAGTGAAAATATTAAAAGAGAAGTACCGTTATAAACATTCGTCCAAGCTTGCTTCAGATCTTTCGTAATAGATTTAATTTCTTCCGGATCAAAATGCCACGTGCTGTTGCAATTAGCAGGCCCTAATTCATGGAATTTCGTTGGCCAAATACCATGTAGTGTCCACCGATCCTTTCTATCAGGAAAAGCACAATTATTGTCAGGTTTTGCTTCCTTCCAGCGTTTGCACTTTGTTATCGGCCAATGTTGAGAGAACATAATTAAATCGAAATGAAAATCTGCGTCTTGTATATTTGCCATTTTATTCTGATGTGCATAATCGAAGCTGAAACCAAAAAATTGTAGGCAATTTATCATCATCTGATATGACGTAGAGAACCCCTTCAATTTTCGTTTCAGATGACGGAACTTTTTCCAAACAACCTGTATATTTATAACTAGCAGTGCCCGCGACTCCGTCCGCGTGTAAGTCGGAACATATCATCATCATCATCATTTTAGCCGAAAGACGTCCACTGCTAGACATGTCTTACCTGTTAATGAACACAATTTCTTCTTTAACAACACATTTAAATACCTACACAATATACAAAAGCTACTTCGTGTATTTTGATTCAATAACAAATACTTCAGAAAATGGTTGCTAGATAAATGTTTCTACACGATTCAAGAGTTTATGCAAAATAATGTGTCGTAAGTTTGTAGTGATAATATACCTACACGATAAAGTCATGAAGAACTTGGTCTATAAGAGCGAGCGAAGCGAGCGCAAAAATTTTTTTGTTCGCGATAACGTCGCACCATTTTAGTTGCATTAGGTATATTATAGAAAAGGAATTATAAGGGTTTTCTTTTCATTTATCAGCCATTTGAGCCTTCTTTCACTGTGCTTGAAAAAAACATTTTGAAAGTACAGTCGACTGCATGGCATTGGTAACACTTGAATTAGAAAACCACCCTTACTGCTTACGAAATAAAGAGTGTCAATGTACCAAAATGAAAATTATTTGGGCTGGACCAATTTACTTTGAGTGTACGAAAGAGCATAAAAGTCACCGGTAGAAAAAAAAAAAGGTATTCATGATAATATCCATTTTATTTCAGTGATATAACACAGAATAAGTTTTTTCATAAAAAAAGGAGTTAATAACGCTAACACAAAAATAAGATAAAAAATATTACTAAGGGCGCGGTCCCATTGAGAGCTATTAACTATTATGTTGTAGTTCAAGAAGAGTAATTTGATCTACAAGGATGTAGACTGTTAATCTTACAAATAAATGGATAATTTTAACACTTTAAATGGAGCCATTTCAATTCTGCTTTTTTTTTTCAATACACAAAAATGATTATAAAAACATCACAAAAACCTTACACAGTTTTGTCTGGATGGTTTGCTACACATGGTAAGAGTGCTTGCATACGCCAGACATTTTGTAGAGCTGATTGTCGGGCTGACTGAAATTCTACGTTTATACAAGCAAATTTGTGTCGAACTTGTGCGTTTACCGTATGAAATTAGGTGTTTTATTTATGCCAAGGAAGTAGTCGGTTACCGATTGTCTGACGTAGATTGTCTTAGTAGGAAAAGTTGTAACGTTTCACGTTTTAGTGACATCAAGTAAATTCAATATATAAGTTTCACTCGAAAAATTACGCTCAGGCAGAGATGAGTGGGTTTAAATATGCGGGCCCACTGTCGCGCGGGACCCGTAGCAAAGCTACTCTTGCTACGTGGTTAATCCGGCACCGACGTAACTACGATATTTAACTGTTTTATATTTAGTAGGTCACCAATGAATATGAACGCCATTAGCTAATAGTTTATTAGCCAACTATCTAATAGTTAATAGCTCTCATGAAACCGCGTTCTAAAAACCACAAAAAGAAGACAAAGCACTTCTCCATTTCAATAACGGCCAAAATTAATATCCAATCTATCAACGATTTACCCTACTAGAGATAGAAATTTGACATATTTTGTATGGAGCTTATGTCAAATTTATATCTCTAGTAGGGCAAATCGTGGATAGATTGGTTATTAATTTTGGCCGTAAGTGATTTAAAAAATCAAGTCGAAGATGCAGAAGTAATGGAAATACTTGCTAAGACGCATAATGCAATTTAACCTAAACTTACTAATCGTGGCATTGGCACTAACCAAAGTATAAAAACATAGAGTAAGTAACGTGATTTTCTTATAATTAAGTAGTTAGGTACATACAACGTGGATATGACAATACAACAATAAATGAAAACAAGGTTATTACTATTAGTCTAAACAAGCATTTTAAACACATAAATAAGTTGTTTATCGAAAATTTTAAAAACTAAATTTTTGAACAAAATAATTATTAAAACATCGAAATAACAAGTAACACCATTTGTAAACATCTGTAATCATTGAGAAAGAGAGTTAAAAAACCCGCGGAATACATAACCTCCTCCTTTTTTTTAAGTCGGTTAAAAATCATATGGACTCGCACAGGTCTTTGACCTAACGATCTTTGCCTAGAAAAATGGTCTTACATTCAAAATTAATGAAATTAAAATAATTTCCTGTGGCTAAGCTATTAACTGGATTTGATTGATATTTTGGGTTTCGTACCCGTGGTCCACCTACGTAGTTCACCTAGGTGTTCCACGGGTACAGAAAGTTAACCGTGGACACAGATAATATAATACTATAACCTAGGTGAACCACGGGTACAAAGAGTTACCCGTGGAACACCTAGGTGAACTACGGGTACAAAGAGTTACCCGTGGAACACCTAGGTGAACTACGGGTACAAAGAGTTACCCGTGGAACACCTAGGTGAACTACGTAGGTGGACCACGGGTAAGCAACCATATTTTGTATACGATCAGAGGACGTGATACTCTGTACGTGGTTTTATTTAATGTCGTATTGTCATATCCACTTTGTATAAAAATGTTTTATAAAATTTTAATATCATTCCCAATATCTAAACAAGATAATAATATACTGGTTTTTCTGTGCGGGTACGGGCGTGGACGCGAATTTCGTCCCTATGCGGAATTAGCATCCTAAAAAGACATGTCACGATTAATAATTATTATTTTATCTTTAGTTATTAATTACCTCAACATTTCGAGTATAATACCGATCGATCGGTATTGCAATAATGTCAATTCATACTTCTGAATGCAAAATTAGCTAGTAGTGTCTTTAGAATTGGCAAAATTACCTGAAAACAACAGCAGGCGCGACATGGAGGAGTACTTTGAGCATCTTTGTAGTCGTTTAATAGTTACGTTTGTTTATAAAGGCTACTTGTATAGGAATCATTACTGGAATTGAAATTGTGTATATTTTAAATCAAAACTATCTATTTCAATGGTATTTAAAAGTATAGATAATTATGTCATACTCTAACAAAACCAACGAAAAACTGTTCCGTACCTAGCGGTACCTTAATACACATAAACTGGTACAAAGTAAGTTGGTTACTTCAAGTTACTTTCGCTTCAAAATTGGAACACTTTCTGTACACACGACGGTATGTTAGTTTTTTTTGACACCGGTCACGCTTGGCGCCTTACTTGACGCGGATTAACAGAAAAAAGTCCTAATTAGGACGTTTTCGAGTCTTCAGATTGCGAGCGCAAGTAACATATCTATACTTTTAAATATCATTGATTGATTTCGATAGGAATTATTTTTAAGAGCAGGTAACCCCACTGGACGGTTGTCGCCTTTTGCGGGTAAGCGAAGTCGAGCTGTCGACCTAGTGTAAATGAGCCATAACAAAGAAGGCTGCAAGTGGAGGAAATCCGCATCCGCACCAGCATCCTAGTGGAACAAACGTACCGTATCAACCATAGACCATACAGCCCAATAGACGCCTAATGTTGAATATAATGCGTACAATAAATCCTGTCAACTGTCTGAAGCGGGGTACTGTCACAGGATATCTAATAGTACTAACGTACAGAACGGCCACTCACTGCCCCCCGCCAATTTAAGTTCCTCACCCGCGCCCGCACGTGCTCGCAGTTTGGCGGCAAGTTGGACTGCAATATTCAATGGATGTCAATCGCCAGTCGAGTGCGTCACGCAATATATTTTTTGGTGTTTGTAGTTGTATTTTAATTGAAAATGGTAGTGTATTGTGCTTTACACGGATGTGTGTCTACATCTAGACAAGGATGAAATAAGGTAAGCCACAAAAAAACCTTTATAGGTAGAACTACAGAATAGCGAGCATTTAATTTTACAATTAAACGATTTTTTTGTACTTTGCCAATTATGACAAAAAGGAAAAAATAATTTGCGTGTAATGCTTGAAAGCAGATTCCTTTGAGTACCTATTTATTGTATTTTATTAAAGGTAGGTATCTACTTACCGCGAGAGTTTAATTTTACAACTATAGTGAGAGATTGTTTACTGTAAAATTTCGAACTTATGATAAGAGAGGAATGAATGATTATAAATTGTAATGCTTGCAAAACAAAACTTTTTTTGAGTTTCCGTATTTTCAATGTCATACGGTTCAATAACCGCCAATTTAAATCGTATAGGCGTAAATTTTTCAGTGTGTGTAATATATAATTTATTTAATAATTTATTAGGTTTTCGCGATCACTACACATTAGAATAAAATAAATTTTACTGGATTACATCATCAGATAAAACCGATGCAATTTACGCGATGTAATCCGGTTAAACTTGTTTTATTATAATGTATAATTTCTATGGCAATAATACTATAATACATTTTTTTGCTCAATTAACTGTTTATTTTATTTTCCAATATACATATATAATGATTAATAGGATTTTAATAAGCTTCAGTAATGTGATTCAGTAGTACGAGCTCTTTATGTATAAATTTACAATAAATAAAACTATCAATTTACTGCAGCTAATTAAAAATACTAAATTATTTTCCTCGCCACCCGTACAAACTCACTGCGTTCGTGCGCAAGAATAACTTTCGCTACACAAGCTAACGCCATCTCTGAGAACTACTGAGAAGCGTTTGGAACGCAGTCGGCATTTCGAGCGGCAAGCAACCCTATTCATTCAAGTGTGTGCGTGTTTGTATAAGACGTAAGCTTGCGTATGTAGGCGGTGCTAGCATTCATATTGTATTGAGTGGCCGGGGTGTGGTACTGTAATACGATTGGCCTTACCAAGGCGGCTATTGGCTAATCACTAACCTGAAGTTTTCATAAGTGGTCGAAACTGATTTGAAGCTTTCAAGTGGCGAACAGTGCCGACCTTCATCAGTCCTATTACACTGATGTATTGACAGACATCGGTCGCCTATTAAGAGGCGTCTATGGGGTGTATTGTCGATGGTATCAACTGACGTAAATAAGCTATTTTTAATAGCAAAAATATTTTTTATCGAATGTGAGCAATAAATACATACATTTAGGCCTCGTTCATTTAAGTACTTACAGTCTTATATATTTAAAAAAATACTAAAGTTTATTAAGTACAGTTATGGCATGATAAGCGATGCAGTAACAATTTATTTCCATAGACAAAATGCACTAACTTGACGGTAGAATAACAAAGATGAGGAAATCGTTCTTTAAATGCGCATGTAGCCGCCAAGTGGCGCCCCCATCAGTAAAAGAATTTCTGCTCACTGAAAATATCATTTAGCGAAAATTCGTTTTTAACCATCGAAGTACTGTACTGTAGTTTAATCAGAAACTATTAACTCTGTAAATTATAGTTCGGTGTAGTTGTAGATAGAAAAAGTGCCAAAAGTGGCACACAGTACCTGTAATTCAAAAGCTAAAAACTAATTTTCGATATGATGTACAGTCGACAAATCGGAATCATGACCCACTCAGCCGATAATTCGTATGAAATTGTCAAAACAGTAAAATTTTCTTCTTAACGTCGTGCTGAACTTAGGACATTTTGAATATTAAGGAAACTAAAAAGGAATATTAATACGGGTCAGAGGTTTATGCAATTTTGAGCTTTGTTATTAATTCAACAGACTAATAATTGGATAAAAAGTTACGTTTTTGATAAAGCTGGAATTATGTTTTGAATTTCGAATTAATTGTCGTTCCGCATAGTTTACCTATAATTTTTTTTATAACAAGCTTGTTGCCAGGGAAATATGTTTAAAGCGAAATTCGACCTAATTGTATTAGAATGTTTGTAGAAAATTAAGCTTATGGTGGGTCATGATACCGTTTGGTCGAGTGTACCTATTCAGCAAGTAATATTTTTTTTACTGATGACGGCGCCACTTGGCTGCGCCATGCGCCTCAAACATTTCTTATAACCTGAAATCTCGTGGTGATACAGACAACATAGAGTGAGCATGTAGATAAAATTTAATTTATTTAGGCCAATAAGGACCAGCGCACTCTGATGCGAAATCGTGCGCATTGACACCGGAATTTGATTCTGTAATACAAAATACAATACACCACAGTGCGCGCGCTTCCATTGTCTACAGAATTTGCAGTGACAGTACGCATGAATTTACAGCGCTGCGCGTGTGCGCTGGCCCTAATAAAACATGGCAGTCTGAGAACGGCAAAGAGGAGCTGTCAAAATTATAACTATAACACAAAATTATCAGGATGAAAATTCTGGCACGGAACTTGCATGCACAAATTATGGAAGTAGCTTGCACTTGATCGATTTTTTATACTGGGTGTCAGGGAAACGCTTCCGAAACTGAAAGGCTATTATTATACTACCTAAACACAGTCGAATACCAATAACCATTAGCCTTATACTCATTGTTTTAGTGATTTGGTATTTTGCAAACCCGCAATGTAAAGCGTACAAAACTCGGGATCAATGCCGCGCGTACCTAACCTACCTTCGCTCGCTACGACACGGACTGTGCATGCGAGCGGATGTCGTTCACCCCTAGCGCCAGCTGATATTATTTGATTTACATTGCGAACTTTAAAAAATTAAGTAAATAAATGGCATTTTTTTGTAAATCAGTTTTATTTAACTGCCCAAAGCTGCTTATGTACGAAAAATGCAAAAAAAATATATGAAAAAATCTAAAAAAATAATCGCATTTTTTTGTGGTTTCATATCAGTTATCACCAGCATTATCACCTATCTTCGTTTTCGGAAGCGTTTCCCTGACACCCAGTATACAACGTGTATCAGACATGCGTGGTCATATTTTAAGAGCTCATTCAGGGCATAGAATAGAACAACATTTACTATGGGACCAACCATGAAATAGCGAAAACAATATCAGCTATTCCCTACTAAATACTAAATCATCGAAATTGCTCGACAAAATGAAGGATCAGCTGATTTTATTTCGCGATTTCAGCGTTGGTGCCATAGTAAAAGTTGTTCGATAGCATCCCCTGAATAAGCTCTTCAAATATGACCACGCATTTCTGATACACGTTGTATATAGGTAAGCATGGTTCTATACTGGTCCTAATATAAAGATATTGACAGCATCCCCTCGTCGATCGATTGGTTCTTTGCGATGGACTGGAATATTAAGACTCATTTACACGGAGAATGTTTCTCGAAGTGAGTGTCATGTGGTCTCTTTTTTTCTCGTTTTGTTCTCGTCTAAGACAAAGTCAGAACGAGTCTCACCTGGCGAAACTCTCCCCATGTAAAGCAGTTTTTAGGGAAGTACCTCAGATCCTAATTTTTTTAGCAAGCTAAAACACTTAATTAATATAAATTAACATCTTTATTTATATTTATACAACGTGTAAACGAAATAACTGAAAACCCCTCAAGGGGTCATTATACTCATCAGTATGAACAACTTTTACTATGGGACCAACACTGAAATCGCGAAAAAAATCCGCTGATCCTTGCATTTTGTCGATTCATGTGAACTCAAATATAAGGATCAGCTGTTTTTTTTCTCGATATCAGGGTTGGTCCCAATGTAAAAGTTGTTCCTACTGATGAGTACAATGACCCCTCAAGAGGTTTTCAGTTATTTTACCAACACGTTGTATAAGGTTAAATCAAATTAGTTGGCAAAAGTTCATAGACGTCCTGGGTATTTTTTTTAATACCTTAGGATGGCGAAACATCTAAAGGCCTACCTGATGTTAAGCGGTTACCTTTGCCCATAACAACTGCAATACCACCTAGGCTGTTGCCTAAATGATACCGCAAGTCGCGTCGGTTCGCCAAACTGAGACATAAAGATGGAAAGTCTCATGTGATTGTAATTTCACCGGCACTCGTACCTTTCACACCAGAACACAGCAATGCAAGCATCACTGTTTGGCAGCAGAAGTATGTACGGTGGTAGTACTTCCCCGGACGAGCTCCTTCAAAAGGAGCTCTACTACTACTATCGGGTATCGATATCTAATGATATTAAAACAAGAAAGAATATGATTTTCTAAAATTTATCATTATTTCATTCAAGTCAGCTGATCTCAGGACGCGTGACCTTGTAGGTTGACATAATATTTTTTAAGAAATATTAGATAACATTACAATTTTTTATTTTTTACTAATACGTACGTCATGTGAGGTGGCGGTCAAACGCAAGCCCGTTAAACCTAAAAAAATACAGTTCGCACGTCGCGCGGTCGTTGACCCGTGATCAGCTGGCTGAAGTTGAAATGATGAGTTTAGAAAATCATATTTTTTCTTGTTTTATTATCATTAGGGACCGATACCGATCACGTTTATTTATCTTATCGTCTGTACTGAATCCGGCGAAATGAGAATCCGACCAAGTTTAGCACTTGGTCGGATTCTCATTTCGCCGGATTCAAATGCTGTGAAGTCTAGCTAACTGATTTGATTTAACGTTGTATAGCTAATCACTAGTTTGTGAAAAGGCACAACAGGGAGATTTAAAAGACAAGTGAAAATATAATTCCCTATATAATAATAATAATAAACAATCAATGCAAAAGTACATTAATTATTTCTCTATTTGGCTATTACATGTTTGATCCATTTAACAGTCAATTATCCATTTGGAAACTAAAATAAGAGAGCAAATAATAAAATAACCACTAAGTTTTTTTTCCAATAAAGTGGATAAATAACTTATTTTCAATGTTAAATTTTTATGAATCTCAATCCTTACTTACAATATTTTATTTTATTTTATTAATATTCTCCAAAAATCTTCAAAAAAAAGTAAACTTTGAATCTAATGTTTTCACATGAAAAGTCTTATATTAACACGTGTATAGAATAATTTATAAAAAATATTATGCCCCTTCAATACATGCTTACATGCTAATAATAATCCAAATTAAAAATAGCTATTACATAAAAATGACTTACAGGGACTGGCATTCGGCAAATAAGACACTAAAGAGCCAGACTGGGGCAGAGCGAGGCGGCAGACTGGGGTAGAGCGAGGCGCCAGACTGGGGTAGAGCGAGGCGCCAGACTGGGGTAGAGCGAGGCGCCAGACTGGGGTAGAGCGAGGCGCCAGACTGGGGTAGAGCGAGGTGCCAGGTGGAAAGGGGCGCCAAACTCCGAATGACAATGGGATGCGAAAAAGTAAATGTGTTGGCGGCTTTGTGCGACCATAATCAAGTTTTAATTTATGAAAATGTTCTATTAATTAACAGAAATCGAATTATACTTGATCGAAGGTGTCGATTAAAGGGCGCCGAAAGACAATCTCGCTCTATCAGGGCCGCCACTGCATGGGCTTCTATGACAATAGATTTAGTTTTGGACTGCAACAATAGTAGATTTATTGTTAATTTGACTCATGAAGTCAGGCTCATTGGACGGCACGTGTAATTTGCTAATAGAGCCTGATTGAGCCATCTTCTAAACTTTTACCAGCAGGCTGAGTAGGCTCGAGCCTAGGGCGGCAGATTTGAGGGGCGGCAAATTTGGGGGCCATTCTTCTGACAGTTTTATTGTAAGAGTTTCCAGATATCTTGCAGAAAGAAGTCTATAAGACATCTTTCCGATAACATGTTTGAGCTTTGATTAGTTCCGGAATATACCCAAAACAATTTTTTGTGCAATTTCAACCAAATTTCTGGATTTTAAAGATAATCTGGGAACTTATTACTGTAGAGGTAAGGGCGACAAAAACTGCATAGCCTTGGGAAATGTGTAAATCCGCCACTGCTGTCCTGACAACTTAGTGCATTATCTATCTTAGAAAACTTATTTTAACTTAATTTTTCTATTTATGACTGAAAAAAAATCTTATTGCACTGGTTTAAGTACGTAGGAAATCTATCGCGTAAAAAACAAGCTTCTTTAAATTAAAATTAGTAAAAAAACATAATTTTGTACTGTTAGGTACAGAAGTTTCGTAACCAAAAGAACATCAATACTCGATAACTTACATAAATTATAAATATCCTCCTCATTAAATGAGGTTATATCGTGTATATTTCATTGGTTACTTCCTTGTATCGTGTATTTTTCACTGGTTACTTCCTTCTTCCTTGTATATCAGTGTTACAAAATTACAATGTGAACCATTGCACCCAGTTTGCAAACTTATACAACTGCACCAGATTCCTTTTAGGGGGTGGCAGCCGAGTCGGATACATGATGCCTTTAGAAATGTTGCAGTTTGTAAGCAAACCATTAACTTCATGCTCTCCAATACACTCCAAAAGATTCAGTTGCTTATCAAAGCATATACGGAGTTCCATTAGATACTGAATTCCATCTTCAAACACGCAGGCTATAAATGGTCGCTTACCAATTTTTGATACCACAGCGCTATTGATATCTTCAGCTTTTATTTCTGTAGTGTCCGATGGGACAATGTTGGCAGCATTGAGCATGTCTGCCATGTGGAATTGGCTATGGAAATTGATGCCTTTGCTGAAGTATTTGAGCTCACTGTTAAATGTTTCTATGAGTGCTGCACAAGTTCCATGTTTGTTCCATTCATGGGCCCAGAAGTTGTAGAGCTGAGTTTCTGAAATTGGAATTATGAAATAATTTAATACATCTGTTCGCACTGATTAAACATTATGGATAATCTGTGCAGACTGGACCCGGGCATCTTTTAACCTTTTACTGCAACCTGCAATGCAGATGCGTTAAGCAGATGCTCAACCGTTATCTCAGTGTTATAATTCTTTCAAACCATGACATTTTTCAGACAACCCATCCACATTCTTTCTTCTACCTTGGTCTACCTCTTTTATTAAGCTTATTCACATTATTAATGACTTTGCTAGGAACATGCTTTTCATTCCTCCAAATCACATGTTATTTTAATTCATGTTTAAGGATTTTATTTTTATTTTTTATTAATAAAGCACCTGCTTTATTTGTATTTCAATCTAGCCTTGAGACTAATAAGTAATTATTTTATTATTTTTAACACATTTACGCATGCGAAGCGAAATCTAATAATTTAAATTGTGGAAAGGAAAAATCACTCACAAGCAGGATTCGAACCTGCGCAGCTGCGACTCCTGGCTCTTCTTCTTCTATCGTGTCGACATGAGCTACATAATGATAATAGCTCATGCCGTGGGGAAAAGATTAGCCAGTCAGCAGGTTGGTAGTGGGGCTGACTGCCCAGGGTGTGCCGGACGATCAATTAAATATTGTCACTCGTGGAGGCTCTTGTAATGCACCCTACTCCTGGCTAATAAGTAATAAGTAATTTAACTTCAATTTAAACTTCTAAACAATTAAAATTCTAAGAATGCATCCTATGGTGGTGTTGTGTAAAAATGTCCCAAATGTATTTATTTATAATACTTTTCTTAGTTTCTAATTAAGGTGAAGACACTTTGTTCATGTTTTCTTTATAGCACTGTATTGTATTGCACTCTCACTAACTACTCAAGGGCTCAATTTTATTCACTAAGTGAAAGTTTGCCCTGTTATAATTAATCGTTATAAACAAGAAAGGAAATTTATTTACACATTTAGCACATCATACATGCCTTTAGCAAGCTGAAATCGAAAAAAAATTGTTGAAAGTATAATTTGCTCACAAGCAGGATTCGATCTTAAACTTCTGGTTCAGTACAGCAATAGCTTTAACCGCTATGCTACCGTGAACTCTGTTTGTGTTGTCTGAGGCTTGAGTTCACCAACGATAATTCTCTGGCTAAGCAACCATTTACCTAACATTCTAGTAAATTTTCCGAGTTATGTTTCTACACCAGCCTGGTGGTGTTCATCAACTTTAATTTCTCTGAATAAACGGCCGAATACTCGAAAAATGTACTACAGTTTTAGGTAAACAGTCATTTAACCTAAGAATTATTGTTGGTGAAATCAAGCCCAAGTATATTTGTCACGTATTAATCACTACATTAACAACATTAGTATCAAATTCCACAGCTATTTGCATATTTATGGTTAATTATATTTTATTGGTTATTCACACAATACACACTGAAAATTTAGTCTTTAATAGACTTGGCCGGCATTCTGAAATAAAATATAGTTACTTCTGGATAAAGTACCTACCCATAGTGGGGGGGGGGGTAGTATGCACCCTTATTTTACATGTTAGTCCTAAGTTTAATAATGTTATTGGTGTACAATAAAGAATATTCTACCTATCTATCTATCTACCTAACTTTCTAATGGTAAAATAATTATTGAAACCAGTTCAGAAGTTAAGAGTTTATCGATTACAAACAAACAAATCTTTCCTCTTTATAACATTACTATAGATGACTGGTTTAAGGATATACATTCAGATATTTATATTATAAATCACAAAGGAAACTTTCATGATATTAAAATATTACTTGGGTGTGTGCCTTTGTGTAAAAAATATCTTCAGTTACTATAATCAGCAAAATAGGTCAAATATTTAGGTATTTTCTGTTATAATAGGGGGAACTTTTGACCACAATCCAACCCTGAGAGCATGAATGTGATTGATGGTGGAGCTAGCTTACCCCCCAAAAACTAGAAGCCATGTTAATCTGTCATGATTTCATATTTAATGTTAAAGAAGATTCCCATTGATTTACCATTTTATGGTAAAGAAGCAAAAATGTGGAAACATAACCGATAAACATCACATTTTTCGTTTTGTGGCCCTTTTGTATTGAAACTATATCATCATCATCCTCCGAGCCTTTTCCCAATTATATTGGGGTCGGCATCCAGTCTAGCCGAATGCGGCTGAACATCAGTATTTTATACGGAGCGACTGCCATCAGACCCCCGCAACCCAGTTACTGGGTAATACTGACATTCGGAGGTTAGACCAGTTGTCAGACTTTCAGGCTTCTGACTACCCGTAACGACTGCCATAGATATTCGTATGACAACCGGGACCGACAGCTTAACATGCTCTCCGAGGCACGGATTGAAACTATATATAATATATTATTTTTTCCTTAATTGGAATGAGAATCAAATACCCATACCATGTCACAAGACTTGTATAACCAGGCAAATCTATATGGACAGCTGAACTTTAGTCCAAAGCTGACCTTAGATGACCTATTTGAGGAAATCACCATAATCAATAACAACTATGACATGTCAAATAGATTGGTATTAATAATAGAGATAGACCAGTGTTTTTGAGGCCTGTTAATTAAAAAAATATAATTACCCTTTTCAATATTGGTCCAAGCCTGTTCCAAATCTGCTTCGATAGGTCTGACCTGTTCAGGATCAAAAAGCCAGGTGTTGTTACAGTTGAAAGGTCCTTTGGTTCCTGTTTTCGTTGGCCAGATACCATGAACAATCCATGCATCTGTTTTCGTAGGAAAAACGCAGTGATGTTTATGATTATTGTGCGTCCAAACCTTACACCTAGAGCTTGGCCATTGTTGAGAAAAAATTATGAAGTCCCACTCGTTATCCGTAAGAGGGTTTATTCCGTCCATCATTTTAGAGGAACTGTAATGGTAGCCTCGATGCTGATGAGCATAATCGAAGCTAGAACAAAACCAAGGTTAGACAAGGTATTTTTATTACTTTTACATGATCGTTACAAATGGACCGAAAATACATAATTAGGCTCACCATAAATAAAGTATAAATGATGAAATTAAGCTCTTGCTACACATTTTTGTTGGCTAAAATAATTAATGTTCTTCTTATTCCACCAAAGCACCAATCCTATATTTTCTGCAAACGACAACAAATATAATCAAATTCTTTGCACGGACGGACGGACATAAATTTTTGTGAATGTAAAAACAAAATTCACTGCGTCACTGCTCACCAGGGTTGCCAGACGCGTAGAAGTGAATTTATCGTACTGCTGACTAGTATAATATTATCTGCGCTGACGTTGAAAAATTATCGTACCAAACAAAAACATATCGTACAAGTATGAAATACTTCGTTTTTTCAGGGTTTTCAGATGAGTACAGTACACCCCACTTTAGTGGTAAAACGTGAATTTCAAAAATCACCCTTTCTGCTTACGGAAAAGAGACGCTGTAGTGTCAAACTGTTACCACTGACGTGCGATTGACTGTGCAAGTCTAATATCGTACCGACATTTTAAAATTATGGAATAATAGCCTACTCCCGCGGTTTCGCCCGCGTATAATTTGGTTTTTCACAGTTTTTTTTTTCGCTCAACCCTCGGAAACTGTTTATCTTTCCGAGATAAAAAGTAGCCTACCTGCTCATTTTGGTTATGTTTTGGTTGTATGCAAATTTTATTCGAGTCCATCTACCGGTTTCAGCGTGATTAAAGGATAAACAAACAAACATCCACTTTCACATTTATAATATTAATAGGATTATGGCATTAGGTGAAAGATTATCGTACACAGTATTGAGCCATTGTGATGTTTCTGATCAATCCATTGATTTTCCCTTAATTTTTTAGGTCCACCCATAATTTCTAGTATTTCTAGTATCTATCGTGTCGTATATAATTTGTAGTATTTCTATGAATTTGAGCAGTGATTTCCAGACCTCAATATTATCGCACTTTTACGTACGATTACTATAGTATTATATTATCTGTGGTATGATACTACATTTTGTATCGTACAATACATCGTACCAGAGGCGGAATTATCGTACATGTACGATAATTATCGTACGTCTGGCATCACTGCTGCTCTCTGCCAAAGTTAGTAATTGTCAATGTCATTGTCATTATTACGAATACTGACAAAATTGACGCTTTGGCACTCGTTCGGTAGCAGATTTGTCATTTACTGCCGTTCGGTAGCTATAGTTCATTTAATTTTTAATAAAAAAATTGAATGCAATGTATGTAAATGATAATATTTTCATGTTTCGATGTTTAAGTAACTTGTTTAATAAAATTGTGGTTTCGAGTTAGAAGTTATTCATTATTATTAGATTGCAAGAACAATAAGATTTTTAGTTAGAAACGTTTCTAATAGATGGCGCTACTGTCTTCCTGAAAACCACGGTAGTACCTACTTACAAGTTCCTTGCTGAAATAAAACAGAATATTCACTAGCTGAAATCTTCAATATTTTTTCATACGCGGATGTGCTAAAGCTTAAGGGGAATGTAGCAGCCAAGTGGCGCAATAAAAGGTGGAAAAACGAACGGGACATGAAGGAAAAGTATCCTATTTCCTATTTTATTAGGTATTATAAACGTGAAAGTTTGTAAGGTTGTAAGTTGTAAGGTTGTATGGATGTGTGGATGTTTGTTACTCTTTCACGCAAAAACTGCTATATGGATTTCAATAAAATTTGGCATACAGATAGAACATAACCCGGATTAATAAATAGGCTAGTTTTTATCCCGGGAAGATGATCAGTTCCCGAGGGATGCGCGATAAACGACTTTCACGCGGGCGAAGTCGCGGGCATAGGCTAGTGTATAATATGTTTGCTAAAATCAAAATTATTAGGTACCTAGACGTCGATACTCAGATAGGTACTTCCTTGTGTTATCTTGTCCCTCGGCCGAAGCGGACGGTGACCCAAGCTTTTTTCGCGATACCGTTCGCGCGTTCTCGGGTAACCTCATTTCGCGTTTTTCTCCCGTCACTCGCTCCGATGCACCAATGAAAAAAGGTGATCGCGTGTTTTACGATACGGTGGGCAAGTATCGCCACTTTACCACAGATGCATGAGCTTGGTATGATCGCAATTAGTGGCGCGCGCCATCCGACAGCCGAGCGCTAACTATCCTGGGTTGCCAGGTGCTAAGTTTCAAAGAGATGCCAGTTACTCTCCCGCATGGTATAATAACACCAGGTAGTCTCTTCCCGTGACAGCTAGGTCACGTGATTGCCTCCGTACTACGTCATCGGCCGTGGAGCCAATAGCGGGCTGTTAGCGTGACACTTGTCAGTTTGATGTGCTGCCACTTTGTGAAAATAAATTACCCGAGCAAGATGTATTTTTTCATTTACTTTCTTCTATAAAGAATCACTTTTTAACTAGTAATTTAATATAGTTTCCTTTATTAACTAATTAGATGAATAACACGAGATAACAAATAGGCTAGTTAGGAATTTATTTTATATTCATTATGAACAAAAATCTCCTTAAGTATATAGAAGATCTCCTTAAGTATATTGACGTCTGTGGTCTAGTGGTTCGAGTATCGGACTGCTAATCATAAGGTCGTGGGTTCGATTCCCACAGGACACAAATATTTGTGTGATGAACATAAGTGTTTGTGTTAATCTGGGTGTTTCTTATGTATTATAAGTATGTATTTACAAAAAAAAAAGTATATAAGTATTATATCCATTGTCTAGTACCCATAGTACAAGCTCTGCTTAGTTTGGGACTAGATGGTGCTGTGTAAAAATGTCCAAAAAATATTTATTATTTATTATTTATTTATTATATAGAAGATATCAATCAATGGCAGCACTGATCGTGACGTAGCTTGGAGGCATCGCGCTGTCATTGCGGGAAGAGAATACCTGGTGAAACATCTTATTATACCATGCTCTCCCATATCTTCACGTGCTACAAATAAACAAGGATTTATTCTATTAGCCTTCTCAGAATTTATTTGATCCGGAGAGTTTTTGGTTTGAATAAATATCATCATCATCATCATCATTTCTGCCGAAAGACGTCCACTGTTGGACATAGGCCTCCCTCAAAAGAGGCTATATGCCATAATCGTCACACTTGGCAGGCGGATTGGCGATTTTTTTTTTCTAATGGACTCTCGCTGATGGTACCTACCCGAGATAGGTACACTAACTATTTAACCGGGCGGGTGGCGGAGAATCCCGTTAAGGACTCCATCCGGGCGGGTTGGCGATGGCAGTTGGTTGAAAAAATACTCAGAGAACACTGCTGCCCATACATCATTGAATGAATATGTGTTACAAGAATGTCTACGTAACTACCTAAATACTGTTTAGTCTGCTATTGAATTCTCACAACTAACGGCCAATAAAAAGATCACCTTTTTTCTGCGTGGGGAAATTCTCTGGGACGCATTCCGCCAATGTGTGCTGCACCGTGTCATCAAGGCAGCTCCCGGTGCACTCGGGTGTCGGCTCCCGGCCTATGCGACACACATACTTCCCGAAGCAACCGTGCCCCGAGAGTATCTGCGTAAACTGACTGGTAGGTATACCTTGGTGCCTCTCCAACCACTCCTCCAGAACGAGCCTTACCTCCACTATTGTGGCGTGCTCAAGGTAACCGATATTCTGTGCCTCAAGTGAACTCAAGTCACTCTTAGGAGCTGAATAAAGCAACCAACGACCCTCTTACATACCATATTCCATCTCATAACATAATCAGCCTAATTAATACTGTCCCACTGCTGGGCACGGGCCTCTTCTCTCAATGATTAACTAAAATTATTCCCTAGTTTCAAGGGGATTTTTTTATGCTAGCAACAATTCAGGTATTCTAGACAAGATGATTTAAAAAACGTAGCAAATGCTTCATGTCTACAATTATTTTCATTGTTACACACAACAGTAGCGAATCAACACGAAATAAATGACTTGATTATTTTTTTCTTTTAAATTAAACGTTTCTCTTTATGGATTGCAATTTTTACCTAGCTCAATGGTTTAACATTTTTATTATAAAATTCGTCTATAAATTGTTAATTTATTTAAATTCTGTTGATTTTGAATGTATGCTTTCTGGATCTTGTTTCTCCCAGGAGCTGTGTGAGGAAGCCAATCGGTGAGCGAGAAAAAAAACCACCATTATCATTGCTTTATTTTGCCAGCCTTGCGCAGCGCGGCTCACCTGTGGTGTTTTTTTTTCTCGCTCACCGAGCTTCTAGCACAGCTCTTATGGAAATCTTCCCCTAAAAAGATCCCCAGTCTCCTATTCGAGGTAAGTAGTGAACGTTGTTCATTCTTCTGTTGGCTTTCAGGTATTAGCTACTTACCCTATTTTGAGTTCACCTAGTAGAAAAGTTGGACGATAGCTTTCGCGGTTTCAACCAACTCAGCCTATCGTAGTCCAAAGGGTACTTATAGAACATGTTATTAAAATAACTGAAAACCTCTTAAGGGGTCATTATACTCATCAGTATGAACAACTTTTACTATGGGACCAACCCTGAAATCGCGAAAAAAAATCACATGTTCCCTACATTTTGTCGATTTTGACGACCTCTGTGGTCTAGTGGTTCGAGTGTCGGACTGCTGATTACAAGGTCGTGGGTTCGATTCCCACAGGACACAAATATTTGTGTGATGAACATGAGTGTTTGTGTTGGTATGGTTGTTTCTTATGTATTATAAGTATGTATTTACAAAAAAAAAGCATATAAGTATTATATCCATTGTCTAGTACCCATAGCACAAGCTCTGCTTAGTTTGGGACTAGATGGTGATGTGTAAAAATGTCCCAAAAATATTTATTTATTTATGTGAACACCAAGATGTGCTTTTTTTTCGCGATTTCAGGGTTGGTCCCATAGTAAAAGTTAATTAAAAGTTGTTCATACTGATGAGTACAATGACCCCTTAAGAGGTAGGTATTCAGTTATTTTAATAACACGTTATATAGTCATCATTTAGCAAACCTATATTAGTGATAGGTAGGTAGTTATTATTTCAGTTGTTTTGTGATCCCTTGACGTTTCTTAGTTAGGTACAGTCAACAAATCGGAATCATGACCCACGATAAGCTTAATATCCTACAGATATTCTAATACAATTAGGTTGAATTTCGCTTAAACAGATATTTCCCTGGCAACAGACTTGTTATCAATTTTGTTAGCTATTGACAGTGACAGTTTACCAATAAAATTGTCGTCTCCCTATGTAGGTCTGTGCCCTATGCCATCTCCTTTCGTGCCTTTCGTGCTTTCGTGCATAGAACGTGAAATTTCTTTGACACGTTTGGCACTAACCATAACATGTGAAGGAGGTTTATAATCTAAGATGTGAAGTTATAAATTTCAAATGCTAACATGCATGATGGCGGACAATAGACATTGAGTTTCGATACCTCATGATAGACTGACTTATTTTGAAAATTCGATGCCATATTGCAAGGGTATTACTACGTAACTTCGTATAAACACATCCACCCGAATGGCGTCGATCAAAGACATCGATTTATGCGACGACAGTTTTGTGAAATCTCACAATAATAAGCACTTCTTTATTATTTAGTCACCTTACCCACTGCATAAAACATCACTAAATAAGAGATAAGGGAAATACACAATAAAAGACTGTATTTAAATAGTTAATAAAATATTCGCAATAACATTAATGAATCACAATTAATTTATCCTAAAAACGAGAGTAAGCAAAATAGAGTTCAATAATGTCCAGTAGTCGGGAACGCATCGAACCGATTAGGCGACTGCAAATGTCAGTTCCTCTCATATAATCCCAAATTTTGTTACCACGTTGTTCAAGTGCTTGCTTTGTCCTCTCGTTTCTATTATCCCACAGTTGGACCATCAAGCCCAATAAATTTTCATTTGGATTGGGATCCGGGGACCTAGATGGCTATGAAAATGCTGGTGAAATCAACTAGTGACAACTAATGCTGTATGCACTGGACAGCTATCATGAACGTAGAAGAAGTTTGGAACTTCTTCTCCCGGGTAAACCATTCGCACCGTCGGTAACTTAGTTTCTTCCAATAAGTCAACTGAATTTGCATGAGAAGAAATCTGGACGAGTTCGCCTACATTTCCGGCACTCATCCAGGCCCACATGTTTGCTGAAATTCGGCCAGATAATTGATTAGTCACTACGTGGTCTTCCGCAGAATTTATAATTGTTTTTTCTAAATTTTATTCTTGATGTTCAACCCCAAATATTGTTTGATATCATTTCATACTTGACGTTTTATTATTTGTCATTTTTATTTTATTAATGTTCTGTAATCAAAAAAGTTAGTATAGGTTTCTTAAAAAATGTAGTTGTTTGTGGGAAAACTACGTGAAACGACAGCTAATTCGAAATTCAAAACATAATTTCTGCTTTATCAAAAACATAATTTCCAATCCAATTATAAATCTAATTGATAACAAAGCTGAAAATGGCACAGACCTCTAACCCGTATTAATGCAGTTTCTGTAATATTCAAAATGTCATAAGTGCAGCATAGAAGAAAACCTTACTGTTTTGACGATTTCAAACGAATTATCAGCTGAGTGGGTCATGATTCCGATTTGTTGACTGTACACCATAACACCCGATTTCTCAGCCTTTTGAATGAAATGATTTACAGGTAGGTAATTAGATAGGTACCTACGTAGTTGAAGTTTGAACTGTTGTAAGGCGGAAGCTTACTAAATTTACCTTCTTAAGTTCTACCAAATGTCTTATAAAATTGTTATAAATGCTTTGTTTATATTATTATTACCTTAATAAAATCAAAAAAATCGTCTTAGTTTTTTTTTATTAAAAAAACCTTTCATATCAGAATTTTCAGTAAAAAAAATCTACGACTATTAATTTTAAGCTTCAGTATTCACAACCGCAACTTACATAATTGTTATCGATAACAGCAATCGATTATAACCATTTCTATAAAAAAGAATTACTCTCGGTTCGTTCGCGAGTTAATGCGAGATAAATTAATGTTTAGGGCACCTTGTGGGCTCAATGTCAACGGTTCGTCGACTTCGTGCCGTGACCCTTGCAAGATAAATGCCTACCTATAGTAGCGATGCACCTACGCAATACTGATCCAATTAGAGCGACAATTTTTCAATAAAACCATGTTTCTGCGTAGTTTAAAAATCGATTGCAGATGGTATTATCTCACTGTAGGCAGTAGCGGATCCAGGGGGGGAGCTAAGGGGCTTAAGCCCCCCCCAAAATCATCTTGGTTCTCCCCTAACAAATCTCAAACTAAACTTGATATTAACCATAGTTAACCTACTTGGACTTGGACGACCTCGGCGAACGTATCGCGATCAAATCGCGGACGGTCTCAATAAATGCCAGTTTTACGGCTAAAATTAATATTCAATCTATCCACGATTTGCCCAAATGGAGATAGAAATTTGACATAAGCTCCATACAAAATACGTCAAATTTCTATCTCTAGTAGGTCAAATCGTGGATAGATAGGATATTAATTTTGGCCGTAAGAGTACCTACTCTAAACCGACGATCATGCATGACGAGGTTAATGGACGTAGATGAAGCAAAAGAGGTATGTCAGGATCGTAGCAGGTGGAAAGCCATAGTCTCTGCCTACCCCAATGGGAAACAGGCGTGATAATATGTATGTATGTATTCCTACTTACTTATTACTACACTACCTACAGTACAATAACATTTTCATCACTTATCCTTACTTAATCCAGTTCAGTTGTAGTTTAGTGTTTATCTTGATAAAGTCTACCCTCAGCTGGGTCAAGCCCTCCCAAACCAAAATCCTGGATCCAGCACCAACTGTAGGTACCATAGGTAATCTGTGGTACTGGTGCCCTCTCTTTAACTATGGTGACGATTCTCTTGTCCACGAACTAAACTTATTTTAAACTATCGCTCTATTTTACTAATAGTAGATACAAGAAAGTGATGGCAACAATTTTAGAACTGTCTAATTAGTTTACGTGTTACGTTTCTTTGTATTTTAGTGGGCACGATCCGAAATCACGACTAAACTTGTATGGATATCTAAATTCCGACTAATTTGAGAGTTCTAAAATTGTTTCCATCCCTTTCTTGTATCTACTATTAGTAAAAGAGAGCTATAGTTTAAAATAAGTTTAGTTCGTCAACAAGAGAATCGACACCATTATCTACCTATTCGATTTTTTACCATATCTCCATGAACATAAGTATTCTGTAAACATCTGTCCTATTATTTAATTTCTCGTCGTTGATTCATTGGGAATCTACTAGGTATCAGAAAATATTAAAACAAGCATGACGATGTTTTTAACAAAGATTTGAATAAGTTTATAATCCAAAGGTTCCACAAATAATTGTACCTTCTCATGGGTGTCGTAAAAGGCGACTAAGGGATTCCCCAGAGGATGAGCAGCAGCGTTCTCTGAGTATTTAACTGATTAACTGCGATCGCCAACCCGCCTGCCAAGCGTGGCGATTATGGCATGTCCCCCTTTTTAGCGAGGCCTATGTCCAGCAGTGGACGTCTTTCGGCTGAAATGATGATGATGATGATGATCCAAAGGACATGTCTAAAATAATGTGTAAAAAAAACCACGCGGTGCAAAAGAATGCACGAATATAACACTTCTATCTAGGTATTTATATGGGGGTCGTATCAGAAGCCGTCTATGTTATGAAAATGGCAGCAGCGTTGTCATTTCATGTGCAACAAACAAACATAACTCCTGCGATCACTCAAGGCGTGGTACTATTGATTTATTATTTTGACTGCTCGTTTCCTCAAAAGGGCTCATATCGTCTGCCTTGTACTACAAATTGTCGACTTTAAGGACTTGTGTTAGAACAGCCGTCACATATTTCAGCCGAAAGACATCCACTGCCGGACCTAGGCCTCCCGCAAGAATCGCCACAACGACCGGACCTGCACATTCTACATCCAGAGGATTCCCGCGACCTTTACCAGGTCGTCGGTCCACCCAGGACACCGGGGGGCCTACCCAGGCTGCGCCTTCCAGTCGTCACATTTTCATTCTTTGTTAAAAGTTTCTCCAAAAATGAAGAAATTTCTCTCGTAATATTATAATTAACACAATTGAATGGTGCCACGTTTAATCGCAGTTGGAATGTGTGTGTGAGACGGATCGACGACCCTGTCACCTATGGGGTCAAATATTTAGTGAAAAGACTGCAGGGATGCGTCGAGGGCACTAATACTAATGAACTTGCATGCAACAGGGACAGGTTTGTTTTAGTATCAATATGCAGAATCAAACGGAATGTTAATTCCAAAGGAATGGTAGAATTTGTTGGGTCTTATCGGTCTCCAAACCTGGCCGGACGTTATACTGCATTGGATTATCGTGATGAAAAACATCGTAAGGAGACGCACACCTGCGGGACAAAAACATACCTATCGGTGGTGTATGTAGTCTGCCATGTAGTGGTAAGCGTCAGATGGACCCATAGAACAACTCCACGAAGAGGCCCAAATGGATAGAGGAAAACAGTAGACATTTCTACTGTCTCTCTATGCTATTGGCGAGATACTAGAAATGCTGGCTTCTTCGGAGCCATTCAGTGGAAGCTGATCATCGTGAGCTTCAAGCCAGTGATTGGCGAGATACTGCCAAAGATCGCGACCAGTGGCGTTCTCTCGTTTCATTGGCTCATCTGAGCCAACGTAGTACCTAAATTAAGTGAATTGACTTCTGGCAAAAATGGGTGACATGTCATGGAAAAATTTATTTACGAGAGAATTCTTCCATTCCACGTGATTGCAAGTAAAAGCAAGACCCTCCCACGCGTTGCTATCGATTTTAAATGCAACCTCGCTTAATATGGTACGTAGAATGTAAGACGCAGCATGGGGCGCTCTACGTCATCACTATTTCTGGGGTGACTTTCAAACATATTAAATACGAATGTTTCTAAAGACACGCTAATGTAGACCACGAAACTGATGAGAAAATAAATGAAAGGGGTTGTCAGCCACACACTATACAACATGTTGATCTGTATTCGTTCCATATTTAAGGAGGTTACTATAGCACTGATACTGAACACGAATCAATAAAAAACATACCAAAACATTAAATTTTTGTTTTAAATATCTATTAAACAAACAAATCCCCCGATGTGTCGCGCACGAAACTTAAACGACGCGAGCAAAACCCCCAAAAAATAGGCATTGTGGCTTATTCTCAGAGTCGTTCGGGATTTATCTCAAGCTCTCGCTAATGTTTCTAAGTGAAAATTTGATTAATGAATAATCGTAGAATTGGTTAAGTATTTTTAGATGATCGAGCATATTTTATATCATTTGCTCTATAAATATGGCACGGTTACAGATCAACAGCTTGTATATTACCTACCTTCTTGTATTGTTAAAGTTATTTATTTATTTATTTTATTATACTTTATTGTACACATATATACACATTTTTATTACAGTAGGAAAGCTTATGTACATCGGCGAGCTTAACTCAAAAATTAGTTTTCTAACAGCAAACCTTAGAGCGATAGAGAGATGTTGATATATTAATAGAGGATAAAGTGTACAACAGAATAACAAAATTATTAGTTATTCTTTTAAGATCTAAATTATTGTGGAAAGAAAAATTCGTTCATGAGCATAACTCGATCCTGCGACTTCTGGGTCAGGTACCCATACCAGTCGCTATCGTATCGTAGCTATCGTAGCTAGTGAGCAATTTTTTATTTTCACAATTTATATCTTTGTAAAAGTTGCAGCCGAAACAACTAAGAAAAGATACAGCCTTATTGACAAACGTTGATTGTTCCCCTTTTTTGAGAAAATCTTAATATTATACTTGTATGGTGTCCACAAGTCAGTAAAAGAAACGAGAAAATAATATCTCACGTCACGCCATCGAAGCACGGCCATAGAACGGCTATTCTACTTAATTTTATACTCTAATATGTTATAAATAATAATTAATTATAGCATTATTATACGTAATAAGAGAAAGAGCGTATAATTTATGTGGTCGTGTATTTGCTTTATAATTAATATTTCAATAATTCGTTACTTTTCTGCAGATTTTATTTCCATGCAGAACTTATCTGCTTAGATGTTAATTTTACCACTTTGTCTTGTTTGTTTGTTCGGTACAAATTTTGCAATCGATTTTAAACTAACTTCCCGATGAGCTAGATTGAAAATTTAAACATACCTAGCATAAAACTGGATGACAATGCAAAACTCGCTTTCGTTTAAAACGTGGTATAAAAAATTCTCTTGTTTTTAATATTTCATAGCCATATACATGGACGAATAAAAAAGGCGGACGGAATCTTACTAAAATAAAAATTAAAACATCCATAGTAAGACGGCTCGCTTAAAAGTACGGGCTGGCAGTGCTGGGCACGCACACATTCACACCCATAGTAAAACAAAAAGCCGCGATTACACAACAAATCTCGTGTGATGGTAGTCATTGTCGTAGTTTCACAAATAACATAACAATATATATCTGGTGTGTTAAAATTATGTCGAAATTATAGTGGGTTTAGGAAAAAACGAAGTGCTTCAATCTTTTCTTAGCAAGATTCCGTCCGTCATTTTTTATTCGTCCGAGTCCATATATTATCAATATATATTCATCATTAAGCTGTATCAGATGCTACCGGGTGCTCTGAAGAGCTGAAGCTAGGAATAGGGTAGCTACACACTTGATTTTTTTTTAAAGCCGATGTGAAATCTGCGAAATAAGTGAAGAGATTATCCGGAGAAGAACCGGAGTGACCGACATAACTTGTAAGATCAGTAAGCTGAAGTGGCAGTGGGCTGGCCATGTCTATCGAACGACCGACGGCCTTCGTAGCAGACGAGTTCTTGAGTAAACGGAGCAAATCGCCAAACGCAGTGTAGGACGCCCCCCAGCTAAGTGGACCAATAACCTGAAGAAGGTAGGTGAAGCTAGGTGGCCTGGGAAGGTGGCGGGAGGGACTGGATGCGAAAGGCGGAGGACCGAGTGTTGTGGCACAACTTTGGAGAGACCTATGTCCAGCAGTGGACTGCGATAGGCTGAGTTGATGAAGAAAACTGCTTTTGGATTTTGGGATATTTAATAAACCATCGTGTGATACTGTGATTTTTGGAAATCACAATATCACACGATGGTTTATTAAATATCTTTGAATTAATGTCTTTTTCATATTTTATGTGCTTGCTGACGTCCAATAAATCTTGTTCATGAAAGAACAAGATTTGGACATCAACAACAACAATAATAAATTATGAAGTGATGCAACAAACTCCTCAGTAACACACAACAGAACGCACAACAGAAATGCGTATGCTACGATGGGCGGGAGGAGTTACACTGAAAGACAAAGTGCGCAACGAACTCATAAGAGGTAGTTTTAGAGTCGCTCCTATAAATGAAAAACTCGCAGAATCCAGGCTGAGATGGTACGGTCACGTAACACGAAGACCAGATGACCACGTCGTGAAAAAGTGCCTTTCCATGGCTATAAAGAAAAGAGGGAGAGGAAGACCTCAAACCACCTGGATGACAAATATCCATAGGGATATGGAGAAGCTAGGCCTTGGGAAGGATGATGCCTACCAGCGAGAGAGATGGCGCCGCATGATTAGGAAAGCCGACCCCGAGTAACGGGAAAAGGCGAGGACAAAGAAGAAGAAGAAGAAGAAGCAACAAACTCCTCAGTAATATAAAAACGGGGTGTTATTTTAAAAGACGTTGTCACTAACTACTACTATACTTATGTATAAAACCAGAAGCGCGTCATATCACGAATGGAGGAAATGATCGCGCGCTTGCTAGCACGCGGCTGACGCGGCACGCGATCAATCCGAGTGCGCGACCCAGTTCCTTTCAATGAAGGAATAGATATAGTATAGATAATGAACGAAAGAAAGAAAAACATCTATTTGCCATTACCAAGCAAGCTCATAAACACAGGTTACCTATTAGTTACTACGCCCCTACACTTACAGCCAATATTAATATCGGTTCTATCCATGATTTGCCCTACTAAAGATAGAACTTTGACATATTATGTATGGAGCTTATGTGAAATTTCTATCTCTAAATCGTGTATTTATTGCATCTTAATTTTGGCTATTAGTCAAACAAGCTGGCCTAGTGCGGGTTAACATTGTTGGATTGCACGGTTAGAAAGACTTTCATCAAATCGCTTTTTTAAATATTGTATTAAATATTTATCGCTTTTTCGTCACACACAATCGAGAACTGTATGAAGTAGGTACTCAGGTATTCAGGTTTCCTCACGATGTTTTCCTTTACCGTTTCAGTAGGTAAGTGATAATTGATAATCAAATTCTGACTTGAGACTGATACGTCCAACACAAAGATTTATCGGCACATAAGGACAAACGTCAAAACACGATCCACGCATGCGATATCGGAACGATATGGTTGATCGGTGTAGCAAATTGTGCGATGAATGTTACGATTGATCGAATATCGAGTAGAGTAACTAATAAGTAATCTGTGCCCTGGGGCCTTACTCCCGACTGGTTCGATTTCTGAACCAAATCGAATATAATTTCAATTGCTAGAGGAACTGAAATACAAATTGACACTAACTCGAATTCAGACTCGATTGATACAGAACTCGATCCTCCTAGTAGGCCGAGTGCTCCTAGCAGGCCAATTCACGTAACTAAGAAGTGTAGTTGCAGTGCAGTTGCAGTTAAGTTTCGATCAAAACAATGCGTTTCTTATTCTCTTATCTACGGCGATCGCTGTCAGAACGAACTGCAGCGTCACTGCAACTTGATCGGCGCGACATGAAATTAAATGAATTAGGGCCCTGAACTCTCTGGAGTATAAGCGGTGAGGCAGTTAATATTTTGTCCTGCGTGCCCTGATGCCTGAAATCTCCATAAGGACGCTTCTTTAAATTTTGTGCTCACTCTCAATGTAGCTAATCTTTGTGGATTGCCAACGCTAAAAAGAAGGATGAAGCAGTGAATGATGGGGTGGTGATCCTACACGGATTGGTTCTGAGTTAGATTGCAAGCTTTCAAGAAGTTCATGTTTTTGTTTTTGGATTGAATTATTAATTGGGTCACCATTAGCAAGCAAGATAGGTAGGTATACTTACAGTCTAACAAAGCAATTAGTATCCAGGGTCGCCAGATAAAAATGAAATTTTCTCAGAAAATTATGGATATTTTTTAGTGAAACATCATTTTAATAACGGACAAAGTTAAACTGTATTTATACAAAACCCTAATCAAACCGTTCTATAATAATTTCCTGAGAAATCTTCATCTATATCTGGTGAAAAAAAAAAACTGGTTCCTAATACTGGGATACTAATTGCTTTGTTAGACTGTAGGTACTATGAATTAAAATACTTTAATTCTTTTAGTAATACAAGTTTTCTCTGAATTCACAAAATAATACATACATACATATTATCACGCCTGTTTCCCATTGTGGTAGGCAGAGACTATGGATTTCCACCTGCTACGATCCTGACACACCTCTTTAACTTCATCTACGTCCATTAACCTCGTCTTGCATGCTCGTCGGTTTAGAGAACTCTTAACCTGGCATTTTTGTGAACGTCCGCGATTTGATCGCGATACGTTCGCCGAGGTCGTCCCCTTCCAACTCTTCCATCCACACTCGCTTCGTATACTTGTTTCGTCAATCTCCTCTCGTCCATCCTCTCTATATGTCCAAACCATCTTAAAATACCTTTCTCAATCTTTGTCACTACATCTTCTTTCACTCCACAACGCTCCCTTATCACGTTATTCCTTACTTTATCTCTCAAAGTTACACCACACATACTTCTCAAAGCTCTCATTTCTACTGCAAAAATAATATAAATTATAATACGAACACTTACATCAATAATAATCTTAACCAATCAATAATTATAATATCCCAAAGCCATCGCAGCAATTATAAACATTACATTTTCATTTTACACCCTTCAAATTGGCTTTCTCAAGCTAGATCATTTTACAAACCGGCCATTGCTCTCGATCACATTAAAAATAATGCATTACGGCAAAAAATTGCGATCGCGCGTGCGTTTCCGGGCAAGTATGCGGTTGCAAAAAAGGCGCGCGCGCCGCTTGCAGTGCCGTGACGCGTTTTTCTTATTAATTAATGTTGTAAGGTGCGATGGGCACGCAAACGGCTTTGCTTTACAGCCTATTTACACTTGGCCAGCTTGGCCTAGCCTGTGACAGGCGCCGAAAGGAATTAGCGCCTGCACCCAAGGAGAGAGTAGGCACACGGCGGAATTTTAGTAGTGGGTGCGATGACTCCTGGGTGGCATGACATGCGATAAGCATTTTAATAGTCTAAAAAATTAAATACGCCGACAGGCTGCAGGCTGCGGCTTTATTGTTGTCAGATTGAATGCTGTCTTCTTTATTTTACACTTATGTTTCATAAAGTTTTGAAATTGTTGTAATTAGAGCGAGATTTCTCTGTCTTAAAATGATTGGCATTAAGTTGAATATAGCAGCTAGCAGATTTCTAATTCCTCGACCTTTCATTGAGTCATCTATCACATAACATAACATAAAATCACGCTTGTATTTCCCCGAAGGGGTAGGCAGAGGTGTAATAGTAGACCCACATTTCGCCAGTTATGTTATAGTCCCATGTAATAGGGGCGAGCCTATTGTCATCTCTCACGGGTGTTTTATAAACGTTTCTCGTAAAAATTGAGAAATCACACAAGTGAGTGCGCACTTATTACACTTTAAGGGAGTCAAGCAATGATTTACGCTAGTAATATATAAGGCCCGTATTACAGAAGGATACTCAAGCGTTGATCTCTGTTTAAAACTAGTTTTGAGTTGAGCTTTGATTTTAGAACGTTCCTCAGGCAGAGGTTTATTGATCACAGTTCAGCTGAGTTTAGTTTCATTTTATACTGTCACCTGTTTCGGAATTTCAGCTGATATTTGATCTGTAATCATTCTAGTGTGGTCCAGATTACGCTTGTGTTGAGATTTCTATTCTATTTCAGGTCAAATTCGTGTGTTATGTTGTTGAATTAAAGTTTATAATTACCGTTCTGGAATAAGACCGATACTCAAGTAACGATTCTATCCTTAAGTAGTGAGTGATCAGCTGATTCGAGTTTAAACTGTACTTGAGGAAGCTTCTGTAATACGGGCCTTAGTCTATGCAGTCAAGTCAAATATGCGGCCCTCAGACCTTAATGAAGTGGCCTGCGACCAGAATATATTTCTCAAGATTTTTACTAATACAGATAGATGTTACAAATTCAGTATGGATTTAGTTATTTTGAGTCCGGCCCGATGACACACCCTAATTTTTATAAATGGCCCTCTAGAAAATCTAGTCTGACATTCTAGTAGGTATCTAGTCTGCATTGAGTTTAGTCTGCGTAAGTTCTTTAATGTTGCTGTTTGGGTTTTATTCAACGTTAATTTGAAACTTCACAGACGTGATGGGTATCGATATTTAATGATAATAAAACAAGAAAAAACAAGATTTTCTGAACTCATTATTTGAACTACAGCCAGCTATCACGGGTTCAACTGCCGCACAACATGCAAAATTCATTTTTACGTTTTTAAAAACAATTGTGGTGTTATGATATCTAAAATTTAAAAAACAAATACTGTACATAAACACAAATACTGTATTGTACTGTACTGTTTTAGGCTTACAAGCCTATGAGCCTATGAGGTCACGCGTCTGGTGATTGTTGATACTGTGATCAGCTAACTTGAATGAAATGATGCACGGTGCAACTAGAGCCTGACGTTTCAAAAGTACGTGTAATTAGGTTTATTTGAAATAAAAAACATTTGATTTTGATTTCGGTTTTTTTTATGAGTTTAGAAAATCATATTTTTTATTGTTATATTATCATTAGATATCGATACATCACGCCTGGGGGTCTACTCCCGTTCGAAGATATTCGATAAATCGTACGATTCATCGCACAATTTGCTACTCCGGTCAACCATCGTTCCCTTATCGCATGCGATGATCGTGTTTTGACGTTTGTTTTTCTAATCTCCGGTAAATTGTATACGACTGTGAACCGTAGTCTACCACCTAATTTGTTTTAACAATAATATGATGAATGAATAATACGACAGGATAATTTTTTAAGGAATACGGATAATGCATAATGGTTCAGTCAGTACCTATCTGTTCCTTACTGTAACCACACTATTAAAATTCAATTTAAAACAAAATTAATAATTTGCCTTTGTATAGCGTGAACATTTTTGTTATTCTGAATAATATGACATAATCTATTACTAACTCAAATTTTGAGATTTTTGACTTGTGCCACAATTAAATTCAGTCAGCGAAATAATTACTCTTCGCACTTCGTGCAGTGTGTATGCTATTTAAGAATAGCTAATAATATACATCATTCAAACAAAAGAAAGCTAAAGTTTACTTTGTTATTTATTATCTGAGTAATTTATATATTATTTGTATGAAGCAACAAGTTAATGGACATTGTATTGAGTTATATAAAATATATGTTTCTCGTAATTAGTTGCTGTTTTCTAATACTAATTTGCTGTATTATAATAGTTCGGTGATCTCGTCATCATCGGTCTATGGCAGAGCCACCATGTCATAGGAGTAGATGGGGTCAGGGAAGCTTTTCAGTTTTAAGCTTAAGTTTTAAGCTTTTTTCGTGGGTTCGATTCCCACAGGACACAAATATTTGTGTGATGAACATAAGTGTTTGTGTTGGTCTAGGTGTTGCTTATGTCAGTCTGGCTGCGGTGAGGACACGGCCCTTCATACCCTGGCGCACTGTCCTGCATGGGAGGTGCAGCGCCGTGCTCTTACTGCAGCAATTGGGGGAGACCTCTCACTGCCAACCGTGGTCAGGGCCATGGCTGACAGTGGGGGGGCCTGGGAGGCAGTAAGTTCCTTCTGCGAGGATGTCATCTCGCAAAAGTAAGCGGCGGAGCGGGTCAGGGAGGAAGACTCCCTCGCTGATCCGATCCGCCGCAGGAGGACGGGACGGCGCAGGCGGCTTTATGGCGACCTGATGCCGCCCTAAAAGGGGCCAGTGGGTGATAGATCGGGGAGTCTATCATCCACACTGCAAGGCCCTCGAGCTGCAGTGATGTCCCACAAGTGCCCGGAAATCGCTGAAAGAGAGTTTAGGTTAGAAGTGGAAGGCCCTGAAGTGGGCCGTGCTGGATGGGTTGCGAATGCCATGCATTGCAGTTCTCGTAGCCCATCCACCCAAGGCGAGAGTAGGCACACGGCGGAGTTTTTAGTGGGTGCGAGTCCCACATAGCCAACCCGGGTGGTGTGCCGTATCAAAAAAAAAAAAAACTGAGCTGACCTGCACCTGAGAGTGCTCCATACAATTCTCAATGGTGTGTGTAGTCCGCCAACCCGTACTAGGCCAGCGTGGTGGACTAAGGCCTTAGCCTTCTCGTACTGAGAAGAGGCCCGTGCCCAGCAGTGGGCCAGTAATTGGCTGGTTATGTTCTGTTGTTATGTATGGGACCAAACCAGAAATAAAAAAACCGGCCAAGAGCATGTCGGGCCATGCTCAGTATTATAGGGTTCCTTAAGTAGGTCTAATTACAAACGAATCAAATCGAATATTAATCATTGCTATTTTAGTTTTTGCAAACAGCGCCACCTAGTGCTAAATTTATGAAGCTAAATTAAAGAAGTGTGTTTCTTTTTGTGATTTTTTTAAATAGAAAGTAACCAAAGGAGCATTATTTGCTACGATCATTTTTCTCTAAGGTCAATGACCTATGAACTAGGACGTCTTAAGTATTTTTCAGTTTTCTCACTATAACTCAAAAATTTATAATCACATTATACTCGAAATAAATTTAAAAGAGGTCTATCAATTTTGAAGACTATAAGTTTCTACGTTGCATAGTTTAGAAATGGCAGGGGGGGGGACACATTGCAAGCCACTTTGGCGAACTGTATTTCGCAGATGGTATGCCTGATAAAAAAGTTGTGTATGAAACATTACCTTCATTTTAGTAGACCTATTCAACGATACCCCACACGAGGGGGTGCAGCGAAAAAAATATTTTCATCGCCATTTCACATGTATGGGCGCCACCCCTAAAATACGTAATCAAAATTTTTTTATTCTTTTAAAATTGAGATCTATATCTATTCCATTTTTTGTCAAAATTTCATTTACTTATGTTTATAACTGTAGAAGTTATTAAGCGGTAAAGGATTAGGACAGACGGACATACGGACAGACGGGCAGACGGACAGACGGACAGACGGACAGACGGACAGACGGACAGACGGACAGACGGACAGACGGACAGACGGACAGACGGACAGACGGACAGACGGACAGACGGACAGACGGACAGACGGACAGACGGACAGACGGACAGACGGACAGACGGACAGACGGACAGACGGACAGACGGACAGACGGACAGACGGACAGACGGACAGACGGACAGACGGACAGACGGACAGACGGACAGACGGACAGACGGACAGACGGACAGACGGACAGACGGACAGACGGACAGACGGACAGACGGACAGACGGACAGACGGACAGACGGACAGACGGACGGACATGACGAAACTATAAGGGTTCCTTGTAGGACTTAGGAACCCTAAAAAACAGCAATTCCTTTCATTTCCGTTCACATAAATTGATAAAATGTGAGAAATTATGTTTTTTTTTCGCGTTTTCAGGATTGGTTCCATAGTAAAAGTTGTTCATACTAATGAGTACAATGACTCCTTAAGAGGTTTTCAGTTATTTCAATAACACGTTGTATAGCATGACGACTGCAGACATGGACTTCATCTAAGAAATAATAGATAAAATCATAGAATTAATATAGATAAAATAACATTTTTAACATTGCCACTCGAAAAAGGGCATTTTATTCGTCGATAACAGTGAGTAAATTCTCTTTTACTCACTTGTGAGTAAAAACATTTTGAATTTGGAACAAGCACGAATTATGTACTAAGAAATGAATAAAACGTGCTGAACGTACGTACTGGCTGGCTGAATGGAGCTATCAAATTTAAATTAAGAAAATAAAAATACTACAGGTTGAACGAGAGACTTATTGAAGAAGGATGTTTGGTACTTGATTCTCGATCTAAATATGTTTAAAAATTGTATCTTAAAATTTTAAATAATTTTTCATGTATTTCATCAATTTCTGTAGACACTTCCGCGCTCACAAATCAAAGGTTTATGCAGTGAGGTCGGTGGCTATTTCACCCTCTTCACCTTTTACAAGACATCAGACCCCTAATAAACAGAGCTTGCGCGAGTATTTTGACCTACGCGTGATTTGTCGTAGAATATTTTTTCATCTTTTTTTCATGTGTAGGTACGCACATTCTACCATATTCTTGAATATGTCTCTCATTCATGCCAGGGTCATGCTATACCTATACCACTATTTATTTTATCACAGTCAATGGTAAAAAGTAGAGTACACAACTCGTGAAAAAAATCTCGATCTCGGTCCTTGTATCCCTCGCTCCGCTCAGGATTCTAATTTTGAACCACGAGCGAATATTTTTAAACCACTCGCTTCGCTCGTGGATCAATCTTAGAATCCTTCGCTACTCGGGATCCAACTTGGTCCCTCGAATTAAATTCCCTTTTTTTCACTTGTTGTATAATCTACTATTTTAGTTCTGTACAAAGTCATTTTTTCTACTTTCCCCATAGACAAATCTCTTGTCTATACATATATACATTTCTACAGTGGGCATAATTAATATGCCTGCAGAACACAAAATGATCGTAATTATATAAAAAAATATACTTGTGAAAATACTCATGGATACCCATCTACGGAAGAATAAGGGTTATGTCATAAATGTGTTTACATAAATCGACAAAATGTAGGGAATAGCTGATTTTATTTTCTGGATTTCATGGTTGATCCCATAGTAAAAGTTGTTCAAACTTCAAATTGATGAGTACCTACAATCATCCCTTATAGAATTGCTAATGAATTCAAAATCATCAAGTAGACGCAGTGTGGGCAGCAATGGCAACTACCAATGGGAAAGAACTGACGTTACTCCACAGACAACTCAGCCCAATAGAACTCCCTTGGCAGAACAACCGCGATCGCCAAGAATTTCCTCTAGGGTTACATGTAAGGGCACTTTCCCATCCATAGATAGATACTTCCACAGACCTACTTCAGATATATCTATGGTCTCATCCTATGACGAGAGACCTCGAGAGAAGTATAAATAATTTGACATTTTATTCATCAATCACGAATCGCACTCGTGCTTACGTAGTAACTTATAAGTAATCTGTGCTCGTGCACTTCGCCGTTAAACTCGAGTAATGAGGTGTCATTGCTCTGAGTCTGTATTATACAACGTGTATCAGAAATGCGTAGTCATATTTTAAGCACTGAGGTATTTATTATAAGCTCATTTAGGGCATAGCATAGAACAACTTTTACTGTGGGACCAACACTGAAATTGCGAAAAAAATATCAGATGTTCCCTACTAAATCATCGATGTCGCTCGACAAAATTTAAGGATGCTGTTTTTTTTTCGCGATTTAGGTTTAAGGAATTTTATTTCTCATAAGAACAAACAGTTCGCTTATAATGAGATACAAAAGTACTAACAACTAAATTATATAATTTTAGCCTCAAGAGCGTTGTTTCAGGGTTGGTCTCATAGTAAAAGTTGTTCAATAGCATCCCCTGAATAAGCTCTTCCAATATGACCACGCATTTCTGATACACGTTGTATGTGCAATGATTCAAGTTCTCATCATATCCTATTTTCGTTATAATTCTAATTTAGACTCAATTAAAACCAATGTTGAATCGTCACAAAACACCTTGATAATATTTAAAATAAAAAACCTTTTCGCGCATCACTGGCCAATTGTATCCCGCAATTCAAATAAGGAATGTAGTTTAAAATAGCGATGTGTCGGCGCAAGCGCACCCCGTGACGTCAGCAGGAATCCGACTCGGAAATGAGTCACAGACGAGTCGCCTGAGTTTGCTTGAGTCATAGGGAATGCGGTCCGAACCTTGGATGCTTTTATACGTCGCGTTCTTTTAAAAAATCGAGCGCTTTTGGCGATTCGCAGGAGAACGAAAGTAACCGAAATAGCCCGAAGAACTACTAAGCCAAACCTATTATCTGTGGCCAAACTTAAGTGGCAGTGGGCGGGGCACATTGTTCGCAGAACGGATGGCCGATGAGGCAGTAAAGTTCTAGAGTGGCGACCACGTACTGGAAGGCGCAGCGTGGGTATGCCCCCCACAAGGTGGACCAACGACCTGGTGAAGGTCGCGGGAGTCCGCTGGATGCGGAAAGAGCAGGACCGGTCGTTGTGGCGATGCTTGGGGGAGGCCTATGGCCAGCAGTGAACGTCTTTCGACTGAAATGATGATGATGATGATGATGATGATTCTAGTTTAAGTTTTGTAGATATCTGCAATTCAGTATGTTAGCAAGACATAACATATCAGGAGAACCTTATCTATTCTCTATCAATGTTCAGCAATGATGTTGACAATAACACTCAGCATATCTGGGAGTTGTATGTTGTTGCCATCTGCCTGAGCCATATTCCGTTATCTACGTCACTAGTGGTCACACACAACACAATCATAAAATAAAGGGGCCTTACTTCTGACTGGTTCGAGATCTGAAACAATTCGAGCCAGAATCAATTTCGCAGTAATCACCCACACTATCATTATCTTTTACAGTGTTGCGTGCTGTTTGGGACTTGATTATTCTACCTGCGACCACGAAATGCTGCAAAGCTTTCGAAACGTCAGGAAACCAATTTAAATAATATACGCGATTTACTCCGGTTAAACTTTGTTTTATTATAAGTGTTTGTGTTGGTCTGGGTGTTTCTTATGTATTATAAGTATGTATTTACAAAAAAAAGTATATAATTATTGTATCCATTGTCGGATGGTGCTGTGTAAAAAATGTCCCAATTTTTTTTACTTATCTTTACTAGCTCAATTTGTTTCAGAACTCGAACCAGTCGGGAGTAAGGCCCCTTTATTTTATGATTGTGTTGTGTGTAACCACTAGTGACGTATAACAGAATATGGCTCAGGCAGATGGCAACAACAAACAACTCCCAGAAATGCTGAGTGTTATTATCAAGATCATCGCTGAACATTGATAGAGAATCAATCAAATATGTGCGTGATGTAAGTACTTCTTCGTTTTTGAGGAAGTTCTGCTTTCGCTGATACCAGTTTATTGCAGTCAGATTCTATGTGCTATCCGCTATGTATTGTGACCTATGTGGCTCCAGTTTCTGACTACGCTCATCGAGATTCAATTACTATTTCATTATCTTTCCACCCTTTTACGCATTTCCATTAATATCTTTGAAGGCTCCATTATTCTTCGAACGTAGGTATATTGAGTTTTAGAACTCAGTATCGATTTGAAAGTCTTCCAATATAAAGAAGCTTCATAACTTAATTCACCAGTATAATTTGAGTTACCTCACCACTCGCTGATGAGAAATTGTACCAAAGTGCTAGTTCAAACATAACTGGTCTTTTATGCAGAACAATGGACAATGTAAGCCAGCATGTTTATGCTGTTTTCGGATGGGTTTACAAGATGCCCAAGTATTGTCGAAGATTGTAAATTAAAATTATTATCAGTTTCGATTTTAGCGGTGTTTTTTTGAAACATGAAGATGTTTTCGTATGAAAACCGGAAACATTAAAACATTTCATAAATTTTGCATGGAGGTGTAGATTCATAGTGTAAAATAAATATTATCTTTTCCTGTTTACTTAGAAAAGGGTTATGTGGAGTACCAACCACTATACAATGGTCGTTGTGGACTTGTGGAGTACCCACTGCAAGCAGCAATAGGTAGGTACCTACTTTATTTTATGTCGTTTATTTACAAAGAGGTTTAATATAAATATTTTAAAGTCTTTGTTTATTTATATTTTATCGGAACTTTTCAACAGGGCTGCTCAATCGGTATGACGGACTATACACATCAGGAACTATACCTATATGGAGCACGTTCAGGTATGCAGGTATGATACCTGAGGTATCCTCGCGATGATTTCCTTCACCGGTAAAGCCAGTGACAATAAAATTCTTATTCACTGCTTTTTAGGGTTCCGTAGTTCCTACAAGGAACCCTTATAGTTTCGTCATGTCCGTCCGTCTGTCCATCTGTCCGTCTGTCATGAACATAAGTAAATGAAATTTTGTTAAAAAATAGTCTAATATAGATCTCAATTTTAAAAGAATGATGAATACATGTGAAATGGGGATGAAAATATTTTTTTCGCTGCACCCCCTCGTGTGGGGTATCATTGAATAGGTCTACTAAAATGAAGGTAATCTTTCAAACATCACTTTTACATCAGATGTACCTACCATCTGCGAAATAAATTTCCATTTCTAAACTATGCAACGTAGAAACTTGTAATCTTCCAGGTTGATAGACCTTTATAAAAACCCTGTTTTAAAATTATTTTGAGTATAATGTGATTATAAATTTTCGAGTTATAGAGAGAAAACTGAAAAATACTTAAGACGTCCTAGTTCAAAGGTCATTGACCTTAGAGAAAAATTATCTAAGCAAAGAATGCTCCTTTAGTTACTTTCTATTTTAAAAAATCACAAAAAGTTACTTTGTGTTATGTTGACATGACACAGTTCTTAAATTTGGCGCCATCTAGCGGCTACTAACAACACTCTGAACTCTGAGTCGCCAACGCTGCCGTCTATTGCAAGAACTAAAATAGCCATGATACAATACAATACAAATACTCTTTATTGTACACAAAAGAAGATAGCGACATATATGACTTATACATACATGATTAATATTCGATTTGATTTGTTTGTAATTACACCTACTGAGCATGGCCCGACATGCTCTTGGCCGGTTTTATGTGATCCGATCGATGGTATACGGGGTGGAATTCATCGGTTAAAAAAAAATTGGTGCTCCACATATTTATATGATCACTCGACAAAATGTATGTAACAGCTCCATGGCGACATTAAGTCCGATAAAAAATACAACGTTAGGGGCTCAGAATCATGTACTGACTGAGTGACTGAATCATGTACTGACTGAGTGACTGAATCATGTACTGACTGAGTGACTGAATCCCTGGTTTAGGTTTGCGTTTCGATGTCCCTTCAGATTCGGAGATCAGTGTAATAAGTGTACCAACTTTTTCGTAAATCTATTCTAAAAATTATATCTAAAGTGGTTTTTTTTATTATCTACGTCGACATTTTGTTTAGCATGCTTTTTGAAATATCATCGTTTGCATGTTTCTAAATCGCTTGAAGGCTTAGATAAATTACTTACCTATCTCTATGCTTGAGGGACTATTTTATTCTCTGGCGCTTCAAGTACCATGTTCGTCCATAAAATAAAGATATATTAAGATAGATAGATTTTGCAACATATTTTTTTTATATCAACCAATGATATTTAAAAGTAAATAATTATCATCGATGTGAACAAACTGTTCTATAATTCCTGAAAAGCGAAATATTTGACATACATTTTTCTATGATAGTGACGGTACATACCTATGTTCTCAAGAGTTTCTTTCATAAAGGTCTAGGCTGCTGGTCCTTCACGATACGTCTGGAAATCTGGAGGGAACAACAGTTGTTGGGCCGGTGCACCCTGGGCACGGGCAATAATTCTTCTTTGGACCGTGGGATCTTATTGCCCGTGTCGAATATTTTGGCACGGGAGGGGCTCGATCTGGGTCAATGGGGCGTGACTCCGCATGTCCCTCTGAAGTTAGCAGAGGGCACAGTGGAGGATGAGGAATGAGGAAAAAAAAAAATTACGGGAGGATAGGTATCTGGGTAGGGTAGTCTGCTGCCTGGCGTGGCTAGTGTTGCTGGCGTGGTTGCCGTGGCCCCCGTGGCTGGCGAGGCTGGTGAGGCAGGCGTGGCTAGCGTGCCTGCGTGGCTGTAACATCGGCTTGAAGCTGCATCATGGCGGGCCCGTGAGGTGGCGCGCAGTGTTCCGTGTGCGCTGCCGCACGGGGCGAAGGGGGAAGGGGCTCGCCTGGGGGCCGGGACCTGTCGGGGGTGGTTGTGCGAATACAGAGGGTTCCCACGCCCCCGGCCAAAGGTAGTTGAAGGAACACCGTGGTGGTTTTAGTCGGTAAGAGATCGACACTGCTGGCTCTGCCGTCCTCGGGCGGAGTGCGTCCATGAGGATTTCGCACGGAAAAAATCAGGTGAAATCATCTATTTAACCCAATATTTACTACATTATTTTCACAAATCTTCTTATATATAATTCTTCTGTACGTGTTGTTGTCACCTAACTCCTCCTAAACGGCTGGACCGATTTGGATGAAATTTTGTGAGTATATTTCAATAGGTTCCTGGATGGTTTGAAAACACAATTAGACCCGGTCTGCCGGGTCCGCTAGTGTTATTATAAAACTCTTGTTAATTCCTATCAAACCAACAAAATGTTACTTTTGAACACACACAGACCATCAATTTACACCCTATTAACACATTCATTACAGCCGAAAGACGTCCACTACTGGACAAAGGCCTCCCCCAAAGGGGGGGGATATGCCATAATCGCCACGCTTGGCAGGCGGGTTGGCGATCGCAGTTGGTTGGTTAAATACTCAGAGAACGCTGCTGCCCATCCTCTGACATGTATTAACACATACGCACTATAATTTGAATAAACAAACAAAGTACCTACTACTATCTACTATTATTATAATTGTTTGCAGATCAACGACACTAGCCAATGATGCGAGCGATCATTATACAGGGAAAACAATATGATTGTGGTATACTGTACAGCTACAGCGAGGGTTTGCTTGTGAAATATAGAATTTTTTACAAGAAAATCACTGAAAAGTGCTCGATATAGATGATAAGAAGATTGGGAACTGCTGGGCACGGGCCTATTATCAGAAGGAGAAGGATATAGGTTTAGTCCATTACGCTGTCCTTTTTTTTTCGGGTGGATATTCTCATGGATACCCTCCGTTTGGGGATGGCGGAGGGGTATGTCGGACTCTTACCGACTAAAACCACACGGTGGCCATCCTCTGCACAAAATAGAAGGGCTCCGGGAACTCCATTGGACGGCACCGGTGCCGCTCTAGTTCTTTGCCTTTGGCACGTCCCGAGAAAACAATATTGTTTCCCCCACAGTAGCACGCGACCACCACGTACTGCTGTTCTCACCAGGGTCACCCTCGAGTCCCCCCACTCTTAGCGTCCACAATCCCGAAGGTCTGCCATATGTGGCGGCACCATTACGCTGTCCTAGTGCGGGTTGGCGAACTACACACACCATCGAAAAATGTACCGAGAACTCTTAGGTGTGTAGGTGTCCTCACAATATTTTATTCAAATGTTTCTTCACCGTTTTATGCAAGTGATAATCAAGTTCTGCACATAAATTCGAAACAAAAAGCTATTCCCTACATTTAATTAATTTATTTATTGTTTGGAAGACCAACAGTAATAATTACTTTAGAATAACAATTATGTAATTGTTGTTGTATATACAACGTGTATCAGAAATGCGTGGTGATATTTTAAGAGCTCATTCAGGGCATAGCATAGAATAACTTTTACTATGGGACCAAACCAGAAATCGCGAAAAAAAAATCAGCTTTTCCCTACTAAATCATCGATGTCGCTCGACAAAATGTAAGGATCAGCTGATTTTTTTTTCGCAATTTCAGGGTTGGTCCCATAGTAAAAGTTGTTCTATAGCATCCTCTGAATAAGCTCTTCAAATATAACTACGCATTTCTGATACACGTTGTATTAGATACAATCTGCCAATAATAGGTCTTCACGAATAGTAGTAAGATGCGTGGATGTAACACTAAAGATAGATTAATTATTATTAGAATAACTTTCTGAAAGAAATCTAGACTTCTAGTCGTCGTCGTATTTTGTCGATTTATGTCAACACAAATGTAGGGAACGGCTGATATTTCTTTCGAGATTTCCGGGTTGATCCCATACTAAAAGTTGGTTTTAGTTATTTCAATAATACATTGTATTACGAACTGACATAATCACAGTTATTCATATTGGATGTACAATAATACAATAATTAATTCTAGTAGGTATGTAGGTATATTCGACTTTGCTGAGTTATGAAGTTTTAGAAATTAGCGGAATAATGAGCTGTTCAATTTGAAATAAAGCTGGGCACTCACAAACGCAGGTTTGACGACTTCCAGCCTCCCGAACAAGCCGGTTTCCGAAAAGGCTTTAGCACCGTAGACCACATACATACGCTGCGGCAGGTTATACAGAAGACCGAAGAGTATAACTTGCCTCTTTGTTTAGCGTTTGTGGACTACGAGAAAGCCTTCGATTCGATCGAGACTTGGGCGGTACTACAGTCTCTTCAACGGTGCCAGATGGACTATCGGTACATCGAAGTGTTTAAGTCTTTGTATGAAAACGCCACTATGTCAGTCCGATTACAGGACCAAGCCTCGAAACCTATCCTTCTGCAGCGAGGTGTGAGACAGGGAGATGTGATCTCTCCGAAACTGTTCACTGCTGCATTGGAGGATGTCTTCAAGGTTCTGGACTGTAAGGGGCTAGGCATTAACATAAACGGCGAGTACATCACTCGCCTTCGGTTTGCCGACGACATAGTAGTCATGGCTGAGACCATGGAGGACCTCGGTACAATGCTCGATGACCTCAGTAGAGCTTCTGATAGAGTGGGTCTTAAAATGAATATGGACAAGACAAAGGTTATGTCGAATTCCCATATAGCACCCATTCCCGTAAACATCGGAGAATCTACACTCGAAGTTGTTGACGATTATGTATACCTAGGACAAACTCTCCAGCTAGGTAAGTCCAACTACGAGAAAGAGGTCAATCGTCGAATCCAACTCGGTTGGGCAGCGTTCGGGTAGCTACGCAATATCTTCTCGTCCAAAATACCGCAGTGTCTCAAGACGAAAGTCTTTGACCAGTGTGTGTTGCCAGTAATTACTTACGGTACTGAAACGTGGTCGCTCACAAAGGACCTGATAAGAAGGCTCAAAGTCACTCAAAGGGCAATGAAGAGGGCTATGCTTGGAGTGTCCCTGCGTGATCGAATCAGAAATGAGTAGATTCGCAGGAGAACGAAAGTAACCGACATAGCCCGAAGAATTGCCAAACTTATGTGGCAGTGGGCGGGGCACATTGCTCGCAGAACGGATGGCCGATGGGGCAGTAAAGTTCTGGAGTGACGACCGAAAACTGGAAGGCGCAGCGTGGGTAGGCCCCCCACAAGGTGGACCGACGACCTGGTGAAGGTCGCGGGAATCCGCTGGATGCGGAAGGCACAGGACCGGTCGTTGTGGCGATGCTTGGGGGAGGCCTATGTCCAGCAGTGGACGTCTTTCGGCTGAAATGATGATGATGATGATGACTCACAAACGTACTATTTGACGTGGTGCTAAACGACTGAAGTAGAAATGGATGGACACCAATTTTGTACCTCACATACGGTCATTCCAAATAGTTTAGGCGCAACGAAGTTAACATACCTACACCGTTTTCGAGTGCAATGAACGGAAATGGATGTTCACGGATAGTGTAGCGTGATGCCAAGTGGTGCGAAGCAGTGGATTAATTATAGGCTGTCCAGAAAATCTGTGGGTTGTCACCGCGCCAGAATTTGACATGAGGATTTGACACTCATGATCAATTTTTGCCTGTAGGTATGTCGCGCCATTTGACGTGTTAGTGCGATCGTAGTCTTGCACACTGTGACTGCGGTGACCCAGAGTAATCCATGTCGCACTTGCTAACGTGTCCCTTGTGCCCGAACTCCTGCACAAGAGATGACCTATTCGCCGCCACTGAAAACGCCATTGAAGTAGCCACGTTCTATTCAAAAATCATCTAAACAAAACTGTTACCTAGACTCTAGACTTATTTGAACCATTGATACGATAATAAGAAGAAGTGCGATCGTGAGTGTCCAGCTTTAGTATTTAAAACTTTTTGATACAATAGCCTGTGGAGTAACAAAGTATCTGATAACTATGCCATCGGAATGGGGTGTATAGAGCATAATAGAATAAAAGTTGTTGGATAGTTTTCAAGCTTCACTTACTAAAAATGTGTAAATTAAAAAAAAAAAAATTGTAAGTTTTTTCTAATTTACTACGTGAGTAACGTGAGCCACTTTTTAGGTCAAACGCAAAATAAAACCAAAAAAAAAAACTAACAACACACATTTTTCTACTTTATTTGAAAAAAGAATTCGCAAGAAATTACTCGGCAGTAGGTACTTGAGATTCTTCGAATCGTACGGTAGTGCCAACTGCACCTCTAGATTTTTTCAAGAAACCACCAAAGCGTGACCCATTACCACTTTTCTAGCGAACCCTTTACAATGAACATGCATAGATGTTATTTACCGTTCATCATTTTGTTAGGGCCTGAAGTAATAAATGAGAATGATACAGAATACAAACCATCGTGATTCTAGTCGTGGGTGTCGAACATACAGAATAATTTCGTCTAGATGATCTACAACAGCTTCTCCTAATGACATAATACAGAGCTAGAGTTCTTTTGGACTTTTTTTTTTTTTTTTTTTTTCTCCGACGGGAAATCCTCATGGACGCACTCCGCCCGGGGTAGGCGGAGCCAGTGTCGGACTCTTACCGACTAAAACCACCACGGTGTTCCTTCAACTACCTTAGCCGGGGGCGTGGGAACCCGTGAGTATTCACACAACCACCCCCGACAGGTCCTGGCCCGCCACAAGCAGGCGAGCCCCTTCTACCCGTGCGGCCTAACGTCAGCCGCACCCTCCTAGGCGGCGCACACGGAACACTGCACGCCACCTCATCTCATGGGCCTTTACCAGCTGCGCCAACTACGCCGGCTGTGCCAGCTACTGGTCGGGCAGCAGACTACCCCGAGTCTGCTGCTCGCAGGCCCTACCTCCCGTAATTTTTTATAGAGGTTTTCTTCCTCGCGGTCCGGGCGGTGAAGCCAAGACCCTCGGTCCCAAGAGGCGTGAGAACACTACTCAGCGGACACTCCTGGGGTTACGAGATCGACGGGGGCAGGGAAAGACAGTCCCTCCGCTGCCTGCCCAGTGGCAGGGTGAGTGCACACCGGGCCCGCCCCTGCTCCTCCACTGTGCCCTCTGCTGATATCAGAGGGACACGTGGAGCAACTCCCCACTGGCCCACAACGGGCCCCTCCCGCGCCAGAATATTCGCCACAGGCAATAAAATCCCCCGAAGGTTAATCCCTCGACAGGATTTTATTGCCTGTGCCCAGGATGCACCGGCCAAACAACTGCCGATCCCTCTAGACGTGTCCAGAAGGACAAGCAGCCGTCAGGCACACGTGGAGGTTTTCTGGCCAGCACCCCAGAGTTCCTTTAGACTGTGATATGGCTATCCAACCAATCCGTCTACCAAGCAATAATTATATATTTAGCAATTCATGGTCATAATCACCAGATTAAATAATAAATAATAAACAACAATATATAACATCAGAATAATTAGGGTTAGGTTAATTAATTATAACATCAGAAGGTGTTCTATGTTCAGTAAAAGTTGTTCATACTGATGAGTACAATGACCCCTTGGTTTTCAGTTATTAAGACTAGGCTCCCAAAATGAGGTGACTTTTCGGAAACATATGCCGAGTCGTACACATGCCTGATGAATTTCAAATTTAAACATATGTTATTTTGAACCTTTATCTACCGTTTGACTATCCCAGTTACATGATTCGTTGTTTTTTTTTCGATGCTTTTAATTTTTCAAAATCATGCGTTTTTAGAGATTTTCCGAATATTTCTCCGTTATTATTTAAGTTAGGTATATAAAATTTATGGAGATAGGCAGATAATAAAGTATATTAAATACAGCTTTAAGGAAATTTCTATTGATTAATTATTATTTATGTAATAAACGAAAATTGTTTTGAGACTTACGGCCTTTACTTCCGCGGTAAAACGCGCGAGAATGATTTATTTGAAAGTGAGCTCTATTGCAGCTAACATAAAATTTACGAGAGCAAATCGCAATGCTCACCTTCAGTGCCGCGCATTGCGCTATAGAGGAAGGGTCTGTGTCTGTCGCGTCTATGCGTGAATTGTCACGAATTTACGAAAATATTTAATACCGTAAACAAAAAAGACTTTATAGCCATAAAACAAGCATAAAATATTTAAAAATCATTCTGACAGACGTTGACGTCTTTTACTAGTGTCATGAGTAATAAAATTAATAGAAAATATGTTTCAAAAAGAAAAATAGCTAAACGTTATAAAGAAGCAAGTATGATCGCTAGACAATCTAAAAGGTAAGTGCATTATTATCTATTTTATTTCTAAAAATGTATTATTATTATTTTAGCTTTAATAAAACTAAAATATAAACGTTTTCTTTATAGGAAGCAATTTACTTGTTCGGAACAGAGATACTACCGGAGTCGCCAGTTGAACTAATTAATTTAAAAATTTACTTCTAGTTCAAGTATTATTACGTAAAGAAAAGTGGGTATGTATAGTGTAAAATTGTACAACTTGAGTAGGTATAACACACGAAATATTGTATTAGCGGTTTATACAGCGTGAATTTATGGAATAGGTTAGGAGAGGGCCAAACTTGAAATAAAACTATAACTACTACTTTGACTACGTCTGTGGTCTAGTGGTTCGAGTGTGCGACTGCTGGTCACGAGGTCGTGGGTTCGATTCCCACAAGACACAAGTATTTATTTGTTGAACATGTTTGTGTTGGTCTGCGTGTTTCTTATGTATTACAAGTATGTTTACCTACACACGATTCTTGAATGTCTGCAAGACAAAGAAAAGGCACCATAGCCTCTGCCATTTTGGTCATTGTCATGTCATGGGTGCTTTACTGTTTGTTTACTTATGTAAAACCTTGGATGAATAAAAAAGGCGGACGGAATCTCGCTAAACAAAAAGTAAAAACACAATCGGTTGATTTGCTTACTCAATAAGGATTTTGACATAACTTGTGATAGGATTGAATAAGTTATGTCAAAACTCTTATTGAGTAAGCAAATCAACCGATTGTGTTTTTATTGAAAATGGCCATAACTCGTAACATATTTATTGAAAATAGAATAAAATCTCTACCTATAAACTTGTTCACATAGCATGGGTACGGTATCAGGTGTCAAATACATGTTTTGTAGTGGAGTCTCTTTTACCCTTATTCATAAGGCATCGTTTTGTCCTACTGTCATCGTACCCATGCTATGTAAAAATGATTAATTAACTTTTTTTAGATTGCCAGCATTGAATTTTGGCGCTAATCACACTGATAATATAATTGATCAAGGTGGAGACCTTTTTTTTCTGTTGAAAGACTCATGGTTTCCCTCCGTGTGGGGACGGCGGAGGGGTATGTCGGCCTCTTACCGACTAAAACCACACGGTGGCCATCCTCTGCATAAAATCGAGGAGCTCCGGGAATTCTATTGGACCGCGCCGGAGCCCCTCAAGTGCTATGCCTTTGGCACGTCCCGGGAAAACAATATTGTTTCCCCCACAGTAGCACGTGACCACCACGTACTGCTGTCCACCCCAGGGTCGCTTAGTAGACGCTTCGAGGCCCCCCACTCTTAGCGTCCAATCATCACCAGTACTAGAAGCTTGTATATTAGGTACTTACTTTTTAGGCTACAATCGTTTTAAAATAAAATAGATTGAGTTTTTTGGAGATGTAGGTATGCACATCATTAGTTATAAAACATTTAATTTTAAGGCAAATGGAAATACAAGAAACGATGGGATCAAAGAAAATATTCTTCCTGAAACTGTTGAGAGGTATAATAAAATGGAGTTGTTACAGGATACGACTAACTTGGTATGTTTATAATTATATTTCTTTTCAAAGCAGAGTTGTTACGAAAAAAACATATGTTTTAAACACCATTGAATCTGATTAATATAACCACCAACTGATTTAAAACACGAGGGAAAAAACAATGTTTTTTTGCCAATGTGTTTAAAACATGTTTTAAACAAAGTATTATATTAACAAATAAAACAGCAATTATGGAACATTTAATTCAACTGATTTTCATTAGCGTTACATCAGGGACATCATACTGACGTTCTAAAATTAAATTATGAGTTATTATGTGAAAAATGATCGTATGAGTAAGTCAAAAAGGTCATCTCATCACAGTGGCCTAGTACGGTACACAGTGCTGGGCTTTTCCAGTGATTTCAAAGTAACAAACTTTTTTCAGGCCTACGACCAATACAACATAAACATCATGTTTGTATATTTGGATCATGTTGTCCGTAAAAAACAAGTATTTTTATTAATAATAGGTATATGTATGACGAGGTTAATAAACGTAAATGAAACAAAAGAGATGGCAGCCTACCCCAATGGGAAACCGGCTTGATAATACGTACTGGGTGTCAGGGAAACACTCCCGAAACTGAAAGGCTATTATTATACTAGGCTGCTAAACACAATCGAATACCAATAACCATTAGCCTTATACTCATTGTTTTAGTGATTTGGTATTTTGCAAACCCGAAATGTAAAGCGTAGAAAACTCGGGATCAATGCCGCGCGTACCTAACATACCTACGTTCGCTACGACACGGACTGCGTATGCGAGCGGATGTCGTTCACCCCTAGCGCCAACTGATATTTTATTTGAATTCGGTTTAAAGAAATTTATTTTCAAGAAGAAAATATGCCACTTACATGAAAATAGTTTTAACATTTTAGTAAACTTATTGTAATGGTCGCCGAACACTCAGTCAATAGTTTCATAGCCTCAACAGGAAGGTGAAAAATGTTCTATTATATATTGAGACAGTTGAGACTTAAAACCACTAAATGAGCTCATTTTTTTATATTAGATGGCAATTTATTTTATAGCTTTGCTCCTTCATAGGTAATACTTTTTTTTGCGAAGTTTGTTCTTACCTTTGGCAGTACAAGTAAGCTAGGTTGTCGAAGACTTCGTTTACTAATTTGTGATATTTTTACAAAAGACAAGTTAGTATGGATGGGTTTATCGATTATTTTCCTTATTAAGATGCAAGTATTATACATATATAGTTGTTTAATTACATTGCGAACTTAAAAAAAAGAAGTAAATAAATGAGGTTTTTTTTGCAAATCAGTTTTATTTAACTGCCCAAAGCTGGTTGGTTATGTATGAAAAATGCAAAAAAAAAGAGAAAAAATCTAAAAAAAGAATCGCTTCTTTTTGTGGTTTCGTATCACCAGCACTATTACCTATCTTCGTTTTCGGAAGCGTTTCCCTGACACCCAGTATGTATGTATGTATCTAGGGTATAGCGTGTGGGGTGCTGGGCCAGAAAACGTCCTCGTATCCCTGACGGCCGCTGGTCCTTGTCGATGCGGCCAACGTTAGGCCGCACGGGGATAAGGGGCTCACCTACTTGAATTGTGCCAAGCCGGGACGGGAAAGAAAGGGTCTAGCGTATATAATTTGTAGTATTTCTACGAAATGATTTTCAAACGTCATAATTATCGTACTTTTGCGTACGATGAGATAATTTTTTAAAAAACAAGCTGTCAATCTAGTCTAACCAAGGCGAACGCAATATCCCATTCAACATAAAATTTCCTGTTTTTTGCAACTCTGTTTCAAAGTATCCAAGAGGGATACTAACTTTAATAATATTTCTTGTGATTATACTAACATCTACGCCTTCGTTTTAGGAAAGCAAAATACTAAGTGGGAGACGGATGGTGAACACACAACGTTTTTCGATAATTTGTAAGCTATCGCCGATCACGACGCCCTTTTTAACTGTGGGTTGAGTTCTGTTGAAGTGGTTTCTGAACGTCAAAACGGACTCTATTTGCGATTAAATTTAAATTGTTTAATCTGCAACAAAGAATTTATTTAATATTGAATATTGATTGATTTGAGATTGGGACATAAATAAAGAAGCCGTAGCTGGAATTATGGCAAGTGGCGGTGGATATGCTCAATTAAAATAATTTACATCTGCAGTCGGCTTAATTGAAATAAACAAAAAAAAAATGCAAGACGAAATTGCAGAAGAATGGGAGAAAACAGCTTGGGGTGAAATGAAGAGGGCTGGTGAGACAGAAAGAGAAGTCGCTTTGAAAGAAGGTCGCGTCAGTAAAGATGGCATCCCGATGATTGAAGTCATAGTAGATGGGTGTTGGTGCCGCCGTTCATATCAAACGAATTACGCTGCCAAAGAATCAAAATGCAGAGCAGCCAGATATCGATCCAGAAACTTTCAAACTGTCAAAGGAAACTTTTATAGATAATTTGCGTAAGACTGAATAAGAACGTAACCGTATTAGTCAACATACAGTTTTACGAATTCAGTGCAGTGAGTGGTTTGAGCTTAGACGCAACTTATTGACCGTATCAAATTTTGGTAAAATAATAAAACGTAGAAGGACTCAAAGCTGTAGAAATATAATAAGAAACATACTTTACAGCACACCAATTGCCCATGTCTCCTCCATACAGTACGGAAGACAATATGAAGCAGTGGCACTAGAGCAATTATCACAATTACAAAATATTGAAATTATGGAATATGGCCTCTACATAGACGAAAAATATCCCTTTTTAGGAGCCACGCCTGAAGGTATCATTGACGATATGGTTGTAGAAGTAAAATGTGCTCTAGCTCCTTTTAAAATGGGTAGTATTGATGAAGCAATTGACAAGAAAAGAACATTTCTGGAAAAAGGACAAAAATGGTCAGGTGAGTATTTTTTTTTTTTTTGTGTAATTATTCATTTAAATTTGTATATAGGCGCACTGAGTAATTTGAACACCTAGTTCATTAATGTCACCAACAAACGGCAATCAGAAACATCTACTGTCAGGAGATTGAGATTAGTTTGGAACTATATTTTGAACGTTTTTAATTACGAGAAATGGCCTTCTGATGTTCCGTTCAAGTTTTAATTGTATACTATAAACAAATTGTAATGAAATTCTAATTTTAATGTGGTGTTAAAAAAAAAACATAAATATTAGTAGGCAATTCCATGGTTTCCCTGTTCTCTGTTTTGACTTTATATTTCAATATTAGCGGTGAGTGACAAGTGTAGCTAGCGGGTGGTGGGGTGTAAGGGAGGAGCTAGCGTGGGAACTATTTTTTCGGAGCGTCCTCTTAACACGCTTTTATTAGATCGACCTGTATGTAACTATGTAATGGAATCTAAGGTAACTAATTTAACCATCTTCCATGGGTCGTAGCGTAGTGAAAATTGGCAGCTTTATGTAGTTCTGATGACAATACAATAATAGGGTACTGTCGAACTGATCTGATGATGGAGCCGGAAGATATGAACTGGAACTTCATGATGGAAAATCGTATCATAGCTGTTTTGGATTTCTTAGAAAAGTCTTGTAATGAACTTTGACCACGATTAGGTTTCAAGGTCTGACGATGAAGCCGTAAGATAGGCACTGGCATTCCATGATGGAATATCGTATCATAGTCGTGTTTGCACTTGTGAGAAAGGCCACGTAATGGACTTTGAACACGATCAGGTTTCAATTTATAAAAGCGTGTTTTTCTAGTTTTTTTTAAACTATTAATTTATTTCAATAAAACGTTCTATATGCTTGTGTTAAATATTCCAGGAAGGAGGATTTCAATTTGATCGTATAATTAATTCACTAACACGTGTAAATTATTACACATGGTTATTTGATGTGATATTCTAGGCTATCCTATAGCTCTGTGGTCTGAATCTAGGTTACACGCGCAGCTGTGACGTCACGCCACTGTGCTAACTAGGTAGGGTGACCATAGAATTCGGATACATTTTGCAGACGCTGGCGGTTTCGTGTAGAAGCGCGCGTAACGTGTCCATAGGCATAGAATATATATTCTAGTATATACTAACGACAAGAAGCGAAACTTAAGCATTTGTGCTCGTAAAATTGCTCGCGGCTATGTGTGCGGGTCGGGGCAAGCGCGGGGCCGTGCGCGGTGAGCGGCGTGTGGAACGGGCAGTCTCTCGGCTGCCCCAGCCAAGGCCTATTGCATTCACGCGCTCGCTCAAGGTCACCGGCGAGCGAGCTCACACGTACACGGAGTGTCACCGCTGTGCCATAGGAGCAGTCGTATTTGCGCGAAGCACAGTTGAAGCGCGGGCATTATGGATATCCAACTTTGTATGTTCCAAACATTGGTGGTGATGACGATTGGCAGCATTTCAAAAGACTGTTAACCTCGGGTATGCTGCAGTTTCAGACACAATTCCATTATGTCTCGCGTGGATCCACGTCCGAGAGTTTCAGTCGTTGTATTTTGCTATACAGGATTAGACCAAATTCATGCGAAAAATTTCAAAGATGTATTTTAGTATGTTTAGGCAAGCACATTTCCAAAATTAACATTTAACTTAAATAACAAAAAATTATCAAAATCTTAATTATTATCATGTTTATCTTAATAGGAAAGAGCTCATCAATCACTGTAGGCTTTGTTGAACTTGATGAAGTCGTTCATCAGACTTCCTTCATTCGATGAACAATAGGGAAGGAGTTTTTAGGTAAAGACTTAAATAGTGGAAAAAAAAGCGCTCACGAGCAGGATGCATAAAAAAAAAAAAAAAAAAAAAAAAAAGCGTTTAAAATAATTAGTTTTTAGGTATTAGAAATCTCGAAACTTTTTAAAGAAAAATAAGCAACTGAAAAACTATAAAATATTTAATAAAATGTCCAAGTTATTTGTTCACTAGACCGAGACGGCACTATCAAAGTATGACGTCATTGTTCAAAACCCTCATAGAAACTTGACATCTCTGTACAATATCCGTATCGCACGACAAGGACAGAAAAAGCTCCCTCCAAAAATTTTAAAAGCGTGTATCTCTTTAATTTTTTATGGATTTTTTTTCAATCATCATCATCATCATTACAGCCGAAAGACGTCCACTACTGGACATAGGCCTCCCCCAATTAAGGGGGGGGGGTATGCCATAATCGCCACGCTTGGCAGGCGGGTTGGCGATCGCAGTTGGTTGGTTAAATACTCAGAGAACGCTGCTGCCCATCCTCTGGTGAATCCCTTAGTCGCCTTTTACGACACCCATGAGAAGAGATAAGGGTGGTGCTATTCTTTAAGTCCGGCACCACACGGACGGATTTTTTTCAATAATGTTGTCGTTTCTGTACCTTCTTTTGAATAATATAAGATTTTTGATATTTTTTAATAGTAGTCAACTACCGGATTGAATGAAATGAGCAGTTCCCCTAAACGTCTGAGTTCATCTGTAGTTTATCCAAGAATACTTGAGCAGATTTTACATAGATTATCTATTTACTAGTCATTATGCAAAAGTTGTAACAGGCAATTATGGAAATGGTTGAAATGTCACGACTATGCACAAACGTGATGTTTAATAGAGTCAACACCTTACTACCGTTACCACTTTGGCAGCTCGTCACACGCCTAGTATTTTATGGGTGGCGCTAAGACAGGGAGCCAAGTACTGAGCGAAAGAGAGAGAGAGAACTAAATTGTCACGAAGTACCAACATACAAGGTGAGTTTTGAAATAGAACTGGAAAAAACAACAACTGAATTTTAGATTTTTGGATACAGAAGTTGGTTTAGCTGGAAATCCAATATCAATTATTATGCATAAAAAATATTATTATCACTTTGTGTTAGCACCAATCGACATATTTTAATGAGGAAAGATCTTGCAAAAGCACGTTTTACGGAAAATCAAAAGAAGAAGAATAAGAATAGAATAAGAATAATTTATTTCGCAAAAAATACGGGTCCAGACAGATGGATAAAGAGTCACAGTTAGTTTCCACATATAAGGAAATAACCTTTGAAATTTTCATACATTCAGGCATTTATCCTGAATTTTCGTAGTTCTAAAAAGGACAGCTTCATTTCCGCTTCTCAGAACACGCCCTGAACCCACAAAAGTTACATAAAATAATAAATAAACCGAACTAGATCATCAGTTGACTAATTCGTAATGTTTACATGAACCATCAACAGATTCGCGTCGAACGCTGCGCAGTTTTTTGTCGACGAATGAACGGGACGGCCGGTGACGCGGCGTTTGCTTTTATATTTAGCCATTTAGGCCGTTGAACTTTGTTTAGCATTTTACATACACTTTTCTAAACATCAATCATTGTGTATCTAAGAATCTTAGATCAATTGTGAGTTTTGTGAGACTTACGTAGCATACAAAGTCCAAATATCACTTCAATTCGGTCTAAATAATGAAAATTATTTAGCTTAAATTCGTCGTAATATTTTTCCAACCTATAGCCAAAATATAGCATGCATGACGAGGTTAATGGACGTAGATGAAGCGAAAGAGGTGTGTCAGGATCGTAGCAGGTGGAAATCCATAGTCTCTGCCTACCCCAATGGGAAACAGGCGTGATAATATGTATGTATGTATGTATAGCCAAAACTCGTTTTGCTGACAGCACCTATGTAGTAAGTTACGCTCATTAGTAAAGTAGCGCCTTTATCTTTACTTTACCGTCTTAACAAAGTCCGAAATATAAAAAAAAAACATTAAAAATACATGTAAATATATCAAAATACATTTTATGGAATGAATTGAGAAGATATTTTTTTTCAGGAAAGTATTTTTTGGAAATCGGAACTAACAAATTAATATGGTGTTCTTCTTAAGTTTAAAGTTGCTGTGATGCACATCTAGCCAAATTTTGGTATATATAAATAAATAATTCATTTCAACACCATAACCTGTTGGTTTTATGATAAATAATACTAGGATGTATATTAGAACGACAAATTGTAATTCGGTAACAAATTTACGCAACATATTTGACAAGTACAAACCGACCAAGAGATAGAGGCGCCATCAGTGGAAACTCTCTAAACTAAAATCACTAACAAAACTGTTTGGATTACATATCTACTATAACACCTGCCCTTAAACTAAACAGTCTTTAAACCAAGATTACAAACACAATTGCAATGCTTATCTTTACTTAGCGACTTAGTTAAGACATCTGCAGGCATACATTCAGTGGACAAATATTCTAATTTAACTATTTTGTCTTTCACAACTTGGCGTACAAAATGATGCCTTATGTCTATGTGCTTACTCCTACTGTGATGTACATGACTTTCGCATAGTTTTTGTGCTGATTGACTGTCATTATACAAAGTTACAGAGTAAGACTTTCCTAAACATTCATTCAAAAAACTTTTGATGAATGAAGCTTCTTTTGCCCCTTCACACAAAGCCATATGTTCGGCTTCCGTGCTTGAGAGAGCCACAGTGCGCTGCTTCCGACTTTCCCAAGACACTGCTGAGTTCCCTAATTTAAACACATAGCCCGTATAAGAGCGTCGGTCTAATTGGTTTGATGCCCAATCTGCATCAACATACCCTGTAACAGAGAAAATCGATTTTTCGTACACAATACAATAGTCGATAGTCCCCTTTAAATATCTAAGAATACGTTTTGCTGCTTTCCAGTGTAATTCCGAATAACAATTGTTGAACTGGCTTAGTACACTTGCTGCATCTGCGATGTCGGGCCTTGTGCATACTGCAATGTACATAATACAACCTATGAGGCTTCTATATTTTGAATTCGGGTCAGTCTGATTTCCTTTTTCAAATTTCATACCATTTTCTAATGGTGTACTCACAGGTTTACACTCAGTCATGTTGAATTGCTGTAAAACCTTTTGAATGTAATTTTTCTGATCAAGAATAATTTTATCTTTTTCTTGTCTTAAGCGCATTCCCAATACATGTGTAGCTCGGCCAAGATCTTTCATCTCAAACGTTCTCATCAGTTCCTCTTTTAGCTTCTTTTTCACAGGCGTATCTTTACTAAATATTAAGATGTCATCTACATATGAATTTATGTACAGACTGGAAATTAAATGTCTCTAATTTGAAACCACTGCCTCCCAAACTAGGTATCTTAGAAGTCAGTGTTCCTTCGTAGGCTAACATACATACAATGCAGTAGTTATGAACAATACAGAAACTTTTAATTTTAATTTATTTATTTGACAGTCCACATAAAAATACTAGTTTGTAAGAGTTTGTAATATTCATTATTCTGTGCTGCAAAGGCGCGAAGAGATGGAAACCCTATTCCTAGCCAACAACTACACGGGTCGCCGAGTAGTTTGAAAGTACATAAAAGTGTTTTATTTGATCGGAACTGTACTCAGGACGATCAACAATATATTTGGTTGTCCTTCGCACGTCGTAAGATTTACTTAATTAAGGCTAGGCTTCCAAAATGAGGTGACTTTTTGAAAACATATGCTGAGTCGAACACATGCTTGATGAATGTCAAATTTAGAAACATGTTTTTTTGAACTTTTGTCCATCGTTTGACTAGACAGTTACATAATTAGTTGATTTTTGTTCGATACTTTTATTTTTTTGAAAATCATGCGTTTTTAGTGACTTTTCGAATATTTATCCTTTATTATTTAACTTAGCTATATAAAATATATGCAAATAGGAAGATAATAAAGTTTATTAAATATTAGCTAGAGGAAATTTGTATAGATTGTTTAGTATTATTGTAATAAAAAAAAAAAAAAAAAAAAAACCCCGGAGTACATAACCTCCTCCTTTTTTTGAAGTCGGTTAAAAAAGAAAACTGTTTTGAGATTTACGACATTTACTTCCATGGTAAAACACGCGAGAATGATTTTCTCGAAAATGAGTTCTATTGCAACTCGCATAAAATTGACGAGAGCGGCCCACAGTTGCGGTGTGTAAGGGGAGTGCGAGGGTAGGAATTACGTTTTGGGAGCGTCCTCATATTCCGTCTAACTTACGAGAAGCTTATTCGAACTGCGAGATTATGTTTCTGAGAGCACGTTTAACATTTGTCTTCGCCTAATTTGTCGTTTGAATAACTGTGTAAATGATAAACGATGTTCTTTGCGGGCTACTAGCTCGTCAGAAGCCTGAAAATTAAGGTAAGGTCAGACTAAGATTATTAATTTGTGACATCCTAACAGGGTCCAGGGTCATGTACCTACTCGTATGTTTAGTTTAGCCCGTCCAGCGTTTTTATTACCGCACTGAATCTCACCTACCGCCGCGATTTTAAATCGCCAGTGCAGGCACCTGGGGCCTTACTCCCGACTGGTTTTAGCTCTGAACCAAATCGAGCTAATGTCAATTCCTAGAAAAATGCAGTACGATTTGACACTAACCCCGAGTTTCTGAATGGTTGATCAACGCAAAAATTAACTAAGCAGCTGTCAAATCTCAGGTCAAGCGATGTGATTGGTTGTTAACATTTTTGCGGGCCAATCACAGAAGCTGACATTAGATTTGACAATAGATCAAATTGATCAGCCTTCCAGAAACTGGGGGTAACTCTAATTCAAATTCGATTGATACAGCACTAGATCCAGACGGGAGTAAGGCTCCATATAATTCCGTGTGTTACAGATTTAGCTATAAAAAATCGCGCGAGTAAAAATTGCAGTGCGGACGTGTTTACATTGTGTAATAAAAAAAAATTATCCTAAAATATTCTATTATTTTAACGTATGTACTACGCATGCGGAACGAAATCTAAATATATAAATTGCTGAAAGAAATATTCGCTCATGAGTAGGATTCGAACTTACAACTTCTGGTTCAGTACACCAATGCTTTAGCCGCTAAATAATGTCTCTTGTCTACCCTTATATGGTAGGTAGACATTCCACCCTTACGGACGAAGCGTATTGCGATATCTTCAGTATGCGTACAGCTAAGGAATGGAATTCCCTGTGTTTCCCAATAGTTTGGTCATCATCATCATCATCAACTCAGCCTAACGCAGTCCACCGCTGGACATAGGCTTATCCCAAGTTTCGCCAAAACACTCGCTCCTCTGCCTTCCGCATCTAGACGTTCCTTAGCATAAGGAATGGCTCCGGAGGCATAATACATTCCAGGAGTCCACCTTTATTGTGCTGAAAACGGCCACCGGTAGGGTTTTAATGGGTAAAAATCCCACACACCCCGACCTCCATCCCCTATGAGACAGGCAGCCTTTTGAAGGTTTCCAGTTCGAAAAAAAAGGTAGTTACCTAAGTATAATCTGGCTAGCTTAGTTTTTTTTATTACGACTTAGGTCATAAAACATGTTATTATTGCTCATCTGTTCTATAAATATATAGAACAATTTATATACCATTGTAAAGCTGAGATTCCGCTATACATAATGTAGTATATAAGGACGACGTCTGTGGTCTAGTGATACGAGGGTCGGACTGCTGATCACGAGGTCGTGGGTTCGATTCCCACAGGACACAAATATTTGTGTGATGAACATAAGTGACCGACGACCTGGTGAAGGTCGCGGGAATCCGCTGGATGCGGAAGGCACAGGACCGGTCATTGTGGCGATGCTTGGGGGAGGCCTATGTCCAGCAGTGGACGTCTTTCGGCTGAAATGATGATGATGATGATGAACATAAGTGGGGGTGTGTTGGTCTGGGTGTTTCTTATGTATTATAACTATTATAAGTAAGTATTTACAAAAAAAAACATAGAAGTCATAGAATTATCTAAGATAGAAGTATTATATCCATTGTCTAGTACACATAGCACAAGCTCTGCTTAGTTTGGGACCAGATAGTGCAGTGTAAAAAAGTCCCAAAAATATTAAAAAAAAAGGGGAACCACTTAGGTACTTGGTAACACTATACTAAATGGGGGCGTGGCCTAGCTGTTTGGCGACATTTGATTGGCCTAAGCTAAATGTTTATATGTTTTGTTAGATTTTGGTTGCAAGAGACACGGCTTTACTTTAGCAGAGGATAACACGATGGTGACGTTTGACGGTTTTAACAATTTTAGTATCCATTATAATGCAGACAACGTAGATTCTAACCTTAGGTAATCGTAATTTTTTGTGGTAAATTCAAACAGAATAATTCGTTTGTGACTCATTTAACTAGTTCTAACAATTTAACCTGACTATGGTCTAAAATCTTGATCGACCTTGAAGATCATTAGCTCATTATGATGACGACTGTTTCTGATTCATGAGAACTTGCTAAATATTCATAATACAGTTGAATGGAATATTTTGAGAGAACCTGAATATTTATGAATTAAATACCTAAGTTAGATTAATCTTCTTTCAGCCTTTTCACAACAATGATGGGTCGGCTTCCAGTCTAACCAAATGCGGCTGACCAGCAGTATTTTACACGAAACGACTGCCACCAGAACCCTGCAATCAAGTTACTGGGCAATAGACTTAGGTGGCGAATTACCCGAAACAAACTTACCCGAAAAGGTGAATAGCCACCTCTTGAATTTTAAATAAACGTTAGGCGTCTGTTCAACTGAACCGAAATATATGATAGGGTGAATAGACGCCTTTGTCTTTTTGTAAAAACTTAAGCGGTCGAATCACCCGAAATCAACTGTACGTAGTCATTCGGTTCAGTTGGCAAAAAAGTGTTTGTGTATAGGGAATTAAAATGAAATACATAATTGAAGCATATATTTCTCATTAATCATAATTATAAACATAACATCACGCCTGTATTTCCCCGAAGGAGTAGGCAGAGGTGTATAGTACACCCACATTTCGCCAGTTATGTTATAAGTCCCATGTAATAGGGGGCGAGCCTATTGCAATTAACCGGGCCCAAATCCAGACTCCGGGCTGCTACTGAGAATTTCCTACTATAAAACCATAATAATTAACAATCAACATGCCAACAATGGAACATGGAACATGGTAATGTCATAATAGTAGTATCATAATCACCAGTAAAAATCTACTTAAAACTAGATAAATTTTTCATTTCAATGGAAGTAAAAGATAAATCATCATCCTCCGAGCCTTTTCCCAATTATATTGGGGTCGGCTTCCAGTCTAGCCAGATGCGGCTGAACATCAGTATTTTACACGGAGCGACTGCCATCAGACCCCCGCAACCCAGTTACTGGAAGTAAAAGATAAATAGCAACATAATATCACAATCAAGTAGGTAATCCAGTCTAAATCTTGATTATGATAATTTAAGTATCAGAATCCAGTATTATAAATAAGAATCATAATCGAGTATCAGAATCAAGAATCACAATGTAGTTGTATCAGTAAGGTAAAAAATGAGAAATGTCTAATTTCAATCGGTTGAGTAGATCCAAGAATATGGCTTTACCTTTCCACAAACTGTTACAGTTTGATATTTGCAAATTTTTAGGAAGTGAAAACAAAATGAGATGAAGTGAGTATCATAAAAATATCGTAAAAATCAAAATAATTTAAAAATTGTTCCACAGTACTGCATTGATATGTTGTTATTTTTACATGATGTTATTTCCTACTTCCACTAACACAGCAGTGTCACTCCGATTCGCGGTACAGCGGTACGGTACGCTGAGGGTGTATGAAAATTCTTGATGACATTGCTGCATCAGTCTGCTCGTGACCACGATCAATGAAACCTGCTCGAAACGTCGGGCTTAAAATAGGTATGTGTGCGTTAATTCCCGTTTCATAATAAGTTATAATGCAACGCGAAAGTTTGAAAGTAAAAATACGACATATTCTAAAATAGTAGCATTTTCCTATTTCTGTTACCTGGTTGAGTTTTTTTCTGACTGTACATAATATGTTAATTTGATTTCGGGTGATTCGACCGCTTTCATTTTTACAAAAAGAAAAAGGCGTAATTTTACCCCATCATATATTTCGGTGCAGTTGAACAGACGCCTAATACGTTTGTTAAAAAATCAAGAGGTGGCTTTTGACCTTTTCGGGTAAGTTTGTTTCGGGTAATTCGCCACCTAAGTCGGGCAATACCATGGATGATTAGTTTATTGATCTATGTCAATAATATGAAAAATGTAAAATGTAAGTATCATATGGCCAATAATGTTTTTACAGTAATTCTATATATTCCTGCCAACAACAAATATGCTGTCTATCAGTATGAGTCTGTCATGCTCGATGGTGGCGTTAGTATCGGGTCGTTAAGTTTCCTTCAATATGGTTGAGTTAAGCAATGGCTGATGCTCGCGTCGTGCTCGTGAACGGGTGCTTTCTGTCGGGACAGGTCAGCTCCTACATACTATGGCAACTCTTTTTAGGTTTATTTCTAAAAGCAATATTCTCATTATTTTATTATTTTTAACGCATTTACGCATGCGAAGCGAAATCTAAAGATTTAAATTGTGGAAAAAAAAATCGCTCACGAGCAGGCTACGAACCTGCGACTCCTGGCTCAGTACGCCAGTGCTTTACCCATAAAGCAACCGTAAACACTGCTCGTGGTATCGAAATTTTCCTCCACTATGATACGTCTTGGTGACGTCAGCGATATCTTATTAAGAAACAGTGTTTCTTATCCGACTCGACTAATTTTGCAGTTAATTCAAAGTCGTATAGATATGTCCACCCTTACTAATTATAATATTCAATGACAATATTCTCACTTTTAAACTCTTGTTTATTTCTGACATTAACCTACATGATACTCACATTATTTAAACTCTTGTTTATTTCTGACATTAACCTACATGATACTCACATTATTTAAACTCTTGTTTATTTCTGACATTAACCTACATAATACTCACATTATTTAAACTCTTGTTTATTTCTGACATTAACCTACATGATACTCACATTATTTGAATGAATTTGATGTAATCAACAATACCCTAACAATAACCTATTTTAAAAAGAGTACATCCATGGAGTTTTTTGCCGGTTCTTCTTTCTTCATAGGACCCACAATTTGGAATCGTGCGACTAGAGCCTGACGTTTCAAAAGTGCCTGTAATTCTTCTTCTATTGTGTCGACATGAGCTACATAACGATAATAGCTCATGCCGTGTGAAAAAGATTAGCCAGTTAGCAGGTTTGTAGCGGGGCTGACTGCCCAGGGTGCACCGGATGACCAATTAAATATCGTCACTTGTGGAGGCTCTTTTAATGCATCTTATCCATAACGACTGGCATAGATATTCGTATGACAACCGGAACCTACAGTTTAACGTGCTCTCCGAGACACGGAGGAGTCTAGAAGTGTAACAAAGTGGTCGCCCATCCTCGGACCGACCGCGGCTAGTGCAGCTTAACCTCGCAGATCATGCAATCCACGCAGTTATTACTTAGCCACGAGCCCCTCTACATAATAGTTAGACTATTAGTTCTGGATAAAAACTCAACGTATAATAGCACGGCTCTCACTGAGAGCTGAGATCTGGTTGAGAGTTTCTCAGCCAGATAGATGGACGCCCTGAAGAACTAAGAACTGTCAAAGTTATTCAAATGACAGTCGGAATACTCTGGTGGCGCGGAAAGGCTTGCCCATGGTATAATTGCCGGCACGAGTCGTGAGCACAGATTCCACTACGTAAGTGGTCGAATCTCTGTTCACAGTATAACAGACCACAAACTGGCACTTGCATTGGCTTAATTACATGATAATGCATAATTAAATATACGTAGAAAACGGAATACTAGAATACGGTGACGACAGAGACTATAACGCAGGTACAATTTGTGCTCACGTCTCGTGCCGGGAACTATAAGCCTGTTCTTACTCGTAGATCCAGGTTCATGGTATAATAAGGTATAGCAAAGAGTCTCCCCTCGAGGATGAGTGTTGTGCCATTATCTATTTCAAATCTCTTGCATTTTTTTAACTCTAAATATCATTAATCAATTCACTTTGTATTGAAGTATAAGTGGAGTATAACAAGATGTGTTAAGGACATTGCTACCAGGTTTTAAACAAAGGCATGCTGACGCACCTATTTCTTTAAACCTTAAGATGTCTCGATGACTCAAGTAGCCCTTAGCATTCTCTTATCACACTTGATATAAAGACAACAGATTTTTTCTAGAAGATTAAATTTTAGTAAAAAAATATATTTAACTTCGTAATATATCATAATCAGCCTATTAGTGTTGCACTGCTAGTCATGGGCATTCTTTTTTGAAATTACATGTGCCGAGAAGGAATATGGGCCTGCGGGCGGCAGACTCGGGGTAGCCCGCCGCCCGACCAGTCAAGGCCCGTGTCGGTGACGCGTTGTGTTCCGCGCGCGCTTGTCAGGAGGAGGGTGCTGCCGATGTTAAGGCCGCACAGGGAGAAGGGGCTCACCTACTAGTGGCGGCCGGGGCCTGTCGGGGGTGGTTGGTGAATGCAGAGCGTTTCCCACGCCCCCAGCCAAAGGTAAGTAGAGGAACACCGTGGTAGTCGTAAGAGTCCGACACTGGCTCGGTCTTCCTCGGGTGGAGTGCGTCCATAAGGATTTCCCCACGAAATAAAAAAGGGTCGAGAAGGAATGGAAAGGAAGCATGGCCTTAGTTCTCCGCGCTGGCCAGATGCTGGTTGGTGGACCTAAAAGGATGTTTAAAGTTGTTTTATTAAATAAAAAAAATATAAAAAAAACTTTATTCACAATTACAAAGGAACAACCTTAGTAAACCGTATTGTTTACATAACAATTAACTACTAGGTAATTAGGTATAGGTACTTTCAGCGTAGTTATACTGTTATCTACATAAACACCACTGAATCCATACACTAAATATGTTGAGGACAACCCAAGGATCATGAAAGTAAACAAACGATCTGTTGAAAGGCACTTGCCATATGTATTAAAATTGAAAGTACACTCGTTCCTACGTAGCTCTGTTCTAGGCGACTAATACGTTATTCTTTCTTCAGGCTTCAGGACGTCAGGATCAGTTCTTCATAGGTTGAGGTCTTGATCTGAAGCGTAGAACGAGTGACGATCGAATGAAATATTGCCCACCAAAAATGCCGCTTATTCACCCGCTTAAGTAGTATTCAGCGGGGCACAAGTGGCGCGTAGTGCGCCCTGCGGCTGCTCTGTTCTTCCAACATTTTTACAAGTCATAGCTAGTTGTAGTTATGTATGGCTTATGACCTGTGATTGGTTCATGGTTTATGACTCATCAAACTGTGATTGGCTGATGATCTGTACCTAGCTATAGTGTGAATATAGCTAGATTTCATGCCCTTGTTACTTTGTGCATAACGTTTCAGCTGAGTTAGCACAAGTTTTCAGTTACATTAATTAAGTTCAGGCTTGCGTCCGCAACAAAATATTTATCATAAATAATTAGGTAATCGGTTGTTGAATTGATTCACACTGTCCTCCGTACTAGTTTAAACTATATCACGGTAGGACATATTACCTTCGTGATTTAAATTCAAATTATATTATTTATAAATTACTACAGAACACCCGCGTCTTCGGCCGCGTGGATCTTTCGTTTTTCAGGATATAAAGTAGTGTCTTTCTCCAGGTCCCATGCTACCTTTTTGCCAAACTTTGGCTACGATCGCGGTTCAGTGGTTTAGTCGTGATTAGGTAACAAACAGACAGACAGTAACATTCGCATTTATAATATAAGTGCGGATTAGTAAATTAACTTGTCATCATCTCAAAAAGTTGACTATAAAGTTTTTGTGGTTCCTGTTTTCCCCGTGGAAAATATGTATAAAAAATTAATAGATTATTTTATTATTTTGAACGCATTTACGCATGCAAAGCGAAATCTAACGATTTAAATTGTGGAAAGAAAAAATCACTCACGAGCAGGATTCAAACCTGCGACTCCTGGCTCAGTACGCCAGTGTTTCAGTGTTTCTTATTAAGATATCGTTGACGTCACCCAAAGACGTTACCAAAGTGGAGTTTAAATTAGATACCACGAGCAGTGTTCACGGTAGCTTAGTGGCTAAAGCACTGGCGTACTGAGCCAGGAGTTGCAGGTTCGAATCCTGCACAAGAGCAATTTTTCTTTCCACAATTTAAATCATTAGATTAATAGATAATTTGGTATTTATCAAAACGCCCGCCAAATATCGGGTTGGCTTAGTCACCATCTATATGATGGTGTCTGATGCCGAGTTTCTCAGCATCCTAAAAAACGTCCTCTTCAAGGACCCCACCTTTATCGCCAACTATGGCGACTTGTTTGGCAGCGCTTTTGCCGCCAAACAACCTGACGTCCCCGACTCTCCAGAGTCGCCCGATACCCCCCCGCCCCTAAGGAGGAATAGGCGCCCCGCCCGTTCCGACAGTGATGAGGAGAGGCCGAGGTCTCCGCGTGGTCCGCCTAGGCGTTCAGCCAGCCTGGACCATAAGGACCGTACCCCCTCACCTCTCCCCACCCCAGCCCCCACTCAATATCCTGATCGCTCCCCAATCCCATCAGACCAAGAGATGTCTTCGGACAGTGAGGTCAACTCAGACGAGGCCGGTGCCTTTACCACGGTAGTGGGCAAAGGTAAAAAACGCGGCCGAAAAACAAACAAGGCCGAGGCTCTCGCCTCAAAATCTTTAAAACTCTCCGAGGCAAACCCTGCCCCGGCCCCTACCCCCCGTCCCGCCTCTCACTCCTCCTCGCAGGATAACAGGCCCCCCTCCCCTCAGGAACATACCTCACCTTCCCAGAAGAAGGTGCCCATCCCGCCTCCCTTATTCATCCAGGATAAGGAATATTGGACCAGGATATCCGACTGGTGCAATCAAAATAAGATAAATTTCACTAGTGCCCGCCCCACACAGCAGGGCATTAAAGTAGTTGTCCCCACCCCCACTGATTACCGCAACCTTACCAGGTTGCTACGCGAGCGTGGTGTGTCTTTTCACACCTACGCACTCCCAGAGGACCGACTCCTTAGAGTTGTGATCCGAGGGATTCCGTCCGAAGTCAGCTGCACGGAAGTGCACGCCGACCTCGATCGTCAAGGGATCCCGGTTGCAATAACCCACCGTATGTTCCGTGGTAAGCACGGGGAACCCTATAACATGGTCCTTGTCATTTGCCACCCTGGCGAAAACGCCAAAAACATCTATAATATAAAGACCGTATGCAATTTATCAGGCATCACGGTCGAGCGCCCCCACAAGTCGAACCAGCCTGGTCAATGCCACCGTTGCCAGCTGTATGGTCACTCCCAGCGTAACTGCTACGCAAAGCCCAGGTGCGTTAAGTGCCTAGGCGATCACGGGACTACCGAGTGCGAGCGTCCCAAGGAGAGGGACCAGTGCACGGAGCCCCCTAGCTGTGTCCTTTGCCGCAAAGCCGGGCATCCAGCAAACTATCGCGGATGCCCCAAAGCCCCCAAAATGCGCAACGCCAAAATGGCAAAACGCGCCTCCGACCGCGTTGCGAGGGAAGCCCCCTCCTACGCAGCCCCCCTCCATTACCAACCACCCAACCCTAGAGGCCCACTCGGGCCCTCCCCTAATTTCCACGGCCCACTCGGGCCCAACCCCTGGTTTAAGGGTAATCAAAAGCCCCAATACCCACCTCTTCCGACCTCTCGTCTCGCGCCCCCGGCCTCAGAGCCCCCCGCGCTGATGAACTTACCCATCCCCGCACCTTCTCTCAGGCCCAAAACTGCACCAGCAGCTAAAGCCCCCCCCCCTATGAGAACCCCCCCTCCGGTAAACTACCCCGGCCTTCTGCCGAGAGAATACCTCGAACCCCAGTCAGGGGAAACCCGTATTGACGCCTACTCTAGACTCTGGGCCTTTACCCAAGGCATCCACGAGCAGCGCCTTCAGGTACTTACCAAGTACCAAGACATCTATAGAATACTTAATTCCAATTATAATGTATAATACGGCCCCACCCAAAAGATTCAAACCCCGTTCCCTAAATTTAGGCTTCTTTAATGCCCGAGGCATTAGTGGTCAACGCGATGACATAGCTGTCTTCTTGCGTGAGCACCAACTTGACATATTACTCGTTCAAGAGTCCTTTCTCAAGCCCCACTGTCGTAATCCCAACATAGCCAATTATAGGCTGATTAGAAACGACAGAACGTACACCGCACTAGGCGGAACGCTAATCTATTACCGCAATTCTTTATATTGCATCCCCATTGATCCCCCAGAGCTAGCATGCCTGGAGGCTTCAATCTGTCGCCTAGGCATGACAGGGCACCAGCCCATCACCATAGTCTCGGCCTATAGGTCCTCAAACAAACCCGCGAGTCTGCTCGAGGACGACCTAAAATCCTTACTCGATCTTAGTAATTCTGTAATTATAGCAGGCGATCTAAACGCCAAACATTGCTCATGGAGCTGTGTCTCCAATAACACCGCTGGTGTTCAATTAGAAGAACTTAGCGACAGACTTTCCTTTGACGTCATCGCCCCGATGCGTCCCACTCACTTTCCCGACACAGTAGGGCAACGGCCCGACATCCTAGATATAGCCCTCTTAAAGCGCGTAAACCTCGGTATTCGCTCTATCGAGGTAATTCAAGAATTAGACTCAGATCACCGACCTGTGATCATTCAACTGGGTCCCCGAGGTGGTCCCTCGGATCCCGGTACTCCACCCTTAACTAAAACAATAACCGATTGGAGGAGACTAGAGGACCGCCTCAAATCTACCTCATCCCCCCAACTAGATTCAATCCCTGACTCCATCGAGACAGTCGCGGATACGGTGGCCGCGATCACCTCGCTCACCAACCATGTGCAGTCCGTAGTGGGCGAATGCTCACGGCAGGTTCCGATGCTGGATGACCAGCGTCTGAAACTGCCGGACGATATAAATGAGTTGAGGACCGAGAGGAACGCGGCCATCCGTGCCTATGACGCTTTTCCCAACGAAGCCAACCGTGCCCATATGCGCTCTTTGCAGAATACTGTAAAAAGACGTGTAGCTCAGGTACGGGAGGATCGCTGGGACAAGGAAGTCAGCGAAATCCAACCGTCTCATTTAGCCTTCTGGGCACTTCAACGCAAACTCAAATGCGAGACCACGGCAGCTATGCCCCCCCTAAATCGACCCAATCAAAGGCCGGCCTTTGATGATGACGAAAAAGCCGAATGCTTAGCCGACAGCTTGGAGTCTCAATGCACTCTCAGTACGCTTCCCGTAAGCCAAACCCACCTTGACAAGGTTAATTCAGAAGTAGAGCGTAGGTCAGCCCTCCCCCCCCCCCCCAATAGATGACCCTGATGACCCGCTCCCACCGATCACCCCTGACGAAGTTCTCTCTATAGTCAAGGATCTTAAGCCCAAAAAAGCCCCCGGCGCAGACGGCATCACCAATAAGGTGTTGAAACGTTTCCCTGCCACCCTAATCGCTCTAATGACCGTCATCTTCAATGCGGCATTTAAAAACAACATCTTTCCCCAGGCTTGGAAACAGGCTACGGTAATCGGTATTTCAAAACCGGGCAAACCAAAAGCCGAGCCGAGTAGTTACCGGCCGATTAGTCTCCTCAATGTCTTCGGTAAAATCTACGAGAAGCTTATTTATAAGCGACTCAAAGATTTCGCCGACTCAAATAAACTCCTTCCCGACGAGCAGTTTGGCTTTCGTACAAAGCACTGCTGCGTTAATCAACTGCACCGCATTGTAGAACACATCAGTGCAGGCTTCGTACGCGGTCAAATGACCGGTACTCTCTTTTTCGACGTAGCAAAGGCTTTCGATAAAGTGTGGCACAACGGCTTATTATATAAGCTGTACACTATGAATGTGCCACATCGTCTCGTGCTCATCATCCGAGACTACTTATCGAATCGTACCTTTTGCTATCGCATAGAAGGGGCTCTCTCCTCCCCCCATCCCATTCACGCCGGTGTGCCACAAGGCTCCGTGCTCTCCCCCCTACTGTTCACGCTGTACACCAGCGATATTCCAAAATGCGGTGCAGCCCGTATTGCCCTTTTCGCCGACGACACGGCAATCTATTACTCCGGCAGGAGCCATGTCGCTATTTCTCGTACCCTCCAATCCGCGGCCAACACCCTAGGTGACTGGTTCCGGAAATGGAGAATCGAAGTCAATCCCGAAAAAAGTGCAGCGGTCCTCTTCGATAAGAGACCCCTGTCACAGTATCGTAAAGAATTAAGCGTACCAGTCTCAATGTTCGGAAAACAGATCCCATGGCAACGAGAAGCCAAATACCTTGGCGTGATCCTTGACCGTAGACTGACTTTCAGACCGCATATCCGCAAGGTGAAAAACCGTGCCGCCTTCGTCCTCGGACGTCTCCACCCCCTACTCAATGCGCACAGTAAGTTGCCCACTCCTCTCAAAGTAAGGATATACACCACCTGTATCCGCCCCATACTCGCCTATGCTAGCGTTGTGTTCGCACACGTTAAGCCGGTGAGAATTCACATACTCCAAACCCTCCAAAACCGTTTCATGCGAAGGGCCGTAGGCGCCCCCTGGTACGTACGCAATGTCGACCTCCACCTAGACCTCAAACTGCCGACCATCAAGCAGTTTTTCAAGCGTGTCTCAAAACGCTATTTCGATTCCGCTCCCAAGCACCCCAACCCCTTGGTCGTGGCGGCCACCGTCTACCAGCCATCTGCTATTAGCAAAACCCGACGTCCCAGACACACACTCATTGAGCCCGATGACGCTATTACACTCCTCCAGGAGTCAGATAAAAGTACAAGCACACTCCGACGCCGTCGTCCAAAATATCGTCCCCGCCGGCGAGGACCGACGCGACACACACACAGAATCCGAGAGTCCGACTCTCGAGAAACAGAAACACATGCCGACGCAGCACCGGCTGCTGGGGGGATCAGTGGCGGGGTCCCCCTGCTGCACCCTGAGTCGAGGTCCGAGCTCCCCCCTGGGGACGCCCTCACGGTGTAAGCAACCGGAGATAATCTCGTCACGCGAGACCGGCCCTATGCTCTAGAGTAGTTCCTAGGAGCAGGCTATTGCGTAGCCACTGGTTAGGTTTTCTAGGTAGGTCTTAGCCTCGCCGGCGAGGCTTGCCGCTTCACGGCGTTTAGCACGTCACCCGATAGGGACCGAAAGTCCGCTACTTTCGAGGTAACCAATTCGATGCAGCAACGGCTGCTAGGGGGACATAGGAACTGCGGGGTCCCCCTGCAATGCCCTAGCGAGGTTCGAGCCCCCCCCTTGGGGGGCGCCCGCCCGATTACGCGCGGTATTGATGCCGCGCGCATCTAGTTTGTAAGTATGTAGGGAAAAAACCTTCGGCGAATGGAGTCCCACATGGGACTCTCCGCCAACTAAGTCCGGTTAAGCAGAAATGGGACTTCGGTCCCACCTGCGAGAGCCCATTCGAAAAAAAAAAAAAAAAAAAAAAAATATCGGGAGTTGCTAGTGTCAACAGTCTGGTTGACATTCAGATACAGAAATAAATGGCTACCCTTTGTGCAGGCGAGTAGGATGGTAACATCCGATGTCGTAACACAGGCATATAGCAGAAGATAAGTCGTGTGAAAATATGATTCCCGAGTCACCTTCCACCTCCTGCTAAGAAATTGATTACCACTTGCTTTAACGGTGAAGGAAAATGTTGTGAGGAAACCTGCACACCTGAGAGTGTTCCATACAGTTATCGATGGTGTGTGTAATCTGGCAACCCGCACTAGGCCAGCGTGGTGGACTAAGGTCTTAAATTTCTCATTCTAAGTAGAGGCACGTGGCCAACTGCCCAGTAGTGGGACAATGTCACTTTCTGAGGACGTCAAAAGTGGCATCTGACGTGTATTGAGCATTCACGAACAGTAGTAAAGGATCCGTTCTAGAACTGAATCTTCGGTTTCAATACAGGATCAAAGTCTGGGTCCATATTTCCAAATATACCATTATTGCTACATACACCCACAACATAGCTACCAAATTCTTGACACTTTTGTAACAAGTTCCTATGGCAAGTACAGTCTAACAACGCAATTAGTATCCAGGGTCGCCAGATATAGATGAAGTTACCTCAGGGGATTATGGATGTTTTCGAGTGATTTATCATTTTAATATCGGATAAAGTTAAACTGTATTTATACAAAACCCTAATCAAACCGTGCTATACCGGGCTTGTTTATTTCTGACATTTACCTACATTATACTCACATTATTTGAATAAATTTGATGTAATAAACAATAACCTATTTGAAAAAGAGTAGGTATATCCATGGAGTTTCTTGCCGGTTCTTGTCTATAGGACCCACAATTTGGAGCCGTGCAACTGGAGCCCGACGTTTCAAAAGTGCCTGAAATTAGGTTTATTTGAAATAAAAAACATTCGAATTTAGAATTTATAATAATTTTCCAAGAAATCTTCATCTATATCTGGCGACCCTGGATACTAACCCTGGATACTTGCTTTGTTAGAGTGTACATCATGATATGTATGTGAAAATCTAGAAATAGAGCTTATTAGAGAATGTGTTTGCCTTTGTCCCTTTCCAACATTTGACTTGCACCCGTGTGTAGACTGACTTTAAATAAAATTAGATTTCTCTTTAACTAAACAGGCAATCCTTTTCATGAACTATCATTTATTCCTTCCCTGCATGCCTGCAGCATCGTTTGATCTGCATACTGTGTTTCTACAGGCTCTGAATCAGCATCTTAATATGTGGGTAATTTTCCCACAACACGGGAAATTCGCCCACATTACAGGCATTCTATCCTTACTACCATAGAAATCTAAATAATAAGGTAATAGAAATGGTATCTACTGTCTTTAACTACCGGATCGTATGTCGCCGGTTTTCCTCTACTAACACATAAATACGCAATTACGCCCACCATGTTTCTAGCATTCAATGCAAAATAAATTAAGCCTAAAACAATTACGCTGTTAGATATGCTGCAAAATACAACTTTAGTGACTCGGCGTCCAAAACAGCACTGATGATCAAGCAAACGGTTCGCGCACTGGTGTCCTACGAGACACCTGTACGCGGCGACATGTTCACGCGCCTTTACCACTTCTCATAATCATCATCATCATCATCATTTCAGCCGAAAGACGTCCACTGCTGGACACAGGCCTCCCCCAAGCATCGCCACAACGACCGGTCCTGCGCTTTCCGCATCCAGCGGATTCCCGTGACCTTCACCAGGTCGGCGGTCCACCTTGTGGGGGGCCAGTACCACTTCTATTACGTTACATTATTTTTAATACCCTTTTTACGAATTGTCCACGCACGCTGCGTACGTATCTATTTAGACTAGGATTGAATATAACTATGTGCCTCCTATTACATGGCAAATTTTCCCACAATATAGGCAGTTCTTCCACTACACAGGCAAATATTATGTAATTGTCCTTCTGCCCTTTCCCTACATGCCAGCAGCATCGTTTGACCTGCACACTGGGTACGTATAGACTGGCTCTAAATATAGAAGTGAAGTGGCGAAGTCCGCGAACCGGCCGCTCCTATCGCGGATTTTAACTTTTTTTTTACGCGTTTGTGTAAAAACGCCAGTCTTATGTTTTGTGTCCATTGATATGTGGAACAGGAGGCGTTGTTGTATGGCTGGCTACCATTTGTCAACTATTCAACGTCTGTCTAAAACGCAGAGTTCAGCAATAACATTTAATTGCATTTAATGAATTTATGTAAAAACATGACCTGTAATTGCGGGTCGCACCCTTAGCAATGAGTGACATCACTAAGAGATCTTTCTCTTCTTAGCTTCTTAGCGAATGGAACTTAACCACAAAATGAACACTTTAAACCCAGCTCATCATAATCAAGGTATAGTTAACACAAACAGATGTTTAAGCTGCAAGTTAATCGGCTTAGTCATTCAGTTTCTTGGTATTTGTTGTTCCAGAGTGTGTAGGTCGACGAACCATCGCGGCATTGTGACCATTATCCTTATATACTTCTCCATAGCATTGTCTATAAAATGTATAATTAAACACGGTTTAATTTTAAACCAACAGGGCTGAGACGCATCTTCCATTTCGGCGATGAGTTTTGGACGCATTTCTGTATGGTTCTAGGATTTCTTATATTATTTCGTGGCTATGGGTGAGTTTACAGACCAAAAAAACTATTTTGTAGGCAGCCTGGCCGTACAAATAACATTTTCAACAAACTTGCTCGTAAAGTTGCTCTTATAGCATCGCTTTTAGGTTAATAATGTGGCTTATAACGCACGCGTGCTTTTGTCATTATATTATCGCACTAGTGCTTTTTACTTTACAGTTTAATTTTAAATCGCAGCAAAGAGTTTTTATGCCTGAACTAAATTTAAAAAAATTTGGGAATAAATCAACTGTATTAATTTAAATATGCTATATAATGGCTATATAATCATTTCATGATTAATATGGCATTTCATCAAATTATTAATTTTTGTCAACAAATTAGTATTACTTTGTGTTATAAACTTTGACAAGATACCTATACACCAAATGTCAAGAACAAAAATTTGATACATTCAAAACCTTGCCGATTTGCGTAGCACACGCGAATTACGCACACACTCACATTCAAACCAAGCCAAACTGTTTATTGTATTTCGAATCACCGAACGTGTCACCACGACACTTAACTGTCAAGGAGCTTTGAAAAAAATCTTGAAATGCCTTCGTATGTCGTGAAACGGTGCAAAAATAATTCTACAGCGCATAAAAAATCAGATGGAATTACATAAAAAATCAGATGGAATTACATAAAAAATCAGATGGAATTACTTTTCACAAGTTAGTAATTTATTTTAATCATATTTTAATGTTTACAATTCATTTTCTTGTAACCTTACCGCGGCAAGGAATATTCCTGTGTTGCATGTTAATAAATTATAATTTACCCCAGAAGTCGGGTAAAATTAATCGTCATGTTATTTTTACGCTTTTTTTGCTTTTTAGCTTTCGAAAGACCATAACAGAAAAAAAGAGTGGGTTGAAGTAATACGTAATAGCATAAATGAAAATAATTGGTCACCATCCAATTATTCACTCATTTGTAGCGAACACTTTGTTGAGCATGATTTATACATGACTAAAAGCGTGATCCCTCCTTTTGCTCTGCGCCGCAGTCAGGTGAAGATTTCTATTAAAACAACATAATTAATCCTTCACATCTACCACAATGGAATCCAATGTAATGAGTAATTTTTGATAATTTTGCAAACAATTTACCAAGGAATAGTACACAAGTATCCAACCAACAGCAGTAATTTTATTTTTAGTTTTAGTATAATGTTCCATTTTGTAAGTAACTACTATGAATAATTAAACCCTGATTAATTATATTTCAATAGTTTTTCTTACATCTAGCATTTTCTTCGCTGCAGTGAAAAGTTGTGTGTTTTGCACGGCTGCAAAATTATTTGCGTCTCGTGCCTTTACATTTGTTTGATAATATTTTAGAATTCAATCTTAAATCTTTCGCTTGCTTTAATAGAAGAAAACGCGCTAAATAACAACTTTACAGTCTTGTATAGCAAATAACTATTTTTTATTATATAGTTATATTCTATGTACGGCCAGGGACACGAATTATTTAGCAAATTGAGACACAAATTTTGCCGTATTTTGCCTTTCTAGCCCTGATCCTAGTAGTTGGTATACTGATAACGAATGACAATAATTGTGATTAGTAATATACGGAAAATTTAAATTGACAGTCAATTTGCTAAACAATCCCTTTCCGTGACTTTTCATAATTGGATCGTATTAATTATTTAAAGACTTGATATTAGTCGTGGTCAGTTGTTTGATATCAGGGGTAAAAAGATTTTATCTAGCAACACTCCCATCGCTGTCAATGTCACTCATACATATGCAGACCCTGCATCAATTCAATATTCCGCTGGAATTTGTCTTGAGTTTTTACTTGGTCTATGGTTATAAATAAATAAATCAATTTATAATATTTTTATATTAGTTTATTCTGTGATTAGGCTGTATGGCGGTTTCCTTCGACAACCTGCGCGCGCATAGCTGAATGTCACCGCACCATTTTTATCATTTTTCACAAATTCAATATTTGTCTAAAATGTGTAATTTATGTTTTTTTCCTCGCAAGTGTATTGAAAAACGTCGTATGACGTGTGAGTGAGCATTGACTATTATACTCTCGGCTCCATTACGCCCTCGCCTTCGGCTCGGGCTGCAAATCAATCCAGCCTCGAGTATAATTATAATAGTCAACTTAGCTCACTTGTATCATAATGTACTATTTTCTGTTCAGAATTCGTCTACCATAAAGCCCAATAGACACCTAATGTTGAATCTAATGTGTCTCAAGATGTAAATTGTAGTAAGAAAAAATCTCAAAATCTTTGCCTTGAACCTTTTGCCTTTTTGTTTTCGGGTAAAAATTCTCATGGATATCCTCTGTCTAGGGAACGCGGATAAATGTCGACCTCCTACCGACTAAAGCCACACGGTGCCCATTCTCAGTAAAAAACATAGGAGCCCCGGGAACTCCAATGGACCGCACCGGAGCCCCTCTAACGCGAAAGCCTTTGGCACTCCCAGCAAAACCACATTGTCTCCTGCACAGCAGCACGCGACCACTACATGCTGCTGTCCTCCCCAGGTTTGCTTATTAGACGCCCCCTCTTAGCGTCCATGATCCCGTAGAACTAATTGTACCTATGAAAATATTATGGAAAGACCATGGTGAGTAACAGCACTTGTGCAAAGTGACAAAACATTGACAGCCGCTTCATGAAACAAGCCCTCCGACTATCAAAACAACTGCTGCGTTCAGTCACAGCTGCTATAACTGGCCACAAACATGTCTTTGTCATAGGTGTTACAGACAGCCCACTGTGCAGAGCCTGCATAGTAGAAGACGAGACAGCAGCTCATGTGCTTCTAAACTGCGTTGAGGTCGCCACATACCATGACCATGTACTTCGGTAACCCAGGTACTCTCCGAAAGATCACTAGCAAAACCAAGGCGTTGCTGGCGTTTCTTGGGGAGTTGGGGTGGATCCAGCGACAACACAGCCCCTAGACGGATATTGTTGAATTTAATGCGTACAAACAATTCTGCCACTAGCTGAGGTATGAGGAAGCGGGGTACTGCGATCCGGTTGGCCCTGACAATGTCATTATGTCATAGAAACTTCAAACTTTGTAGGGTTAGAGACGAGACAGATTTAGATTCAACACGATATAATATCGATAAAATATTATTTTATCGATATTATTTTTATGTAATACGTAGTATTAATTATAAGGATTTTAGCTTCTTATTTCTTTTAATATTATTTAATAATAAAGTATTTAATATACTAATAATAATAGTAAGTAGGTATTACATGTAGGGAGGGAGTATTTCAAAATTATCTTAATTTTGAAAGTAAGACGGGTGCTCTGTACTTTCAGAATTAAGATAATTATATCTTTAAAAATATCTTTATGTATTTATTTGATGTTGAATATGGAGTTATTATTTTGTAAAGCGGATATTTTAAAAGAGGTAATTGTCCGTTTACATAGTAAATAAATATTAAATAATAAAATAATTGATTTAGTAGTAGTATTATATTATTTATTTTACCCAGCAATATTAAACAAAATGTTACATTAACATACTAGGTACTACGTCTAGGTATAAATATTATTGTACCTACTTAACATTTAAAAGTGAACACAGCATGGAACAAAAACAAATATTATTGCAAACTATAACAGCTAATTAGCACGTAAATAAAACGTTATTCAAAAGAAAAGAACCTACTCAAAAATAACTTAAATTTAAAGGACAAAAAAAAAAAAAAAAACTAATCACCACTAATCATTTTTTAAATAAATTAATTTTATATATGTATAGCCTTCGAATAGTGCATGTGTAACTTTGAGCTTTTATAATAAAGCCATTATAAATACCATTCGATATAATCAAATAAAACAAATTTTGTGACTAATGAATATAACAACTAATAACTGTAATTTGGTTCTAGTACTCGCTGGCAGCTACCGCGGCACCACTCACTTCGCTCGCTCACAGTTCTAACCTTACCTAACCTATTTGATATATTTCTGATTGTTTTTATATAAACAATGTTGAATTAGACAGTAAACTGTACAATTGTCGTCAATGTAACCTCAAATTATGCGACTGCTCAAGAGGTATCTTTTGGGTATTGAAATCTTTTTTATTATTTTATTTTAGTAGTAATTGAAAGCGAAATTCTGATAGTACTGAGTAATTTTTTCAGTGTTTACGTGTCAAACCGCGATTGACAGTATTATTGTGATATTTAATAGGTTTTAACAAAACCAAACATTTTCAGGGATGTAATAGTGCGATTGATTTTAATTGAGGAAGTTTTTCGCAAAGAGGCCTTCGAAAGAAGTAAAAGACCAAGTAGCTTCATGGTGAAATATTACACATCCGTGCAAATCTTAAATAAAATCGAATGTGACACAAAAGTTGTTATTTTACTAAATCATTCATTCCTAGCTGTGCTTGTGACCCTGTCCGTGTGGAAGTTGTAAATTAACATCGTGGGCCTTACTCCCGACTGATTCAAGCTCTGAACCAAATCGAGCTAATTTCAATTCCTAGAAAAAAGCAGTACGATTTGACACTAACTCGAATTCAAATTCGATTGATACAGCACTCGAGCCAGGCGGGGTCAGGAGTAAGGCTTAGAAGTGGGTAGCTACTCTAATAACTAGCTAAATAGCGGCTATTCAACAAATAGCCATGGCTACTTCGATCAATGGCTACGATATCTGTCAACACGATAGCTAGCTATTGGCTACTGCTTCGAATAACCAACAAGTTTACGGTGTAGCGGGCAGCCGCCGCGCTGCCGTGAGCTGACCAAGTAAAATTGCTATTGGCTATTGGTAGCTAGCTAGCGACTTTCATTATTTTTACGATTTCTAACTTAACTTAGTAGTCAATTAGGTTTAAAATCGTTTGAGATCTATAATTTTGTTTGTACAACAAAAGAAGGGTCTTTTGTTGTAGTTTTTACTGTAATTTTATTAGTTAATTTTAAATTTTCAATGTTTTCGACAGTTAAATATGTAGTAATTAGTAATACGTAATAAATGTAAAAATACGTACGTACGAAGGAAAGTCATTTTTTTTCAACAATACAATACAAATACTGTTGTACACAAAAGAAGATAGCAACATATATGACTTCTATAGAACACATGTACAATGGGCGGTCTTATCGCTCCAGGCGATTTCTTCCAGATAATCTTAGGATGGACAATATGGGCAAGTAAAGAGAGGGGTAGTACGCAGTGTAACAACATAATAGAATACATATACTACATAACATAAATACTATACATATATCTATAACAAAACTACATAAATATAAGATACAATAAACATAATAAATACAATACAATATGTCTAAATATTACATAATGTACCTGCCGGAAATTACAGTGATGATAGGTAGCGATCATTTACCAGTTTTTTAAATATAGGCAAAGATTGAGCACGCCTCACTTGTACTGGCAAAGCATTCCACAGGCGAGCAGCCTGAACTGTAAAAGAATTACCAAAGAAATTTGTGGAATGCGATGGTATCGCCAACGTGAGGTTTTCTGATGACCTTAAGAGCCTCGAATGTGTGTCACGAAGGAACACTAACTAACTAAAGGACTAACTAAAGGAACTAACTAAAGGAGCATTCTTTGCTAAGATCATTTTTCTCTAAGGTCAATGACCTTTGAACTAGGACGTCTTAAGTATTTTTCAGTTTTCTCTCTATAACTCAAAAATGTATAATCACATTATACTCAAAATAATTTTAAAAGAGAGTTTTTACAAAGGTCTATCAACGTGGAGAATTATAAGTATCTACGTTACATAGTTTAGAGATGGCAGGGGGGGGGGACACATTGCAAGCCACTTTAGCTGGCTATATTTCGCAGATGGTACACCTGATAAAAAAGTGGTGTATGAAACATTACCTTCATTTTAGTAGACCTATTCAATGATACCACACACGAGGGGGTGAAGTGAAAAAAATATTTTCATCCCCATTTCACATGTATGGGCGCCACCCCTAAAATACACAATCACGCATTTTTTATTCTTTTAAAATTGAGATCTATATTTAAACTATCTTTTAACAAAATTACATGTACTTATATTTATAACTGTAGAAGTTATTAAGCTGTAAAGGATTAGGACAGACGGACAGATGGATAGACGGACAGACGGACGGACATGACGAAACTGTAAGGGTTCCTTGTAGGACTACGGAACCCTAAAAAAGGTACATATATCATTTATCGTGTACGTATCGGTCGGAACAAAAGTTCGTTTATCGTTGAACGGGAGTAGACTCCCTGGCTGTTATAGGTATATAAAGATTGAATGTTTGAAATCGTAGTTTTTTTTTTTTTTGTAGATTGCAAAATATTGTACTACCTATATTTTTCAATTTCGTTGATAGTATGGAGAACTTTGTTTCATCGATAACAGATTTAGTACATCACTAGTTACATTGACAATTAAATAGAGGGAAAGAGATAGTGTATTAAGTGCTTGTGTAAGAAAGAGATGTTTTGTGAAAGACATCAACGTGCCGTCTGCACCTTTGGTGTCCGTTACGAATTAACCAGTATAAGATGAACTCTCATTAAATATTAAATCAGTTGAAAAATCTAATTGGATAATGACATTATTAACTTAACGATGAAATGTTATGCCGTCTTTCTGGACACTCAAAGTCTTGCTGTTTTTACAACACAATCGTACTGTGCAAGAAGTCATTATAACATTTATTTGTAAATTTTGTGTTCACTAACACGGAAGTGTCAACGGCTCACAGAAGTGGTCGTAACTGATTCAAATTGTTTGAGTGGCGGCTTACATACAGGATTTTTCCCTTATGTGTGATAGAAATCGGTCGCCTGTTATGTGGCGTCTAGGGGCTGTGTCGTCGCTGGGTGGATCGGATAACTTCCCACCCGTACGAAAAATACGCGCTTAGACGTGGAATTGCGGCAACCAGCCCGTTACTATACTATAATACCTATGAGGAGTAGAGAATACTATTCGTAGCTCCAGCAATTTTTGGTATAGCTTCGTAGACAAGACCCAACCCATTACTCTATCATAATGTATAGCCTACGTTGTTATAGAATCTTGAGATCAATCATTTTTCCAACGTCACTCAAGATTTTAATCTCAAGATGGCGAGTCATGCTCACACAAAAAACCTTAGGCGTCCAGTCTAGATTGTAGTACTTAGGAATTACGTAAAAAATCTAGCCTTGATTCCAAGTTAAAGGCGATTTTATACGGATTCTTTGTAAGTAATAAGTTGGTTGAACTATGCTTCTCTTACTTAAGACCATGTATTACGAGACGATAATGTCATTATTAATAAACCTTATCTAAGTTTTCTAATACAGCCCAAGTAGCACGCGGGGTTCTATAGTAGCTGACTACCAGGACACATCTGGACGAATACAAGTTTCCCGCACCCCCGGCCAATGGTTGGAAGAGGAACACCGTGGTGGTTTATTCGGTATGTCGGTAAGAGTCCGACGCTGGCTCCACCTTCCACGGGCGGAGTGCGTCCATGATGATTGATTCTATACGTTTTTTAAGTAAACTGTATAGCACGCTATACAGCTCTTATACAACCGACTTGGTCACAAATTTTACAGTTTCAACTTCACAACGACTGCACAATAGCAGTATAGTAGCATTACAATAGCAATATAAGAAGTAGCAGTAGTCTTAAAGCTGATCAACGGCCCCTTTTTTCCATGTGATTGTTCATGCGGACTAATATCATAGAAAACATATTTATTTGCTTCAAAAGTGACGCACAGAATTACCAAAAAATTCAAGAACACAGAACAAATACAGGTACAGAGCCAACAAGTGTGGTAAGATATGCGTCACATCCGCGCAAAACAGCCACCGCTCAGCCATATTGCTGTGCCTCATGCACGGAGCAAAGACAGCGCAACAAGCAAGCAAGCGCACCCTTCCTCCACACGCCTCTCCCAAGTTGTGTTACAACATTCGGTCCTCCACCTTCCGCATCTAGTCCACTTCACCTACCTTCTTCAGGTCGTCGGTCTACCTGGCAGGGGAGTACCCTACGCTGCGTTAGAGAGTTGCGTTCTCCACTCAAAATCTCATCTACTCCAACGGCCATCAGTCCTTCGACAGACATGGCCAGCCCACTGCTACGTCATATTGCTGATCCTACTATCTATGTTGGTCACAGCGGTTCTCCGGATGACCTCGTTAAGAATTTTATCCTTCAAAGAAACTCCAAGCGTAGCTCGTTCCATAGCTTGCTAAGAGACTTTGAATTTGTGGACTACCCCAACTGTTAGTGTTCTCATCTCGGCACCGTAAGTCATGACAGGCAGGACGCACTGGTGGACCTTCGTCTTCAAAGTTTGCATTTCAGCCGACAAGAAGACTCGGAGAAGTTTGCCAAATATTGCCCAGCCCAACTGAATCCTTCTGTCGACTTCTTTCTTCAAGTTATATTCTGGTTAAAGTTTGGTAAAGATTTACATAAACACACGCACTAACAGATAAACAACAATTGTTGATTGGTTCATTTCCGTAGCCAGGATTTCATTTCAGGGCGGGGAGAGGTGTCGATCATTAAAAATTATTTCAATACTGTCAATAACCTTATGTATTATTCCAGGACATGGTCTACCTGTGTGACAAACTTCATCCAAATCCATTTAGCCGTTTTTGCGTGATTGAAAGATAAACAAACATACTTACGCATTTATAATATTAAGTAGGAAGTAGGATTTATTAATACTGTATTTAGACCTTGGGCCTAGGGACCCTCGTTGTTATTTATTTACACAAGTTATCTAATAGGTTGCCATCATAGAAACACGAAAATATCTTTGGTTGCCATGAACTCCTTATTTACGGCATAAGAGCCCAATCACTAGTATTTGACGATAAGAGATTGATGAAACAAGTGTAAGAGAAGAGAGTGGATGGAAGAGTTGGAGGGGAACGACCTCGGTAAACGTATCGCAACTAAATTGCGGAAGTTCTCAAAAAAGGGCAGGTACCCATACTTATAACCCTAACGCTTTTAAAGCTGGAGTGAATCGGCACCTAATAGGTTTGCTCGCTCCATCTTCGTGGAAATCCATAGTTTCTACCTAACCCAATGGGAAACAGGCGTGATATATGTATGTAATGTTTATATGACTAGGATTTATCTAGCTAGGCACAAGTAGCGAGGTCAATGACACTCAGTTTCGCTGATCACCTTGTATAACAGCTGGCTTTGTGATTCGCACATGTAAATTGTAACCAATTGACAAAAATAGGCCACAACAATTTGAGGTTACGAAGCGTGTATGTACCTACTGGTTAATATTGACGTCACGACCAGTGGAAAATGGTCAAAACGTTGCTTAAAATAGGTGTGTACGCGTTAATTCCCGTTTCATATACAATGTGTTATTGATATAACTCAAAACCTCTCAAGGGGTCATTGTACTCATCAGTATGAACAACCTTTACTATGGGAAGAACACTAAAATCGCAAAAAAAAAATCAGATGTTACGTACATTTGTGTTCACATAAATCGACTAAATGTAGGTAAAAGCTAATATTTTTTTCGCGTTTTCAGGGTTGGTCCCATAGTAAAAGTGGTTCATACGTGTTTTAGTTATTGCTCTTGCGGCTTTGCACGCGTAATTTTTTTACAATGCCCCGTATAAAAACATTACTACTACCCATCGTAGTTTCGGGAAAAGAAATATACGTATTTCTTTATTATTATTTAATTTGAAGAGTATTTGTGTCAAGCACAGTGGGCCTAGTACGAGTTTCACACTTACGAATGCTTTCATCGTTTTTGTCGACTTTCATTCATAAATCAGTAGCGCCCTGGCGGATACGAGGAGGAACTACAGATTTATTAATGAAAATCGACGAATACTTTGAAAGTATTCGTAAGTGTCAAACTCGTACTAGGCCCCCAGATAATATAATACTATAGTCAGTGGCGTGCATTCCATATAGGCAAATAAGCAATGCCTACCTCGTTAGAATTTAATATTAACTATTACTAAATCAATTAATCAGCGTATTAAAAAAAAACAATTAACATATGTACTCAATAATAATGTATGAATTCAATGCAAAACGTACCTCAATGTGCAATGTGCGTTCGCACGATTGCCTGTCACGTTCACACATACAATCAAACCTTTTTGGTAACCATATACACTATTATACACACACACTACTTTAGGCTAATACCCGAAGTCATACGACAAAAAAATGAATCACGATATGGCTATGCGTAAATAACTAACATTTGACATTTCGCAATTTAGCCGTCTTATCAAGCGTCACCTGCTTCTGAAAACGTCGCAAGTGACATAACTGAACGTAGCCCTAGTGGCAATAGTCGTGGGTTGTGTGTTGTTATGCGTTAGTAGTTTTGAATCCTATTATTTTGTAACTAGACATTTCCATACAAAGTGATCGTTATGATAAAACTAAACCCAACATTTGAAAAATAGCGGCGAAATAAAGATAATTATTGTTTTATTGAAATTACTGCATTTAAGTGTTCACATTTATAATTTGTAAATGGTATTCGAAGAGTCGAATAAAAAGATTACAATATTTATTATTATTTTGATGATTGTTTGTACATTGCTACACATTCATCGTAAAATAATGAAGCTCAATATACGCTCATAACAAAATAACGATAAATAGATTTATAACGTTATTTAACTAATGTAATAACGAATGGTGTATAATAATTGTAGGAAATATATTGTTTTCGTGCTCCGAAAATCTATTGTGTAACTTTGTACGTAAAATAATCGTTACATTACTATGCCAACGTACTACGTATTCGATTATCACCCTCGTAAATATTTTCTCAAACCGACGTTAAATAACGCGCAACTCATAGATTTACTATGGCCCAACTCTAATTGGCTGTTGACACTTGACAGAACTTGACATATGCGTGACGAATTGCACAAATCGTGTAATAATTAGTTCGTTTTATTGTGAATTGTGAAGTTTTTTGTAAAAATATTGATGTAAACATGGATAAATTAGAGTGCTCGGTTTGTGGGGAAGACTATGCTTAGAGAAATTACGAGAAACCCATTCAATCAGTTTTCGTTTGTTGACAAAACAAAAAAGTGCATTTCAGTAGACAAACACATCAAAATCTGTATTTGACTCAAGAAAAGGTAAAATGTTATGACTATTACATAACACGTTAATACAACTGTTTTGTACGTAGACGGAGAAACGTTTTGTATGAAATGTGTGTAGGTAAGTATCAGATTTTTTAATAATTTTACACTATAGTAACTTGCTCCGTCTGCTTAGTGACTGCCTACCTAGGCCAAAAACCAATGCACGCCACTGACTATAGTGTCAAGTGATGACCCCAAGATTTTTCATAGAATGTTACGTTTTCTAAAGGTTCTGTCCCAAAGACTAGGTTTTTGTATACCTAAGCTTAATTAATATTTTTGTACGGTCGACCGCACGTCAGTGACACTTTGACATTAGCAGCATCTTTATTTCGTAAGCAGTAAGGGCGCTTTTCGAATTGACGTGTTACCACTGTCATGCAGGCGACTGTACTAGGTCAGCAACTGTTTGAAGACTTTGAAAAAGTATCGAGGAGAAGGCTATTACCTCTGTGACGTCCGCTGCTTCGCTCCCGTGGCATGTCAATAAAAAGTACTTTATGTGTTAATCCAGGTTATGTTCTATCTGTGCCAAATCTTATCCAAATCCATTCAACTGTTTCAGTGTGATTGAGTAACAAACATTCAAACAAATCTCCATAAACTCTCGCAGGAATTCCACAAGCAACTTAATTTTACGAGTTTCCAACACGCGCAGTTTTGCTAGTACACACGGCTACACATCAAGCTGTACATTTCCAGTAAAAGTTGACCTCGCATTGTATAGGACTTCCGTTCAATGCGAGATCAGCTTATACTGGAAATGTACAGCTTGATGTGTAGCCGTGCGTACCTACTTAATTTAATGCTACTTTTACTCAGTCTGCCTCATTTATTTCTGTCTGTTACTAATATTTTCGGTGTTTCCTTTATTATGTGATGTTTCCGCAATTTCTCTGTACTTTACAACTTTAAGAGCAACGGAGCGTATCAACACTTGTTTGGAATAAACAGCAGGCCTTATTCTCCAATGGAAAATTTTATGGGTAATAGAAATAAGTAACAAGAGAATGGTCTGTTGCTATCAATTTCCAAAATATGGCTTAAGTAGGTACTGGATTGATGGTACCCATAGATAAATGAAACAAGGGAGATGTGCCAAGTAGGAACAACGTATATCAATACTTTGATATGCGCAAAATGATCATATCGCCGACGCCGCCCGCGTCGCCGACGGACCGCTCAAATATTTGAAATTTAGGGATGTTTATTTATTTAACAGCTGCCTACTGTACTTACAGTTGCCCAACACGTACAGTAGGCCAAGTTTTAATTAAATAATTTATTGTAGTGGTTCTTAGATTAACAATAGTACTATTTATTTTATTATTGTTACAATTACAATTTACGCATGCGAATATAATGCGAAGCGAAATCTAAAGATATAAATTGTACAATTATATCTTTAGATTTCGCTTCGCATGCGTAAATGAGATGGCCGATGGAGTAAAGCGTTGACCGAGTGGTGGCCAAGGTCAGGTCGGAGAAACCCGGGCCGTCCGAAAGCGCGCTAGGTTGATGATATCGCCAAAGCCGCAGGAAACATCTGGATGAGGGTCGCACAAGATCGAAGAGGCTGGCAAAAACGAAAGGAGGCCTATACCCAGCAGTGGGTGATACCGGGCTAGAATGATGATGATGCGTAAATGGGTTAAAAATAATAAAATAATTAGTGAGGGTAGGCACATCTATAAGGCCCGTATTCCAGAACGATACTCAAGCGTTGATCTCTGTTTAAAACTAGTTTTGAGTTGAGCTTTGATTTTAGAACGTTCCTCAAGCAGAGATTTTATTGATTACAGTTCAGCTGAGTTTAGTTTTATTTTATAGGTACTGTCACCCTGTTTCGGAATTTCAGCTGAGATTTGATCTGTAATCACTCTAGTGTGGTCCAGATTACGCTTGAGTAGAGATTTCTATTCTATTTCAGGTCAAATTCGTGTGATATGTTGTTGAATTAAAGTTTATAATCACCGTTCTGGAATAAGACCGATACTCAAGTAACGATTCTATCCTTAAGTAGTGATCAGGTGATTGGAGTTTAAACTGTACTTGAGGAAGCTTTTGTAATACGGGCCCAAGACTTTGAATTAACCGCAAAGTTAGTCGAGTCTGTTAACGAACACTGTTTTTAATAAGATGTTGGTGACGTCACCCAAAGACGTAGTAAGTGGAAGTTAAATTCGATACCACGAGCAGTGTTCACGGTAGCTTAGTGGCTAAAGCACTGGTGTACTGGGCCAGGAGTGTAGCAGGTTCGAATCCTGCTCGTGAGCGATCTTTTCTTTCCACAATTTGTGTAATTGTACTATTGTTGATCGAAGTAGCGGTGACTGAGAGGCCTTTTGTCCTCAGTGGACATTCAGGGATTGAAATGATGATGATAGCCAGTGTGGAATCTCACATGCATTTGTTTTTTTTTTAAACATTGTGACACTAGAATTTCTCCTGTATCGTGTGAGCGTTTACAAACACAAATCTCACATACACAAACACCCACACCCGGAAAAACTATCTGTGGATCACGAAAATATTTGTCCCGTATGGGAATCGAATCGAGCGAAAAAGCGGTTCGTATAGCCACTGCGCTAATCGTGTCTGAAAATTGATGATGGTCTTCAATTTCTTATTGCCTTCCTTAAGACGTAAACACAGGTGTCCAGTTGACAATAATCGTATATGTGTACATAATATATTACATCGGATTGTGCCTCTTTCCTCTACATTTTATAGCTCAATAAAATATCTTCAGGAACTATAACATTTATCGTGACGTCTTTATAATTGAAAACTGTTCACAGCCTGTTACTGTAAGCCGTTCAAAACTGTGATGCCTCATTTTGGACTTGTCTTAGTAAGCATAATTTTTCATTTGACTCTCACTAAAATTACTCCTGCTGTAACAAGACTTAACGAGAGCGCGTTAATAAAATAATAAATAAAATAATTTTATTATCTTCTTCTTCTGTCGTGTCGACATGAGCTACATAATGATAATAGCTCATGCCGTGGGGAAAAGATTAGCCAGTCAGGTGCAGGTTGGTAGCGGGGCTGACTGCCCAGGGTGCGCCGGATGATCAATTAAATATCGTCACTCGTGGAGGCTCTTTTAATGCACTCACTCATTTTATTATAAAATGCCTTTTTATTTCCAAGACCAAACAGTAAAAAACCGGCCAAGTGCGAGTCGGAATCACGCAGTAAGGGTTCCGTACCACTCATCGATCTGATACCCCATTGAAACTGATTTAATTTACGAGAGTTCATCCAAACATTAACGCGTTCGTGAAATATGAATTTTTCATCGATATATTTTGTTTAATAACGACCAAAAGAACGAAATACATCACATTACTAGAAGCTACTTTAATGTAGTTGCCGTTCGTGGAATACTTCGGTTGCAATTCACTCAGTTGCTATTCGTCATTTCAGCCGAAAGACGTCCACTGCTGGACATAGGCCTCCCCCAAGCATACGTTGCGGGGATATACCATAATCGCCACGCTTGGCAGACGGGTTCGCGAACGCAGTTGGTTACGCTGCTGCCCATTCTCTGGTGAATCCTTTAGTCGCCTATTACGACACCCATGAGAAGATATAGGGTGGTGCAAGTCTTTACATCCGGCACCACACGGAACAAAAAAAATAAAGAAATAGAATGAAATGTTTCATTCCATCCTTAAATCTAAGACATAATGTTTGTTGGAGGGATTTAGTTATGATAATAAAATTGATCCTATTAATTGGAAGCATAAAACAACATGCGATATTTTTTCCGTTCATGCTGGTTCGGTTGGAAATCACTTGGAAAATCTTTGAATCTGCTTAAAAAAGTTGCTATTCAAACGTTTGCTATTCCTGGAATACCTCTTTTTATGTTTTACTCGATACACAATTCTTGTATAGTTAGGTACCTACGTATTATTGAGGAAAAATCTCGCACTTGGGGCACAGTACATAATATTATGTTTTAGTTACACGTGTGTGTGCTATTTGTTACCGAAACAATTTGTTTACGTGTGCTAGATAAACTTCGCAATAATATTAAGCATTATGTTTATCGCAAACGAGACATCGAAAGGAATTGGTGTCAGATATTTCGACTTACAGATTACAATCGTTCATCGTTCGTGTCGTAGGTAACTATTGCCATTTCGTAGTATTTATCGAAGTAAAAAATTTAAAAAATTGTCATAGACCATGAACGAGAAAAAAAAGGATTCCGCGCCACATATAATAAAACTGAAGCACCCTATGTAAGCCGACCCGCTTGTTTATACATGCCTCACGCACGCAATTACTTCGTAGTTAGGGCTTCGATTCCGAGATTCCGAGATCTCGAAATATCGGAATCTCGCTAAATTTTTCACGTATTTATAATATCGGTATTACAAAGTAAAATATCGGAATTCCGATATTTTCCAGAAAATGTATGAGAACATCAAAAAATCCGAGAGCTAGTTATTGTTTAAGCAAAGACTAGTGGTGTGCCTCGAATGTAGACCTTCCAACAAACTTTTTAATTTGTAATGTATTTTCCATTCATAAATCTTATTTTTGTTGAATATTAATCCTTGGCAGAGTTAGAAGACTGGCCAGAAAGTGCCAGTGAGAAAATGCTCTTGCTTTTATAGCTTATAAAGTTTTTTTTCACTTATTAATGACAATTTTTGTTATTGTTTTTGAACGACAGGCCCATCTTACTTCTGAGACATGTCTACAAGTTGTTTTCAAGAGTCATTACGAACCGTCTTTCGCGTAGGTTTGACGACTTCCAGCCTCCCGAACAAGCCAGATTCCGAAAAGGCTTTAGCACCGTAGACCACATTCATAAGCTGCGGCAGGTTATACAGATGATCAAAGAGGCACGTTGTACACGTGCCTCTTAGCGTTTGTGGACTACGAGAAAGCCTTCGATTCGAACGAGACTTGGGCTGTAGGTACTACAGTCTCTTCAATGGTGCCAGATTGACTATTGGTACATCAAAGTGTTAAAGTCTTTGTATGAAAACGTCATTATGTCACTCCGATTACATGACCAAGCCTACCCTTCTGCAGCGAGGTGTAAGAAAGGGAGATGTGATCTCTCCGAAACTGTTCACTGCTGCATTGGAAGATGTCTTCAGTTTTCTGGACTGGAAAGGGCTAGGAATTAACATAAACGGCAAGTATATCACTCACCTTTGGTTTGCCGACAACATATAGTCATAGCAGATATCATAGAGGACCTCAGTACAAAGCTCGATGAACTCAGTAGAGCTTGCGATAGAGTGGGTCTTAAAATCAATATGGACAAAACAAAAATTATGTCGAATTCCCATATAGCACCCATTCCCGTAAATATCGGAAAATCTACACTCGAAGTTGTTGACGATTATGTATACCTAGGACTTTGACTAATCAAAGACCTAGGACAAACTGTCCAGTTAGGTAGGTCCAACTTCGAGAAAGAGGTCAATCGTTGAATTCGATTCGGTTGGGCAGCGTTCGGGAAGCTACGCAATATCTTCTGGTCCAAAATACTGCAGTTTCTCAAGAAGAAAGTCTTTAAACCGTGTGTGTTGCCAGTAATTACTTACGGTACTGAAACGTGTTGTTTTTTTTTATAGTACAGGATGGCGAAACGAGCTAAAGGTCCACCTGATGTTAAGCGGTTACCTTTGCCCATAACAACTGCAATACCACCTAGGCTATTGCCTAAATGGTACCGCACGTCGGTTCGCCAACTGAGACATGAAGATGGAAAGTCTCATGTGATTGTGATTTCACCGGCACCCGTACCCTCCAGACCGAAACAGCAATGCAAGCATCGATGGTTGCTCACAATGGGCCTGATAAGAAGGCCCAAAGTCACTCAAAGGGCAATGGAGAGGGCTATGCTCGGAGTGTCCCTGCGTGATTGAATCAGAAATGTGGAGATTCGCGGGAGAACGAAAGTAACCGACATAGCCCGAAGAATTACCAAAGTTAAGTGGTACTGGGCGGGGCTCATTGCACGCAGAACGGATGGCCGATGGGGCAGTAAAGTTCTGGAGTGGTGACCGCGTACTGGAAGTCGCAGCGTAGGTAGGCCCCTCACTAGGTGGACCGACGACCTGGTGAAGGTCGCGGGAATCCGTTGGATGCGGAAAGCGCAGTTCCGGTCGTTGTGGCGATGCTTGGGTGAGGCCTATGTCCAGCAGTGTACGGCTTTTGGCTAAAATGATGATGATGAGGACAGGCCGTACAGGTTTATTAAATCATAAAGACTTTTTACTCTACAAACACGATTAGGTTTTCATTTTAAATCAAGTCCTAGTAGTATTTCAAAATATTGTGTCTCAATATCGGAATCTCGGAATTCCGATATTTTGAGGTCAATATCGGGCCTAATTCCGATATTGGAAAAAAGGTGATATTGAGAAGCCCTATTCGTAGTACAGTGACTTGGGGTAAGTCGGGATCGGTACACGGGGTGAGTTCATTCGGGGTGCTGGCCAGGAAACCTCCACGTGTGTCTGACGGCTGCTTGTCCCTCTGGACACGTCAGTTGTTGGGCCGGTGCATCCTGGGTACGGGCAATAGAATCCTTTCGAGGGATCTTATTGCCTGTGGCGAATATTCTGGTACGGGAGGGGCCCCATGTGGGCCAGTGGGGAGTTGCTCCACGTGTCCCTCTGATGCCAACAGAGGGCACAGTGAAGGAGCAAGGGCGGGCCCGGTGTGGACTCACCCTGCTACTGGGCAGGCAGCGGGGGGACTGTCCTTCCCTGCCCCCGTCGACCTCGTAACCCCAGGAGTGCCTGCTGAGTAGTGTTCTCGCACCTCTTGGGACCAAGGGTCTTGGCTTCACCGCCCGGACCGCGAGGAAGAAAACCTCTATAAAAAATTACAGGAGGTAGGACCTGCGAGCAGCAGACTCGGGGTAGTCTGCTGCCCGACCAGCAGCAAGCGTAGCTGACGTAGCTGGCACGGCTGGCGTAGCTGGCACAGTTGGCGTAGCTGGCACAACTGGCATGCTGGCGTAGCTGGCGCAGTTGGCGTAGCTGACGTAGCTGGCACAGCTGGCGTAGTTGGCACAGCTGGTGAAGGCCCTTGAGGTGATACGAAGCCATGCTACGCTGAATCTGTGAGTGAATTCCATTGATTTATCGAAAGGGTCGTATTATTTATTCAGTCAGCGAACGTCAAGGTCCAAGGAGCTAATATGAATGTACAGTTAATATTCATAATTTTTTTTCTCCCTAAGATCAAAACCTTGCCTTTAAAAACAACAGGAATCGTCCTCTCTCTGACTTTTGTAGACAATACTTTTTTTTTCAAAACCCATGGTGTCCTGGGTGGTGGCCGTCGAACGAATTCATTGTGTCGATGTGTAGGTACACAATTGATTGCGTATGTAGGCGTGACACTCCTTACAGGGAGCGACAAAATGTATTAATTAATGTTATAGTTTTGTGGATGTGGTATTATTATATTTTGATATGATTGTATAGCTGAGAAATAGACAAAATAGGCATTAAATCTGCCTCTGTATAGATTTGTGCTTAAAGAATATAAATATAAATAAATAAAATAGTAACTCAGTCTAATAGTCCTAAGAATGTTTTATGAGTTACAAAAAATTGGCAGTATAGTAAAATAATGTAATTCTCATGAGGAAGTTATTAAATTATGCATTGTTATGCAACTTACTCATCATATTTTGTTTGTTAAAAAGATTCAATATCAATAGTGAACTAGTAGCCTATTTCAAGCCTAAGTTTCATAAAATGATGCGTACCTATCTAATATCTAGTTCAGCGAATTGAAATAGTTCGCAAAGGAATGTGTTTGTAATTAAAAATATTTCAGTGTATAAATATTTTGTAGACTTGGCATCTTTTCACTCGATCTATATTAAAATGTATGTTACTATAAAACAGTACCTAGTCATGATAAATAAAACACCAAATTACAGTAAAATATTTTATTTGCTATATTTTTCTTTTTCTTCTTCACTTTTCAATAAAACTGCAAACTAGTCCGTTACAATGTTAATTTATTCAAAACTATTTTGATTACAATTGTTAAAAAGGTACAACAAATTACACAACTGAATGAACAACGTTAAACAATGTTAATTAAGGTCAGTGTTCCTAAAACAATGCGGCAACCGGTCGGAACAAAGAGCGATGCCGTATCGTATCATTATACTTGATTCATGCATCCTTGTCAAAAGTCGATGAACTTGTGCGCGAAATTGGCAAACGAGACTAGAGGCGCGCGTCGGATACCCAACACGCACACAAGAGTCCTTCACGCGTTATTCACTATACATTGCTGTTAAGGATCGACGACACTTTCGAAGTGCTAAGTAAAGTCAGCAATGGAAGTTGATTTATTCGATTGTGTCGCTGCTAGTGAGGTGAAATCGGGTGCCGTGGTGTTGGATTCGTCTCGAGCGCAAGGTCGAGCAGTCCGCCGCCCACTGCTATAAATACACACAGACATGCAAAAATGTGATACATAAACATTTATGTGCCCTAATATGTGTGGCTGTGCGAGCATTTAATTCGTCTTGAATAGTTGGGATTTGATTGGGAACGATGTCATCTCAGTACATTTGATTGTGACTGTCGTGATCAGTGAGGACTTTATTTATTACATCGTCGTGCTTTAGTGACTAGGAAGATTTTCTAGAGCCAAAATAGATTTTTAAAGGTATACTATGTGGACTCGCATTACCATCTACGTAGAATTTGTACCTAAGTGGAAATTACTTTTTTTGTATTTTCAAAAAGTAAGAATGAACATAGGTATTTTTGTTAGGGCCAACAAAACGATATTAGAATTCAAAATAACACATGTCCTTAGGTCCTACTAAAAACTTGTTAATACAAAAGTCTATGAAAATTTTATTGGTTACCATATGTAATATCATTGGTTACCATCCATTTAGTAGTAAATAACAGTTTATCTTTATTTTGTTACTGCTAAAATGTGCACACTTAATCTGTAGGAGGAAGGCGCTGGTGCCTGTCACACAGTTAATACTAGCACAGGCACCATCGTTTACTCTATCTTTTATACCATCAGCTATTAAAATTATTGTTTGTTTGTGAGCAAAGATAGAATGTACCAAATGTACCAAATTTATGGAAAATAAAGAATTTATTTATTTATTTATTATTTACATCCCATTTCGTCAACTTTTTTATTTTGTAGGTACAAAAAATCCCACTCCGTAAACTTTAAAAAACTGCCAAAAGAAAAGTTGACGAAATGGGATGTAGTCTGAAGGAAATGGCTGAAAAATAAACTTAGGTATAAAAATAATTTACCAAATCCACATTAAAATTAAAAAATGTTTAATAAACCATTTCTTAAAATAGAATACATAATGAAATACTAAAAGTAAGAGAGAAAAAAAAGTTTAAAAAAATGTGACTGGACTAATTTAGTTAAACAGTATAAATTCTTTACAAAATTGCGCAAATAACTTTGGCATATGAAATCTAAACTAATGTACATTTGGGTCATTACTTCCTTTTGCCTCTTTGTATTGGCAACAGGAAAAATACTAGTACAATAGGTACGCCACAGTCTAACTAATTTCAATGCCATCAAAAATTACGGGCCTCATTTTATAGGTTTCAGCGAGGCAGCTGTCACTCGAACTAGTATTTAGTTTTTACTTCTGGAGCAATCGAGCTTTGTATTTTTTTTATAACATCATTGTTTTATCTTGGTTTTATTTTATTGTATTGTTGGTTTTTTTATTATTATATATATATGTCTATGGTTTTATTAATTTTAATTGTTTAATTCGAGAATGTTAAATTAGAGGTCTTAGATTAACAATAGTACTATTTATTTTATTATTGTTACAATTACAATTTACGCATGCGAATATAATGCGAAGCGAAATCTAAAGATATAAATTGTACAATTATATCTTTAGATTTCGCTTCGCATGCGTAAATGAGATGGCCGATGGAGTAAAGCGTTGACCGAGTGGTGGCCAAGGTCAGGTCGGAGAAACCCGGGCCGTCCGAAAGCGCGCTAGGTTGATGATATCGCCAAAGCCGCAGGAAACATCTGGATGAGGGTCGCACAAGATCGAAGAGGCTGGCAAAAACGAAAGGAGGCCTATACCCAGCAGTGGGTGATACCGGGCTAGAATGATGATGATGCGTAAATGGGTTAAAAATAATAAAATAATTAGTGAGGGTAGGCACATCTATAAGGCCCGTATTCCAGAACGATACTCAAGCGTTGATCTCTGTTTAAAACTAGTTTTGAGTTGAGCTTTGATTTTAGAACGTTCCTCAAGCAGAGATTTTATTGATTACAGTTCAGCTGAGTTTAGTTTTATTTTATAGGTACTGTCACCCTGTTTCGGAATTTCAGCTGAGATTTGATCTGTAATCACTCTAGTGTGGTCCAGATTACGCTTGAGTAGAGATTTCTATTCTATTTCAGGTCAAATTCGTGTGATATGTTGTTGAATTAAAGTTTATAATCACCGTTCTGGAATAAGACCGATACTCAAGTAACGATTCTATCCTTAAGTAGTGATCAGGTGATTGGAGTTTAAACTGTACTTGAGGAAGCTTTTGTAATACGGGCCCAAGACTTTGAATTAACCGCAAAGTTAGTCGAGTCTGTTAACGAACACTGTTTTTAATAAGATGTTGGTGACGTCACCCAAAGACGTAGTAAGTGGAAGTTAAATTCGATACCACGAGCAGTGTTCACGGTAGCTTAGTGGCTAAAGCACTGGTGTACTGGGCCAGGAGTGTAGCAGGTTCGAATCCTGCTCGTGAGCGATCTTTTCTTTCCACAATTTGTGTAATTGTACTATTGTTGATCGAAGTAGCGGTGACTGAGAGGCCTTTTGTCCTCAGTGGACATTCAGGGATTGAAATGATGATGATAGCCAGTGTGGAATCTCACATGCATTTGTTTTTTTTTTAAACATTGTGACACTAGAATTTCTCCTGTATCGTGTGAGCGTTTACAAACACAAATCTCACATACACAAACACCCACACCCGGAAAAACTATCTGTGGATCACGAAAATATTTGTCCCGTATGGGAATCGAATCGAGCGAAAAAGCGGTTCGTATAGCCACTGCGCTAATCGTGTCTGAAAATTGATGATGGTCTTCAATTTCTTATTGCCTTCCTTAAGACGTAAACACAGGTGTCCAGTTGACAATAATCGTATATGTGTACATAATATATTACATCGGATTGTGCCTCTTTCCTCTACATTTTATAGCTCAATAAAATATCTTCAGGAACTATAACATTTATCGTGACGTCTTTATAATTGAAAACTGTTCACAGCCTGTTACTGTAAGCCGTTCAAAACTGTGATGCCTCATTTTGGACTTGTCTTAGTAAGCATAATTTTTCATTTGACTCTCACTAAAATTACTCCTGCTGTAACAAGACTTAACGAGAGCGCGTTAATAAAATAATAAATAAAATAATTTTATTATCTTCTTCTTCTGTCGTGTCGACATGAGCTACATAATGATAATAGCTCATGCCGTGGGGAAAAGATTAGCCAGTCAGGTGCAGGTTGGTAGCGGGGCTGACTGCCCAGGGTGCGCCGGATGATCAATTAAATATCGTCACTCGTGGAGGCTCTTTTAATGCACTCACTCATTTTATTATAAAATGCCTTTTTATTTCCAAGACCAAACAGTAAAAAACCGGCCAAGTGCGAGTCGGAATCACGCAGTAAGGGTTCCGTACCACTCATCGATCTGATACCCCATTGAAACTGATTTAATTTACGAGAGTTCATCCAAACATTAACGCGTTCGTGAAATATGAATTTTTCATCGATATATTTTGTTTAATAACGACCAAAAGAACGAAATACATCACATTACTAGAAGCTACTTTAATGTAGTTGCCGTTCGTGGAATACTTCGGTTGCAATTCACTCAGTTGCTATTCGTCATTTCAGCCGAAAGACGTCCACTGCTGGACATAGGCCTCCCCCAAGCATACGTTGCGGGGATATACCATAATCGCCACGCTTGGCAGACGGGTTCGCGAACGCAGTTGGTTACGCTGCTGCCCATTCTCTGGTGAATCCTTTAGTCGCCTATTACGACACCCATGAGAAGATATAGGGTGGTGCAAGTCTTTACATCCGGCACCACACGGAACAAAAAAAATAAAGAAATAGAATGAAATGTTTCATTCCATCCTTAAATCTAAGACATAATGTTTGTTGGAGGGATTTAGTTATGATAATAAAATTGATCCTATTAATTGGAAGCATAAAACAACATGCGATATTTTTTCCGTTCATGCTGGTTCGGTTGGAAATCACTTGGAAAATCTTTGAATCTGCTTAAAAAAGTTGCTATTCAAACGTTTGCTATTCCTGGAATACCTCTTTTTATGTTTTACTCGATACACAATTCTTGTATAGTTAGGTACCTACGTATTATTGAGGAAAAATCTCGCACTTGGGGCACAGTACATAATATTATGTTTTAGTTACACGTGTGTGTGCTATTTGTTACCGAAACAATTTGTTTACGTGTGCTAGATAAACTTCGCAATAATATTAAGCATTATGTTTATCGCAAACGAGACATCGAAAGGAATTGGTGTCAGATATTTCGACTTACAGATTACAATCGTTCATCGTTCGTGTCGTAGGTAACTATTGCCATTTCGTAGTATTTATCGAAGTAAAAAATTTAAAAAATTGTCATAGACCATGAACGAGAAAAAAAAGGATTCCGCGCCACATATAATAAAACTGAAGCACCCTATGTAAGCCGACCCGCTTGTTTATACATGCCTCACGCACGCAATTACTTCGTAGTTAGGGCTTCGATTCCGAGATTCCGAGATCTCGAAATATCGGAATCTCGCTAAATTTTTCACGTATTTATAATATCGGTATTACAAAGTAAAATATCGGAATTCCGATATTTTCCAGAAAATGTATGAGAACATCAAAAAATCCGAGAGCTAGTTATTGTTTAAGCAAAGACTAGTGGTGTGCCTCGAATGTAGACCTTCCAACAAACTTTTTAATTTGTAATGTATTTTCCATTCATAAATCTTATTTTTGTTGAATATTAATCCTTGGCAGAGTTAGAAGACTGGCCAGAAAGTGCCAGTGAGAAAATGCTCTTGCTTTTATAGCTTATAAAGTTTTTTTTCACTTATTAATGACAATTTTTGTTATTGTTTTTGAACGACAGGCCCATCTTACTTCTGAGACATGTCTACAAGTTGTTTTCAAGAGTCATTACGAACCGTCTTTCGCGTAGGTTTGACGACTTCCAGCCTCCCGAACAAGCCAGATTCCGAAAAGGCTTTAGCACCGTAGACCACATTCATAAGCTGCGGCAGGTTATACAGATGATCAAAGAGGCACGTTGTACACGTGCCTCTTAGCGTTTGTGGACTACGAGAAAGCCTTCGATTCGAACGAGACTTGGGCTGTAGGTACTACAGTCTCTTCAATGGTGCCAGATTGACTATTGGTACATCAAAGTGTTAAAGTCTTTGTATGAAAACGTCATTATGTCACTCCGATTACATGACCAAGCCTACCCTTCTGCAGCGAGGTGTAAGAAAGGGAGATGTGATCTCTCCGAAACTGTTCACTGCTGCATTGGAAGATGTCTTCAGTTTTCTGGACTGGAAAGGGCTAGGAATTAACATAAACGGCAAGTATATCACTCACCTTTGGTTTGCCGACAACATATAGTCATAGCAGATATCATAGAGGACCTCAGTACAAAGCTCGATGAACTCAGTAGAGCTTGCGATAGAGTGGGTCTTAAAATCAATATGGACAAAACAAAAATTATGTCGAATTCCCATATAGCACCCATTCCCGTAAATATCGGAAAATCTACACTCGAAGTTGTTGACGATTATGTATACCTAGGACTTTGACTAATCAAAGACCTAGGACAAACTGTCCAGTTAGGTAGGTCCAACTTCGAGAAAGAGGTCAATCGTTGAATTCGATTCGGTTGGGCAGCGTTCGGGAAGCTACGCAATATCTTCTGGTCCAAAATACTGCAGTTTCTCAAGAAGAAAGTCTTTAAACCGTGTGTGTTGCCAGTAATTACTTACGGTACTGAAACGTGTTGTTTTTTTTTATAGTACAGGATGGCGAAACGAGCTAAAGGTCCACCTGATGTTAAGCGGTTACCTTTGCCCATAACAACTGCAATACCACCTAGGCTATTGCCTAAATGGTACCGCACGTCGGTTCGCCAACTGAGACATGAAGATGGAAAGTCTCATGTGATTGTGATTTCACCGGCACCCGTACCCTCCAGACCGAAACAGCAATGCAAGCATCGATGGTTGCTCACAATGGGCCTGATAAGAAGGCCCAAAGTCACTCAAAGGGCAATGGAGAGGGCTATGCTCGGAGTGTCCCTGCGTGATTGAATCAGAAATGTGGAGATTCGCGGGAGAACGAAAGTAACCGACATAGCCCGAAGAATTACCAAAGTTAAGTGGTACTGGGCGGGGCTCATTGCACGCAGAACGGATGGCCGATGGGGCAGTAAAGTTCTGGAGTGGTGACCGCGTACTGGAAGTCGCAGCGTAGGTAGGCCCCTCACTAGGTGGACCGACGACCTGGTGAAGGTCGCGGGAATCCGTTGGATGCGGAAAGCGCAGTTCCGGTCGTTGTGGCGATGCTTGGGTGAGGCCTATGTCCAGCAGTGTACGGCTTTTGGCTAAAATGATGATGATGAGGACAGGCCGTACAGGTTTATTAAATCATAAAGACTTTTTACTCTACAAACACGATTAGGTTTTCATTTTAAATCAAGTCCTAGTAGTATTTCAAAATATTGTGTCTCAATATCGGAATCTCGGAATTCCGATATTTTGAGGTCAATATCGGGCCTAATTCCGATATTGGAAAAAAGGTGATATTGAGAAGCCCTATTCGTAGTACAGTGACTTGGGGTAAGTCGGGATCGGTACACGGGGTGAGTTCATTCGGGGTGCTGGCCAGGAAACCTCCACGTGTGTCTGACGGCTGCTTGTCCCTCTGGACACGTCAGTTGTTGGGCCGGTGCATCCTGGGTACGGGCAATAGAATCCTTTCGAGGGATCTTATTGCCTGTGGCGAATATTCTGGTACGGGAGGGGCCCCATGTGGGCCAGTGGGGAGTTGCTCCACGTGTCCCTCTGATGCCAACAGAGGGCACAGTGAAGGAGCAAGGGCGGGCCCGGTGTGGACTCACCCTGCTACTGGGCAGGCAGCGGGGGGACTGTCCTTCCCTGCCCCCGTCGACCTCGTAACCCCAGGAGTGCCTGCTGAGTAGTGTTCTCGCACCTCTTGGGACCAAGGGTCTTGGCTTCACCGCCCGGACCGCGAGGAAGAAAACCTCTATAAAAAATTACAGGAGGTAGGACCTGCGAGCAGCAGACTCGGGGTAGTCTGCTGCCCGACCAGCAGCAAGCGTAGCTGACGTAGCTGGCACGGCTGGCGTAGCTGGCACAGTTGGCGTAGCTGGCACAACTGGCATGCTGGCGTAGCTGGCGCAGTTGGCGTAGCTGACGTAGCTGGCACAGCTGGCGTAGTTGGCACAGCTGGTGAAGGCCCTTGAGGTGATACGAAGCCATGCTACGCTGAATCTGTGAGTGAATTCCATTGATTTATCGAAAGGGTCGTATTATTTATTCAGTCAGCGAACGTCAAGGTCCAAGGAGCTAATATGAATGTACAGTTAATATTCATAATTTTTTTTCTCCCTAAGATCAAAACCTTGCCTTTAAAAACAACAGGAATCGTCCTCTCTCTGACTTTTGTAGACAATACTTTTTTTTTCAAAACCCATGGTGTCCTGGGTGGTGGCCGTCGAACGAATTCATTGTGTCGATGTGTAGGTACACAATTGATTGCGTATGTAGGCGTGACACTCCTTACAGGGAGCGACAAAATGTATTAATTAATGTTATAGTTTTGTGGATGTGGTATTATTATATTTTGATATGATTGTATAGCTGAGAAATAGACAAAATAGGCATTAAATCTGCCTCTGTATAGATTTGTGCTTAAAGAATATAAATATAAATAAATAAAATAGTAACTCAGTCTAATAGTCCTAAGAATGTTTTATGAGTTACAAAAAATTGGCAGTATAGTAAAATAATGTAATTCTCATGAGGAAGTTATTAAATTATGCATTGTTATGCAACTTACTCATCATATTTTGTTTGTTAAAAAGATTCAATATCAATAGTGAACTAGTAGCCTATTTCAAGCCTAAGTTTCATAAAATGATGCGTACCTATCTAATATCTAGTTCAGCGAATTGAAATAGTTCGCAAAGGAATGTGTTTGTAATTAAAAATATTTCAGTGTATAAATATTTTGTAGACTTGGCATCTTTTCACTCGATCTATATTAAAATGTATGTTACTATAAAACAGTACCTAGTCATGATAAATAAAACACCAAATTACAGTAAAATATTTTATTTGCTATATTTTTCTTTTTCTTCTTCACTTTTCAATAAAACTGCAAACTAGTCCGTTACAATGTTAATTTATTCAAAACTATTTTGATTACAATTGTTAAAAAGGTACAACAAATTACACAACTGAATGAACAACGTTAAACAATGTTAATTAAGGTCAGTGTTCCTAAAACAATGCGGCAACCGGTCGGAACAAAGAGCGATGCCGTATCGTATCATTATACTTGATTCATGCATCCTTGTCAAAAGTCGATGAACTTGTGCGCGAAATTGGCAAACGAGACTAGAGGCGCGCGTCGGATACCCAACACGCACACAAGAGTCCTTCACGCGTTATTCACTATACATTGCTGTTAAGGATCGACGACACTTTCGAAGTGCTAAGTAAAGTCAGCAATGGAAGTTGATTTATTCGATTGTGTCGCTGCTAGTGAGGTGAAATCGGGTGCCGTGGTGTTGGATTCGTCTCGAGCGCAAGGTCGAGCAGTCCGCCGCCCACTGCTATAAATACACACAGACATGCAAAAATGTGATACATAAACATTTATGTGCCCTAATATGTGTGGCTGTGCGAGCATTTAATTCGTCTTGAATAGTTGGGATTTGATTGGGAACGATGTCATCTCAGTACATTTGATTGTGACTGTCGTGATCAGTGAGGACTTTATTTATTACATCGTCGTGCTTTAGTGACTAGGAAGATTTTCTAGAGCCAAAATAGATTTTTAAAGGTATACTATGTGGACTCGCATTACCATCTACGTAGAATTTGTACCTAAGTGGAAATTACTTTTTTTGTATTTTCAAAAAGTAAGAATGAACATAGGTATTTTTGTTAGGGCCAACAAAACGATATTAGAATTCAAAATAACACATGTCCTTAGGTCCTACTAAAAACTTGTTAATACAAAAGTCTATGAAAATTTTATTGGTTACCATATGTAATATCATTGGTTACCATCCATTTAGTAGTAAATAACAGTTTATCTTTATTTTGTTACTGCTAAAATGTGCACACTTAATCTGTAGGAGGAAGGCGCTGGTGCCTGTCACACAGTTAATACTAGCACAGGCACCATCGTTTACTCTATCTTTTATACCATCAGCTATTAAAATTATTGTTTGTTTGTGAGCAAAGATAGAATGTACCAAATGTACCAAATTTATGGAAAATAAAGAATTTATTTATTTATTTATTATTTACATCCCATTTCGTCAACTTTTTTATTTTGTAGGTACAAAAAATCCCACTCCGTAAACTTTAAAAAACTGCCAAAAGAAAAGTTGACGAAATGGGATGTAGTCTGAAGGAAATGGCTGAAAAATAAACTTAGGTATAAAAATAATTTACCAAATCCACATTAAAATTAAAAAATGTTTAATAAACCATTTCTTAAAATAGAATACATAATGAAATACTAAAAGTAAGAGAGAAAAAAAAGTTTAAAAAAATGTGACTGGACTAATTTAGTTAAACAGTATAAATTCTTTACAAAATTGCGCAAATAACTTTGGCATATGAAATCTAAACTAATGTACATTTGGGTCATTACTTCCTTTTGCCTCTTTGTATTGGCAACAGGAAAAATACTAGTACAATAGGTACGCCACAGTCTAACTAATTTCAATGCCATCAAAAATTACGGGCCTCATTTTATAGGTTTCAGCGAGGCAGCTGTCACTCGAACTAGTATTTAGTTTTTACTTCTGGAGCAATCGAGCTTTGTATTTTTTTTATAACATCATTGTTTTATCTTGGTTTTATTTTATTGTATTGTTGGTTTTTTTATTATTATATATATATGTCTATGGTTTTATTAATTTTAATTGTTTAATTCGAGAATGTTAAATTAGAGGTCGCCGCGTGTATGTCGCTTATCACGGAAATTGTTTTTCTTTCCGGACTAAAAAGTAGCTTACTTACATAAGTAAGTTAAGTTAATGAAACCGTAACTTACTTACATAAGTATAAGACCGTTCTCTAAACCGACGAGCGTGCATGTAAACGTAGATGAAGCAAAAGAGGTGTGTCAGGACCGTAGCAGGTGGAAATCCATAGTTTCTGCCTACCGCAATGGGAAACAGGCGTGATAACACGTATGTCTGTATGTTCTGGACTTCGTTTCTGCTCAGAACTTTGTCTTTTTCTTTCTACTCCTTCTTTCATGTAGCAGATTTCATAGTCCGCACGCTGCAGGACACTGCTAAGCTTATTGCGCCCCGTTTCATTACGCCTTCTGAATCCTTTTCAATATCCATGTACCTACATTTTTATAGGTATTAGACACTATTATCAGTTCGAATTGCCAAACTTAAGTGGCAGTGGGCGGGGCACATTGCTCGCAGAACGGATGGCCGATGGGGCAGTAAAGTTCTGGAGTGGCGACCGCGTACTGGAAGGCGCAGCGTGGGTAGGCCCCCCACAAGGTGGACCGACGACCTGGTGAAGGTCGCGGGAATCCGCTGGATGCGGAAGGCACAGGACCGGTCGTTGTGGCGATGCTTGGGGGAGGCCTATGTCCAGCAGTGGACGTCTTTCGGCTGAAATGATGATGATGATGATCAGCTCGAATTCAAGAACAATTCTCAAGCATGACTCTAGATTCCAAAATCATTTTGTTTTACGTCAATGTATGAAATAGCTATGTGGAAATAGCAGTTTTTGAATCGAGATTCGTGTTTGAGCATCGTTCTGGAATAAGAGCCTTGTGTCATATTAAGACGCTGACAACAGTCAAATACCCCAAATAGGCTTCTTTTAAAAACATTTGTAGCTGTATCTATTCAGTTTGTGGCAGTGAAAAAAAAAATATGTTAATCTTGATCGTATTTTCTGAAACTGTATTGTGTCCAAAACACGTTTTCTTGAATTTTTCTCGACAGAAAAGAATTGTAAACTAACCTCTTAAAACATGCTTTAAAGCAAACAATCTCTATTATTTACTTAATATTATAAATAAAATTAAGAAAACATTTGAGAAAGATAATAATCTAAACATCTGTTGTTTCTGTTTTTCAAATAATAATAATAAAAAAAATATTGTTAATTTTTATTCAAGTTGAGCGGCGTATCTGACGTCCCTCGGCTCGTTGCCTCTCTTTCAGTTCTGTACGAAACGACAGTGACCGCAGAAGTCTGATTTTTTAGGTGTTGTCAGCCTTTTAATAAACCAGTATCATATTCGTCATGTTATACATATTTTTACAGATTCTCTTGGGATTAGAATTTTGCTTCCAAGTGTTGGGTTTATCTAGTTTTATCAATACGGGGCCACAGACATACTAAAAATATAGACGAAGTACTGCGAACATTCATAGTGAAGCCAAAAGAACCGTGCTCCATCGTGTACAACCAGCGCTCGCCCAAACACATGCACCTCAAACCGTGTTCACCCCTCTCAGTCACATGTCGCGGCAAGCGGTAAGCAAATATCCTTCAGGTGCATGGTGTGTCCGTAAGTGCTGGTTGTACACGAAGGAGCACGGTTTATTTTAGCTTCACTATGATTGTTCGCAGCACTTCGTCCAGTACGGGACTAAGAGAAATGGCTTTTATGCCTATGGGTATATAAGACACTACCATCTTCATGTCTCGGTTTGGCGAACCGACTTGCGGTTCCATTTATGCAACAGCTTAGGTGGTATTGAAATTGTTATGGGCAAAGGTAACCACTTAAAATCAGGTGGGCCTTTAGCTCGTTTCGCCATCCAATACTATAAAAAAAAAAACCATTGTACTGAGTTACACTGGACCTGGAACTCCACTCAACTTCCATGGGTGTGAGTGTGAGTTCGAATCGGATCTCATGTCCGAATCAACGTGATTACCAGAAAGGAAAATATCGTGAGGCAACCTGCACACCAGAGAGGGCAGAGAGTGCTCCATACAGTTCTCAATGGTGTGTATAGCTCATTACTGTCCCACTGCTGGGAACGGGCCTCTTCTCAATGCGAGAAGGGTCAGGCTTTAGTCAACCATGCTATCCTATTATAGTGTGGGTTGGCGGACTACATACACCATCGAGAACTGTAAGGAAAACTCTCAGGTGAGCAGATTTCCTCACAATGTTTTCATTCAACGTTAAAGCCTGCCACACAGGCACCATCGTTTACTCTATCTTTTATACCATCAGCTATTAAAATTATTGTTTATTTGTGAGCAAAGATAGAATGTACAAAATGTACCAAATTTATGGTAAATAAAGAATTTATTTATTTATGTAAAGCAAGTGATAATCAAATTCTGATCCATACATGAATTCGGTCCAAAGTCGGAGGTGCAGGTCGGGTTCGAACTCAGACCCTCCTGCATGGAAGGCGAGCGTTCATCCCATCCACCATACACTCCATAGACGCCTCATAACAGGCGGCCAATGTCTGTCACACATCTCTGAAATTTTAATAATGTAGGTCGCCACTATTCGCCACTTGAAATCTTCAACTTCAGTTTCGACCACTTATATGAGCTGTCAAAACTGCCGCGTTAGTGATTAGCCAATAGCCGCCTTGGTAGGGCCAATCGGATTGCAGTACCCCGCCTCAGCTAGTGGCAGAATTTATTGTATGCATTATATTCAACATTAGGCGTCTATTGGGCTGCATGGTTGATAGTTCAACCGCTAGGCTATCACTGCTATGTCTATACTATAATAAAACTGTAAAGGTCGAAAAGTCTGTACATTGAGTTTTTTTTCGCGAAAACCGGCTAGGGGGACTAGAAATAAGCTATAGAACACGAATCAATCGTTTAAAAAATTTGTCTGTCTGTCTGTTTGTTACCTCATCACGTGAAAACGGCTCAACGGATCGCAATGAAACTTAGCATTTGTATTGGTATTAGTCTAACTTAAAATATAGGGTATGTTTTATCTGAATCGGTTGAGTAGATCCAGCGATACAGCTTGACCTCTCTATTGTATTAAGTTGCATACAAAGTAGAGGTCATGATTGTTGGTTGGATGCAGGTTGCAGGTTCCTAAAAATACAACTGGATTCTATTAGTATTATAGAAAATATAGAATAACATAACATAGCCCATCACTGTCCCGCTGCTGGGCATGGCCCTCTTCTTGGAATGAGAAGAGTTAAGGAACTGGATATTGTTAATGTAATAGATTATCATAACATAATCAGCTCATTACCTACTGCCCCACTGCTGGGCACGGACCTCTTCTCGGAACGAGAAGAGTTAAGAAACTAGAAAATATAGAATAACATAAAGTAGTCAACCCATTACTGTCCCACTACTGGGTATGGCCCTCTTCTCAAAATGAGAAGAGTTAATGAACTGGATATTATTAGTATTCTAGAATAACATAACATTACCAGCCCATTACAGTCCCACTGCTGGACACGGGCCTCTTCTCTGCATAAGAAGAGATGTGGTTAGTGTTATAGAATAACATAATCAGCCCAATTACTTCCCACTGCTGGGCACGAGCGTCTTCGCAGAATGAGGGAGTTTAGGGCTAATTCCATGAAATTCCATCACCTTAGCCGGTTGGTTGTAAAAACAAAATATAGTATGGTCGGTAAATAGTGTAATCGTCTGTGTAGGCGCTTATATGTATATATATATTTGAAGATATTGTGTTCATAGTTATGACACGATGTTATTTTCCGACATCCACGCGGACGGAGTCGCGGGCACAGCTAGTATAAAATAAAAATAAAATATGTATTAAAACAGTATGGAAAAAATAACCCATAAATTAACCTATGATAATTAATTTAATGGTAAAGTGAATGACTTATTATATCTTGTGTGACATTTGATACAATTATTTATATCTCAGGCTTGTAGAAACACGAAATTCCAGTTTTGCTGTTAAACTTCATTAAAAACAGACTAACACACTTTTTGAAAAAAATCTTTATTTATTTAAGTGTATGTATTTATTTATCCTAAGTATTATCTAAAAGCTAAAGCCATATTTAGTCTGATAATAAACTAATGCATTAAGCTTTAAAAAATAAGAAAAAAGGATAAAATAAGGCACTAAAAAGTCTCGGTAAGTGTTACTAAGTTCCTGAATAAAAAAATGAGACGACGCCTTCCCAAGCGCTCTCGCTCCCGACCATAAGTAGACAAAACCCTGGCCCGAAGCGAGAGATCACTGCCGAGTACTGCAGTGATGAGGTCACGGCGCTGCGCGGCCCAAGCTGGGCACTCATCCAGTGTGTGCCACGCCGTGTCTTCTGGGCAGCTCCCGTAGTGATGACACTCCGGCGTCGGCTTCTTGGTTTACACTGCTGTCCTTACTCACTGTAGGTACTCATTCACTTCGCTAAACAATTGACCAAAGTAAATCGGGCTCAACAGCATGTACTGTACCTCATCATCATCATAATTTCACCCGAAAGACGTCCACTGCTGGACATGCATAGACCTCCCCCAAGCATCGCCACAACGACCGGTCCTCTGGGTCCTGCGCTGTCCACATCCAGCGGATTCCCGCGACCTTCACCAAGTCGTCGGTGTGTACTGTGCCTATTTGAAACAAAAAACTATGATTTGAAAACAGAAAGAGAGTCAAAAAAATATCTTATTACATATAAACAACATTTATTTCTACGTACAAAAGTAACATAACTCCAAACTAATCGCAATGCCTTAAACCTCAATCTCCTGACAGTAGTGTCAATTCTCTTGTTCACGAACCAAACTTATTTTAAACTATCTCTGTTTTTTACTAATAGTAGATACAAGAAAGAGATGGCAACAATTTTAGTTATTACAAATTAGTTTACGTGTTGCATTTCTTTGTATTTTAGTCGGCACGTTCCGAGATCACGACTAAACTTGTATGGACATTTTAATTTCGACTAATTTGACAGCCCTAAAATTGTTGACATCCCTTTCTTGTATCTCCTATAATTAGTAAAATGAGAGCGATAGTTTAAAATAAGTTTAGTTCGTGAACAAGAGAATCGACACTACTGTCAGGAGATTGAGGTTTAAGGCATTGCGATTAGTTTGGAGTTATATTTTTTACATTTTTAATTACGAGAATTGGCCTTCTGATGTATTTAATATTTGTTAAATTAAGCTGACAGACGATGGTGTTTTCGCGAGGTCGTGAGTTGCGTAACAGTTTGCACAACGTTCGCGAATTGGCTGCCATACTGGTTTTTAGGAAGCGCTGGAAGTAATAATCACAAAACCAGTGTCATTAAAAACAAAAATGCTGTGTATTGTAAAAAGTGAATAAAAACAAGTTGTTAAACCTAATACTTGCAAATTTTAACTTATAATTGAGATTTGTTGTTTTTTCAATGTAAAAAAATACTACCTATAAAATGTATAATAACTTTCGAATTAAATTCATAATTGGTCATTATTTACGGCTTTACTCACGTGATTCTATCGGGTGTGCCCGATTAGTTTTGAGCCTGGTTGCGCAGTGGGGTCGCGGACAGCGGTGTTTGGTCGGGCACACCCGATGGAATCATGTGAGTAAAGCCGTAAATAATGACTAACTATAAAATGTGTTGATTTTTTCTGGATCAGTAATTAGAATATACTTTTTATTATGAATTCTTATTAGACAGATTTATAGAAGACAAGGATATTAAATATCAATAAAACTTTTTACCAAAAAATTGAACCGACAAAAACAGAAACTGAAAAGCGAAAAATAAAATGAAGCTTTTAGTCTTTTCCTAACTAAACTAATGTAAATAACTAATAATGAGTCGGTGCCACACAAAAAAGAGTGCGTGCAAGTTGCAAGTGGTCGAGCGGAGAACGCATTTCTGGAAAGTTATTGTTTATTGTTAAAAATTTCACGTTGTTTTTGATGTTATGTTGTTTTTATTATTTATTTAAAGTAATTTAATGATCTTCGTTGATTGTTTGTTTGGCACCGACTCATAATTAGTTTTCAAAACAGTTTTCACAGAATATGTGTTACTATGGTGCCTATCACGACACATACTAAAAATTAAACAAATGTCTAAAACAAAGGGGGTCCCCATACAACACACCTCGAAAACATGCTTTTTTTTCAACGTTTTTGTTCCTGCTCTGTCCTCAAAACGGTAATACATACTAGCGTCAAACTTGGTCTGATTATAGTTCATACTATGCAGTTTAGCAACAAATACTAAAAATAGGGCAAACATATACCTATGTGGTGGTACCTGCGTAAGAAAGAGATGCAAACATTCATATTTCGCGCACGGTGCGTTGATGTCTTTTGATGAATTCTCGTAAATTAAATTAGTTTCTATGGGGTATCAGGTCGATGGGTGGTAAGGAACCCTTACTGCGCGAGTCCGACTCACACTTGGCTGGTTTTTTTATTTACTTAGTAGAATTTGTCAGTTAATTAATTAATGTTTTAATTTCAGTTAATTAATGTTTTAATTTCAGTGTTTGGTATTTAAGTGATAACAAGTGAACCCGGCAGTGTTGTGTACCTAAGCTGTGTTCTTATGTTGCTATCTCGATTCAGATTTTAATTCCTACCAGTGTTTCGCAATTTAATTAGTAACCTCGTCGTTCGTAATGTATTTTAGTTTGTTGTCTATTTAAATATGAAAAGAAATATTTTTACTAAGACTCCGGACATTGTTTTTTGAATTGAATAAGAAAATGAGAAGAGAGACTTTTAGTCGATTTATTAAAATAAAAAAATAGTGTACATATCAGAATTCAGTTACGTCTACTTATTCGGCATAAAAGCGTGAATTTATATTGACACGAAATCAAATCAAAATGTTTATTTCAATACGTATTGAATGTATTTAATTGTGTACTACACTTGCACAAATATTTTATTCGTCCGAGGTACTGCAGTTTTTTTTTTAGGAAAGAGGTAGTATAGATATCTTGGACGCTCCTAAGCCACCGAGTCTTTAGCAGTATTACAGCACCTACCCATGTTGGAAGCTAATGATGAAATCGACTATGATCTTGGGGGAGGAGGATAAATAAAATTGATCTCCTGCTTTGAGATGACGTGGCCGCCAAGGTGCTGGCTTCTTATGTGGTGCACTGCATCACATTAGCATACGATATAAAATAAATTAAATTAAATTAAATTCATTTATTTCCTGCAAGGCATAAGTTTGACGTCATACACATACATACACCCCTATCACATTATTATTATAATTACCTACAGTAAGAAAATTAGAATTACAATAAATAAATGAATTATTATTACTTCATTAATCAATTAGACAATTATTGTTATTATATTACTAATTTTGTTTTTTATAGTTAAGAGTTTACATTTAATTTTACATTTCAATTCAATAATTCATGATGATGGTGGATGGCGTCTCATTCTTTTCGCGGCAGAACCTGCAATCTGTATCACTCTCTACATGTGTTTTCTTGATGGTTTCTATGTTCATTTGGGAGTGCAAAAATATTCTATTAATTAATCCTATTACAATAAAACTGATTGCCCTTTGAATTGCCTGATGCAACCGATTCTAAAGTCACACAACACAATTTTAAAAACACAAGGCAACGGCTTATCTCATACAGCCAAACAGCTAAGTTATCTGTGCGAGCAGTGAGCAGGACACACAAGGTCGTGGCCGCGCGACCGACGATGACCGATCGCATCGGGTCGCAGGTAGCCTCGACTATATATATTTTGTTGCCAAGTTGCCAAACATCAGGAATCTCGTGCCTTCCGATAATTAATTCTTGATTTTACAGTCTTTTGATCCACCGTGGGCAGGAAAAGACTTCTTGAGTAGACTTTGTTTTTTGTCCCGAGTTTTGGTATTTGATACTAGGAAGGGATAGAATAATGAAAACGGATACCACCTCCAATCTAGATCTATGTTTTTTATTTTATGTTATAGTACTTATAGTATGGTGAACCGAACTAAAGGCCTATCTGATGTTATGTGGTTACCTTTGCCCTTTGTTATATTCTGGTTATATTAGACAGATTTCAACAATATCACATTACATTATAATTCGCGTTTATTATTAAAATTGGTATTCCTGACGTTTCGAACGCTTTGCAGCGTTTTTGGTCGCAGGAAAATTAAGATAAAAAGTGTCTTTACAGGTATTTCAAAAAGTTATTTTAATCTACCATACAGTTTTTAATTAATTATAAAACTTTTTAACAAAAAATGTAACCGACGAAAACAGAAACTGAAAAGCGAAAAATAACTAATTATGAGTCGGCGCCAAACGAACTTTTAACAAGCAAAGTGCGTGCAAGTTGCAAGTGGCCGAGCGGAGAACGCATTTTTGGAAAGTAATTGTTTATTGTTGAAAATTTCACGTTGTATTTGATGTGACGTTGTTTTTATTATTTATTTAAAGTAATTTAATGATCTTCGTTGATTAGTTGTTTGGCGCCGACTCATAATTAATTATTTTTCGCTTTTCAGTTTCTGTTTTCGTCGGTTCAATTTTTTGTTAAAAAGTTTTCTTTTTCATTTTTTTGTGGTTAAAATCTAACTCCAGGTCTCCATTATGTCGTAGTGTCTAGAACTATATTTATATGTGTCAAGTTTCAACAGAATCAGTTAACAGATAAGAATTCAGTGGGTGAACAAACACTCATCCCCTGTTTTACTACCCTTAGGGGTTGATTTTGAAATTTAATTGGGACCAACTTCGAGATATACCCTATCCATTAAAAAAAGAATCATCAAAATCGGACCACTTTGTAAAAAGATATGCGTGGTCATACATAAAAAAAATTAAAAAAATATATATATACGCGTCGAATTGAGAACCTCCTTCTTTTTTTCGTCGGTAAAAAATCGTTTCGATGCACGCAGTTGTCACTCAGTATCACTGTTTTATAGTTTAGCGTGCTGCAAAGTTTTCGAAACGTCAGGAAAACAAATTGCAATAATATACGCGATGTAATCCGGTTAAACTTGGTTGGTTATAATTTGTGATCGCGAAAACCTAAGAAATTATTATGTCAACAATATCATTTGCTTACTTTAGAGCATTTATGGATATACAAATGCACTAAAAAGTCTAAAAATGAATAACCTAATAAAAACCTCTTGTACTATTAAAACTTAAGTCAAGATAGCCTTAATTATGTATACTTTCTCAAACAAACTTAACAGATATCATTTTAGATCGACTTCTTAGAAACTAATATTTTATTACGGTTGGATAATAGAACAATCGTTGTAAGAACAACTGTAAATTAAAAGGTTTAAAAACCACCGAAACAACCCATTCACTCATTCATTCTTTCATTCGTTTACACATTCATACACTTCTTCGCCACAACCGATACCACACCGTATACCAAAATTTCACATCTATTGAACGTGTGAAAGTAGCTTAGAATCCCTCAACAATTTATCCTTATTTCTCTTTCCTGCTTCATCATCAGACCCTGATCACCATCTATCTATAACCTATACATTGAAACCATTCCAATGAGCCTAATACCGATGGGTACCTCTGCTGTAAGTTGGTTAGGAGTTGGGTATCCTGCAGATTCTAGGTTATTCTGCAGCATCGGGTTAAGGTACCGTGTTCATACAATATCATTGAAGTAACAGGATATTAAATTTCGGATCAATCAGACCTGTGGAAGTTGCTCTAATTCCTTCATCAACTAGAAAAGAGCTGATGTTCTTCAAAAGGTTAAGCAGATTTCTTTGAATCATAGCTAATATAATAACAATCTCGATCAAGTCACCTTACAAACAAATAAAAACTAAATCAAAATCGGTTCATCCATTTAGGAGCTATTGCTATTGCCCTATTATAAGTGCGTTTGCTGATAAATCCTAAATTCCTAGCAATAAGACAGCAATAGATCTTCTGTTGCCAGGCCAGGAAACGTTGCGTTTAGTTTCAACAAGTGTGTCAATGAACTTGATGTATAAATATCAAACAAACAACACAGAACTGGATAGTGCACTAATAGATAGTGCATTGACAACTTGTTGACTATAAAGGCAATGTTATTGCTATGATAATGACAATAATAATATTATTATTAAATTTTAACACGAGTAAAAAAAGAATAAAGATTTAAATTGTGAAAAGAAAAAAATCGCTCACGAGCAGGATTTTCACAATTTAAATCTTTAGATTTCGCTTCGCATGCGTAAATGCGTAAAAAAATAATAAAATAAAAAAATAATACTTACTTACAAACATTGTTTTTCTGTTATGCTGAACCTGATAACATCAAAATGATTCAATAAAAAAATTGGATCACATTCTAAATTTAAAAAATTAAAATGTAAGTAGGTATCTTGGTATCTTGTATAATTAATCTTCACAATATAGTATGACTCGCGAATAGCTACCACAGACGATATCAAAGCTGTCTTTGCATCTATAAATATTTTAAAAACCTGTTTTTGCCATATACATAGTAAACAATATAGACAAAGTGCTGCGAACAATTTAGTGAAGCCAAAAAAACTATGCTCCTTCGTGTACAACCAGCGCTCACGCACACACATACACCTCAAACCGTGCTCACCCACTCTCAGTACACCTGTCGCGGCATTTATTTATTTCCAAAGTGTAACGACAACTAAATCATTAAAGTATTACGTGATAATAAGGAAAATATATTTAAAAATTAAATTTACAACGATTATGGTGTAACCAGTGGGTGTAACAAATTATTTCAGTTACTTTTCTCAGCCTCGTTTCATGGTAAAGATTAGTTTTTCATACATTTTCTCATTCATAACTATGGACCACGAAAATTCGAGCTTGTTATACAATGGAACTGGGGTATCGATTAAAATATTGCGTAGTTAGCTTATTTTAAATTGTATTTATTTATTAATTATAATTATTTATTGTACATACACCAAACGAACCACTTATCAATTGCGCCTATTTAAGGGTGGTATGCCACTGGTACTAGTGTATTATTATATTATCTGTGCCACTGGTCAAATTTCTTTGTCAAATCGAATTTTTGATGATAATTTTACATAAAATACAATAACTAGTTACCTACTTGATAATAAAGTATAATTATAAAAGTGACTCCTCCTCTCTCCTACTTTTTGCCGTACCCGACAGGGCCCACATGATACTTAAACTATAATGTAACACCTATAAATACTTGTGGAGTGCAATAAATGAATTGAGTATTGAATTGAATATTGAATTTCTCTGATGATCAGTATTAAAATACAAAATTTGACGAAAATCATCCAATTTCTTTGATCAAAGTCACATGGGACAAATAAATTTGACGAGTGGCATACCACCTTCAGGTACGATTTTTTCAAGAAACTTATGGTTCATGCAAAAACATTAATTCTAGGTAATTCGTTTTATGACTATACCTAAAAACAAATACCCTTAATATTTAAAAAGTAATTATAATGGGTTACTTTTTTACTGGTTAATTTAATGGGATGGGTTGATCAATCGACATTAGATATTACTGAACAGCTTACAAGGGTCAATGAAAAAAAAGCGACCTTCAAAATAAAGCAAATTAGCATCCACGTTTACTATCATCATAACACGTATTTCATCAACTCAGCCTATCGCAGTCCACTGCTGGACATAAGCCTCTCCCAAGTTGCGCCACAACACTCGGTCCTCTGCCTTCCGCATACAGTCCCTCCCAGCCACGTTCTTCAGGTCGTCAGACACGTATTTAAGTTATTGTAAATCATACGACTACGAGATAAATGTTAATCCCGAGGGAGTCTGTTATTGACCTAACCTCGACAAGGACATTGGGGAAGGTCGGAGGGCGCCCCTCCGGGTGTCGGTCGGGAGGGGCGGCCAGAGGGGATTTTTCTATTATTTCTAACCTCGAGACGCCCTCGAACAACTTCTGTAGACGGTTTTAAATCAAATCAGAGCGTTTTGCGTCTCATCGTAGTTTTAACGAATTATATCTTAAATTGTAGGTGATAGGATGGTTGTTATGAGGGCGACTATGACTTTGACGTTTGCTCATCATGACGCGCGTGCATATTATTCGCTTTTTACTATAATAAAGCGTTATAACGAGAATAAAATAAAAATCCAAAATACATGTTCGTCAATAAAATTATAAATTAAGACTTGTATGGAACAACTTCCTACTAATATTATAAACGTGAAAGTTTGCGAGGATGTATGGATGGACGTTTGTTACTCTTTCACGCAAAAACTACTGTATAGATTTTAATGAAACTTGGCATACAGATAGAATACATCCCGGATTAGCTACTTTTTATGTCGGGAAGATAAACAGTTCCCGAGGGATGTGCGATAAACGACATCCATGCGGGCAAAGCCGTTGGCATAGGCTAGTTTTAAATAAAGGGTGCCAACTAAGCATACGCCATCAGTCCATCCGTCCGTCTGTATGTCACAGTGCTGTATCTCATTAACCGTAATAAGTATCAATTTTTCACAGAATATAATTACTACGGCCTCTGTTCTGGCAAATATTAAAAAGTCTAAACTTATAGTGGTAGTAAGAAACCCGTAGTGCGCGAGACGAGACTCACTAGCACTGATTTCATGAAATACTAGCGACCCGTCTTGGCTTCGGACGGATATAAATTATAACCTTGCCTTGCCTTGCCTTTACATTGCCTTCTAAAGGTGGGCACTGACGATTCATCCATTCGGACGCCGTTTTAATTTGATGAGAGGCCTATTTACAGCAGTGGACTAATATAGGCTTATAATGATTACTCAAATAACATGCACGAACTCATTACTTATAGAGCGAAATAATCTCAATTTATTATTATTTAGGTATCTAGTACCGTTTCAATAACTGGAATTGACCTAATTAATGATATAACGTGCGAAAATATTGATAAATGTACCAAAATATTATGTCATAATAATAATTGTTCTAGTAAGTCTGCAAACATAGATATTACGTGGGCGTGGGGTGGTAACGAATAACAATACTGTAGTAATTGAATTATATTTATTACTGGTATATCTGATGGAAGAAAATAGTGAGAAAATTAATGGGTACCTAATAATACATAAATTCTAGGTAGGTTCATAAACATTTATATAACATATAAAACAATGAACGCAAGACCTCAAACAGCCTAATTAGAATATTAGGCATACTATCTGGTAATACAGGGTAATTGTTTTTTTTTTTCGAAACATCCAAGTACTAACTTTGTATCATGTTCTATGGCTTTGGCCAAAAGTTAAAAAAAAATAAGTTTATATTTGTTGTGCAAAATTTGCGTATACTATAGCATATTATGCTGCAAGCCCGAGCGCTGCAGCTGTTTAGGTAAAATAATTTTAAATCTACCACCTACTACAAATAAGCCAACCCGCCTGCCAAGCGTGGCGATTATGGCAAATCCCCCTCAACGTGCTTGAGGGAGGCCTATGTCCAACAGTGGACGTCTTTCGGCTGAAATGATGATGATGACTACAAATTAGCAAGTAGGTAGCTACATTGACCCAGGCCTCTCGTCGGCCATCTAGAATATGCAAAGTGCAGAGTATTTTCATATTTTTGTATTAAAAAATATGTCGATATATCTATTTCTTTTTAAATTGTACTCTTATTTTGTACCCATGTTCGCAAAATAAATTATTTGATTCGATTTAATTTTATCCTTAGCATACAAAGTGAATGTAACACGGTATAAAAACCATACAAATCGATTTTCCTAGTTCTGAACAAACTATTTATTCTGTAAAACGTTGTATAGGTAAGTATCAATCCCCTCGCTTTGGTCAGGGACCGGGGTTGAGACTACACATAACCATCGAGCAAATTTTGGAGCCCTCTCAGGTGTGTAGGTTTTCTCACGATATTTTCCTTCACCGTTATTGCAAGTGATAATCTATAACCATCATCATCATTTCAACCAAAAGACTTCCACTGCTGGGAAATTTGGCATAGGCCGCCCCTAAGCATCGGCATCCATTTTAAAAGTCAGAGCTGCGGGCTGGGATCGAACTCGGACTCATGGAATGGAAGGTAAGCATCATTTTATTATACTTAAGCACTCAATAACAAAGCTTAAACAAATAATATGAATAGTATTACGTCATGTCGGTTATATAAAAAAAGACAGCTCTTTCAACAGCTAATCTTTGGGCTTCCGTTAAACTTTCCAAGGTCAAGTTTGAATAGAACCCTTCCTATCCTAGACGTCAAATTAAAGTAGGGCCCTAATGAAAAGATCAATCCTACTAACATGCTGAAATTTAAAATATGAAAATTGAAAAATACCTACATTTGTGTTCACTTAAATCGATAAAATGTAGGGACCAACTGATATTTTTTTCGCGATTTCAGGGTTGGTCCCATAGTAAAAGTTGTTCATAATTATGAGTATAATGACCCCTTTTCGGGAAATAAGCGATTCAAATTTCAGCGTGTATATGTGCAAATTTGTGAAGATATTTGGAAGTTCGGATGATTTTTACTCAATCACGCTGTATGGGTTGAATGAATTTAGATGAAATTTGGCATACAGATAGAACATAGCCCAGATTAAAATTATAGGCTACTTTTTATCCAGGGAAGATGAATAGTTCCCGAGGGATGCGTGATAAACGACATCCACACGGGTGAAGCCGCGGGCATAGGCTAGTAGCTAATATTATTACTTAGGTACCTTACTATCTTAGCTGCGACCGCGACTCTGCTTGCGCGAGAAGTGACCAATTAGTCACAGGGACCTTTTTTTAAAATCTTTATTTATTGAAGGAGGTTTATTCATATTTGAACATGTCACCCCCATAAAAAAAAATAACAGTATCACAAAAACAATTTGATCAGACAGTAACTTATGGAGATCTATTCTTAATGCCAATGTGGGTAAGCCTATATAGCAATTTGGCCTTCACCGAAAGAGGGAAAGACAAAATGCTATTACACCAGGCAACATCAAAAGGAATTTACAGGGACCTTACTAGAAAATAATGTACTGAATTCATAAGGTACAAATTAAAAAAATACAAAGCCTCCATTTAACCAAATAATGCCTGAATTAGGAGACTCCGCTCTTCAATAGATAGCAATAAGGTACGTACTACTAAATAGATAAAAACTCTCACGCGGAATCTGAAAATGCTGCTACGAAGGAAACTGCTGGACATACGGACATGGCTTCAACTTTAACCTCTATCCTAATGGGCTTTCGTTTGACCGCCACTTCACCTGATATTAAACGATGGTGTGATCGACGATGGTACACGCTTGCCCAGATGTTTTTTTGACACACCATTTTTTGCCTCGTACAGCAAAACTGTGAGACCAACTTCCGTCAGCGGTTTTCCCGAACAAATTCGACATAGGAGCCTTCAAGAAAAGAGCATACGTCTTTTTAAAAGGTCGGCGACGCATCGGCGACTCCCCTGGTGTGCGGATGTCCATGGGTGGCGGAGATTGCTTACCATCAGGTGACCCGCATGCCAGTTTGCCCTCCTATGTTATAAAAAAGGAATACCCAATGGCAAAGGAGTACCTACTATTCCGCCCACAGTGTTCGCGAGCTGTCATCGGGAGCGTATGTCTAATCCCAATACCGAAGGCTAATTCTCGTAACCGTCCCTTTCTAACAAACGGCAAATTGCGCGTGTGAGAACAGAGCGGAATCGCGCTGTTTTGATGTTTTTTTTAATGTTTGCAAATATCTCAGAGAACAAACGTGTGACCTTACTTTGTAAAATAAATCTATCGAGCTAATTTAATTAAATAAATAAATATCTTCGGGACATTTTTACACAGCACCATCTAGCCCCAAACTAAGCAGAGCTTGTGATACTAGACAATGGATATAATACTTATATACTTTTTTTTTTTGTTTTGTAAATACATACACACAGACACAAATATTTGTGTGATGAACATAAGTGTTTGTGTTGGTCTGGGTGTGTTGCTTATGTATTATAAGTATGTATTTACAAAAAAAAAAAAAAAAAGTATATACGTATTATATCCATTGTCTAGTACCCATACCACAAGCTCTGCTTAGTTTGGGACTAGATGGTGCTGTGTAAAAATGTCCCAAAGATATTTATTTTATTTATTTATTTTTTATACTTATAATACATAATAAACACCCAGACCAACACAAACACTTATGTTCATCACACAAATATTTGTGTCCTGTGGGAATCGAACCCACGACCTCGTGATCAGCAGTCCGACCCTCGAACCACTAGACCACAGACGTCGTCAAAATTGAATTGAATTGAATCGTGTTTTCCCTATACCAAAATCTAGTAAATCAAATGAAAAATCAAATGTATACAGACAGTAAATGTTCCTGTTTGCCAATTATTAGTGACACTTAGGGCATTAATGTGAATAAATCTAAAAAAAATGAAGAATATTAGATTATTCTCGGTATTAACGCCCGGTTATTTGCAAAGATTCAATTTCGCAATTCACGGTAGGAACATAATGACCTACTTGCGACCCCCGAATTATCGCAAACTATAGTTGTGTGTGACCCAAATGGCGCAGTGACGCAGTGTTTGCCTTTATGTCAAGGTCATTAGGTTCGGTTACCGCTTAGTAACAATTTGTAAGATCTATTACATTTTTTCTGCGTCCGTTGATGTATGTCATAGCAATAGCACCTATAGACTTATTATTTGCCTTATTTTTAAAAATAATTAGCTTACTGAAATTCATAAAACATAGCTTCATTGAAAAGATAATTCTGATTGAAAGACAAACTTAACTTTGCAGTGGAAAAAATAAATAGCAGATAGTAGAATCTGGAGGCCAATTCACGTAACCAAAGAAGCGCAGTTGCAGTGCAGTTGAAGTTCAGTTGCAGTCAAGTTTCGATTAAAAAATGGTTTTCGTATTCTTTTACCTACGGCGCGGCGATTGCTGTCAGAAACGAACTGCAGCGTCACTGCAACTTGATCGGTGAGTCTTGAAATTACGTGAAGTAGGGCCGTGCAGGGCAAGTGTGTAACTGCAACGTAATCAACAAAATGTCAATTTTGACGTTTGAATCCGGAAAAATGATACAATTCGAATTGCGTAACTACAAAACTGTTAATTACGATGTCGGAGGGATTCATCATGAAATTGAATGCATGATAAAGCTTAAAACGTATACTTGCAGAAGCTTACTTGCATAACGAAACGTGATCTAACATACATGACGTCATTTACTTCATAATGAAGCCCCTCTATGTCGTTACACAATTCTAATGTTTGATTGCGATGTTATCAACATCGTCTTCAATTTTACATCTAATGGAAACTGTCAAATGAGTTACGCAATTGCCCTGCTAGTTATATAATGTGTTGTAAGTAAATGTTTAGTCCTGTGGTTGATGTATGTCATAGCACCTATAGACAGCCTTCCCTGGGTAGTTACCCTCTGAAGTTGGTATATTGTTATAATATTTTTTGTCCATTTAGGCATAATTTTCGACCACATATCCACCAATGTTTCGATTTACGCAACAATTTTGCAGTAACGACCGCAATTCGCCAACAGCTGTTCCTCAATGCCGCTTGTGCAACCAGTTGCCGGTTACGGTTGTCGGTCGCTTAGTAACCGATGGTGAATCATGGACCTTCGGTGATCAAGCAATTTGCCATGACTGACTAATGTACACACATTAGAGAGGCGCAAAACCAATTCAGATTATTTTCTGACATTGCCTATGATTTAGATATTACACCACAAAAAAAACTCAGCCGATATATTTTTTTGTTTCCAATCAATTCATTTATTTGCCAGAATGTAGGTGTGATAATGACCTTAAATTTAAATGGATCATTTACATTCTACCATTACATATGGTGTGCAAATATATATTCTGACGAGCATTTAATTCTTATTTTAAATAACTAATAGGAACTCAATAATTATGTTATACAAATGATTATTACTAAAGAAAAAAGAAATATTAATTGAATTATACAAATGTGAGTTCATGAGATAAATTCTAATATACCTACTTATTGTCAGATCGAATGTATTGTGAATTGTAATTAATAATATCCATAATTAATTAATATTATAATGTAAATCTTGATTAAAAAGTACGTAAATTTGAACATTTAAATACCCACAATTTCCAATACATACTTCGTGTAATCAGCCGTTTAAACAGACAATTAACGTTGATGAAGATCACCCTAAGTCTCAAAAAGGTAAGAAATACACAGATATAATATAACTTAGTGTGGATTTATACGTTGTTCCTGTTTACTAATGGTGTACCTACAATAAAGTATATTCTATCTATCTATCTATTTAATAACTCCCAACTTATTCATGCATATCAAACCATCGAGTTTGAGCGTGGTTCTTTTGAAGAGCACCTTGCGGGACCCCTCTTAGTAAGCATATAAAACAAATATAAAAGGTATATCATAAATTTGTCCCTAAACCAGGGCCAGACAGTTCTATACTTATGGAACGGTGTGGTCCCCTTCGTCTTAAGAAAGTGGGTCTTTACTTAAAGGTTGAATATAAGTGCCAATAGATTATTATGACAAAAAGCATGAAGGGGTCCGACATGGGGTATATTGTTAAAGGCTTTTTAGTAGACCTTTTATTGGCAATTGGATTTTTGAGGTCTATGCCCATTATAGACTGCTATAGACTGATGATGATGAAGTCCTAATTTATGCCTTAATACTGATATTGATAGAAAAGTATGAAAGTATTTTCAGACACTGCTCTGATACAAATATACAGACATGGTGGCTGATTGAAAGAGGATGTTCAGTACTAGATTTTCGTTCCAAATATATAAAAAACCGGCCAAGTGCGAGTTGGACTCGCGCAGTAAGAGTTCCGTACCTCTCAACGACCTGCATACCCCTTAAAAACTGATTTGATTTACGACAGTTTATCATAAAACATCAACGCACAGTGCGCGAAATATGAATTTTTGCATGTCTTTCTTACGCAGGTACCACCAGATATGTCTATGTTTGTCATTTTTAGTATTTTTTGCTAAACTAAATAATATGCTCTATAATCTGACCAAGTTTGACGCTGGTATATATAACCGTTTTGAAGATAGAGCAGGAACAAAAACGTTGAAAAAAATGCATGTTTTTTGAGGTTTCTTGTATGGGGACTCCCTTTGGTTTTAGACTTTTTTTTGTTTTTAGTATTTGTCGTGATACACTTCATAGCAACACATATTCTGAGAAAATTTCAACCGGTTACCTATTACCGTTCAAAAGATACAGCCCTGTGACAGACAGACGGACGGACGGACGGACGGACAGCGTAGCGAGAGTAATAGGGTCCCGTTTGGCACCCTTCGGGTACGGAACCCTAAAAAGGTACCCTACTAAAAAAAAACAATTTTATAAATTTCTGTAGACAGTTTGTTTGGGAGTTTTTGTTCTCTCTAGTACTAGGTACGTTTTGGTATGTTCTAGAATAGTAGAACTAGTGAAACTATAGTTTCAAGTAGATCTAAATAATTTGGGGTGCATTAAAAGAGCCTCCACGAGTGACGACATTTAATTGATCGTCCGGCGCACCCTGAGCAGTCAGCCCCGCTACCAACCTGCTGACTGGCTAATGTTTTCCCCACGGCATGAGCTATTATCATTATGTAGCTCATGTCGACACGATAGAAGAAGAAGAAGAAGATCTACGCTAAGAATACGTTACTATGCCGTGGTACCATTAGATATTACCATTGATGGTACTGCGGAAGGTATTCGGTAATATTTGGATCACGACCATTCTGTCTTCAAATAAAGAATAAATCTTTCTCAATTAACGTAATTAATTAAACATACTTAAAAAAATATCATTAATTATCTACTAATTGTTATTACTAACTACACGCAAATTCCAACTATTACTGAAGAACTAACGAAGCAAATATTTGAAGTAATTAATGAGAACAAAATGAGACTGACTATGTTAAACTATTCATGACAATAATTAATTATTATTGCCGCTCGATTCAAAAGTTTGGATTAAACTTCAATTTATGTTTAATTCCATTTAATTACTTACAGTCTTGGACTACTTAAGACTTATTTTCTTCCTTCTCTTACTTTTTTCTCTTTATAGTTTTACAAATTAGTTCTTACAGGAAGACCTCACCTACCACAGATAATAATACATCTAGAGAGGAACTATAATTATCATAAAAGTGAAAAATTCCTTCCGTGTTAAGAGAAAAAAAGCATTCTTTATTTTAATCTAGGACATGATATCTGTGTGAACATTTCATCCATGTAGTTGTTATGTGCTGCTCGAACAAACAAACAAAAGAAAATTCCCGTTTTATGATAGTTGGATAAAGATTTAAAACAATATTTTCTTGTTACTTGCTTCTCATTCTTCCACATCACACGAGATCACTATAGTGTTGTCCAATATTTGTCGCAATAGATACAAATATTGGCTATCGTTAGAACAGTAGAGGATTTCTTAACATAACACATAACATCACGCCTGTATTTCCCCGAAGGGGTAGGCAGAGGTGCATAGTACACCTACATTTCGCCAGTTATGTTATAGTCCCATGTAATAGGGGGCGAGCCTATTGCCATTGACCGGGCACAAATCCAGACTCCGGGCTGCTACTGAGAATTTCCTAATGAAAAAACCCAATAACACTTTGCCCGACCCGGGAATCGAACCCAGGACCGAACCGAGGATTTCTTGATTTGTCTTATTAGAATGCACGGAGTGAACTTACCACCAGAACGAGGTGGGGCGGAGTACTAAGAACTGATGACGATGCCTGCTGCTCCGGTTTAAAAGAAATCATAGACGTAACGTTTAGTAGAATTAATACATATAATTGGTAAAAAATAGAATGAAACGCTAATTTATCAAAATAAATGTTTTTCGGTGTTCCGACGGTATCACGACAACTCGACCCCTAGACAACCCGATCCTGACAATTCAACCCCGTCAACTCGACAAGTCCAGGTCGAGTTGTCGGGGTTGAGATGTCCGGGTTGAATTGTCCGGGTCGAGTTGTCATGGAGTCGAGTTGACAGTGTTGAATTGTCGGGGTCAGGTCGTCTCGTGGACGAGTTGTCGTAGATTCGTTACACATTACTTTTTATTAGAATAAGCCATAATTTTTAGTTTCCGAGATATTAAGGTGTATATTAGTGAACCGGATTGGTGGGATTATTTGCTCTCGAGTGTAGATAGTATAGTTTTTGGTGCAAATTGACAACAGTAATGTTTATGAGCACTTAAAAGAGGGAATGAATCATTTCATAAACATTGATTTTCTTGCTGGCTCAAATAATTGACTCACAGAATTATTAATACTGAAGTTCTCAGTAATTCCATCATGTTCATTAATAAAACTAAGTATTCCTTTTACCCAGAAATAACGAATCATTAGAATACTGTACAAAATACTCTTTTTGGTTCCTTATTTTCCTGTACCTAGGTTATTTTTATGAAATTAAGCTTAGTAAAGGAAAATGCCTGAGTTTAATAACTTGGTTATCCAAATCATTTAGATCTAGCTAAATATTCTTAAATGTTAAAGTTGATATAGACTTTTTAAATTACCATAAAAAATTGAACCCCTTTGAAAGGTTTAGTTTATTTTATTTATAGGAGGCCAGACTTTAATAATTAATTTACATAATGTATTAATTTATATACAATATAAATATGTACAAAATACTAATTAAAATAAAACACTAAAAAAGTAAAAAAAGTGGACTTAGGCGTCGAAGAACTCCTCCACATCACTGTCATCTGGAAGCGTGCCCAGGAGACTGGCAGCGTTGCCACGTCGAATGGCAACGCTTATTCTTTGCCCAAAGAACAAGCCAGCCCTCTGGTCACGCGAAGCGTCGACCAGTCTCTTAGAAATTTCCTTGAAAAGGAGCCGTGCACTTGGACCCCATGGCCCGAGCGTTTCAACCCCAAACGGCTCAAAATAATAACAACCAATGAGGTTGCTATATTTGCGCCGCTTGAGGGTCTCCGCAGCTGCAGCGGCAGCGCAAGCACAGCCCGCCGAGCTAGGAAGATGGGATGGAGCAAGGGTGTCGACACAGGTTGCGTCCCACACCAGAGGCCTACCCATCTTCCATGGCAATAAGGTCATTCCATCTGGTCTCTTCCCATCGTCACGTGCCAAGCCATTAGGTTCTTGTACGGCTGGTACGCCGGCAACTGTACGGTGGCAAGAGCACGACGAATAATGCCGTTAATATTGGCGTGCCGTGATATGCGGCCTGCACTCCTGCAACAAGAATGGCCATGCAGCCACACCATGGCTGCATGGCCATTCATGGCCGAGGCTGTCAACCGCTTCACCACAATGACACCGATGTGGAGCAACGCAAGGAGCGCCTAACAGTATTTTTATTTATTTATTTGCCCACCTATTATTAGTACTACTATTGTCTTTGTTTTGTTTGGTGTAATTTACAATAAAGAATATAATAAATAAATATAACAATAACGAAATCAATTATTGCATCAGTTGGTACAATTTCTACCAAACTAGGATTAATTTAATATAGCTGTGCCTTGCAATAATTCCTATAGACACCTATTGTTGATTATTATAATGTGTACGATAAATTCTGTCAAATAGCATTGCGAGGAACGGCACCACCAACACCAGAGGATGTGCAGCAGCGTTCTCTGAGTATTTAACCAACCAACTGCGATCGCCAACCCGCCTGCCAAGCGTGGCGATTATGGCATATCTCCGTCTTTTGGGTGAGGCCTATGTCTAGCAGTGGTCGTCTTTCCGCTGAATGAGCCGAGGTAGGAGGAAGCGGGGTACTGCAATCCGATTGACCCTACCAAGGTGGCTATTGGCTACTCACTAGTAACGTGGAAGTATTTAGGGCTCACAGTAGTGGTCTAAACTGATTTGAAGTTTTCAAGTGACGAATAGCGGCGACCTACATCAGATCTATTAGTCAGATGTGTTGAAAGACATCGGTTGCCTGTTATGAGGCGCAGGCGCGGTTCCAGCCCAAGTTTTTGGAGGGGGTCAACTTTGCTTACGTAAAGTTTCGGGGTCTAAAATTACCAGCGACACATTTTAATTTTTCTTGTCGATAAAGAGGAAAAGGCGGCAGAGTACAAGCGCGAGAGAAACGAGCGCGAAAATTTTCATGTATATGCGAAAGGTGGCTTCAATTTGTGTATTTTTGGAGTTTTAGGCTATGTACTACTCGTGCAGATTAAAAATGGTTGCATTTGTATTTACCTCTCGCTCACAAGTAAAGTAAAATTACCCCTGCGACCCCCCCCCCCCCTCGAACCGCGCCTGATGAGGCGTCTATTGGGCTATCCATAAATTATGTGCACAAAAACGACGACCTTTAATTATACAATAAAAATATAAGGGGTGATCTTATTCTCCGGTGTCGTCATAGAAATCTAAATAAAAAAATACCGTAAAATGCACCGACCTTGCCCACAATCCCTAATTTGCCACGCACTAACACTTTATATCTGAACCAAAAGTTGGCGTTGTCACAGTTTTAAAATCTCGGAAACGGAACTCTGTACGGAAATCATAGCTAATTTATAAGGCAAACTAGGCTCGTGGGCAAAGTTAGGGCATTTTACGGTAATAGAAATTGTTATCTACTGTCTTTTAATAACGGAACGCGTGTCGCCAGTTTGTCGCTACTAACACAAATACGCAATTACGCCCACCATGTTTCTAGCATTCAATGCAAAATAAATTAGGCTTAAAATATTCCGCTGTTAGATATGCTGCAAAATACAGTTTTAGTGACTTCGCGTCCAAAACAGCACTGATGATCAAGCAAACGGTTCGCGCACTGGTGTCCTACGAGACACCTGCACGCGGCGACAAGTTCACGCGCCTTTACCACTTCTAACATAACACAACATCACGCCTGTATTTCCCCGAAGGGGTAGGCAGAGGTGTAATAGTACACCCACATTTCGCCAGTTATGTTATAGTCCCATGTAACAGCGGGCGAGCCTATTGCCATTGACCGGGCACAAATCCAGACTCCAGGCTGCTACTGAGAATTTCCTAATGAAAAAATCCAATAACACTTTACCCGACCCGGGAATCGAACCCAGGACCCCACGCTCAGCAGTCGCGCTTGCAACCACTAGACCAACGAGGCAGTCAGTCAGTCAGTCTTTACCACTTCTATTACCTTAATATTTAGATTTCTTTGGGTGTCGTCCATGATTTGTGGTTTTTACACTCTGGTCGGTTCCCGAATTCCTCTTAAACTGAAGGGGAAAATCTATAAGACCATGATAAGACCTGCTGTCCTGTATGGATCGGAATGTTGGGCTACGAAAGGAATTAATGAAAGGCAAGTGCATGCAGCTGAGATGAGAATGTTAAGAGGAATGTGTGGTGTAACGAGAATGGATAGGATAAGGAATGAATATGTAAGAGGGAGTCTGAAAGTAGCGCCAGTGACAGAGAAGTTAAGTAGCAACAGACTATCATGGTATGGACATGTGATGAGGAGGAATGGGGAGCATGTTACGAGGAAAGTTTTAAGTATGAATGTTGATGGCTATAAGAAAAGAGGGAGACCGAAGAAAATATGGATGGATTGTGTGAAAGATGATATGAATAGAAAGAAAGTAAACACAGAAATGACGGCTGATAGAGATGTATGGAAGAAAAAAACATGCTGCGCCGACCCCAAATAAATTGGGATAAGGGCAGGAGGATGATGATGATGACACTCTGGTCGGCACGAGATATTTTATAACCTAACATTATTAATAATTCTTCTGGAAAGTACTTTTTGCAAGGATAATAAATGAAGGCCATATGTATTTATATCCTTCATGTCAACACTTCTGTGTGAATCTAGTGTAAAATTATTTGCCTGTAGCACTTGTAGTGAAAAAATGTGTGTCATCACATCACATACCTACATACAATATGATGGTTAAAACCTGTGGAATAAAACTATAACTCATACTAGCATAAAAGAAAACATCATCTTGTACATGATGCTATAGAGCAGCGATTCCTGAAGTGGATTCCGTTGAAGGGAAGCCAGGTAACAAGCTATAAAACCATTTGATTTCAACAAATTGAGTGTGTATAGTTAGTGTTGAGGTTTCATAAAATTAAAAGTTTTTTTTCTATTATTGTTCCGAAACCATAAAAGTTTGCAGCAATAGACAGACAATCATTTTACTTGTTGTTGCGCCGGTGCACCTCGGGCATGGGCAATAACTCATCTTTGGATCGGGGGTCTTATTGCCCGTGGCGAATGTCCTAGCACGGGAGGGGCTCGATCTAGGCCAATGGGGCGTGAATCCGCGTGCCCGGGCACAATGGAGGATGACGGAACGCCAGACAGCAGACTACCCCGAGTCCACCACCCGCAGGTAGTGCCTGTAGGCGTAGTTGGCGAGGCTGGTGTTGCTGGCGTGGCTGGCGAGGTTTGTGAGGCTGTTGTGGCTAGCGTGGCCCTCGTGGCTGGTGAGGCAGGCGTAACTGGCGTGTTAGCTGCGTCATGACGGGGCCCGTGAGGTGGCGCGCAGCGTTCTGTGTACGCTGCCGGAGAAGGTGTGACCGACGTTTGGCTCACGGGAAGGAAGGGGAGAATGGGCTCACCTTTTTGTGGCGAGCCGGGACCTGTCGGGTATGGTTGTGCGAATACAGAGGGGTCCCACGCCCCCAACCAAAGGTAGTTGGAGGAACACCGTGGCAGTTTTAGTCGGTAAGAATCCGACACTGGCTCCGCCGTCTCCGGGCGGAATGCGTCAATGAGGATTTTACAAAGGCAAAAAAAGAGAGAATAAAACAAGTTAACATAATCCATATGCAAGTGTGTGGGACACACACGTCAGTCATTTTTGAATCAGTCATTAAAGATTCGCAAGTGACGCTATCACTCAGTATGGACATGTCACAGACGCCATGATGTGAATAAATATTATCTGACTTGCGCTGACAGAGGACGAACGGATTTGTTTTGATTTTTTATTGGACATGCAACGGTGTCGACTTAAGGTGAATGCTGTAGCATTGGGTACCCCGCGAAATTCAAATTTTTTGGCGTTTTTTGCAAATTGTAGCTTTATTTCGCGTTTTATATCGGTCAAAATATGATTGGCGGAAATAATAACAATATATCTACTGAATAATACTCATAAAAAATATTAACCTAGCTCTATTAGCTGTACTAGCTCGATAATATTAATTTACGATCAAATTATCGATTTTCGAGCTTATACAGCTTATAGAGCTAGGTTAATATTTTGTATGAGTATTACTCCTTAGATATATTATTACTATTTCCGCCAACCATATTTTGACCGATATACAACGCGAAATAAAGCTACAATATTCAAAAAACGCCAAAAAATTTGAATTTCGCGGGCTACCCTGTAGCATTCACCTTAAGTAGTCTCTTGTTTGCCTAACCTTCAAAATGCTGCCGATTTCATCGTGAAAGGTCGGGGCGTGCGGGATTTTTAGTGCACTATAATCGGTGGTGGTTATCTTTAGCACAATAGGGGGACTCTGGGAATGGGTTATGCTACTGGAGCCATTCCTGTGCTACGCCTGTAAAGCACGACCCAAGGGTGACTTTTTTATCCCTGAACGCCTTCGCGATGCGCGCTTATGTTGTTGACTTTTCAATACAATACAATTAAATGCTTCGCATGCGTAAATGCGTTAAAAATAATAAAATAATTACAATACAATTCTTCATTTAAAGAATATATGGATAAACATTGGTTTCATCAGTGGTCATATTGAATACAGCAGTAGGTACTCTATATTCTAAAAATAACTGACGTCACTCGGAAAGCTGACATGCTGAAGTGGAACTGGGCTGGACATATCTGCCGCATGCCAGACGACCAATGGGCCAAACTTACGACTCAATGGGCTGGATACCTACAAATGGCAAACGCCAACATGGCAGGCCCAAACCGAGATGGTGGGTTGAACAGGACTCCTTTCAAAAAGTCCTTATCAGCCACAGACAGATAAAGAAGTGAAAGGAGAGTGGGGAGGCCTTTTCTCTGCAGTGAGACAGTATGTACAGGGTTTTAATAAAAAAAACTACCATGCAGCATGCAAATATTTAGGTACTGGCAATTCATGTGTAGATCTTAAATTGATGACCTATTAGTTACTTAAAGATAAAATGATAAAGATTTTTATTTGCAAGAAACATGATTTGTACAAAGATGTTAGTGGTTTTTGGCAGGTACATTTGTCTCACCGTATGATCGGCACGCAAAATATTATTTATTAGGTACAATTCATTTAATTTCCAATTGTCAAAATTAATAGACATTAAATGATTACATACGTCTAAAGCGCGTGCTACACGGTGAACAACCAGCCTCCCCACCAAGGTGACCTTGGTGGGAGGTTGGTCGCTGACAGCCATCGTCAAACAAAATTTGGTGACAAACCACTGTCTACATGGTTGGAAACCAGCAAGGTCACCTTAGTGGGGAGGCTGGTTTGTCACCGTGTATCAGACCCTTTACACAATCTAGCAGATACAATGGAAACATGTCAGTGTGGAATTACAAATATTACAATTACCCCTGATAAACATATTAATATTTTAATTCAATATAATCAACAATTATTTATTTACGAAATTTCATATCATAATTTATGGGGTAAAAACATTTCTCACTTAACCACTTTTTAAGAGTAACTTTAAATCGTTTCTTAATAGCTCAGAGGTCTCCAAACAGTTCTCAACGATCTGTGTTGTCCTGTCCATCTACAAATATAATACATATGCCTATACCCTTCTCATTCTGAGAAGATCTCCGTGCCATGTCAAGCAGAGGCTGTCATTATTATATTTTTACAATAATAACTGTTTTTATCACTCAATCAATGATAATTATAATTTTATACTATAATTGCAATCAATCGTAAACTATACAGTTCTTGCCTTATCATTCTTATAAATAAATTATCGCAAACGATTATTATGACTATTAAAAATGAATCATTTAATGAGACATACTTATCATCCGTCCTTTTTCAGTAGATACGCCCCCAATATTTGTATTACATCATTGTGTATTAACTGAAAAACGAACAAAGTAAAAACATTTTTTCTTTAAAGCCTTTGACTATATATAGTCAAAGTTTAAGCATGAGTTTTTAAAAGCTTACCTTATAGACTGACAACTTATATGCTCAAGCATGAATCAAGAACTGTCATTTCATACATTGAAGTCAAAGGAAAGCATGAAATTACAGTTTTTGAATATAGATTATCTAGATTCATGCTTGAGCAATTCTCCAATGGCCTTGGATAGTGTACACAGCAAAAAAAAAAACATGAAACATAAACATGCATGCGAAGCGAAATCTAAAGATATAATTTTTGTAAAGAAAATTCATCAGTTCATTCTTGCACCTGTAAGTAGGTACATGACAGATGAATTATTGCCAATTTTCCATGGCAATGGGAAACTGGCAATATTCCTCTGGGACCTTTTCATTTGAGCGTCCACGAGGGAAATCCAAGTTCTATAGAGTATAATGATCTGATGGGCTCCGATAGAATTCACACTGACATAACAAGCTAATGTTTTATTTTTTGTTTACTACCCATGAACAACTTATATTCTCATTACATGTTGTATTACATCTCGACAAAGAATAATTGCCATAGTAGCTTGTAATAAGGCGCGACCGACAGTCGCGCCTTATTAGTGTGCACGATCGCATCAGACGGCGGTGTTCAGTCGCGTCTATATTGTCTTTGGTCGCCTTACTCGGACGTTTCTCCGTCTTACACGGAACCACAGACTACATAGAGATACTACGTATTGAATTGATAGCAGCTTCTACATGTTATTATTATGTCAAAAGAATATTATAAAGTACTGACTGGTTATTTAATAACGTTTTGTACGTTAGTCAGATGCATTAACAATAAAATAAAGCAAAATACTGTAAAAAACATACAATATACGTCAAAGCAGTGACAATTGGCGACTGACAGCCGCTCGGACGCGACCGATCACTGTGCACATGCGGCTAAGGCGTCCGCGACTTATTGAAACATCCGGCGAGCCAGATTTTCGTAAGACGTCCGATCGCTCAAGGTCATGTCAAGGACACGTCCGCGACTTATAGCTTACAGTTTGCACACATAGGTGTAACTTCATTGACCAGATACAGCATCAGCCGCAACCGACGGTCGCGACTTACAGTCGCGTCTTATAATTTGTTCCTAGCTTTACAACTGAAATAGTACATTATAATACACATAAAAACTTTTTAACAAAAAATAAAACCGACTTCAAAAACCTTAACTAAAAAGTAAAAAATAATCCTTGTATGTATTTCAAAATCTTAACATAAACCAAAATTTTGAAGGTGGCGCGTGACTGTCCCTTTGCGTCATGTAAATATAATGTACTGTCGAGCGCTTATCTATAGTAAAAAACAGTTTATGCGAACATACATGAAAAACACGCGCCGCCTTCAAAGCTTTGGTTTATTTTAAGATTTTGAAATACATACAAGGATTATTTTTTACTTTTTAGTTAAGGTTTTTGAAGTCGGTTTTATTTTTTGTTAAAAAGTTTTTATTTCATACTTTTTAGTTGAGAATTCACTGAAAAACGAAACTATTAGTAGATCATCTAGGTAAGCGAAGCTAAATTAAACTGATTTATTGAAGCTGGTTCAAAAACTACTCGACCTAAGTCAATAAAATTTATATGGGACCACCGCGCGGACTTCCTCTACCAAATAAAAAAACAACCACGCAAATCGGCCCATAAATCTCGGAGTAATCGGTGTACATACATGAAAAAAAAAAAAAAAAAAAAAAAAAACCCGCCGAATACATAACCTCCTCCTTTTTTTGTAGTCGGTTAAAAACAATTACGTGATTAGCACTTTTAAAAATTCAAATTGAGCCTAATCATTATGTAATGTTCTTTTTTAACGACGACGACCTCTGTGGTCTAGTGGTTCGAGTATCGGACTGCTGATAACGAGGTCATGGGTTCGATTCCCACAGGACACAAATATTTGTGTGATGAACATAGGTATTTGTGTTTGTCTGGGTGTTGCTTATGTATTATAAGTATGTATTTACATTAACAACAAAATGAGTATTATATCCATTGTCCCATAGCACAAGCTCTGTTTAGTTTGGGACTAGATGGTGCTGTGTAAAAATGTCCCAAAGATATTTATTTATTTATTTAATTCAATATTATTAAAGGAAATATTAAAATTATTTTATTGAAATATATCAAAATTGAATTAATATTCTGAATAATTTCCAAGTGTTCAGGATCGATGATTTAGCCTGTAGGGAATGCGGACACTTAAATCTACCAAAAATTACCTCTTTAAACCTTAATCACAGTTTAACGATAGTAAAACTGTGCCTTAATATTACGTAAACGAAACCCTGTATCAGAAACATTTCAAAGACAACCTCTAATATTTTTGAAATACTTAATCAATGATACCCTGCATATTAGGATACGAGAAAGACAACAAAACACTCCCACTTTACAGGTAGGGGAGGTATTCTAAAAAAACTTCTTTTACAGTTTTTTTTTCATAACTTCGTATCATGCGTCATGGAAATGCATAACCATGCCAAATTCAACTCCATAGCACCCGTAGTATTGGAGTGAAATGTGTAACAGATAATCGGACGAATGGACGGGCGGACGGACATGGCGAAACCACAGATTACCTATTAGTTACTACGTACGAAACCCTAAAAATACTTTTCAGAGAAAAAACAGTTATTAGTTAAATCAAATCAAAATGTTCATTTGTGTACACAGGTATTTTTGGTGTTAGGTACATTATAGGTAGTATAGTAGTCTCTCTGTGTGGCATACAAATATTAGTAATTAATTATACATATACATCATTATTATACATTATTATTACAAATAACAACATTAATTCCTCAGATTATTAATTAATTCACTTTATTCACAAAATTATTATTAGGACATTTTATGCCTTGTCTACATACAAATGATTTTATTAATAATATTTTTTTTAGGTATATAGCTGCATTCAAAATATTCAAATTAATAAATTATTATACATTATTGATTTTATTACATTTTTAATTGGGTTTCGGTAGTGAATATAAATGCAAATCTCTTATATTGAAATATTATAATCAGATAGGAATTCATTGATTGAATAATAAGTTTTACTCATTAAAAACAATTTTAACCTTTTTAAATAGTCTTAAGTCACGAAATTTTTTTTTTTATTTTTTTTATTCAATATCTGTATAAAGTTACAAATGTGTGTTTCTGTCAAACTGCAAAACAGTTTGTCGGCAGTTGTTCTCGTTTCTGATAGTTGTACAAATATTGGTAAATGATGTGCTAATTATATCTAGTTATCTCATTATTATGCTAATACTACTTTTATTTTTTACAAACTGCTTTGCAAAGCCATAGTTTTTAATCGAACATGGTACAGTACAGTCAACATGTAGTCTTGTAACTTTTAGAGGAGTGAATTATAATTGTCATGGACACTTTCTACTATTCCTTATGGGTTTTGGAATTTTATTATAAAGTTTAGGAGCCATGCCTAGTATATTAGTGTCAAATAATGCTGTGACGTGGGAAACTGCTTGTATTTTATCACGGTGTCGTCTAATGAGATTCTAACAGAACTATTTAGAATGACTTTAGTTTTTTTACACAAGGACTTTGTTTTGATATTCAAAAGCTAAAATAACTAATTACAACTATTTTTGCTCAGTAATAAATTATAAACAAAGAGCGTCCTAAACAAAAAGTACAACGATGTAGTTACTACTAAGAAAAAGACTAAAACAAATTTGTTTACACAGTTCGAGTTACAAAACTGTATTTCTATCCCTCTGGGACGAATTATTCGTCCGAGCTATCCCTATGTTATATTCACAAATATTTTACAGATATATAAATTTTAATCGTCTACAGTAATTATTGCAAACCTAAATACTATATAGGTACTGGAGACATGTAAACGAGGCATTTACAGGCTGTAAAAATTTATAGTCGTCGGTAAAATTCACATAATTACCACATAGTACCTATTGGTAATCACAGTATAACATATTTTAGAAAATAATTCCAATCACAATCCAATTTTAATGGCTAAAAGTGACAAGGACAAATGAGTATTTTTGATTAAAATATACACATTTTAAATTCTAACAAGGATGAATTATTCCAATAACACAAGACTGCCGAGCAAAAAAAATTAAGCTAGTAATAAATTAATTAATTATTTACTACCTCCGCTTAGCGTCAGACATAAGGCACATAAATGTGTCTGAGTTATTATAACAATTTAGTGATAATTTTGCATTCAAATGTACCATTAATCCAATACCGTTATTTTCAAGAGTAGGGGTACTTAGTAGCCCTATGGTCACCAGGTCGCCACGCTGCTGCTGCCTATCGCAATAATTTAGCGAGTTGGCGGACTACACACATCATCGAGAATTCTTTTAACAGTATTTTAATCATTATTTATTTACTCATTGCAAAAAATATAAATCTACTGACGGATGCTAATGAAAGATAAAGAAAAATAGAAAAATCTAGTACAAAATGACGTCATAAAAATGTGGCGGATGAGAATGACAGATAAACAGCATATCAACCAAAGACTTTGTATATACATAATACCTTTATGATATCAACAGTAGTTGATAAGTATATCACAAGTTGTAAAAAGTGATTAAAGTAAAAGCGTATAATAGTAGTCGAATAAAGAAGTGGACTTTCGAATAAAAAAGTAAGTAGATTCAAATGAATATGTAGCCTATCCCGCGGATTCACTGCCGAGGTTCTTCAGATCTATTCCAAAGGGACCGTGTTTTTTCCATAAAATACATACCAGTTTTTAAGTCTAATCATCAGCTTTTAAACACAAAAAGATTAATCAAAATCACTCTAGTAGTTTTTGCGTGATGCTCGAACAAACAAACAAATAAACAGACAACTAACAGAACAGAACAAGAAGAACAGGCGACATCAGAAAATAAAGTTAAGATTGCACTTGTCAGATGGACGGTCCACCATGGACAAAATACCTGATGGAGGTAGCTGGGGTGGACTGGTTTCGAAAGGAGGAGGACCGAGTGTTGTGGCACTGTTTTGGGTTTGTTTGTTCAGCAGTTTATGACGTAGTTGAAAAGCTATCATCCTCAACATTGAGGGCAAAACCTCCTTGCTTAGCAGAGAAGAGAAATCGTAAGGTAACTAGGCAAGCAAACGCTCAAATAAGACAATGTTTTTAGCTTTCTAACAACAGTTACTGACAAAGCAATAACTTGATTTATGTAGTAAGCTACACATAATACCTACTACTTACTGACTTCAATCTTCAATAATTGCTAAAACAGTATGTTTTCACAGATACCAGCATATCAGCTACGAAAAAATATGTCTAAGGTAAACATTGCTAAAAATAAATTGATAAAGTAGATCTGTGTGGTCAACTACGTCACTAGATGGTGTTATACTGTCAGTGTGTTTGATAACTCTTGCGCATATTGTGTTGTGACGTCAGGTATCGCCCCTGTCGTTGTAGTCGCACGCGCAGTAATGATGGTGAAATGGTAGAAGTTCATGTATGTTTGAAAGCTGTTATTGATGGCTTATGTAATGAGGTTTACAAGGATTTATAATGATAAAAACATTAGTGGACTTAACTGTTGTAAACGAAAATGGCAAACATAGATTTAAAAAGTGTATAGAAGAAAAAGACATACTCGTACTACCTACGACTATGGGAAAAATATTTTTTCAAATTCCCATTTACCACCAGTGGGGGTGTTCATAGTGGGGAAAACTGGGAATGACCGCAAATATATTGGGATAGCGGCAGGGGAAACTGGTTTGATAAATTTATTTATTATTTAATTCTTTATGCACAACTGGGTACAAAGGCGGTCTTAACGCCATAGGCGTTCTCTACCAGGCAACCTTAGGGTAATGCAGAGACAATGAATAACGTAGATGCACCAGTAAGTTATTGGATGAATAAAGATTCCAATGGATTTTAAGCCTCATAGATTGGAAATCAAGCCAAAGGCAAAAGCCTCCCCGGCTTTTTCCCAGCAGTGGGATGTTACAGGCTAACAGTAACTGTATTGCTTTTGCATTTCATGCAGACCATCACTTGAGCTTAAGTTCCCTAAGAAAGCGGTGTCGTTATTAGCGTCCGAAATATGATGACCGTCATGAAAATATTTGACAATATAAGTTCAAACATTTTCATGACGATGACAGCCTTCATACGACCGACGCTAGATAACGGCACCGCTTTCTTAGGAAACCCAAGCTCAAGTGATGGTGCAAAAGCAAGAAAGTTAGAGTATTCCTTCTTTATTCTAAAATTTTCCAAGCCCTTTTCCCTTCCATTTTTATTTGTGTTAATTATAAGCAAGCACATAAAATGTTGCTTTTAAAACAATGTTCATACCATATCATCATCATTATAATTTCAGCCGAATGACGTCCACTGCTAATACATAGGATCGGTTGTTGTGGCGATGCTTGTGGGAGGCCTGTGTCCAGAAAACCATAGTATATTAACCTTAGAGTAACATCAACATCATCATCCTCCGAGCCTTTTCCCAATTATATTGGGGTCGGCTTCCAGTCTAGCCAGATGCGGCTGAACATCAGTATTTTAAACGGAGCGACTGCCATCAGACCCTCGCAACCTAGTTACTGGGTAATACTGACATTCGGAGGTTAGACCAGTTGTCAGACTTTCAGGCTTCTGACTACCCGTAACGACTGCCATAGATATTCGTATGACAACCGGGACCGACAGCTTAACGTGCTCTTCGAGGCACGGAGGGGTCTCGATGTGTAACGAAACGGTCACCCATCCACAGACTGACCGCGGCAAGTGCAGCTTAACCTTGCAGATCGTACAATCCGCGCAGTCCTTGCTTCGCTACGAGCCCCTTAGAGTAACATATTAACCGTATTAATAACGTCATAACCTTAGAATAATATGAAACTGTTATCAAGAATAACATTAAGTGCTTCAAAATATTACTATGTAGAATGAAAATTATCTTGAAGGTAAACAAATTGGTTCTAGAAACCTGATTTTGTTAGCTTCAAAAATCTTAACAGTATTTTCTTTGAAACACTCCAGACGAATAGATTAGCTACCCGAGTGAGCATTTAGTCTACATCAGGGTTTCTCAAACTTATAGCCCCACGTAGGTACCCCTATTTTTACCAGACGAATGTGAGCCTTTTAAAGAAATTTAGTTATAGAAGAAAATAAGTTTTTTATCTATCTATACTTATAAAGAGAGATGTCCTGACTGACTGATTCATCAACGCAGAGCCGAAACTACTCAAGTTAGAAACATGAAATATGGACAGTAGGTCCTTTTTGTAACGTAGGCACCCAATAAGAAAGGATTTTTGAAAATTTTAACCCTAAGGGGGTGGAATAGGGTGTTGGAGTTTGTATGAAAAATCTTTTCTCCTGGATCGATTCACTTATAACTTTTTTTTTTCCAAAATTACTCCTAGAAGAGGGTGCAATAGGGTTATACATTTTGTATGGGAGAATATTATTGCGTGGCTGGATTGAGTCGAAACTCGGTATAAATAATCTGTAAAGCAATTCATGAATAAATTCTTTTTGAAATTTTCTAAAATTTAACTCAACGGGGGCAAAAAGTGGTGTTAAAGTTTCTATGAAAAATCTTGGAGTCACTCACACCACACTTGACGTATTTTTCTTTTCTCAAAACTGCAGTGGGACAATATAGGCTGAAAATAAATAATAATAATAATGAAACAACGACGGGGAACATTATGTTAAAACTTTTTACGCGAGCAAAGCCGCAAGAGCACTGCTAGTATAGAATAAAATACAGTCACAAAAAGCAATATAATGTGAGCTTCATGATAAAAGGCTCCTTACGTATGAGCCTTTTGGTCCTTATAGCATCGAGATATAGTTGCGTTTTTGTAAAGTTGGGCGAAAAAATTCCATTTAGGGTTTTTGATAGATATATCATTCTATGATCGTTACTCTACGATTTCATCTAACAAACATTCTTATACGTTGCTTCTAACTCATAACAAAATAGAACTATGTTTTTTTAAATATAAACATTTAAAGTGTTTCTTAAAACTCGCAATTTCCGACACAAACTTTGAAGTCAGTTTTCACTAAGATTTTTAAATAAACTTCATTTTTTTTTAACATACTACTGTACTATAGGGGAATTATTCTAGTTTCTGAATAACTCAATACCGCCTTGAGAACCCTCTTATTATGGAAACCTCTAAAATGATGGATATAATTATGTTGTTTATTAATGTGAAGGGCGGGGTTTTTTCTTGCCTTAAATAGAGTCGATTTTAGGAGCAATTTTGGCCTATTTCAATATTAATTAACCGACTTCAAAAAACGAGGAGGTTTTTTTGATAAAGCATTAAGTCAATTTCTGTACTTCGTCTGTCAGCCGCCATGACGTAAGTCTTGTCCCAACCTCCTACGATCAACTGACGAACCCCTAGAGGCTCGTGTAATTCACTTTGAGAAACTCTGGTCTACAACAATATTATAGTTACCTGTCTGCCTATTTTATATCTAACTTTTATTCTAGGTTTTGTGTTAGACTAATATTAATCTGACCCAGATTCTTTTTCATCGTTACTTTAACATGTTTCTAGGGAGGTCGCCCACGCCGACTTTTAGCAGCGATTCAGTTGCGATGCAATCGCAAAAAGACCGCGATACAGTCGCGATGCTGTCGCTGGTCGTGTGCCTCCGCCCACGTATCTTCAATTCTGCATTGGTGCATATCATATACACCGACATATTACTTATGCTCGAACATACATAAAAAAATTACAGAGGAATTGAGAACCTCCTTCTTTTTGAAGTCTGTTAAAAAAGGGAGGCATAGGGTAACATAAATTAATAACACAATAACAAAAAAATATGTAGGTACAATACTCGAAATAAATTAGTTTTCAAATGAAAACTAATTTATTTCGAGTATTGTTAAATTAAATAGAATAATGCATTACCTACCTACATATTTTTAAATAAAAGAATATCTTTTAGGGAATTTGTTTATGTTTTTATGTAAATAAAGACGTCCAAAAAAAAATATTAATCAAAATCACTCCAGCACCATCATCTTCCTATCCTTATCCTAATTTATTTGGGGTTGACGAAGCATGTCTTTTCTTCCTAATACTTCTAACGTCATCTTTGTGTTCAAGTTCAATACACACAATCTAAACTTCTTCGTCAGACTTATATCTGGCCGTAAATATCTATAACTCAAGCGTCTCATATGTTCATAACAGACGGCTACTATAAAGCCTATCAACTCAGCCTATCGCAGTCCAGTCCTCGGTCCTCTGCCTTCCGCATTCAGTCCCCCCCAGCCACGTTCTTCAGGTCGTCGGTCCACCTGGCGGAGGGGCGCCCTACGCTGCGTTTGCCGATTCGTAGTCTCCACTCAAGGACTCGTCTGCTCCAGCAGCCATCGGTCCTTCGACAGACATGGCCAGCCCACTGCCACTTCAGCTTAACATATAGATAAAGCCTAGCATTAACATAACATAATCAGCTCATTACCGTCCCACTGCTGGGTCTTCTCAGAATGAGAAGGCTTTGGACTTTAGTGCATCACGCTGCTAGTCTAGTACGGATTGGCAGCAATTGTGATAATCTATCAACTTGTCAATAATTTCTTCTTCAAAGAAGATTGAAAACTGATCTATTTATTAGGTGTCATTGAAAAGCAATTCTGGTATAAAAAAAAGTTGATTGCGTTCCGATGCCCTTGCGGTTGCTAAATTCATCTTCACACTAGGCGACAATATGTTGGCAACAAGGGTTGCCTGCAATGACATTATGGTTCTATGAAGCATTGTAATAAGGTTTTGCAAGAAACGTGGACGATAAATATTGAAAACTTCTGTTGTCTCGTTTTCGGAAGCGTTTCCCTGACACCCAGTATTTGTGATTTTGACTATTGATTGTAAAGCTTTGGTATTTATTACCAGTTGTAATCCCATCCCACTATTATAAATGCGAAAGTGTGTTTGTTGGTTTGTTCCTCTTTCACGCTTCAACAGAGCAATGGATGACGTGATTTTTTGCATAAAGATAGTTGATGGGCCGGAAAATAACATAGGCTACTTATATACAGGATGTCCAACTGTGAAAGTGTGTTTACTTTCTATCCTGAAAAATGTACGGGTTCTGCGGGATAAAAACTAAGGGAGCGAAGCCGCGGGTAATAGCTAGTCAACCTATAATTGGGACTAACAAATTAGTTAAAATTTTCATTTATATTTGGTGATGAATTTTATCTACATATTGAAAAGTTTTAGATCCTAAGCAACACTTCGTGGGATAGCTTTTTTTTTATATTGAGCTTTCCTCTAATTTGAGCATTGTGGATATGTGTGAGGGTTGTACAAATACATTTTGGTCAACCCGACCGCGTGATTAAATGTTGCTTAAACCTCAGACAACATGTTGCTAAACCTTTTGTCGCTCAGTGTAAACCCAGGTTTGTTCGTATCGGAGCGTGAATTACTAATTTGTCGGAATTCTTATCGAGACGTGGAAGTAGCACTAATTAACAATAGCTATTAATTAAAACTCGGCTACCAGGGATGGTGGTTAACTTACCTAACAAGTTTAGTAGGTACAGGTGTTCAAAGTTGGAATGTTATTTTAAATTAAACATTTTATTTTATTAATGTCAATACCATCGAACCGTTTTGGTATTTGTCCAGCATAGTCTGTTACCAATTATTGGTGACGAAGATTATGGAAATTTTGAAGGATGACAAAAAAACTTCGATAAATTTGATCAAAGCAAAAAAACAATATTTTGGTTTTTTTCATAGAGACGGACCAAAAATTTGTCGCTAAAAATGTGCTGAAAAAATAAACTTAAAAAAAAAGAAGTAAAATCCGACTTTAAAAAAAATAAAATAATTAAATTCCGTTTGACTTAAGATAAAATTGGCACCGACTACCTAAACTGTTTCAAACAAATTATTTTATTCTTTTAGAAATCTGTTTTTACTTTTTTTAAAGTTCGTTTTATTTTTCTATGTTAAGTGGCACTAACAATAGAAAGACAAGCGATTGCTGCAATCCCCGATGACTTGCTGTCATCCATTGAAGAGTTCTCTTCTTTAACTCCGAAGATCTTTATCAGATCTTTACCAAATTATATTTTAGAATGCAAATGCTTGATTTGTTGATGAAAACACTAAACTCGCTATATGCCTATAATATTTGAGGAGTTCCCTCAATTCCACATGGATGCCAGTATCAGAACTAGATTTTGATAAAAATGGGACCAATCTGGAAGTATATCCTTTCAAATAAAAAAATATTTTTCAAATCGTTTGATAGGTAAATGACGGAGTTCTGAGGTAGCAAATATAAAAAAATACATTCGAATTGGGAACCTTTCCTTTTCATGAAGTCGGTTAAATAAACAAACGTAGTGAATTGTTTGACCTTATACCAGCCGCTCACTTCGACCATCGTACCACCCGCTATAAATCTAAATTCCATCCTCACTATCTTGATGGCTGGTGGTCAACTACAGTACGTTACACACGCAACTTTTTGCCTCGTACAGCAAAACTGTGGAACCAACTTCCGTCAGCGGTTTTCCCGAACAAATTCGACATGGGAGTCTTCAAGAAAAGAGCATACGTCTTTTTAAAAGGTCGGCGACGCATCGGCGACTCCCCTGGTGTTGCGGATGTCCATGGGCGGCGGTGATTGCTTACCATCATGACCCGCATGCTCGTTTGCCGTCCTATGTTATAAAAAAATATAAAAAACGCGTATGGCGCCCCTCAGCCGAATGAACTAACGACCTAAAGAAAGTAGCTGAGGTGGACTGGATGCCGAAGGCAGAGCACTGAGTGTCGTGGCGCAGCTAAGGAGAGGCGTATCTCCAGCAGTGGACTGCGATAGGCTGAGTTGATGATGATGATGAATTAACTAAAGAAGAAATGAATCAGACGTCGACTCCACATACATAATATATGCTTGCCAATTAATTATTTTGTTAAAGTTTTTATAAGATGCTTTCAAAAATGCCTCTTGGTACTCATTTGTAATGAAGCTCGTATTTATGCCTGTGCCATTAGCATAAAACCAGAAGCTACGTTTTTTTCACACCCATTTTTCTTTTATCAATAACGTGCAAAAAACACCTAAGTATTTCTTAGAAGAAGTTCGCAGGCACCGTAATCATATCTACTATATATAATGATAGATATATATCTACACAACAAAATGGCTGAATATAAATATTTTACAGCAGACGATAAAAAAATAACAAAAGAATTCGTGAGTCTGTTTTTTTGCGCGGAGTTCATTTTGGAACACAATTTCATAGATAAATTGAAAATAATGGGTGAAAAGACGTCACAGCATTTATCTTGTACAATGATTCCTTATCAAGAAATTATGTTATTAAATAATTTGATAAATAGTTAATAGGTGTAAATATGTATGTCTGAAATTACAATGAATGAAAATGCAATCTTGGTTATTAATGTGATCTTTTGAAGTCTTTAAAGAAAAAGGGTGGATGAAAAACATTTGATTCCCCGAAAATAATTTTTTTATACAATTTCGATACTTATATGATAGGTCCCTATTATTATAATAATTAATCCCTTAATACTAATACAGTTATTATCATTAAAACAGCTTCACACTGAATCATGGAGTTTCTTACCTTACCGGCTTTTCTCTTGAGTTTTTTTCCAAATCTAGAAGTGTAAGACATTATTCTAGAAAAACATGGTCTTTACAGGTTATTAATAACGTATTAGAATTTCTAGACAGATTCATATAAGAACTTGAGGACTGCAAAATCAAAGAGGAAAAACTTAAACTTTAAAAATAATGTGTCTATACTATTTTCATGTTTCTAGTTTTGTTTTAAAAGCCTGTTTACCAAATCTAGAAGTGAAAGACATTCTTCTAGAAAAACAAATGGTATTTCCAAGTTATAAATAACGTATTAGAATTTCTAGACAGATTCATATAAGAACTTGAGAACAGCTAAATCAAAGAGGAAAACACGGAACCCTTTAAAATAATGTGTCTATACTATTTTTATATGTCTAGTTTTGTTTTAAAAGCCTGTCTATTACTGTGCCTTAATTTGTCAAAAGCTGTGTGTATGTTAAGTGATGCTTAAAATAGACTCAAATCTGTTAATTATTTAAATTCTATCATTAAAATTAATTTAATTTATACACTTCGTTGTTTTGTGCGTTAGTTGACCACGTTTTATGTAATCTAACCTAGAAAATTGTAAGACTGTCTTTACGGCGTTCAATAAGACTTCTTTCTCCTCAATTTTTCCTCGCAACTGGGGGTCTTGCCCACGCCGATTAAGTGTTCTGTTAAACTAGACAGCTTAGTAACAGTCCCGAGATATAAAGAGCTAACAATCTGTCCGCTAAAAATGGTTAAAATATGATGATGATAATGACAAGAAATAACCAGGCCATTTATCGAAGTGTCCCGAGGCCCCATTTAGGGGGCCCTGAATAAGTACACAAACGAACGCGATACCTTGACCTTGATCCCCTAAGCCTCTAGTTACGGCCCATGTAGCTAAAGGACGAAGTAAAAAGAAAACGCTTGAAATTCGTAGGTACCCTAGCATCAAGTCCAAATATTGCGAAAACAAAAAACAACAAGGCATGTTAACAACAGGCTAAAAAGCCTCCAATAATGATACGAAAAATACAACATTAGTCCATGAAAACCATTGACTCATAGCGAGCCATAGTTCGAGAAACTTATCGTTTTTGACTGCGCCTGAGTCATTAGCTAACTTTGTCGCCAGTCACCGCTCACATAGACATGTCTGGTCAAGATTGACGTCCTTTACTTGTGTCGTCATTGGCCAAGGTTGGAGGCCTAGCAAAAATTAAACTTTAACAAGGTATGTTACGAATAAATTGGCAACTTTGTCTTCATTAGAGCGAACCTAATGGCAATTTAAGTTTAGCTTCTATAGATAATGGCACGTTTTGTGAATTATCTTGAGATGGGTTTATTTAAAGGGCAGATATAATGAATGATAAGACATTTTCAGGTTAAGCTAGAAAAGCTTGAAAGCTGACGCCACCATAAGTGATTTTCCTATGTTCTGATTAGAATGTTGTCCTTGATAAAACGGAGCTGAAGATGTTATGTGGAGTTGTTTAATTAGATCTTTTATAAACTAAGGGGTTAATGGAACAATAAATTGTTGATGTTCTAGAAGTATCGTGCGGGGATTGCGTAGGCAATCTAATAAGTAGACGTTAACGAGTGACAGTACCAAAGCAACTCGATTGCGTTTCACTTTAATTTGAAATCTAACACGATAAATTCTTTGTGTTCACTTCAACAATTAGACGCATTCCTGTGAGTCATCCACCCGAGACTCGTATTTTTATTGGCTGTTTGCATTATTATATCTCGACAAAGATATATTTACGTGGCAACTGCACGCAATCGGAGCTCTATCGAACGGTACTTACAGTCGAATTTTGCACCGTCGCGGTTTTCGCGAACCTATCGCCGCGAAGCTGCCTCGCACTCGAAAGTAAAGCAATAAACGTTTCGAAATCACCTTGGTAAAGACGACGCGCTGGAAAATATACACGCGTCCGTCTGACGTCACGTGAAATTCGACTAGCAAACATTAAGTGTAATACGAAACAAGTAAGCAGGCTATTATTATTATTTAGATTTACAGAATATTACGCTTGGTCCTCGCAGGTTTCGCCACGAAGACTCCCTGTAGCGTCACTCAGTCATATTTTGCGACAGATCTTCTCATTTTAATCCAGAACACACTTTTGCGTCATCCTCTGAAAAATTGGTCATAACACACAACGAAACACAGGCCATGAGGCCATAAGAGACGTACAGGAAAACGGCACGGCGCCGGTTGGCGACTGCTGTCGAAAAAAATGCGAAAACCAGTTTGAGCTGCTTTTGTTCATATCTTTCGGTGGGAGTTCGATGACCAATGCAAATGTACGTGCGATTTTAGGTGCGAGGGTGGTGCGAGGGAGGGGCGGGCGAGGGTACGGCGGGGAGTGCAGCCTGCAGCGGTCGACAACCGGCGCCGTGATTAACGCGTGACTCACCGCAGCCTTTGTCTCCTCACAGCACGGCTACTCACCTCCTCGCCCTGGCCACGTGCTCCGCACCACGTGTTGACACATCCGACGTGCCCGACGACTACCGCCGACACGGTAAGTGTACTCCAACAAGCGCCTGGAACCATCATCACCAGAGCACCTGATGAAGTACAATGGGCGTGCGGCGGCTGGGCTACTGGGCAGGCAGGCTGGTTGGTGCGGCGGCGGCGGCGGCGCGCGCTACTTCAGGTACCTGACTCGTGAGCACAGCCCGGCGCCGGAGTAGCGCGCGCTGCCGTCGCCTGCTCCTATTAATAGCGCGTGCGAGCCAGAGAGCGTGCGCCTCGGCGGCCGGCCGGGAGTCGACTGCAGCTCGGGGCCGGCGCCGCGTCCCCCGCGCGTCCCCAGACGTCAGCTGACCGCGGCTGCACCGGCCCTGACATTGGCGGGCGCGCCGGCGCGGGGGGCGAGGTCGCTGACCCCGCCCGCGGAAGCCTCCTCGCGAATCTGACGCGACACGACACCCCGCGCCCCTCCGCCCGAGCCACCGCGCTCTCACATTCACCAAGTTTGGCTGTTGAATGATTTTCGACTTACTGGAAGCTGGGATTTGTTCAAAGCCCTTTTTGTTAACTGCTGTTTCCTACCCTCAGAAGAAGACCTTTAAAAATAACTTGTCAAGAACAGCTGACGCACATTTACAACTCGACTCACTGATGACATTAACAAATAGTTATTATATCAGATTACTCAGACTGCCGTAGATTCATATGATGTGTCGTCATATTTTCGTGAAGGTCTCTTAGTCACAAAACGTGTTCACAGTTATTCTGACTAGGCATATTAGTGACTGGACCTGAAACAGACACACTTGAAGGAAAGTAAGTAATGTAGCCACGCACTGCATTGCCCGTACTGTCTTGTTGTAAATTAATGAATCTTTGCATGAAGTTTGCTCTTTAGATCTGGGTAGCCTAGAACAGAGGTAATTGCAGCAGATTGATTATTTTGTGCAGTACTCTCATGAACCCTGTAAGACTCACCATAGATGGAGCTGATTTCCGTAGCTGACCCTGTTCAAGCATCCTTTCCGACGACCACTTATCCACCACCGCACTCGAGTTTGTGCCTGCTATCAGGTCAGATGAATTTTCATACTACCCTGACACCTTAGCGGAATTTCAAATAAGCCTTAAATCTTTACAAATTTTTATACAATCCTCTTCAAGCCAAGTATCTTGGGAACTAGGGTTAAGGTCTTACGATGTTGATGTAATTTTCATACACTCAAAACAAATACGAGTAATTTCCATGATTTTCCTTCTTTCTTTTTAGCCCTACGTCACGATGGAAAATCACATAGATAAAGTGATAAGTTGCTTATCTTAATTAGCTAATTGTAAACTTGATCTGGGTCATTATACGTTGGGTTGAATATGAGTAATACCCTCGAATTTAGATTATTTTACAGAATGAGACACATCAGTAATTTGTAATATGAATTTGAAGTTCGATCAGCAAGTCATGATCATAGAATATATACTATCATGATTGTCCTGCTTTACGTGCAACTATTGAAAAATCAGTGCTCCAATTGCTATTTTCAGGGTTCCTTAACCAAAAGGTGCCAATGAAACCCTATTACGGGGCCTAATATGTTCTACTTCTACAAACTTACCTCCTTCGGCTCTTTAAGAACTTCAGTGGGGCCATTCTTGAAAACAAATCCAATTCCAATTAAATTATGGACATGAAAAAAATACATCACAATTTTAATTCGATAAATTTTGCATTTAATTACACTATCGTCATTTTACCCGAAAGACGTCCACTGCTGGACATAGGCCTGCCCCAGTTAATGTCATAATCGCCACGCTTGGCAGGCGAATTGGCGATCGCAGTTGGTTGGTTAAATACTCAGAGAACGCTGCTGCCCATCATCTGGTGAATCCTTTAGTCGCCTTTTACGACACCTATAAGAACAGATAAGGGTGGTGCAATTCTTTATGTCCGGCACCACACGGAACAAATACTAGTAGACAAATGATTACTTAGATTAACAGTAGGTAGCTGTTGATCGAAGTTTAATTAACACTCAATATTTAACTTATTTAGCACACATCGAGACCCCTCCAAGCCTCGGAGAGCATGTTAATTATCGGTCCCGGTTGTCATACAAATATCTGTGGCAGTCGATAGGGGTAGTCAGAAGCCTCTAAAAGTCTGACAACTGGTCTAACTTCTGAAAATGGATTACCCAGTAAATGGATGGGGGGGTTTTATGAAGACATGCTTGCTGTATTGGTGTGGTCCCAAAAAATTTTGTTTCCCGGGGCATGCCAAAGGCGTAGCAATAGAAGAAAACTGGCGCAGCCCATTTAAGTTTCCGGAGCTGCGCTTTTTGTGAGGATGGCCCCGTGTGGTTTTAGCCGGTAGGAGTCTGACATATCCCTGTAGGCGAAGGATCATCATCATCATTTCAGCCGAAGGACGTCCACTGCTAGACACAGGGCTCCCCCAAGCATAGCCACAACGGCTATTCTTGCGCTTCCCGCATCCAGCGGATTCCCGCGACCTTCATCAGGTCGTCGGTCTACCTTGTGGGGGCCTACACTGCACCTTCCAGTACGCGGTCACCACTCTAGAACATTTTGGTCCTATCGGCCATCCGTTCTGCGAGCAATATGACCCGCCTAGTGTCACTTAAGTTTGGCAATTCTTCAGGCTATTTTTATTACGAAGGTTCTCTTGCCAACCTCCTTATTTCTGATCCGATCACGCAGGGACACTCCGAGCATAGTCCTCTCCAGACGGAGGATATCCATTCATTCATTTATTCTCTATTTTACGATTGGGAAAATAAGGCAATAGGCATGGCCGTGCCCCTAACATAATATCGTCATCGGACATCTGTAGGAGTGCTTTACAGTTATGTACCGTATGTAAATAAAAACGTTTGTATATGAGCAATATAATGATTCATGATAACCATATATTATAAAGATGTTATCTCTCATTATCATCATTGTATAGTTTTTTTAAACGTCATCAGTGTGTTGTCGACCAAATTAGTTATGAATAGATAAGTAGGCCTTTTAAAATGTCTACACGTGTAATTTCAAGGCTATACTTCCGCTTCTGAACTAAACTGGAAGCTCTTTTTTTATAACATATAGACTGATATAGCTGACGTCATTATTATTTATTTATTTATTAATTAAATTTATGCACATACAGAGAAATAATAATAAAATACATAGAAATTAATAGTACAAAGGCACTGCTTATTTCTTTAAGACATTTCTTCCAGCAGACCTGCGAGAGGAAAATTTGAAGCAAAGAGATGTAGACACAGTGTGAGTGTGTCAGTGTGTCATCATCATCAGCACGTTACTGCTGTTGTGGAACGAGGTACCATGTTCCTCCAACACAAAGGGACGATCCTCCAACCAGGCTGGGTCTGCGCCTGGCGGGCTACTGTTGATGTTGGGTGCTTGTATATATACTAAGTTGCGTGTCATAATTACTCTGCTTGCGCGATTCAGGATTTGAGGCGTCAGTAGCATGCGTCAGTGTTGGTTTATTTTATAGTGTAGGATGGCGAAATGGACTAAAGGCCCACCTGATCAAACATCAGCCTGGGTAGTCAGCCCCGCTACCAACCTGACTGGCTAATCTTTTAATCTTCGAAAAGTCAGTGGTTCCAGTGCACACACACACAGACTTTGAAGACACAGTACTTTTCGAATTTATGTGTGGATCAGAATTAAAAAAGAAGGAAAATATCGTGACAAACCTGCACACCTGAGAGTACTCCATACAGTTCTGGATGTTTTTTTTTTGGCCCCATGTTGGGCGCCAATGTCGCATCGCTGGTATCTACGTGAGAGTGAGGGTAGCTCAGGTAGGAGTAGAAGGTGTAAAGGAGTAGTAGCCCAGAGACAGGAGAGGTACGCAGACACGGAGGCTCGGAGGCTCAGAGGCTCGAAGGCACGGTGACACACGGAGAGTCGGAGGTACAGAACACGGAGGTGCGGAGGCACAGAGGGTTGGAGGCAGAAAGGGTCGGAGCAGTGGGTAAGTAAGTACACACGGCTACACATCAAGCTGTACAAAACTAGTAAAGGCTGACCTCGCGTTGTAAGCAAAACCTATACAATGCGAGGTCAGCTTATACTAGAAATGTACAGCTTGATGTGTAGCCGTGTGTACATTTGCGACGATGAGACGGAGCTCAACCAGGAAATAGGCAGCAGATCAGTCAAGGCAGGTAGGTAGACACAAACACAATAAAAAACAATCAGGAACGGTTTTGGAAAACTGTATCTCACTCTACTGGTAAATTGATACATTTACTGTTGACTGATTTGTAATAAAATAATATAATGGTTACAAGACACAGTCTCAGATACATGAGTGTCTTTCAACGTACAATATAGAATTGAGCTAAAATATGAAAATAGCTATTAGAAAATAATTTGAATTTTCAATTTAGATTGATGAAGTATAATAAATTGGCCAGGAAATCGAAATAGGGTGAGCAGTATAACGAGTCAAACCTCGTTACAGATGTGTGTAGGTACTCTGCTAACCCGCACTGGGCCTGCGTGGTGGACTGATACCTTAACCTTCACATTCGGAGAAGGGGCCTCTTCTCCGAATGAAGGTTAAGGCGCCTAGCCGTGAGACAATAATGGGCTGTACACAGAAAGTTTTTCCGGGTTTAGGCAATGTGCATGCGAAATATAATGTGACCATAAATGGACTTAGGATTCATCATCATCATCATCATTTCAGCCGAAAGACGTCCACTGCTGGACATAGGCCTCCCCCAAGCATCGCCACAACGACCGGTCCTGTGCTTTCCGCATCCAGCGGATTTCCGCGACCTTCACCAGGTCGTCGGTCCACCTTGTGGGGGGCCTACCCACGCTGCGCCTTCCAGTACGCGGTCGCCACTCCAGAACTTTACTGCCCCATCGGCCATCCGTTCTGCGAGCAATGTGCCCCGCCCACTGCCACTTAAGTTTGGGAATTCTTCGGGCTATGTCGGTTACTTTCGTTCTCCTGCGAATCTCCTCATTTCTGATTCGATCACGCAGGGACACTCCGAGCATAGCCCTCTACATTATTAGGACTTAGGATTATACATAGTTAATGCATGTTTGAAAAAAAGAAAAATTAAGCTCATCCGTTTGTGAACCGGCTCAACCCCACCATAAATAGAGCATAAAAATAAAGTAAACAGATATTTTAATTACGAAAGCAATCACGATGAATAATTGGCATTCAATGCGCGATACAGTGCCGGTAGTTTACTAGTAGTTTTGAAAAAACTGCCAGTTACCAGACCGTGGAGTTTCGTGCGCGTTGTAGTAACAATTAAAATCAATGTTCTCTTTGAAATTGGTTGTGGGCTAGTGCACTTATCTGTACTTTTCATATTTGCACTGAAATTGGATGACGACAAGACTATCGGATGATGTAGATAACTTTGTAGGTATTACAATTTTAACTGACTATCCTCATACCGCAGTGTCTCAAGACGAAAGTCTTTGTCAGAGTGTGTTGCCAGTAATTACTTACGGCACTGAAACGTGGTTACTCACAATGGGCCTGATAAGGAGGCTCAAAGTCACTCAAAGGTCAATGGAGAGGGCTATGCTCGGAGTGTCCTTGCGTGATCGAATCAGAAATTACGAGATTCGCAAGAGAACGAAAGGAACCGATATAGCCCGAAGAATTGCCAAACTTAGGTGGCAGTGGGCAGGGCACATTGCTCGCAGAACGGATGGCCGATGGGGCAGTAAAGTTCTGGAGTGGCGACCGCGTACTGGAAGGCGCAGCGTGGGTAGGCCCCCCACAAGGTGGACCGACAACCTGGTGAAGGTCGCAGGTATCGGCTGGATGCGGAAAGCGCAGGACCGGTCATTGTGGCGATGCTTGGGGGAGGCCTATGTCCAGCAGTGGACGTCTTTTGGCTGAAATGATGATGATGATTGAAAACTAGTTTTCAATAAATGATGTACTCAGGGAGTAATTATTATTTTACTGATGAGGGCGCCACTTATCTCTTAGTAGGGCCTTAATTAAGACTAATTTGAAAGCTCTAAAATTGTTGCCATCTCTTTCTTGTAACCACTATTAGTTAAAGAGAGGTTTAGTTGGTGAACAAGAGAATCGACTACACTATCCGCAACTCATCAAACCATGTGTTTAAGATACCATAACATCACGCCTGTATTTCCCCGAAGGTGTAGGCAGAGGTGTAATAGTACACCCACATTTCGCCAGTTATGTTAGAAGTCCCATGTAATAAGGGGCGAACCTATTGCCACTAACCGGGCACAAATCCAGACTCCAGGCTACTACTGAGAATTTCGTAATGAAAAAACCCAATAGCTCTTCGCCCGACCCGGTAATCGAACCCAGGACCCCACGATCAGCAGTCGCGCTTGCGATCACTAGACCAACGAGGCAGATGTGTTTAACGCATAAACATATTACAGTTAAATGTCCTTAGTTTGACACAAACTATATCTCGACTTACCTTTTAAAGCCAGCGATATATGAAGTTAAATGTTACCCATCTTATCTCTACCTAAATTACTACGTACTAAGACGAAGACATCTTTCCAATTCCAAGTAGTATGTCACCTTCGGAAGGGCGCGGGGTGAACACTGGGTTCACATTGAGAAGACAATGCCTCCAAGGGCGCTCCGTTGACCTCAACGTGTTTTTTCAACCCCAGGCAGAGTGCGCAGACCTTTGGGTAGGGCTTTCGCATATAATTCTTGGGAAGTAGTCTAAAGAAGTATTTGGGAGTTTTTAAAGAGGGGATTGTTTTTGTGGATTAATAATTATCAGTAATTGCGTACACAAGTAACTAAATAATTTGCTTAAGGTATGATGGGTTTTTGGTGATATGTGCGCGTCTGTTGACATTACCACCGAGTACAATTTCAACCTGTAACTCAGTACGAGGGCACACAAAAGAGCCCCCAGCCCATTACTCTTTTAAGAACGTCCGGCGCACTCTGGGCATTCATTACCGATACCAACCTTGGATTTGGATATGCTCTTCTTTAAATTGCTTTCCAGTTTGTCGCGCATCGTGTCATCTCGTCTGTAGCATATAGGAAGAGGAAAAGGGTAGGGTCCCAATAGTTAATTACATGATGGCAGACACGATATTTCTTGCGCCATTTAATGCCGTATCTACGAAAAACAGCAACCCTACTCCTACTTGATATTTGTTTTATTGTAGCTGAATAATGAACACGATTCCTTTCGTCTGTCGTGAGTTATCGGCACTTATTTGGCAGGACAACAATTTGGATAAAAGGGTTTTATGCGACCTCTGCCGTAACCTCACTCTGTGGAGGGAGAGTCAATTAAAATGAAATAATTTATCTGAATGTAGTGTCCGACCGAACCTTCGGCTTCGGCTTCGGCCACCTTCAGCCAAAAAACGACCTTCGGCCAAACCTTCGGTTTCGGCCAAAATGAGCCAAAGTTTTGGCCGAAGCCTAAGGTTTCTAGCAAAAGTCGAAATTGAACGAATTTTCCTCTCGCAGGTCTGCTGGAAGAAATTTCTTAAAGAAATAAGCTTAAACCTTTGTACTATTAATTTCCATATATTTTATTATTATTTCTCTGTGCGTGCGAAGGTTGTGGTGATAGCCGATTCGGAAAGAAATCGACCTTCGGTTGGACAGTAGGTACTGAATAGTCATAATAAAAGAATAGGTGTGCCGGTTCCACCGTCCCCTCTAGAGATTCCGAGGTCGGACGAAAGTCACTATATGTAATAAATAAAATATATGTTCATGTAAAATACTGATATTCTGTGGCAAGTTGAGACTCAAAGCGTCCCTTACATATTTAGGACAAGAACATGATCCAGGTTGCCTATAATAATAATAATAATGTATCTTTTTTCAATACAAATTACGAGGAAGACCAAAATATCGGACTGTAGAAGTTTTTAAACTTTCGCGAATTTAACTCATATTGAACTATATTCACGGGACTTTTCGCGCACAATAAAAACAAAAAAAAAACATTTTGGCTAACCTCGACGTTTGGGCCAAGTTGCATTGGCCGTGGTCATGTCGAGGTTAGTCAAAATGTTTGCTATGTTTTTATGGTGCGCGAAAAGTCCCGTGAATATAGTTCAATATCAGACTGTACTTGAAACGTATAGAGAAGTCGAGGCTGGATAGGGACATATGGAGATCGCTACTCCGGCAAGTGTGCCCAACACATGATGGCTGGATGAATAAATAATCACAGAATGTAGATCCAGCAAGACGTAGGTTTAATACTTGTATGTGACGAATACTTTGTTTAGGATAAAAAAACATTGTTAAATATACGGCTAAAGCTTTAGCAATCAGACGGCGAGGTTGGTACAGTGCCTAAAAGATTGTCTTCTGTGCTACGAGGCCGCGGGTTCTCTTCAATTCATTCATTTCGTGAGCACAGGTATACATAAAAATCATAAATATTGTGCGCTATGTTCAGCAAAATTAATGTCATGGCAAAAAAAAACATACAATTAAATTATTATAAAATATTTAAATCTAAAATAATTAACTAAAATGTCAAATTCAACGTACAGTTCAATTTTTATAAAACTGATTTTATTAATTAATAAAAAAATTTAATGTTGTAGCCAAATGGCAAAAACGGAACCCTTATGGATTCGTCATGACCGTCTGTCTGTCTGTCCGTCCGTATGTCACAACCACTTTTTTCCGAAACTATAAGAACTATACTGATGAAACTTGGTAAGTAGATGTAATCTGTGAAACGCATTAAGATTTTCACACAAAAATAGAAAAAAACAATAAATTTTGGGGGTTCCCCATACTTAGAACTGAAAGTTAAAAAAATAAAATCATCAAACCCATGAGTGTGGGATATCTATGGATAGGTCTTCAAAAATGATATAGAGGTTTCTAATATCATTTTTTTCTAAACTGAATAGTTTGCGCGAGAGACACTTCCAAAGTGGTAAAATGTGTGTCCCCCCTGTAACTTCTAAAATAAGAGAATGATAAAAGTAAAAAAAAAATATGATATACATTACCATGTAAACTTCCACCGAAAATTGGTTTGAACGAGATCTAGTAAGTAGTTTTTAATTTACCTTTCATTCATCATCATCATCATTTCAGCCGAAAGACGTCCACTGTTGGACATAGGCCTCCCTCAAGCACGTTGGGGGGGATTTGCCATAATCACCACGCTTGGCAGGCGGGTTGGCGATCGCAGTTGGTTGGTTAAATACTCAGAGGACGCTGCTGCCCATCCTCTGGTGAATCCCTTAGTCGCCTTTTACGACACCCATGAGAAGATATAGGGTGGTGAAATTCTTTGCGTCCGGCACCACACGGACGTGCGTCCGGCACCACACGGACGTGCGTCCGGCACCACACGGACGGACGACCTTTCATTCAATCAACTCAAATATAAAAAAAAAAAAAAAAAAATCATAAACATAAAAGCTACATGAACAACTAAATAACTTCTTATACGTCCAAGGAAGGTACGGAACCCTCGGTGCGCGAGTCCGACTCGCACTTAGCCGGGTTTTGTTCCTGCGTTTAATACATAACATAACATAACACCACGCCTGTATTTCCTCGAAGGGGTAGGCAGAGGTGTATAGTACACCCACATTTCGCCAGTTATGTTAGAAGTCCCATGTAATAGGGGGCGAACCTATTGCCACTAACCGGGCACAAATCCAGACTCCGGGCTGCTGCTGCGAATTTCCTAATGAAAAAACCCAATAACACTTTGCCCGACCCAGGAATCGAACCCAGGACCCCACGCTCAGCAGTCGCGCTTGCGACCATTAGACCAACGAGGCAGTTAAACTTAGTGTGATTGTAGGGCATATGATATAATCTATATATATAAAAATCAATGATTCTATGTTTGTCCTCTATGCGCTCCTATACCATTCATCCGTTTGTGATGAAACTTGTACGCCAGCGAAGGTTCCTGGGCCAAAAAAAAAATGGCATTGCAACGCATTCCCGGGGCAGCTTGTATAATATCACAAGGTAAACCCGGAAATAATTGACGACGTCTGTGGTCTAGTGGTTCGAGGGTCGGACTGCTGATCACAAGATCGTGGGTTCGATTCCCACAGGACACAAATATTTGTGTGATGAACATAAGTGTTTGTGTTGGTCTGGGTGTTTCTATGCACTATAAGTATGTATTTACAAAAAAAAAGTATGTTAGTATTATATCCATTGTCTAGTACCCATATCACAAGCTCTGCTTAGTTTGGGACTAGATAGTGCTGTGTAAAAATGTCCCGAAGATATTTATTTATTTAAGTAAGTAGTTGTAAGTCCGACTCGCACTTGGCCGGTTTTTTCACTATTTTGAGGCCCATATTCAAAAGTCGGTGTTTGTAATGTAACACGGGGGCGCCCCTATCACCTATTATCGGGCACAATTCCCATATCTTATAATCTCAAATATTAAGATATTACTTTTGTGATAATGGAGTTCTTACTCTCATAAGATAAGATTGGCTTTGTTTGCTAATTATCTTTACCAATGCGTGAGTTCGCAGCTGATTGTGGTATAAATATTTTGTAATCGCGTTTTTGTTTAATAGGGGTGAGAACAGGAGGGGCTCGTAGCGATGCAACGACTGCGCGGATTGTACGATCTGCAAGGTTAAGCTACACTTGCCGCGGTCAGTCTGTGGATGGGTGACCGTTTCGTTACACATCGAGACCCCTCCGTGCCTCGGAGAGCACGTTAAGCTTTCGGTCTCGGTTGTCATACGATTATCTATGGCAGTCGTTACGGGTAGTCAGAAGCCTGAAAGTCTGACAACTGGTCTAACCTCCGAATGGCAGTATTACCCAGTAACTGGGTTGCGGGGGTCTGATGGCAGTCGCTCCGTGTAAAATACTGATGTTCCGCCGCATCTGGCTAGACTGGAAGCCGACCCCAATATAATTGGGAAAAGGCTCGGAGGATGATGAGGGGTGAAAGAACACATGATATTATCAACACACCTTTGACGAAAGGTTTGGGTCGGCTTCCAGTCTGATCAGCATACGGTGTGACGTCAATTTCGAATAGATTATTTATTTTGAGGAAAGAGGTAGGGGTCTTGAACGCCCCTAAGCCACTGCGACCTAATAAGATTGGGACGCCTCTTGCAGCATTACAGCACTTCCCCAAGCTGCAAGTCAATCATAAAGTCGACTATGACCTTGGGGAGGAGGATTTGATCTCCTGCATTGAGATGACGTGGCCTCCAAGATGCTGGCTTCTGATGTGGTGCACTGCATCACATTCGCATAGGATATGAAAGAAAGAAGAAAGTAAATATTTATTTCAGTCTCGGTACAGGCGAGAGAAAAAAAACTAAAAATAACATACTAACAAAAAAAACTTAAAATTGACATGCCTGTATGATACTAAAAAAGGCCCCCATCTCAGCATATGCTACAACACCGAAATGGATGGGCATCTCATCCTTTTCGCGACAAAACCTGCAAACTGTGGTATCACTGAGGCCCATCCTGGGGGTCTACTCCCGTTTGACGATATTCGATAAATCGTACGATTCATTGCACAATTTGCTACTCCGGTCAACCATCGTTCCCTTATCGCATGCGATGATCGTGTTTTGACGTTTGTTTTTCTCATCTCCGGTAAATTGTATACGACTATGAACCGTAGTCTATCTTAATTGTGCCTTTTTTATGTGCCTATCTTTATTATGTAAGTATCAGTCGGAACGAAAGTTCGTACTTCGTTTGTCGTTCGTAAAACGCGAGTAGACCTACTGTGAAGGTGTTTGTTCAGCTTGCAGTGCCCAGTAAGGGTTCTTGTCAGGATTCTTAGATATCCAGTTCGATAAGTTAAACTTCGATTCGATTATTCTGAATAAAAAATGTAATTTATCTTTTACGATATCAAACCGAATCGATCGACATCCGAGTTATCGTGTGGTTCTGAATCGATGAGCAGATGCGGCTGATGAATATATTTTATACGAGGACTGCCATCAAACCCTCGCAGTCACAACCCAATTAGCTGTTGAGCGGACTGAGCCTCAGGCTTCTGACTTATTAAACAACCTTGGGGAAGACAAGCAGCACGTGATGGTTGCGTGCTGCTGTGGGGTAAACAATAAAGCTTTCCCGGGACGTGCCAAAAGCGTAGCACTAGAGGGGCACCGTGCACCGGCGCGGTCTATGTAGTTTCCAGACCTCCTCTATTTTGTGCTGAGGATAGCCACCGAGTAGTTTTACGGTCGAAATTAATAACCTATCCACGACTTGCCTTACTAGAGATAGTGTTTTTTGCCTCTTCTCGTATGTACAGCAAAACTGTGGAACCAACTTCCGTCAGCGGTTTCCACGAAACAAATTCGACATGGGAGCCTTCAAGAAAAGAGCATACTTACCCTTCGATCAATAATACTTACCTATGTCTTTTTAAAACACGACCCCCTGGTGTTGCGTATATCCATGATCGGTGGAGATTGCTTACCATCAGGTGACCAGAATGCTCTTTTGCCCTCCTATGTTATATTTTTTTTTACATAAAATGTATGGAAATATTGTCAATTTTCTATCTCTAGTAGCGCGAATCGTGGACAGATCGGTTATTAATTTTGACCGTAAGTCGGTAGGAGTCCAACGGAGGATATCCTTGAGCTTTTCCACCCGAAAACAAGAAAAAATATCTTAACGACTAACCCTCAGATATTCGTCTCACTACTTACTAAAAAGACGCATTAAAACATGGTCGTGCTATAAAGAAATATATATTTAGGCTTGTGTATGTAAATAAAAAGTGGTTCAAAACGCAAGACCTTGATGCGAGCGAGTTCGTTGTCCAATGACGTCAGACAATTAAAGTGATAATGCGGCAAGCGTTTATACCTATGTATAGCTAATGAGAAATGATAAAATGATTTACGCTCGTGCTAGAAGAAAAAAACAAGTGTTTAATGATAGGCAGTGACCTTGTGATGGTGTCTATGCTTGCAATATTACCTTGTAACTATCCAGTGCCTATGGGCCTCATTGGAGTCTTTACAATCTTTAACTCTTTGTAGAGATTGTTAAAGATTCAAGGTGGCCCATGGCCAGGGCCGGATTAACCATTAGGCAGAGTAGGCAACTGCCTAGGGGCCCCGCGCGCGCAAAAAAGTGATTGAAAATGTATCATACAGTGAAAATTTGTATTCTCAATGACCAGAATGTATTATTGCTTTTTTTTCGAAGCTGTCAGTTAAATAAATAAATATCTTTGGGACATTTTTACACAGCACGATCTAGTCCCAAACTAAGCAGAGCTTGTGTACCCATAGGGGTACTAGACAATAGATATAATACTTATAATATTTTTTTTGTAAATACATACTTGTAATACATAAGCAACACCCAGACCAACACAAATGCTTATGTTCATCACACAAATATTTGTGTCCTGTGGGAATCGAACCCACGACCTCGTTATCAGCAGTCCGACACTCGAACCACTAGACCACAGAGGTCGTCAAATTGGTCAGGTTGTCAATTTCAGTTCATGAAATACTTCATACATACAGAACAGAACCATCTTGTATTGAGTAATTATAGAACTAATAACATGGATGCGTTACTAGCGTATTGTATCATAAACAAAAGTTTTGAAATGCGTGATCTGTAATAGCGATTTGAGTTTTGCGCCCGTGATCCCTTCAACTCGAAAATAGGTGATAATCTTCAAACGGCTGAAAAGGGGCCCCGAGAATTGCATTGCCTAAGGGCCCCGAAATGGTTAATCCGGCCCTGCCCATGGCCATGGCCTAAGGCCGCAGGGACTGAGAGGCGCGGCCGACTTGCCTATATATAGGTACACTATACACCTCCAGCTAAATCCAGCTGCACCTTCAGGCCATGTATCAGTCCGACCTCGTGTATACGCAGATTTTTGACGATTCCTGTCAACTGACTAGTATATCTAAGTAGGTATCTACAGTCGTGACTTTGTCAATTGCACACATCGTCCCTCCCCCCCTTGTAACCGCGCCTCCTTATGAACACAGCTATGACGCACATTATGATATTTTTAAATTATTTAACGTGAATCTGCTTGCTTATAGTAGGTACAGAGTAAATAATTAACAAGGCGTCGAACCTATGATTCTACGTATGTGTGATACCTATTTGAAAGTATTTTTTTACGTTACGATAAATACTCTTGAACTAACAAACTCTGTTTAGAAATAGGTTACATTCCAAGAAGAGTCGACTTTTTATAAGTACGAGAGACCTCTCGTACTTATAAAAAGTACGCGACCGCCCAATGGTCGAAACTTGACCACTTTTTATCATTGAACTATGCCAAAAACAAACACTATTTCAATTTGTTTGATTGATAACACTAAAGCTCGTCAAATAGCTACTAAACAAAAAAAAGAAAATCTGTTGACAGAGAATATGGTTCTGAAGCGTTTTTCCTTTGCCTATTTATGTATACAGGGTGATTTGTAATTCGACCTATTCCATGAAAGGGGTTATACTAGAGCTCATTTGCAACAAAAATGTTCCCGTGAACCAGGGGGCGTTAGTCATTTGTTCTCGAGTTTTAGCAGTTTTAAGATTTTTTGGATATTTTCCGTCTTCAGATGGAAAAATGCTAATTGTGAAAAATCTATCCCATTCTGGACACTCAATTGACACTTTCCTGAAAGCTGACGAATGAGCAATTACCATCATACAAAATTCATGGCCGACATTTTAATAACCTCTGAAATAAATGGTCATAAATCACAAGTTATAAAACAAAATCGTCTAAGTACACCTTACATTGCAGAGAATTACTCGAAAAAAATGTATAAAATTTGGCGTGCATAATATAACATCACGCCTGTATTTCCCCGAAGGGGTAGGCAGAGGTGTATTATTAGTACACCCACAATTTGGCGTACAAATTACGGAAATAACATCCTCATTTTATAAGCTATCCAATGGTCAAATTTACAAAAAAATGCAGTAATAGCAGAAATGGGAGTACTTTGCTTGAAGAAATTTTCTACATTTATGTCTTGTTCGAGGCGAGTTTGGTTATGCTGTTGTGTAATTTAGGTGTATCAAGCAATCTTTGAGAGAACAGCAGCAAGTTAGCTCAAACATCCCCCGAGACGTCCTGTCACGCTGCACATGAGTGAAAGCTCATATGGATGTGCTTCTGAACCTTGAGTGTTTTCTCATACCCATAGGAATCTCGTACATCCCATCACTATGGAAGAGGAGGAAGACTGAGCCACCTCTGCCGACCTAAGTTACTCCCAACCATAGAAATATTATGTCTATGCTCACAACATCATTTGCAGCACCTCAACTCAACAATACCTACCATGGGCGTTGTGAGCAACATTTGTTTGTTCATAATAAGTTTATTAAAAATATTTTTATACTGATGCGTGTCTAACAAATCGTATTTCTTTCTTTTATTTCAATTATAATTGTAGCAAAGCTCAGGCATCAGAGTAAGAGCCTATTGAGTAATTTTATTAGTTGTTTGATAATACTAAAGAACTGTTTTATTATAGTTTATTCACATTTGTTAATATTTATAATAAAACAAAGTTTAACCGGATTAAATCGCGTATATTATTTAAATTGGTTTCCCTGACGTTTCGAAAGCTTTGCAGCATTCCGTGGTCGCAGGTAGACTAAGATGACAATCGTATTTACAGATATTTCTAAAAAAAAATTTTTAATCTACCGTACAATATTTATTAATTAAAATCGTTTCGATCACGCAGTAATCACTCACAATATCTTTTACAGTGTTGCGTGCTGTTTGGGACTTGATTATTAATGATATTGTGAGTGATTACTGCGTGCATCGAAACGATTTTAATTAATAAATATTGTACGGTAGATTAAATTTATTTTTTATTTTTTTAGAAATATCTGTAAAGACGATTGTCAACCTACTATTGTACTATACTATTATTTGTATTGGAAGCCTACCTGCGACCACGAAATGCTGCAAAGCTTTTGAAACGTCAGGGAAACCAATTTAAATAATATACGCGATTTAATCCGGTTAAACTTTGTTTTATTATAATGTGTAGTGATCGCGAAAACCTAAGAAGTTATTTTGTTAATATTTATTTATAATACTGTACAATTTAATTTGTGGCTTGATGTAGTAATTAAGCTGTATAACTAGAACGACATGGTCGCTTTTCTTTTCAAGTTCCTTTAATAAAGATTAAAGGTACGTAGGTACAATTTTTGTTTAAGATGAAAAAAATATTTATAGGCTTTAGCTAGCCAACTATGCTTCTGTTTTTCTGATTGGCAAAGTCATTAGCATTATAAATATAAAACAACACATAGTAATAAACACTCATTTATTGCATTTCTTTTATATAGATAAAATATTTACATCTTTTGAAATCACGCATACATTCATTACTTATAATTCATTTGTACATGTCATAACATAATTATAAAAACAATAATAAAATTACTATTATATCCATAATTATCTAGCTATTTTAAGTGGGTTCACTGGGTAAACATGGAGAATTTTTGAACAAAGTAATTATAAATACATGCCGTCTGGATACAACAGGTCTTATCAGTTGCTGTAATAGCCTCGTAAGGCCCAACCTAAATTTTGGACGATATAAATGACGACCCAATGTATTAAAAATAGGTTCAAGTCGTTGCGGTCCAACTTCAATTTGTAAAAATATACTTAAATCGGCCTAACGCCCTAAAACAGGGACATCAAATGCAAACTAAGCCAAATTAAGATGTCCCATTTTAAGGTCGTTGGGCCGATATTTGATGATTTAAAAAGCTTGCTTGGGTCTGAACGACTACTGACCATACGTACTTAAAGTAGGTTGTTGGGCCTTACGAGGATAATAAAATAAGTTACTAAAATCTGCTGTCAGATACATTGAACTCAATTTCCTTAGATAAAATGTATGGAACAGAAGATATTTTACGTATTTTTCGATTTTTGTTCTATATTACAGTAACTGATCACACTCTGTTTTTGTTTTCTAGACGATAAAAAGTCATCCGGTATACACGCTGTGGTTTTGAGCAGGTGAAATATTTACAGACGTAGCTATATTGCTTATACTGAACACAAATCAATGAAAAAAATATTAATGTTTTTTTTTATGATATAGGTAAATTGTGGAAAGAAAAATTCGCTCACGAGCAGGATTTAAACCTGCGACTCCTGGTTCAATAAACCAGTGCTTTAGCCGTGAACACATTTTACTTTTATTTCATTTGTTAATTTTTTTACTTTTATTAAAAATAAAACATCACTCTGAACTGCATGATCAGTGAATTCAGTGTTAGTTAAGACAATGACAGAAAAAGACTATGACGTAAAACCAATACATTGTATTGTATAAATGGTAAATAAATAAAATAATAAAAAATAATTGTTCAATAATTAAAATATACAATTGGTCAATAATTGAAATAATAAAACATTGGCTCATATTACCACGAGAATTAATTAGTAAAAAGAGTAGAAGTTAACATGCGAATGAGATGCGTTTGCGCACGCTGAGAGCATTCACTACCCGCAAACCACGCCCCCTTTTGATTCCTACCACTTTGACTGTCGCATGCTAAGTTCTTTGTAATTTTCGTCAAAAATTGCAGAAATTATCATGTATGGTCCAAAAACTCCCTATATTTAAATATTATTAAGTACCCAGGAATAATAAAAATATTTTGTAAATTTTTAATTACCTACTTATTCATACGTTGAAGCTTAGTCTAAATATAATGTTAAATATTTACATCAGTTTATTATACTATTATTACACTCTAACTTTGTTCTTAGTCATAATAAAAAAAACCATTTCATTTACTAAAAAAAAAGTAAAACTTGGAATTATCTATAATTACTTTAAAGTTTATTATAAATTATCATTTCAATAAAATCTCATGTCGATAGTAATAATATAATTAATAAAATAATTGTAAAAATATTTTAAAACTGTTTCCCGCCAATCGAACGGGAACTATTATAACTATTTTAGAATATTTACGCAGTTATTTGCAAAGAACGCCATCTTACAGCGTCAGTCAGAACTATTTCGTCATTTCCTAAAACTAACAATCGAGCTGGGCTAACAAATTTTACAAAAAATATTTCATATAAATAATAACTTCCAATTAATTTGAACTGTTGTGAAAATTGATGATTATATTATTATTAAATACGAATATTAATATACATTGCATCGAGGTATTCATTGAGTGTTGCCATTTGCGGAAGGCTAAAGTCTACGTCAACCCAAAATAATAATTAATGTAATTGCCACTTACACAAATTTCAACTTTACTTTACACTAACTAACTTGGATTTAGAATGTCAAAAACTGTTGAAAAGGTTTTTTAAAATATTTATGTTGCAAAGGAAACTGACATTTGTGACTTTACTGTTACTGTTTCCTACATTTCTGTACTTAATTAATTTATTTATTTATTTCTTCAAAGATAATAATTAATAATGTTAACATAAGTATTTTAAACATTTTTTTTTCTTTCAATAGCTTTTCTATCTAATCCGTAATCATATAAATTATAAAATGGATTGACACAGACTTAAGATCAAACAACACAGCCGGACGAATTTCACCGAGTTGAAACTATATAACATTTTAATAATTTATTCTAAAGATTTCATATTCGTACGACAATGCCCCAATATTGGACGAAAAATAAGTACTTACAATAATAATTCTATAAAATAAATTTGTATGCAATTTATGGATAGTCCAGGGATAACATGGCAATAGCGGGCATTGACCCGAAACGCTACAAATACTAATCTGTCGGTAATGTCACCTAAAAATACAAGGGTTGCTATGCAACTCCGTGCTGTCGACGTGGTCACTATTTTCATATTTCGCGAAACAATTGTATGCGTGGTTCTCATTGCCATGGAAAAGTGAAATTAGTAAGGAGGGGTCAACGTGTGCTATCATCTTGCTATCCCGCACTTGTACACAAAACATAACATTGAAAAACGACCCTATTAGCGCAGTGAGTGAGCAATGAGCTTTCTGCGCCAACGGTTGCGGGTTCTACCGCGGCTTAAATCAAATCAGATTTTGAAAAATTATTTTAGGCTTAAATATAGGTAAGTATACCTATTTCTTTAGCCCTATTTAATATAAATTATTCGTCAATTTTAGAAATAATATACATAAACAAAATGGTATAATATCACTAAAAACATACACAAATATCGAAGTATGCTTTGTTTTAAAAAGTATTAACACATTTAAAAATCCAAACAGTAAAGTCTCAAAGTGATAGCTAAAACACGGTCACTGAATCATATTTAATAACATATTTATTCTGATACACTGATATTTGGAAGCCTTTAATTGACTGGGCAGTGCTAATTTTGTTCGTAGTAAGTTAAGAACACGGAATAATTACAAATGGAGTACTCATTCCCGCACGAATGCTTACTTGGCGACCTTTGAATGTTTATTCCAACCCGCGCACTGCTCACGAGTTCGATTTCAATAAGAAATATACGTATAACCCGCGCCAATTAAGAATATTACCTATATAAATAGCGGATGAGTAGTAACTCCTTCTTACTCATTTAGTGTATCTAACTTTATTTCACCCAGTACGGTGTGGATAAGAAATATTGCAAAAAAAAAAACAAATCGAAACATTAATAATTAGAAGTAAATTAATACATTACATTTTCCGGGGTCATATTTTATTAAATAAATTGAAATAAATCCATAATTCGACGCACAAAATTGACTTTTGGTCATAATGGCATGATTTTGCATTTGCATAATCGTCAATTTAGTCAGTCGAATTATGAATTATAATAATATTTTATTTAATCATTTTTATTCACATCCCGTGCATTTGATAAATTGACCCCTACGTAGAACAAAGACGTATCTGAAGTTTAGCGCCGTAGTAGATCGGCGTATTTGCAACTAAGCTGAATTGCAGATATGTCGTTGTTCTGATGTAGTCCAGGGGGGTGATTCTCGCGTCGTAAACATTATCTCGAACTCGACACAATGTCGAAACAAGATGGCGAATGTCGATTGAAAATAATTTTTCTCATTCTCAGAATGTCACGTTAGAGATATGTCTACGCCTGGCGCTCTAAATACAAAGAATGGTTCAAATCAGTTGACAATGGTGCCGATTCTCTTGTACACCCACCTAAACCTAACTATAACTAAAATTTACAAATTTTAGTTTAGAAAATCATAAAACTTATTCTGTGTTTATCTTTTTCTTATTTTAGAAAACTTGTTGACAGCTCTAATAATTGAGTTTGACGCATCTAAGTTGAATTGGCGGTGTTACCAGTACATCAAATTTTTTTTATTAAAGAGTGAATGGAAAGACCGAAAGTTCACAAAAACAAGGAAATTAAATAATCAATATATTTGGAATTATTAGTTTATCATTAAAATTAAGAAGAAAAAATCATGTCACGAAATAAAGTACATTTTTGTTTTATATTTTCAATAAAATATATAAATTGGAATAATGTGATCAGATTAAAGAGCTAGGTTATTATTTTCTACGGCCCGTATTACAGAACGATACTCAAGCGTTGATCACTGTTTAAAACTAGTTTTGAGTTGAGCTTTGATTTTAGAACGTTCCTCAAGCAGAGATTTATTGATCACAGTTCAGCTGAGTTTAGCTTTATTTTATACTGTCACCTGTTTCGGTATTTGAGCAGAGATTTGATCTGTAATCAATCACTCTAGTGTGGTCCAGACTACGCTTGAGTAGAGATTTCTATTTTAATTCAGGTCAAATTCGTGTGTTATGTTGTTGAATTAAAGTTTATAATAATTACCGTTCTGGAATAAGACCGATACTCATGTAACGATTCTATCCTTAAGTAGTGATCAGGTGATTGGAGTTTAAACTGTACTTGAGGAACCTTCTGTAATACGGGCCCAAGAGTACCTAATTACCTATCAAAGGAGATATATATTGTTATTATTGCAGCGTATCATATTGTATATCTTAAACAACGAGAAACAGAGCTATTTGCAAAAAACGCAAGGACCTTTGAATTCTATGGGCAATCACAATAATAAACTATTTCTTTAATTTAAAAAGCTGGAATTTCCCTTTTTAAAGACGTGGTTAAAAAGTTCTAGCACCCAGGACACGAAATTTCTCATAAAAGTTGAATAAATTAGAATATAAGCCAAAAAGTACCACGCAGGATTACAAACATTGTTGCCAGGTCTCCCGATTTTCCGGGAAATTCACAGATTTTCCTAAAAATCTCCCGGTCTCCCGATTTTCGACAAAGATCTCCCGATTTTTTACAATCCCTGTATAAAGCTAATAATAGGAATAAGATCAAAACCTAGCAAAAAAACTGCATAAAATGAAACGGACGGATAAGTTGCTGCCCTGAATATTTCCGTCACTTGTTACACAGTGCAGTAAAATATCAAACTGCTTTGATTTTAATATTATAGCTGGAATGTTAGCAAAATTTAATACCGGGATTACTTCAAAAACTTTATTTTTGTTGAAAAACATAATCTCCATATTATTTCCATTGTTCCTCAATATATCTCCCGCTATTTTCATAATAAGCCTCCCGGATTTTGAAAATCGGACCTGGCAACACTGATTATAAACTTGGAGACTTTCTCCCCAAAAGAGGGAAAATTTGTGAATTCAGGCTTTTTAGGGACACATATTAGCATAAAATGATAGAATTGAATGTCAAACATAGATTTTTTTTTCCCATTGTATGGATTTATGTACTTCTTAACCTTTATTATATAGGTACCTCTTCTTATCGAAATTATAAATTTCATTGTATATTATTATGAACAATTTACCTTTCTGCTGAATCTACAACAGCTGCAACCACATAGTAGGCATCCATTATTTATTTTAAACTACCTAAAAACTATAAAAATGAATAAAATAAGCTTTGCAATTTTAGTTGTTGATAACTAATTATAGTCGACATGTATTTTGATGCCTTCTAAAAATAGTCAGATTTAGGTTGACATTTCTAATATTAGGTGAAAAACGTCAATTACAGAATAGCAAAATGTCAATTTTTACTAAGTTGAATAACTAAACTAATTTTGGTCCTGTCAAACCAAAAATTAGTTTTAAAGTGAATTTCAGAATAGAAAACGTCGTTTGACAGGACTAAACAAAATTTAGGTGATATTTAGTCTAGTTTAGAGAATTTTGTGACAAGAGAATCGGCACCATTACCGGCGACATTTTACGTAGATTTAAAATTACAGATTATCTCGAATTAGACATTTATCTCTATAACGCGAGAATTAGGGCCCAGTAAGTTTTCGAGCTGACCAATCATAACGCGCCCCCCGCCCCCTGTCCTCCCAAACATGCAACGCGTCGTGTACTCGTACAAAACTTTTTTTATGCGGCGTCTAGACAGTTGCAGTTAAGTTTTGATCAAAATAACGCTTTTCGTATTCTCTTATCTTCGGCGGTCGCTGTTAGATACGACAAACTGCAGCGTCACTACAACTTGATCTTGAAATAGTAATAATTTTTTATTTATTTTTATATTAAATTGAAATACTGAAATAATAGGATAAAATCCGTAACGAGATTATCCGGAGAAGAACCGGAGTGACCGACATAGCTTGTAGGATCAGTAAGCTGAAGTGGCAGTGGGCTGGCCATGTCTGTCGAAGGACCGATGGCCGTTGGAGCAGACGAGTCCTTGAGTGGAGACCGCGTATCGGCAAACGCAGCGTAGGGCGCCCCCCTGCCAGGTGGACCGACGACCTAAAGAACGTGGCTGGGGGAGACTGGATGCGGAAGGCAGAGGACCGAGCGTTGTGGCGCAACTTGGGAGAGGCCTATGTCCAGCAGTGGACTGCGATAGGCTGAGTTGATTGACTGAAATAATAATAAATAGTTCTACAATTATAAATAGCAGATTGTCGGCAGTTGGCTGGTCTAGAGTTGTTACAAGATCATCGTAGTAATGATTTTATGAGTGTCGTGGCAAGGGGCGAAGAAAACATGCACAGTGCCTAACTTCAGGCCGGTCAAATTAGACTATTGTACGTCTTAGTTCTACGCAGAGGTCGTAGTACAAGTCGTCATTAAGAGGCTGCCAACACCTAAAAAATCAGACCTCTGCGGTCACTGTCGTTTCGTACAGAACTGAAAGAGAGGGAACGAGCGGAGGGACTCCGGGTGCGCCGCTCAACATGAATGAAAATTAACATATTTTTTTTTAATAAAAAATTAAAAGCTTATTTGAAAAACAGAAACAAATATGTTTTACATTATTTTCTTTCTTAAATGTTTTCTTAATTTCATTTAACATATTTGATAAATAATGGAGATTGTTTGCTTTAAAGCATGTTTTAAGAGGTTAGTTTACAATTCTTTTCTATCGAGAAAACATCAAGAAAACTTAATTTGGGCACAATAGAGTTTTAGAAAATACGATCAAGATTAACATATATTTTTTTCACTGCCAGAAACTGAATAGATACAGCTAAAAATGTTTTTAAAACAAGCCTATTTGGGGTATTTGGCTGTTGTCAGCGTCTTAACATGTATAGTGTATCGGTGCGGGCTGTACGTACGGAGGCTCGCCTAGAGCAGGGCGCGCGCGGCGCTGCTGCCGGGCCGCGCCACGCCGGCGCGGCGCAGCGCCGGGGCGCGGCGTCAGCGCGGCGGCGGCGCGGCGCCGGCGCCCCACCAGCGCAGGCACGCCGCGTCCACGCAACGAGCGCGCGCCGCCCGCCGGGACACCTCCTCTAGCACCTCCTAAACATAACATATACATGACATACACATAAGCAGCCCATTACATAATGATGGAACAATATTCCCCCCCCCCTATTAAAAGGTCTATAAGTTGCTCAGCATTTAAGTCCAAACTAAAAGTATTATTTATTTATTATTTGGAAGACCAACAGCAATTACATAATTTAAAAAAAAATAAAAAAATTAAAAATATTAAATTATTTTATTAATTACTACTATCATAGATCACTAGATCATCAAAAATGTCTACTAGATCATCAAAAAGAATTTGAGGACGTTCGTGCTAACTTATCCGCCATATAATAAGAGCCATTATTAATTATTATAACTTAATATTATTTAAATTGCAATTTATTGTGTCATTGTTAATAATATTTTATATTTTTTACTCGCCTACAGTTTGTATTTGTTTTATATACGTGGGACACTCAGAAAGTTTAGCGAAACTAAAAAAAATTGTTCTATACGTACATATATTTTTATCAAATCTTTTCAAAGTACTTTCCACCAGCCTCTATACAAAGATTCATGCGCCTAAACCAGTTTTCAAAACACTTTTTCCAGTCCGCCGCAGACACCTCGTTTACAGCCTGCTCGAACGCAGCCAGCGCATCTTCCGGCGACGAAAATTGTATCCCTTTGAGCTGATTTTTTATTTTTGGGAATAAAAAGAAGTCACACGGTGCTAGATCAGGGCTGTAAGGAGGGTGACCCAGGAGTTTGACAGGCGTGCTGTCCAGGAAGTCCCTCGTTTTGAGTGCGGTGTGCGCAGGTGCATTGTCGTGGTGGAGCAGTAGCCCGCGGAGCCCTGTGTTTGGTCGCTTGTTGCTTATAACAGAGAAAACTTCTGGCAAACATTTGGTAGTATACCATTCGGCATTAATGCTTCTTTGATCCCGTAAGGGAATTGATACCAAGTGGCCAGTCAAATTAAAAAAGCTAGCGATCAAAATCTTACCCCCGCTTCTAGATCGCTTCACTTTGGTAGGCGTTGGCTCATTTTGAAACACCCAAACAGTCGACTGGCGCTTGGTTTCTGGGTCGTATTGATAAATCCAGGACTCATCACCTGTAACGATGTCGTAAACACGCCGAGACGAGCCTGCTTCAAATTTGTTAAGCATATCACGGCACCATTCCACCCGGGCCTGCTTCTGAGCATCGGTGAGGTTGTGCGGCACCCAGCGTGATACTATCCTCCTCACGCGAAGATGGCTGTGTAGAATCTCGTGAACGCTTCCCGATCCAATCTTCAATATGTGTTGAATCTCCTGATATGTAATTCGCCTATTGTCTTGGATTACATTTTTCACTGCTAGCACGTTTTCTTCGGTAACAGCCGTCAAAGGGCGACCGCTTCTTTCGTCATCCCCCAAAGTTGGTCGACCGCGCTTGAATTCGTTATACCAACGATACACGGTTGCCTTGGAAGGGCCTTCATCCATGAATGCCATTTGAAGTCTATCGTACGATTCATCCGGTTTCAGGCGACACTTGAAATCGTATAAAATCATAGCTCTAAAATGTTCCCGGCGCAGATCCATATTTCAGTGAGACACAATACTTTGAATTAACTCGCAAAAAATGTGGAGGGAAATTTTGAAATTGGAACTTACTTATTTTTACTTATAAATAATCATATTTTCGAAAAACATTATAACTGGCCAGTCTCCCATATATAAAAACTTTTTTTCGCAATACTTTCTGAGGGGCCTGGTATATTAGAGATCTACAACAGGCAGTATACTTTCATATTTATATGCTTACTTATAATATATATTTTTTTATGCACGTATATATATTTTTAACCTTCATTATAATTATAATTGCGCTATCTCTTCATTTTGTTTCGAGCGTATGACACTCGTGGGTCGCAGCTTAAAATCAGCGTTGGGTAGTCAGTACCTGTACTGCTTCCTAACATTATGCTGAGCTGGTGACCCTTTGGCATTTACATATATTTTATTTTTTATGTTATTTTCCTTTTTTAATTTGATTGTTTGTGCCAATAAACACATTTTCTTTCTTCTCTTTCTTTCTTACATAACGTCAAGAGCCCATACTTGATCTTCGAGGCCGCTGGTGCGAACTGTCCTGCTAACAGTTTTTAGGGTTCCGTACCCGAAGGGTGCCAAACGGGACCCTATTACTCTCGCTACGCTGTCCGTCCGTCCGTCCATCCGTCCGTCTGTCTGTCACAGGGCTGTATCTTTTGAACGGTAATTGGTAACCGATTGAAATTTTCTCAGAAATTGTGTTGCTTTGAGGTGTATCACGACAAATACTAGATCCAAAAAAAAGTCTAAAACCAAAGGGGGTCCCCATACAAGAAACCTCAAAAAACATGCATTTTTTTCAACGTTTTTGTTCCTGCTCTATCTTCAAAACGGTAATATATACCAGCGTCAAACTTGGTCAGATTATAGTGCATACTATGTAGATTAGCAACAAATACTAAAAATAAGACAAACATAGACATATGTGGTGGTAACTGCGTAAGAAAGACATGAAAAAATTCATATTATGCGCACTGTGCGTTGAAGGCTTTTGATAAACTCTCGTAAATCAAATCAGTTTTTATGGGGTATTAGGTCGTTGAGAGGTACGGAACCCTTACTGCGCGAGTTCGACTCGCACTTGGCCGGTTTTTTTTTAAGTATAGGATGGCGAAACGAGCCTACCACCTGGCCACCTGATGTTAAGCGGTTACCTTTGCCCATAACAACTTCAATACCACCTTGGCTGTTACCTAAATGTTACCGCAAGTCGGTTCGTTAAACTGAGACATGAAGATGGAAAGTCTCATGTGATTGTAATTTCACCGGCACCCGTACCCTTCAGACCGAAACACAGCAATGCAAGCATCACTGTTTGGCGGAGAAGTAGGTACGGTGGTAGTACTTCCCCAGACGAACTCTAACATACCTCCAATTAAGTTAAATGGTGTTCCTCTGGTAAGAGTTGAACAATTCAAGTACCTGGGACATTTAATCACTGTCGCCCTCAAGGATCATGCAGATATGGAACGGGAGTAGATGGCGCTGTCTGTCAGAGCGAATATGATCGCTCGTAGGTTCAAGCGGTGCTCAAAGGAGGCAAAAGTTACGCTCTTTAGAGCGTACTGCACATGGGCTGATTACAGTAAAAAAAGTTACGGCGTCCTCCGCGTCTAATACAATAATGCGTTTAGAGCGGTGATGGGACTGCCCCGGTTTTGTAGCGCCTCAGGCATGTTCGTGGAGCCGCGCATCGACTGTTTCCACGCGACCATGCGGAGGTGTGCCGCGTCTCTAGTACGCAGAGTGTGGGTCAGGTCCAACACCGTCCTGGCGATGATCGCGGAAAGGCTCGACTGCCATATCATCAGGCATTGTTGCGATAGGCACATCGCAGTACAACTGCCGCAGAGAAAGTTTTAATAGTTGGGATTGTGATATAAAAATATTTAATTTTATTAGTCCGATTAATTTTGTGCTTGTCATGTTTGGGGGATATGCCATAATCGCCGTTTGGTGAAGGTCGCGGGAATCCGCTGGATGCGGAAGGCGCAGGAGCGGTCATTGTGGCGATGCTTGGGGGAGGCCTATGTCCAGCAGTGGACGTCTTTCGGCTGAAATGATGATGATGATTTAATTTTGATTTTATTGTATTAAGTTTGACATTGAATCCCTTTTATTTTGGAATTCGTTGACATTTGATTCTTAATTTGTAACTTTGATTATTATTGCTTTTGATGCGACATTAATTTATAATTGTCTTGTTTGTTTTCTTGTATATGGCATGAGAACTAATGTGTCTATACTGGAGAAGCTCAACATCACCAAACGACTATCTACAATATGCCAAGAGCGTGCCAACAGCCTTTTCGGATATATTATGCGATCACCTAGGCATTGTCTGGAAAGGCTCGTGATACTGGGCCGGATAGAAGGAAAGCAAGGAAAGAATAACGCACCTGTTTTTTCAGCACAATATGCTTGCCCTTCCAGTACTTCATGAGTCCTCTCTCCTGCAACGTGGACACGATATCCGAGGACGCTATTGCTAGGTCTTTGCTGAGGTCCCTGATGCACAGGGTCGGTCCGGGAGCTGAACATAGCCGCTTCAGCAGCGCCTCCTTCCAGTAAGACCGGTAGGAGATCAGCCCAAGGTCAGAAAGTGGAGTCTCTGGGGAGCCAACTTTGTCCTCCTCTTTGGTTAGGAGGTAGCCTGTTAAAAGGAATAAATTGTTAGAGTATATTTTGGAAAATGAACCCAGATGACACGAATGGCGCAGTGGTTGAGCGCTTAGTTACTGTGCAACGATGTCACTAATTAGATTTCCGTACCGAATAAGTATACAAGTTGTTGATATGTAACCGTGCCATATTTCTAAAGCAAATAATAAATAATGTGCTTAGTCATCTAAAAATACTGCACATACATAATATATGCACAAATACAAGATGTTGATCTGTAATCGTGCCATATTTCTAGATCTAATGACAAATAATGTGCTTAGTCACCTAAAAATAATTTAAAAAATCTACGATTATTTAATACCCAAATTTTCACTTAGAAACATAGCGAGGGTTTGAGAATAAATCCCGAACGACTCTGAAAATAAGTCATCGGTGGCATTGTCAAAGGGTGGAAATACCTTCAAATTTTTTGGTGGTTTCGCACGCATCGTTTTTGAGACGCACGCGACACACGGAGGGAATTTTTTTGTTTACAAGTAGGTATTTAAAGAAAAACTTTTTTTTTGGTATTGAATTTTTTGTTGATTTGTTTTCAGTATCAGTGGTATAGTTACCTCCTTAAATATGGCACGAATACCGATCAACACGTTGTATACATATATGCCTACATGTAACTGTTTTGGGTATAATTATGTTAGTGCACATGGAGATTTGCCGATTTTTGTCTGTGTGAGTTTTTTCCTAAACCCACTATAATATCGACATAATTTTAACACACCAGATATAAATATATATATATATTTATATTGTTATATTATATTTGTGACACTACGACAATGACTACCGTCACACGAGATTTGTTGCGTAATCGCGGCTTTTTGTTTCACTATGGGTGTGAATGTGTGCGTGCCAGCCCGTACTTTTAAGTGAGCCGACTTACTATGGGTGTTTCACTTTTTGCTTAGCGAGATTCCGTCCGCCTTTTTTGTTCGTCCAAGGTATAACCGTAGTCCGATGGGCAACGTTAAAAATAAATGACATATCGTATCTTGTGCCTGGTCATAGCATCCTATGCACTGATAAAATCTCACGGCGAAGACATAGGTCTCTATCGGTTGCAGAGGTTTGAAGGCCATTTCTTGTAAAAAATATTACAAATGACAATCTCATGACAGCAGAATTTATTAAAATTTGACTGTTTGAGGTTTTTTGTGACATTTATGACACCGAGACTAGATCGGAATCATATTTTGAACATTTAAAATTATCAGAATTGACCCTTTGAACTGAAATTATAACAGTTACGTCCTAAAATTTAACAAATCCCAAACAGCACGCAACACTGTAAAAGATAATGATATTGTGAGTGATTACTGCGTGCATCGAAACGATTTTAATTAATAATATTGTATGGTAGATTAAAATATATATTTTTAGAAATATCTGTAAAGACGCTTGTCATCTTAGTCTACCTGCGACCACGAAATGCTGCAAAGCTTTTGAAACGTCAGGAAAACCAATTTAAATAATATACGCGATTTAATCCGGTTAAACTTTGTTTTATTATAATGTATAGTGATCGCGAAAACCTAAGAAATTATAAATTGCCAAAAAATGCTATTCGTCTACGTTTTACATTGTTCGTTATTTCAGTTAAAAGAATACCATTTGCGACATAAATTACATTGAGACTAAATCGGAACTATATTTTGAATATTTTTAATTATTAGAATAGGTCCTCAATTGCATGTTGTTCTGGATTATTACTACAGATTTTACTACGGAACAAAATTAATGCATAATTCTATGAAAAGTTTCAAAAAATCATGATGTGACCAGTAGGCGTAGCATGACCTATTCTATGTCCATTCTTCCAAGAGTAGACAAAGCTCTTTCTATACGTCAAGATATCTCTTCTTCTCGAGCATGAGGCGACCCGTAGAATCGAGTTTCTACGTAGACAAAGTGATAGATCTTTTTCCATAGCAACGAGAACGTAGCTAGTGCCGTACAAATTCTACCAAATCCTACCATATTATTACGTTTCGTTACCTAGAAAAAAGGTGAATCGAATAAGTTTTGAAACATTTTGTACGCAATTCAAAGCAACAACAATACGCATTTTGTAGTCATGAATGTCAAGGTCGAAGGATGCGTTTTACAAAGTAGTGATGCGACTCGAGTCCGATTTTACCACTCGTGTCATTCGAGTCATTTTACAATTTTACTCGAGTACTACTCGAGTGATTGAGTCGTCGAGTCACTCGAGTGGTTCACGAGTCACTCGTTCGCTCGCCTCTAACGAGTCACCTGTCATAATACTTGAATTAATTATTTTTTCATTTTGTCAATAAGTTGAGGCTTAATAAAACGACAAGTTTGAAGTTTTATTTCAATACATCGCCAGTCTTACAAAATCAACATTTATATAATATTATAAAAATACATAATTTATATTTTATTTATATTTTTTTTATTATTTATTTATTATTATTTGAAATTAATATTATATGCTAATTAAAATGAGCAAATATGGTCTATTCATAAAACCAAATAACATTACGTTATTTGGTGAGTGATTGGCGAGTGAATCGAGTCCGAGTGAACTCGAGTACGTTTTTTTTCGATGTCACTCGAGTCGCATCACTATTACAAAGTAAATTATCAAACGGATTTGGATGAAAATTAGCACGTAGACCATAGGTTGTGCATTAACATAAAGGAAACCTTTTTATCCCGGGAAGACACAGTTCCCGAGGGATACACGATAGTCATTCGATACTTATTACGAATTACACACGGGCAAAGGCTAGTTTTTGATAATAACTAAGGAGATAGTGACGATAGGAACCCGACATGTTATTATTGTTGTTCAAAAACTCCAATGAAACCAATTTAACAAGAATCTAGTCCTAATAAAACTAAAGAATAATTTTGTCTAGGTCTCATGAGATGTAGACTAATTTCTTCTATTTGAAGAGAAACATGTCTGCCCCTAACTGTCAAAAGTAGAGAAAATATGTACGTCATGCTCGACGTTGTAGACATGTGTCGATCGAAGTATAGAAACATTTCTTTTCTTCATTATTGACATCGGCATGCTACGGACGGAAGAAATCTTTCTACAATACGTCATTTTGTCTATTCTTCCGTCGACATAAACTTTGTCTACAGCGGTCATGCTACGCCTGCAGGTTGTTATTAATATATTCGCTATTTATACATTACGGAAATATTAAGGATGATTTAGGCCCACGTTGCAGCCTACGGCTTCATATAATATTACCAAGTGAGGAGTCATATTGACATAGTATTAGATAATTTATATTTCTGTAGAAGGCGAAAAGTTCAACGATTATATTAACTAAGGAAGAAAGTGAAACCAAGATAGTTATTTTTTTTCTATGGACTAAAAAATTAAGCGTGCGTCGGCAGTAAAAGCATTTTTCGGGAATTCATATCACACTATAAACTTTGTTTATTTACGTATTATTTTTTACTTTCCATATTTAGTAAGCATCTTGGTTCTTTAATGTTGATTTTTTAAACAACTAGGTAATGAATAAATATAATTATCAGTTCCGCACACGTAATTAGGTTAAAAAAAAGTTGTATGTAAAATTGTTAATATATTATCTTTTAATAATTATTAATTTGGTACTATTTGCTTTAAAAAGACATGCCAAGATTGCTTACCAAACAGGAAAATTCTAAAGAAACGGACTGTACACACAACAATGTTGGAAAAATTGTTACTGTAGACTGCTTATTGCAAAAGAAATTCATACCAACAGATCTGTTAAAAGAGACATGAAAAACTGCACATTCTGCGTAAACATTTAAGCATAACTTGAGGTAAACTATTACTCTTTATAATGCAACTGGGTACATTTATTATTCTTTACTTAGGTATGTTTCTGTGGAAACAAATGCATAACAATAATATCGGAAGGTGTACTCTCCTGTTAATTAATTTTATAATAAGACCCAAAGTGCCGTTGTTTAATTAACGCACGGCTGTCTTAACTTCAACAATAAGCTTACAAACACACGCCATACACCATAGATAAAAAAAAACTAATCAACAAAAACAAAAAACCCGACTGCGAGTAAAAATAACAATAACGGGTTTTTTGTTTTTGTTAATTAATTTTTTTATTTGTTTTTTTTTAATTTTGTCATGTTCTCATACTATTAATGTTTTTTTTGAAAAGTCAAATTCATTTTTAACGTTGAATATTTTGTTGTTTTTTAGCATTTCTCATTCCAAATTACATTTAAACATATAAGTTGTATATATTTTCGTAAACCATTTATAAAACCCTTTATTTTGTTACCCCAGTCGATAGGTTTTGAGCAAAAAAACATTTTGAAGTCACATAAAATGGCTCCAAAAAGCGGCCATTTTGATTTTTATAATTTTGATATACCCAGTGTCACTCTCACAATTAAGACGAATTCAACGACACCTCTCAAGCTAAGATCCATCAAGCCGTTTAGGCTACAGAGCGTGCCAAAGAAACATACATACATACATACATACACTCGAAAAACATAACCCTCCTTCTGGCGCAGTCGGGTAAAAATGACTTAACTCGAATTTTTGGTATTTTGGAGAAGCAAGAAGGAACGCCTTTTTGTTACGGTTATACAGCATGAATTTTTAATCACCATCCAAATGTTAATATGATCTTTGCTGAAAATACTAAAGTACCTACATGTTTTTTCTTTTAGTATCTACTCTTAAACTCATTACTAAAATATTGAGATATGGCATCACAAAGTACACGTTAAGTTTGATCTAATGAAGGTAGGTATATCTAGAAACCTCGTTTAGAAAATGAACTAGAAAAACTATGGGACATGATTTTTTTTAGTTTTCAAAGATTCTAAAGTAACGAAGACATTTAAATTGCTATTAAGAAATTTAAATTTGATTTTATTCTAACAGGTATCCCTCTAAATCCTGTAATGAAGGATTTTCTACAATATTTGAAGTAATTCAGCTCCTGGCTAGAAGTTTTGTTCCACCTAGACATTCTAATTGTGTATAATTAGTACTTACAGTTAACAAATTTTTTTTCAGTTGGGAGCATTATATTATTTATTATGTTTACATGTATTTTTATGTTTCATGTGGTTGGGAGCAAAAACTTAAGACGCCACGAGCGACGATACGAACAATTTATATGCATCATAAATTGTGGAATTAAAACCGACTGTTATTAATACTAAAATATCGTCCAAAACGTAGAGCACCATTTTGGCCACAATTACTCTCAATCCCTTGTAGTCTAATAAAATTCAAACTTGTTAACATAATTAGTAATTATGCTGAAAGTTATTCGATACCAATTTTCGCTGAGAGCAACATTAATATTAATTTCGAGTTTCTAAATAAAATAAAACAATAAATATTTTGGGACATTTTACACAGCACTATCTAGTCCCAAACTAAGCAGAGCTTGTAATATGGATAATAGACAATGGATATAATACTTTTTTTTTCAGCAGTTGCAGTCCGACACTCGAACCACTAGACCACAGACGTCGTCTAATTCAAATTGAGACACGTTTGAGGTTGACGGTCAAACTTCATGAATAAATATGTAACCGATTATTTTTAAACCACAATCAACGGCTTAACACCTAAAACAATAATTAAGGCACCTATCGAAATACTTCACGTCTACAATCCGACGGTTACAAGCAGGGCTGTCAGATCAGAGTAAATTGAATCATTTATTAGCGTCAGTAGGGATTTTGCAAATTCATAAACCTGTTTTGTACGAGGTAAATAGAATATGAAATGGGTTTCGGGCATTTCAGGTCGAAATTAGAGTGGTGCTTGACAGTTACCTGAATAAGTAAATTAATTCTTCAGTTGTTTTCTTATTGTATTGATTGCACAGTGATTCCTTCATTCTTGGTGTTTAACACGAGTTTATTATTGCAAACATACTTAATACTTTTTTATAATTGAGTGAAAACGAAAAGCAGCAAATAAAACATGTTCAGGCCATTTCCGAACGTCAACATTAACGTCACCGGGACCAGAGGGGGCTGAGGGGCGCTCGGCAGATCTCAATTGCCACAAGCTATGAGACCGGTGACAAGCATAATTATTAACTTAAATTCATCAAACGAAATATTTATGTATATTAGCAAAATTAAAGTATCATTGTCAAGAACCAGCATTTCTTATTTACCTGGCCAACTAGAAGCGCAATCAAAACACGTGATTAATAAATCTCTTCGCTAAAACAAACCACAACATTACAACAAAAATCTGATAAAAAATCACCAAAATAGCGTCCGTACCAAAACAGCTTATCCTAGGTTAGTTATGTTACACATGGCAACCCTATTTACGTCTCACGGTGGGCCCGTCGCCCCGCCCCCTGGCTAGACCGGGGGGTGAGTCTAGACGGCAGACCGATCCATACTGCAGTGCATCGATCGAGGTCGGGTCGACGGCCGCCACGACGCGACGCCCCCTCGCCCGTGGGGGACAAAACAAACCCGCAGTTGGAGGTTTTATCAGGTTGACCGCACAGGTGGTGTTATGGGTTTGCGATTTGTAAGAATTACGCATCGCGCCTCGGCAGTGTTGACACGGTAGTGTGGCACGCTATGGAATTAGGCAGAACGGTGAGATGTGTCACTCCATATTGTGAGCACGTTAGATTCTACAAATAGCGTGATTTGAAATAACTTTACAGCTTACTTCATCATAGATACATATAAAAAGAAAAATATTGACTCACTCACTGACTGACTCATCAACGTCCAGCCCAAACCCTTGTACCTAGAAAGCTGACAGAAATTTTTCATTTAACTATAGTTGTAAGAACTAATCCTAATTAAAGACCAACTGTTTTATGTAACAACTTTTATGCGAATAAATGAATTAAATTGAATTGAAATTTTGCGCAGATGTTCCCTTTATGACTTAAACAAGGAATAAGGCTTTTTTTAATTTAAATCATTAAAATTATCATCATCATCATTTCAGCAATCAACGCATCATCGCCACAACGACCGGTCCTGCGCCTTCCGAATCCAGCGGATACCCGCGACCTTCACCAGGTCGTTGGTCCACCTTGTGGGGGCCTACCTACGCTGCGCCTTCCAGTACACGGTCGCCACTCCAGAACTTAACGGCCCGATCAGCCATCCGTTCTGCGAGCAATGTGCCCCGTAAGTTTGGCAATTCTTCGAGCTATGTCGGTTACCTTCGTTCTCCTGCGAATCTCCTCATTTCTGATTTGATCACGCAGGGACACTCCGAGCATAGCCCTCTCCATTGCCCTTTGAGTGACTTTAAGCCTTTTTACTAGGCCCATTGTGAGCAACCATGTTTCAGTGCCGTAAGTAATTACTGGCAACACACACTGGTCAAAGACTTTCGTCTTGAGACAGTGCGGTATTTTCGACGAGTCATTAAAATGCCTTAAAACAAATTCAACCGTCTTGATTTCACTAACTTTCAAAATTACAACTAGCAACAAGTAATGTTTGTCTACTTACATGTATGGATATCGAGTTTCTATAGAGATAGCAATTCTATATTGATAAATAGACACATTGATCGGCTGTTGCCAGGGTAGTGACGACTGAATGCCAGTGTGGTGACATTGACATTCACAATGAACTATTCTACTCGCGTCGCGGAGGGCAATTTGTATGACTTTTTGCGTTATTAAAGGTTAAGCCCTTGTGAATTATGTCCGTCTGGCTAGGGCTGCTAGGGCGAGGCGAATGTGATGTCTCATTATTGGGAAATTGAGGTATGGCAGTAATATTAATGAAAAGTAATTCATTTTTGAGGTTGTTTAATGTTGAATGTCTGTCATTCCCTTTTTAGGGTTCCGTACCCGAAGGGTGCCAAACGGGACCCTATTACTCTCGCTACGCTGTCCGTCCGTCTGTCTGTCTGTCTGTCTGTCACAGGGCTGTATCGTTTGAACGGTAATAGGTAGCCGGTTGAAATTTTCTCAGAATATGTACACATATTCTAAACGACAATTACTAAAAACAAAAAAAAAGTCTAAAACCAAAGGGGGTCCCCATACAAGAAACCTCAAAAAACATAAATTTTTTTCAACATTTTTGTTCCTGCTCTATCTTCAAAACGGTAATACATACCAGCGTCCTACTTGGTCAGATTATACATGCATATTATGTAGTTTAGCAACAAATATTAAAAGTAGGACAAACAGACATATGTGGTGGTACCTGCGTAAGAAAGAGATGCAAAAATTCATATTTCGCGCACTTTGCGTTGATGTATTTTAATGAATTCTCGTAAATTTAATAAGTTTCTATGGGGTATCAGGTCGATGGGTGGTACGGAACCCTTACTGCGCGAGTCCGACTCGCACTTGGCCGGTTTTTTATTATTTGCTTGGGGGCCAATTCTATTAATTTAAAATGTTCAAAATATAGTTTCGATCGAGTCTCAATCTCCTAAACGTCACATAGCAACGTCAAACATTAACATCTACTGTCTTAAGATTGACATAATACATCATCATTATCATCATTTCAGCAGAAAGACGTTGACTGCTGGACATAGGCCTCCCCCAAGCATCGCCACAACGACCGCCTGCCCTTTCCGCATCCAGCGGATTCCTGCGACCTTCACCAGGTCGTCGGTCCACCTTGCGACATTGATATAATACAATATTGCTGTATTTTAAACATTTTTAATTATGATAATTGACCTGGTTTTACCTTCCTGAATAACAGCATTTTCTATGTAATTTTACATATTGTTTTGTATAAGTATGTATTTATACAAGAAGCACACACATTAATATTAATTTAGCTTAGACCTTAAGCTTCCATAGACACCGAATTCCATAATTGTCTAAAAAAAACTCGTTTTATGCTGCTTACTTGTAAAAAACTAATAAAAAAAATCTCCATATGAATTGATCAGCTGATTGAGTTCATTTTTATGGAGAGTTTTTCTTTTTTTTGATTATTTTAGGTTGTTGGCTTGGACGAATAAAAAAAGGCGGACGAAATATCGCTAAACAAAAAGTGAAGCACTCATAGTAAGATGGCTCGCTAAAATGTACGGGCTGGCACGCACACATTCCCATCCATAGTAAGACAAAAAGACGACGACGACGATTACACGACAAATCTCATGTGACGGTAGTCATTGTCGTAGTGTCACAAATAAAATAACAAAAATTAAACAATTCTGTCGAAATTATAGTGGGTTTAGCAGAAAACAAAGTGCTTCAATCTTTTCTTAGCGAGATTCCGTCCGCCATTTTTTATTCGTCCAAGGTTGTTGGTATTATTAGTAGGAAATAAGGTCGGACAACTTTATGGTATTTTTTCATTTTTTCATTCCACAATTTAAATCCTTAGATTTCGCTTCGCATGCGTATAAATGCGTAAAAAAATACTAAAATAAAATAAAAAATAATTTGTGATATCTATTTTCCAAATTACCTTGTCTAAATGAAATACATGAAAAATATATTTTCACGATTTAAATCGTGGAATGAAAAAATCTTAACAAGATATCGCTGACGTCACCCAGACGTGCCAAGTGGATATGAATTTCGATACCACGAGCAGTGTTCACGGTAGCTTAGTGGCTAAAGCACTGGCGTACTGAGCCAGGAGTCGCAGGTTCGAATCCTACTCGTGAGCGATTTTTTCTTTCCACAATTTAAATCATAAGATTTCGCTTCGCATGCGTAAATGCGTTAAAAATAATAAAATAATATATTTTCAGTTGGATTTTCGTATGGTATCGGTACTTACTGAAGTCAATGAGCAGTCTGCCGTATCCTTGCCTCTGGTAGGGCGGCAGCGTCAGTATGCAGGAGACGTTGTAGTTGAGAAAAGAGTTCTTTTCCTGTCATAGAAATACACATACTTCAGTTAAATCTAATTTAATTACACAATCACAAACTGTTTAATTTACCGTTATGTCGTACTAACTATGGTCAACATTGTCTGTAAAGATTTAGATCCATTCAATGCATACCCATGGTATAATAAGATTTTTCACCAGGTAGTCTCTTCCCGTGACAGCTAGGTCACGTGATTGCCTACGTACTACGTCATCGGCCGTGTAGCCAATAGCGGGCTGTTATCGTGACACTTGTCAGTTTGATGTGCTGCCACTTTGTGAAAATAAATTACCCGAGCAAAATGCATTTTTTCATTTACTTGCTTCTATAATGAATCACTTTTGAACTAGTAATTTTATACAGTTTCTTTTAATAACTAATTAGATGAATAACACGAGATATCAAACAGGCTAGTTAGAAATTTATTTTATATTCATTATGAACAAAAATCTCCTTAAATGTATTGAAGATCAACGGCAACACTGATCGTGAAGTAGCTTGGAGAAGTTGGCGGGAAAATTCGTAAAGATCGTGTTGTTGATTTTTTATTATTTTCCAAAATTTGTGTTTCTTCGAGTGTTAATGTGTAATAATGGTGGATTATTAAATGTTAAGTGCTCGTTAACGTGTACAAGTGTGGATAAATGGACTTTCGTATTATCTCATAATCCCCTCAGAAACCTAGTAAAGTTTCCATCACTTTACTAGGATATAAGTATAATATGTTCAATGATTACGACTGAAGGACATGTATCCATGGTCATGAATAAATTTAAAAAAAAAAAAAGTAGCTTGGAGGTTGGCGGGAAAATTCGTAAAGATCATGTTGTGGATTTTTTATTATTTTCCGAAATTTGTGTTTCTTCGAGTGTTAATGTGTAATAATGGTGGATTATTAAATGTTAAGTGCTCGTTAACGTGTACAAGTGTGGATAAATGGAACAAAGTTGAAAAACATGACTTTCGTATTATCTTATCATCCCCTCAGAAACCTAGTAAAGTTTCCATCACTTTACTAGGATACAAGTATAATATGTTCAATGATTACGACTGACGGACATGTATCCATGGTCATGAATAAAATTTAAAAAAAAAAAAAAGTAGCTTGGAGGCATCGTGCTGTCATCGCGGGAAGAGAATACCTGGTGAAACATCTTATTATACCATGTGCATACCTACCTATCGGTCAAAATAAAATGAAAAAAAATCAACTGCAAATTGTAATAATTTGCTTGTTTCGAAAGACACATAATATGCCTAGTTAGTCTCACTATCACTCAAAGCCATTGTCCAAATTCAAATAGTATTTTATTCAAATATGCCTACCTAATTACAGGCGCTTTTGAATACTCGATGCTAGATGCACAGTTTCAAATGGTTGGTCCTATGGAAGGCGCGGGACCAGTCGTTGTGGCGATGCTTGGGGGAGGCCTATGTCCAGCAGTGGACGTCTTTCGGCTGAAATGATGATGATGAACCACAAATGAATATACTTCTACCGGTTCTTATGGTACCAGATAACCATGGTTGGTAAGGCTTTTTGTAAATTTATTTCTTTTTTTGTGTTTTTGCCTGAAATGAAACTGAAAAAAAAAACATTATTTCTTTTTGAGCTGGATATTTTTTTTGTATCCTAAACGGAAGTCGATAACAAATGGGGTTTTATGAGCAAGTGCTATAAACATTCAGCAAAAACGTAGAAAATCATTTTTACATCTAGACGAAGTGCTGCGAACAATCATAGTGAAGCCAAAAAAAACTATGCTCCTTCGTGTACAACCAGCGCTCACGCACACACCATGCACCTGAAGATATTTGCTTTCGCGATGCTTACTAGACGATGCCGCGACATGTGTACTGAGAGGGGTGAGCACGGTTTGAGGTGCACGTGTGTGCGTGAGCGCTGGTTGTACACAAAGGAGCATAGTTTATTTGGCTTCACTATGATTGTTCGCAGCACTTCGTGTATATTTTTACTTTGTTTGTGTTTTACTTAGAAAATACATTGTTTACTAAAAAGTTCTGAAAAAGGCAAAGACGCGTCAATATTCATTGTTTACTAAAGGTTCGGATAAAGGCAAAGACGCGTCAATACAATGTCTGTAAACACAATAGATTCATAATATAAAAGGTAGTTTAAAAATAAGTCTTCATGACGTACGCCGTGACGCAAATGCGTATGGATATGGTACGGCTATGCGTTCAGCGCATGATTGTGTTAATACAGGCGATAATTTGATTAAATCAGTGGTGATATTTTTGTAACAATGTATGGAATTTGTACGAGAATTTTACGTGTGAAAAATAGCGTAGATATTTTTGCATTACATTTTTATGAATGTAAGTTTCAGTTGTAACCTCGGACGAATAAAAAAGGCGGACGGAATCTCGTTAAACAAAGACTGAAGCACTTCATTTTTTAACCGACTTCAAAAAAAGGAGGAGGTTATGTATTCGAGAGGTTTTTTTTTTGTTTTTTTTAAATAACCGCCCTCCCAAAGTCGTCTGAATATCATTCTTTCTTAACAAACAATCAAACTACTAATAAAATCAGAGCCAGACGAAAACTAATGCACATTTTAAGTTAAAGTCTAAAGTTTCACCTTAAATCTAGACAAAACATCCACTGTCTGCAGCATCAGGTCGACGAACTCCAGGGGGGTAAGCAGAGGCGCAGGGGGGACGCGTCGCTTCCCGAAACATTAAAAATAAAGCCTGACCCCAGTGTAAATATTACAAGCTTCTTAGTAAATAAGATGGTGGGATGGAATGTGTGAAATGTGGTTTATGTTTCTGCTTAGCTTAGAAAGACTTCGGCGTTATAATGTTTTATTTTATTTTTTTATAGTATAGGATGGCAAAACGAGCTAAAGGCCTACCTGATGTTAAGCGGTTACCTTTGCCCAGAACAACTGCAATACCACCTAGGCTGTTGACTAAATGGTACCGCAAGTCGGTTCGCCAAACTGAGACATACAAACATACATACATACATGATGTTAGACAGCTCTATGTGTTCCAGAATATCATACGTAAGCATGCTACTATTCCCTACAAGTCAAATGACTCTAGGCGCAGGAAGGACATAGTTTGTGGAATGAAGCCGCATAGAACTGCTCTCGCTGGTAGAAGTTTTTATATTAATAGTTCTCGTCTATACAACCGTGTTAACGGGATAGTATTTATTTATAACCTGACTAAAAATAAATGCATAAAAGAAATACAAAACTGGATACAAACATTAAATTACCAAGAAACTGAAAATCTGCTCAAACCCCTACTCAATTAGAAGACTTACGCATACATACACCTACTACACTACACATCCGACTACACACCGTCCACATACACACACATCCTACTTTAGCAACTGTGTAATGTAGATTTAGTCTTGCTTTATATACAAACATAATTTTTAATTTAATTAAATTTTCTCCCAATTTAATTTAATTATTTTTGTTTTAATTCATATTATTATTTCATAATTATTTTACTGTGTACCTAACTAAATGGAAGGCGCTGGTGCCTGTGATACAATGTTTTTTCATTAGTACAGGTACAAACGTCACCTTTTTTTCTGTAAAGATATTTTATGAAAATAAACATTTTATTATTTATTTATTTATTATTACATGAAGATGGAAAGTATCATGTGATTGTAATTTCACCGGCACCCATACCCTTCAGACCGAAACACAGCAATGCAAGCATCACTATTTGGCGGAGAAGTGGGTACGGTGGTAGTACTTCCCCGAACGAGCTCTTTCACAAAGGAGCTCTACTACTACTAAAATGTAGATGAACTGTCAAATTAGTCGGAATTTATATTTCCATACATGTTTACGTTTAGTTGTGATCTCGGAACGTGCCCACTAAAATACAAAAAAAAATAACACGTAAACTAATTTGACGGTACTAAAATTGTTGCCATCTCTTTCTTGTATCTACTATTGGTAAAAGAGAGCGATGGCCAATGCCAATACTAGTTTACCATCATGTATTCGACATGTCAAGATGTCTGTTACAAGTTGTGTATAAAACTTGTATCACTACTTGTTTGTGGGTGTAAACACGGGGTAAGACAACCAAGATCAAAACACCGACATTGTTCAACCCTAATAAAATTTCATGTTATATCTCCCATTCCTCGTCTCCCATACGTGTTTGAGAGGTAATGAATTCTCGCAATAATTGTGGATGCAGCGCGGGGGCTCCAACGGCAACGTCTAGACGTCTACGCTCGTCTATACGCTCTCCTGTTTACATCGCTAAATCGTCACTCGCGCTCAGGGCTGTGCGTAGGTTAAGCGATTAGATTTTGTATGGTTACAGACAGGTAGACCATACAATCAACTCAGCCTATCGCAATCCACTGCTGGACATAGGCCTCTCCCAAGTTGCGCCACAACGCTCGGTCCTCTGCCTTCCGCATCCAGTCCCCCCCAGCCACGTTCTTTAGGTCGTCGGTCCACCTGGCAGGGGGGCGCCCTGCGCTGCGTTGCTAGACCATACAACTCGGACGCAATCTCGCTAAGAAAAGATTTAAGCACTTCGTTTTTTCCTAAACCCACTATAATTGCGACATAATATTAAAACACCAGTAGGCGTAGCATGACCAATTCTATGTCTATTCTTCCAAGAGTAGACAGTAAATTAATATTTTTATGGTGTGCAAACAATAAAGTATACTCTATCTACTTTTTGTACCGAGAAAATAAACAGTTCCCGATCCCGAGGGATGCGCGATAAGGCTTTCTGTGATAAGCCGAAGAAGCCGCGGGCATTCAGCAAATTCTCTTATATGTAATCCTACTAATATTATAAATGCAAAAGTATGGATGTTTGTTTGTTTATCCTTTAATCATGTTCAAAAAGATTTGGATGAAGATTAGCACGCAGACCATAGGGTGTACATTAACATAAAGGAAACCTTTTTATCCCGGGAAGACACAGATCCCGAGGGATGCACGATAGTCATTCGATACTTATTACGAATTACATGCGGGCATAGTCTAGTTTTTGATAATAACTAAGGAGATAGCGACGATAGGAACCCGACATGTTATTATTGTTGTTCAAAAACTCCAATGACACCAATTTAACAAGAATCTAGTCCTTATAAAACTAAAGAATAATTTTGTCTAGGTCTCATGAGATGTAGACTAATTTCTTCTATTTGAAGAGAAACATGTCTACCCCTAACTGTCAAAAGTAGAGAAAATATGTACGTCATGCTCGACGTTGTAGATATGTGTCGATCGAAGTATAGAAACATTTCTTTTCTTCATTATTGACATCGGCATGCTACGGACGGAAGAAATCTTTCTACAATACGTCATTTTGTCTATTCTTCCGTCGACATAAGCTTTGTCTACAGCGGTCATGCTACGCCTGCAGGTATATATTGTTATTTTATTTATCTACACTCGTATCGTAAAATTCGAATTATGAACTCGAAAGTAATGTCATAATGACATACTTTACGCACATGCACCTGTTATGAATTTAAAAAGTTTCATTACGATACAGTTTGCTGAACAAAACAATGCGGTAATTTAATTTTTTTTCCATAACCGCACACTTCAGCCTAACTAAGGAGTTTTTAATGCCACTTCGACCTAACCAAGGAGTTTTCAAACCTTTTTTTTAGCAGTCGTACAGTTTGGCACCAATGAGTACACAAAATTCAGGGTGGCGCCACTTGTCATACATTGAAAATTTTTATCGTTTAAAATCGCGTTTTTGGCAGAACTTTTGATTGTCATATTGCTTTTAATTATATTTAAGTGTTTACAGGCATATTTTTTGTATGATAAAACAGAGATTGACGGAATCCTGACAAGGATAGAAAATTAGTTCCGATTATAATGTTGTCGCCAGACAATATTTTATTATCTGTGTAGGCGCGCACCAGCGCGCGTGCGCGGCCGCGCGCCTGGCCTACTGGATATGGACATCGTTACTTGTAAATTTATTGTTATTGTTTACGTTATTATTATGGTTTTGTGTGTCGAAAGTTTTATTCTGGGCAAAAATATCTGACTACAGCAGTGATACTGAACTGAGGAAAATATGACCCCGCCTGAATTTCTGGATGCAGCAACGTAAATGACGAACAATCTTTTACCAGAGAAATCAAGAAAAACAACGACAATGTTACTAAGATTTTGACTTTGGTATTTTATTTAAAATTGTATGAGTGTAGATATAATAGTGTATGAAACTGACATAATTAGGTATTAAAACACTCGTGTGATACTATTAAAAACCTCGCCTACGGCTCGGTTTTTAAACTCACACTCGTGTTTTAATAACCCCTATTATGCAACAGTTTCATAAACTACTATTATGACACTACGACAATGATTAACGTCACATCACATGAGATTTGTTGCGTAATCACGGCTTTTTGTCTTACTATGGGTGTGCATGTGTGCGTGCCAGCCCGTACTTTTAAGCGAGCCGTCTTACTATTGATGCCTCACTTTTTGTTTAGCGAGATTCCGTCCGCCTTTTTTATTCGTCCAAGCCATACAAGTAGATATCAAGCCATACAAGTAGATATCGTCTACTTGTCTACTAGAGAAGTGTCACCAGAGGATGGGCAGCAGCGTTCTCTGAGTATTTAACCAACCAACTGCGATCGCCAACCCGCCTGCCAAGCGTGGCTATTATAGCATATCCCCCCAAACTGCTTGGGGAGGCCTATGTCCAGGAGTGGACGTCTTTCGGCTAAATGATGATGATGATGACAGACAAGTAACACTAAGTTGGGCTAGTCCACAAATTCAAAGTCGCTCAGCGAGCTATGATTGGAGTTTCTTTGAAGGATAAAATCCGTTACGAAATTATCCGGAGAAGAACCGGAGTGACCGACATAGCTTGTAGAATCAGTAAGCTGAAGTGGCAGTGGGCTGGTCATGTCTGTCGAAGGACCGATGGCCGTTGAAGCAGACGAGTCCTTGAGTGGTGACCGCGAAAGCAGTGTAGGGCGCCCCCCAGCCAGCTGGACCGACGACCTGATGAAAGTAGCTGGGGAGACTGGATGCGGAAGGCAGAAGACCGAGTGTTGTGGCGCAACATTTGAGAGGCCTATGTCCAGCAGTGGACTGCTATAGGCTGAGTTGATGATTGATTTATGATGATGACAGTTAATAGAACCATGGAAATAGCGTTGTGGAATCTACATCATAATCTGTGAAGATTACCACAAGACAAGACCACAAGTCGTTTCAGTTACAACAATGAAGCTCATAGAATTGTTAAAGTTTTTTTAAAGCAGCTTTTTGTTTTTTGTAATAACACACGCATATGATTATGTAATAATTAACATATGTCATTCATAGCCCTTCAACACGAAAATCTAACATTGTCATACTTCGAATAGGTTATTTTCTCGAACTTAATCTCAAAATATTCCATACTAATAAAAACCGGCCAAGTGCGACTTGGACTCACACAGTAAGGGTTCCGTACCACCCATCGACCTTTTTTATTTTTAGTATTTGTCGTGATAGGGGAACACATATTCTAAGAAAATTTCAACCGGCTACCTATTACCGTTCAAAAGATACAACCCTGTGACAGACAGGCGGACGCGCGGACGGACGGACAGCGTAGCGAGAGTAATAGGGTCCCGTTTGGCATCCTTTTGGTATGGAACCCTAAAAAGTGCGAATTGCTGGTTCCCATCTAGAAAAATAGCATTTTATTTTTTCTTCTTCGAATACACTGGTCACTGGGGTATGGCTGTGCCACATATAGTTTTGATGAGTAGACTAAGCTAAGCATCATATATTAGAGGGCACTGTCTATTCCGATAATCAATTGATCGTCAATTTTTAAAGAAAATCAAAACTTGAAACTCCAACTAACGACTACCACTTACGTAAAAGTTAGAAAAAAGTTTTTAAATTACATTTGAAAATAATGTTTCCGTAAGGAGCAGCCCTACAACAGCACGTGGGTGGTAAAATAGGGGACCGAAGTTCGAAATCAAACGCCGATATTTGGATGTAACCATAACCTATACCACATAGGTACGATTTGTTACCAATGCAATGACGTACACATTCAGGCTCATTTTTAAACGCTTATACAAGACTAGCTTTTGCCCGCGACTTCGTCCGCGTAGAAGTCGAAAATGGTTCTAATAGGATTTTTAGTTGATTTTTTACGTTATTAATTTTGGTATAACATATCAATTATTATGTTCAAATACTTATAAAGTATAACAATCTTTATTATAAAATCAAAAGCACTAAGAAGTATTGATATCAACTTCGAAGCAAATCACCGCCAAAATAACTTTTTACCCCTTTTTAACCCCCTTAGGGATAGAATTTCCGAAAATCCTTTCTTATCGGATGCTTACGTCATACAAAGAACACACCCTCCAAGTTTCAGGTCTCTACGGTCAGCGGTTAAGGCTGTGCGTTGATCCGTCAGTCAGTCATTCAGGACAAATGATAAATAGTATGCTTAGTCACCAGAGGATGGGCAGCAGCGTTCTCTGAGTATTTAACCAACCAACTGCGAACGCCAACCCGGCAGCCAAGCGTGGCGATTATGGCATAACCCCTCTTTGGGGGAGGCCTTTGTTCAGCAGTGGACTTATTTCGGCTGAAATGATGATGATGATGATGATGAAGAATTTGCAATTATTAGATTAGGTTAGATACAGTTAGCTACAGTAAGTAATAATGCTTAGTCATCTAAAAATCCTTAACAAATTCTACGATTATTTAATACCCAAATTTTCACTTAGAAACGTAGCGAGGGTTTGAGAATAAATTCTGAACGACTTTGAAAATAAGTCACCGGCGGCATTGTCAAAGGGTGGAAATACCTGCAAATATTTTTGGTGGTTTCGCACCAATCGATTTTGTTATGCACGCGACACACGGGGGCAATTTTTTTGTTTACAAATAGGTATTAAAACAAAATTTTTTTTTGTTTTTATTTCTTTATTGATTCGTGTTCAGTATCAGTGGTATAGTCACCTCCTTAAATATGGCATGAATACGGATCAACATGTTGTATTTACAAGCCATGTTTAAATTTTAACCAACGTTAAATAGATACTACAGAAAACTTATTGCTTGCGGCCACCGGGAATCTCATGGGTGTTTGCTAAACTAATAATATAAAATAAAGTTTTATCTGGGAAGTCTACTGAATCAATTACTTTGCCCTTTTAATTTTCAGGATTCCGTACCCAAAGGGTGTCAAACGGAACCCTATTACTCTCGCAATGCTGTCCGTTCGTCCGTCTGTCTGTCACAGGGCTGTATCTTTTGAACGGTAATAGGTAGCTGGTTGAAATTTTCTCAGAATATGTGTTGCTATGACTCCTATCACGAAAAAAACTAAAATAAAAAATGTCTAAAACCAAAGAAACCTCGAATTTTTTTTTTAAATAAATAAATAAATGATTTTTATTTTTTTTAAATCCTGCTCTGTCTTCAAAACGGAAATACATACCAGCGTCAAACTTAGTCTGATTATACAGGTCGTCCCACGGATATGCCACATGGAGGGAAAGTACCTTGAATATTGTAGATGGAACATTTTACTGAAAGAAGACATTATTTGAATTAAAAAAAAACAATTTAAACTGCACTGATTTTTTTTTATATTTAAATATTTACATGATTGAACCGGAAATCGAACCCGTTACATGAAAAATAATCATTCTGTAGCTTTATCGTACCGTATCGAAAGGCTTCATCATAAGGATTATTTTTTGCTAAATAACATAGTGTCACTAATAAAAGGAAGACCATGAATTATTTAACATTTGATGTGAAAATTTGTTCAGAAAAATGAAAAGCTGACATTGCCGTAAGGACATACAACTGACATTATCATAAGTACCTATTACTAATAAATGTACCCACTTGAGAAGTACGCATCATTTCCCTATTATAATTTAAGTGCATGATAAAATGATAAAGAGATACGTAATTAGTAGGTACGATCAAAAAATCGACAGGGAGCGAAATAATCAAAAGAGTGCGACTGTGTATTCAACAGGAATGGACTCATTTTGAGATTTTTTTTTTATGATAAATAGATCTGCTCTTGATCGCAATCTAGACAGCTTTGCATTTTCTTTGCTTTGCATTTGATAAATTGATTAATTTTGTATTAAAAACGTAAAGTATATAAGTATCATATCCATTGTCTAGTACCCATAGTACAAGCTCTGCTTAGTTTGGGACTAGATGGTGCTGTGTAAAATGTCCCAAAAATATTTATTTATTTATATTTTGAACATTTTTAATTATGAGATGGCCTTTTGATTATGTAACACACTCGCAATCGCAATGGGTTTGATTTCAATTTTCACTGGCTCTATATCATCATCCTCCTACCCTTATCCCAATTTATTTGGGGTCGGCGCAGCATGTCTTCTTCTTCCATACATCTCTATCAGCCGTCATCTCCGTGTTCACTTTCTTTTTATACATATCATCTTTCACACAATCCATCCATCTTTCTTTGGTCTACCTCTTTTCTTATAGCCATCCACATTCATACACAAAACTTTTTTCGTAACATGTTCCTCATTCCTCCGCATCACATGTCCATACCATGACAATCTACTGCTTCTCAACTTTTACTGGCTCTATATGTTTTGACAATACGTCTTATCGGAAACTATATATGTTCCACGCAATGACCATTGTTGCATTGTCAAAATGAAAGCTATCGCGATCGTGAGTATGTTACACAAGGGTGCAGGCCACATTTCCGCGTACCATGCAGGTCAGTGACCGGTCATTTCAGGGTTCAAAGTTTCAAACACTGTTTCGACTTACAAAAGCTTTGCTCAACCGGCCGATCGTCCCGAAAAACGCACAAAACTGCGTCTAGCCAACAATACGCGGCGTGTCCGGATGCAGGGGCAACGACCCCGGACAGACGTCTGGGTCTTAGTCTATGTATACGTTTAAGATACGAATTTTACAGTGTACGGTGTTACGATCGATCAGCCCGTCGAGACGAGGGGTGGCAACTACCTATGTGTGTGTGTTTTTAAGGTTTTGTTCACCTTTTGACCGTTGGCTGGTGAAATTATTTTTGAATGCAGTTCGTGAAGGGTTTATAGGCAAAATAGTTTGACAAAAGTTTTTTTTTATATACAACGTGTTATTGAAATAACTGAAAACCTTTTAAGGGGTCATTTTACTCATCAGTGTGAACAACTTTTACCATGGGACCAATCTTGAAATCGCGAAAAGACACCTGTCCCCCACATTTTTGTTGACAAAATGTATACAAAATGTATGGTTCAGCTGTTTTTTCCCGCGATTTCAGGGTTGGTCCAATAGTAAAAGTTGTTCATACTGATGAGTACAGTTACCCCTGAAGAGGTTTTCGGTTATTTCAATAACACGTTGTATACCACGTTTTTAAAACGAAAGCGAGTTAATATTGCATTGGCATCCATTTCTGAGCTATGTTTAAAGTTTCAAGTCTCTAGCTTATCGGGAAGTAAGTTTAAAATCGATTGAAAAATTTGTACCGAACAGATAGACAGGAAGGAAAGCGAGTTGACAAAAACGTTATTAAAAAATACAAATGAAGGTAATTACTATGGGTGCGTTCAGTTTTATCGCCCGACGTCGTCGAACGACGCTCGGAGCGTTCCTTGGGCGTTCGTTTGTATGATAGCTCTGAGTTACTGAACGACCAAAGTGCGCTCCGGGCGTCGTCGGACGATAATACTGAATGCGGCCAAGGGAAGTAATTGAAGCAAATCATAGTGAATGATTCTGATAGCAAGGCTATGTGCAAAGAGAGCTGTCAGTATTGATTTACGTTTGACATCAAAATGACATATGAATGACACCTGACAGATGACAGATAAGATTGCGTTTACAGTTCAGTTCGTGTATTAATTTAAGGTTGTATGTGTGGTTACTGAATTGTGTAATTAGTAACACACAATATAACATCACGCCTGTATTCCCGAAGGGTTAGGCAGGGGAGTTTAGTACACCATTAAGGTAATATGTACTACGTACTAGAGAAGTCAAATCGATTGTTTGTAACACGCTTTGGAGCTCCTGCACTCTCACTCACTTAGCACCGCTCGCCCCGCACGTGCTCCGCGGCCAGCAAGTTGCGCGATATTTTTTGTTCGTAATGTCTTCTCTAGTACCTACGTAGTACGTTTACCTCAGTGTAGAACACCCACATTTTGCCAAAGTTCCATGTAACAGGGGGCGAGCCTATTGCCATTCCGTATCCAGACTCCGGGTTGCTATTGAGAATTTCTTCGAACCCAGGACCCCACGCTTAGCAGTCGCACGTAGTCAGTGTAATTAGTTGATTTCATCATCATCATTACAGCCGAAAGACGTCCACTACTGGACATAGGCCTCCCCCAATTAAGGGGGGGATATGCCATAATCGCCACGCTTGGCAGGCGGGTTGGCGATCGCAGTTGGTTGGTTAAATACTCAGAGAACGCTGCTGCCCATCCTCTGGTGAATCCCTTAGTCGCCTTTTACGACACCCATGAGAAGAGATAAGGGTGGTGCTATTCTTTAAGTCCGGCACCACACGGACCATTAGTTGATTTATATAGAACTAAAATAAATAAATATTTTTGGGTCATTTTTTACACAGCATCATCTAGTCCCAAACTAAGCAGAGCTTGTACTATGGGTACTAGACATTGGATGTAATACAAATATACTTTTTTTTTGTAAATACATACTAATAATACACTAGCTTTTACCTGCGGCTCCGCTCGCGTTATATTATGTTAACCCATGTGACGGATCCTGTTAATTCAGTCCAGTCCAGTTCCATCCATCCATCCTTTCATTCAGACCGTCCAATCCAGTCGAGTCCAGTCCAGTCGAGTCGAGTCCAGTCCAGTCCAGCCCAGTTCAGCCCACTCCACTCCACACCACCCCACCCTTTCATTCATCTATTACTATCCGCTCGTGCAAATGCGTAGGAGCTATATCTGTCGGGTGAGGACGCACCCCACGAATTTTTCATTTTATTTTTTCTTTCTTTCTCAAAACCCATACCAGTTTTTAAGTCTCATCATCAGCTTTCAAACATAAAAAGTTTAATCAAAATCGGTCCAGTAGTTTTAGCGTGATGCTCGATCAAACAAACAAACAGACATTTACAATTTTATAATAGTTAAGATAAGAAACACCCAGGCCAACACAAACACTTATGTTCATCACACAAATATTTGTGTCCTGTGGGAATCGAACCCACGACCTCGAGATTAGCAGTCCGACACTCGAACCAGTAGACCACAGACGTAGTCAAAAGCAGTAAGCTAGCTTGTCATTGATTGATTCAACATTTCTAAGTAATGAAGTCTCGTCTTATGATGTCTATTCAAACATTATTAAAATAATTCCTATTGCATTTTAATCATCATCATTTCAGCCAAAAGACATCCACTGCTGGTCATAGACCTCCCCCAAAAAGGGGGGAATATGCTATAATCACCACGCTTGGCAGGCGGGTTGGCGATCGCAGTTGGTTAGTCAAATACTCAGAGAACGCTGCTGCCCATACTCTGGTGAATCCCTTAGTCGCCTTTTACGAGTTTTATGACACCCTTGAGAAGATATGGTATGATATGGTGCAATTCGTTACGTCCGGCAACACACGGACCATATTTTAATTTTCGTGAATATTGCCAGAATAATTCATTATTGTCTCTTTGTTCTAGTGGTCGCAAACGCGACTGCTAGGCGTGGGTTCTTGGGTTCGATTCTCGAGTCGGGCAAAGCGTTATAGGGTTTTTCTATTAGAACATTCTCAGTAGCAGCCTGAAATATTTATCCCCGAACTGGCGAAATGTGGGTGTACTATATACTCTATACTCTCTATACTCTCTGCCTACCCCTTCGGAGAATACAGGCTTGATGTTATGACTGTTATATTGTAATTATTAAAATTTAAAAAATAGTTAAAACTTAAACAAATAAAATACTAGTACGGACTCTATGGTAATATATCAAAACTTTACGCAAAACACAATAATACTAGCAACACTACGATAAAAAAAAACAGCGCCAGGCGCCAGTAAAAGCAACATAAAACATTTATTTAACTCATAGAGACACTCGACTCTACTACGGCGTAGACTGTCTACGAGCTACGTCACGTAATTTACGTCGAGTGCGCTACGACGCTACGCCTGCCGTAGACAGCTGTACGTAGCTTCATGTTGGTAAAACGCAGCTTCTATTAAAAATCAACTTTACTATGTATCACTAAGGTTTATTTTAAGTTGTATGTGTTCGTTTGAATTTTTAATACGGTACGGCGGAGTGTCAAAGTTAATGAAAATATTTATATAGTTACATTTACCAGGCCCCTCAGAAAGTATTGCGAAAAAAAGTTTTTATATATGGGAGACTGGCCAGTTATAATGTTTTTCGAAAATATGATTATTTATAAGTAAAAATAAGTAAGTTCCAATTTCAAAATTTCCCTCCTCATTTTTTGCGAGTTAATTCAAAGTATTGTGTCTCACTGAAATATGGATCTGCGCCGGGAACATTTTAGAGCTATGATTTTATACGATTTCAAGTGTCGCCTGAAACCGGATGAATCGTACGATAGACTTCAAATGGCATTCATGGATGAAGGCCCTTCCAAGGCAACCGTGTATCGTTGGTATAACGAATTCAAGCGCGGTCGACCAACTTTGGGGGATGACGAAAGAAGCGGTCGCCCTTTGACGGCTGTTACCGAAGAAAACGTGCTAGCAGTGAAAAATTTAATCCAAGACAATAGGCGAATTACATATCAGGAGATTCAACACATATTGAAGATTGGATCGGGAAGCGTTCACGAGATTCTACACAGCCATCTTCGCGTGAGGAGGATAGTATCACGCTGGGTGCCGCACAACCTCACCGATGCTCAGAAGCAGGCCCGGGTGGAATGGTGCCGTGATATGCTTAACAAATTTGAAGCAGGCTCGTCTCGGCGTGTTTACGACATCGTTACAGGTGATGAGTCCTGGATTTATCAATACGACCCAGAAACCAAGCGCCAGTCGACTGTTTGGGTGTTTCAAAATGAGCCAACGCCTACCAAAGTGAAGCGATCTAGAAGCGGGGGTAAGATTTTGATCGCTAGCTTTTTTAATTTGACTGGCCACTTGGTATCAATTCCCTTACGGGATCAAAGAAGCATTAATGCCGAATGGTATACTACCAAATGTTTGCCAGAAGTTTTCTCTGTTATAAGCAACAAGCGACCAAACACAGGGCTCCGCGGGCTACTGCTCCACCACGACAATGCACCTGCGCACACCGCACTCAAAACGAGGGACTTCCTGGACAGCACGCCAGTCAAACTCCTGGGTCACCCTCCTTACAGCCCTGATCTAGCACCGTGTGACTTCTTTTTATTCCCAAAAAAAAAAAATCAGCTCAAAGGGATACAATTTTCGTCGCCGGAAGATGCGCTGGCTGCGTTCGAGCAGGCTGTAAACGAGGTGTCTGCGGCGGACTGGAAAAAGTGTTTTGAAAACTGGTTTAGGCGCATGAATCTTTGTATAGAGGCTGGTGGAAAGTACTTTAAAAAGATTTGATAAAAATATATGTACGTATAGAACAATTTTTTTTAGTTTCGCAAAACTTTCTGAGTGTCCCACGTATTTGACAGTTTTAGCGATTAACCATCAGTGTCTGAAAGCCTGATTAATTTATGGTGAATGATACCGGCAGCCCGTGAAATCAAAATTTCTTACGTTTTTTGCAAATTGTAACTCTATTTCACGTTATACAGTATGTAACAAAAACCCTGTTGTTCCTGTGAGGTACGTTATCAGAATCGATATTCATAAGGACACAACTGAACTGAAGACTCGAAAACGTGCTAATTAGGACGTTTTTCTATTAATCCGCATCAAGTAAAACGCCAAGCGTGACCGGTGACGAAAAAATTAATAAAATGCCGGCGTGTTGTACAGAGAGTGTACCAATTATGACGCGAAAGTAACTTGAAGTAACCAACTTACTTATTTTGTACTAGTTTAAGTTTATTGCGCTGCCGCTGCGTACGGAACATTTTTTTCGTTTGTTTTGTTAGGGTATGAGGTATGACATATCTATACCTACTTTTAAATATCATTGGTATGCAAGGAAAAGCAATTTTCTTCTTATACAATAGTGCACCTGTCTGCTTAAAGTTGACTCGCTTAACTAAATAGTAGATCTCACGACCGCGTAGATCGTTTTCGGTACAAGCCGAAAAGAAACATTTTAACTTTATGAAGACAGAATTAATGTATAATTATGTGCGAAAACTAATGTAGTTATATACAAAACTAGGTGTATTGTATAATTTGAAAAAGTAGTTGAAAATTAGGAATTATGAAAAAAAAAGAACTTTCTTTTTATATTGGTCAAATTAATAGGGTCCCGTTGGCACCCTTTGGGTACAGAACCCTAAAAACAAATAATTCTACAAGGATTTTTTATTTTGCCACGAACCCAAATCTACAGATATTCCATTTCCAGCCTTTTTCCGTTAGTCTGAGTTCCAGACTTGAAAAAAATCTGAATTTTTTATATTTTTTATTTATTAATTTGGAACCATAAGAACAATAGTTTACAATAACCAGTTGGACGATAATAACTGTTTTAGTTCAATAACTGTTTCATATCACATGTGCATGAGCATGAGCAATATAGAGTAGATAGAGCACTCCATTCTTTTAATATTCGACCCCCGAATATATTCGTAGCTCTACATAGAGCTGTCTGTCTGGCATTTGTAACGAGCGAATTAAATTTTTGATTCGAATGGAAAGTAGAGCTGCGGTATATCGATACAGTTTTAATTTTGTTTGTTGTACATATTGTACAGTCGACTTTAATTAGCTATGTTTGAAGACTGAAAGGTCGGACATGATGGCCCGGATTCTGAGGATTTTTAAACGCGTTTTATATATTCGATAGCGCTACCGATTTTTATTGATTTTGACGACTTCTGTGGTCTAGTAGTTCGAGTGTCGGACTGCTGATCACGAGGTCGTAGGTTCGATTCCCACAGTCATTTAAAAATAAATAAATATTTGTCTAAACTATGTTTATGATGTTTTTTTTCCTCACAAGTGTGTTAAAAAACGTTGTCGTATAAATCGCGTGAGCAATGTTCATTATACTCTCGGCTTTATTACGCCCTCGTCTTCGGCTCGGGCTGCAATTCCGCCTCGAGTATAATGAACATCTTAGCTCACTTGTGTCATAATGTACTAATGTAATGTCAATATTAATTATGATAAGGTTACTTGGGTAGAATTTCTCCTGAATCGTCGGTGAGTTTATGAAAAGAGCCAATTGATGTATTCTTTTTAGGGTTCCCTACCCGAAGGGTGCCAAACGGGACCCTATTACTCTCGCTACGCTGTCCGTCCGTCCGTCTGTCTGTCACAGGGCTGTATCTTTTGAACGGTAATAGGTAACCGATTGAAATTTTCTCAGAATATGTGTTGCTATGAGGTGTATCACGACAAATACTAAAAACAAAAAAAAAGTCTAAAACCAAAGGGGTCCCCATACAAGAAACCTCAAAAAACATAAATTCTTACAACGTTTTTGTTCCTGCTCTATCTTCAAAACGGTAATATATACCAGCGTCAAACTCGGTTAGATTATAGTGCATATTATGTAGTTTAGCAACAAATAAGACAAACATAGACGCATGTGGTGGTACCTGCGTAAGAAAGACATGCAAAAAATCATATTTCGCGCACTGTACGTTGATGTCTTTTGGTAAACTCTCGTAAATTAAATCAGTTTTTATGGTTTTTCTCAAGTCGTTGAGAGGTACGGAACCCTTACTGCGCGAGTCCGACTCGCACTTGGCCGGTTTTTTAAAATAATGAAGCAAATTCTGAGAAAACGAGAACAGTATATCGTATGATTAAGAAACTTTCCTCCAGTTTATGAAAAGTTGATCAACGTAAAAATTTACTAATAGTGTTGTGATTGGTTATCAGTATTTTTGCCGACCAATCCGAGAGCTGATATTAGATTTGACAACAGCTCCCAATTCAGGGGGTCTACTCGCAAAAAAATCTATCAATGTATAGTGATATTTATCGTGTCGAAACCTACTCTAAGCTAAGCTAAGTTTAATGTCGATTAAACTATCGTTTATACGAAGCAACGAACGATCATCATCATTTCAGCCGAAAGACGTCCACTGCTGGACATAGGCCTCCCCCAAGCAGTTTGGGGGGATATGCATAATCGCCACGCTTGGCAGGCGGGTTGGCGATCGCAGTTGGTTGGTTAAATACTCAGAGAATGCTGTTGCCCATCCTCTGGTGAAACCCTTAGTCGCCTTTTACGACACCCATGAGAAGATATCGGGTGGTGCAATTCTTTCCGTCAGGCACCACACGGAAAGAACGATACTAATCAACATTATTCGGTCGTAACCCTACTCTTAGGCCCGTATTACAGAACGTTCCTCAAGCTTTGAACACTGTTTAAAACTAGTTTTGAGTTGGGAATTAATTTTAGAACATTCCTCAAGCAAAGATTCATTGATCACAGTTCAGCCGAGTTTAGCTTTATTTTATACTGTCACCTGTTTCGGTATTTGAGCAGAGATTAGATCTGTAATAACTCAAGTGTGGTCGAGACCATGCTTAAGTAGAGATTTCTTTCCTATTTCAGGTTAAATTCGTGTGCTATGTTGTTGAATTGAATTATATAATTAGCGTATTGGAATGAGACCGATGCACAAGTAACGATTTTATCCTTAAGTAGTGATCAGTTGATTGAAGATCAAACTGTACTTGAGGAACGTTCTGTAATACGGACCTTAGTTGTAAATATCATTGACAGTATTTGTTTTGTTTCTAACTCATTAAATCCGAACATTGTCTATGATGTCGTTAAAATCACGTAATTTGTCTGTGAATTCGATAAACGACAAAGAATCCGAACATTTATTAGAGTAGGGTACGACGACAGACATAGTAAAAAATATAGATGAAGTACTGCGAACAATCTAGTGAAGGCAAAAAAAACTATGCTCCTTCGTGTACAACCAGCGCTCACGCACACACATGCACCTCAAACTGTGGTCACTCCTCTCAGTACACATGTCACGGCATCGTCCAGTAAGCATCGCGATGCAAATATCCTTCAGGTGCATGTGCGTGAGCGCTTTAAATATCATTGCTTCACTATGATTGTTCGCAGCATACGCACTTCGTATTTTTTACTGTCTGTGGGTACAACCGATATATTCAGAGCACTATCGTGCCTTTTTGATTATGTCGTTGTCGATTTTCCAAGTAGACCCCCAGAACATTTTTGATAAGCAGTAGTCAACCGATTCGGATTGTTATCTCATTTCGTCAACGATTCAAGTAACGAGAGAAAATGAGATAAGGTATATTTCAAAACAACTTGCAATGTTACTTTACTAAAATACAGTCGTGCAATCATTGTCACAAAACACGCAATAATCCTGAAACAAAACCATTACTACGTTAAAGCCTCCTTAAATCGCCTACAAAATATTAATTAACAAGTTTCTAATTTTCATGTATTGCAAGGCACACTCACTCAGAGGGGGCTGCATTTCGGAGGCGTGTCGTGCCCCCTTCCCCATCCGTCTACCCAGGTCATTGACCCTACAGCTGACGCCGACGCTGAATGGCGGTATAGTACGTCGGGACTACTATACTGTACTATGATAGTACTATAAAACGATCATCGTACCACATAATTATGGTTTTTATCGCCCATGTTACGTTGAAATCATGAAATTTTTAGTTCATGGTTTTGATTGTGATTTGGGTGAAATTAATAATGTTAACCAGTCTTTGTATTAGGTAAGGTCCTACAATACTAAATATTTTAGACGATGTACGTCGTATACAGGATGAATTTTTAATCACCATTAGGTAAATTAATATTAAAGAATCCATAAATGAAAAAAAAAATTGGTACCTAGTAAAATTTTTGCAATAAAATGATTTCTTCCAGAAAAATTATAAATTTCTGTGTAATACCTCAATACGATAATAAATTGTTTAATTGCTCAGCGAGCTATGGAGCGAGCTATGCTTGGAGTTTCTTTGAAGGATAAAATCCGTAACGAGATTATCCGGAGAAGAACCGGAGTGACCGACATAGCTTGTAGGATCAGTATGCTGAAGTGGCAGTGGGCTGGCCATGTCTGTCGAAGGACCGATGGCCGTTGGAGCAGACGAGTCCTTGAGTGGAGACCGCGAATCGGCAAACGCAGCGTAGGGCGCCCCCCTGCCAGGTGGACCGAAGACCTAAAGAACGTGGTTGGGGGGGACTGGATGCGGAAGGCAGAGGACCGAGTGTTGTGGCGCAACTTGGGAGAGGCCTATGTCTAGCAGTGGACTGCGATAGGCTGAGTTGATTCCGGAGAAATTATCAACTTCTGTGTGATTACTAAAGATAAAGATTTTTCAATACACTTGCTCGTAAAGTGGCTCTTATTGCATCGCTTTTAGGTTCATAATGTGGCTTTGGCTTATAACGCACGCGTGCTTTTTTCATTATATCATCGCACTAGTGCTTTTTACTTTACAGTTTATTTTTAAATCGCAGCAAAGAGTTTTTATGCCTGAACTAAATTAAACATTTTTGGGAATAAATCAACTGTATTAATTAAAATATGCTATATAAACATTTCATTTCATCAAATTATTAATTTTTGTCAACAAATTAATATTAATTTTTGTCAACAAATTAATATTAATTTGTGTTATAAATAAAAAAAAACAATTTATAATATTTATATATTAGGCTGTATGGCGGTTTCCTTCGACCACCTGCGCGCGCATAGCTGAATGTCACCGCGCGATCCGCGCGCCATTTTTATCATTTTTCACAAATTCAATATTTGTCTAAAATGTTAATTTATGTTTTTTTCCTCGCAAGTGTGTTGAAAAACGTCGTATGACACGCGTGAGCATTGACTATTATACTCTCGGCTCCATTACGCCCTCGCCTTCGGCTCGGGCTGCAATCCAGCCTCGAGTATAATAGTCAACTTAGCTCACTTGTATCAAAATGTACTATTTATTTGCAAGAAACATGGTTTTTACAAAGATGTTAGCTATGTTGTTGTGTGTTGTGCTAAGTCACTTTTGAGATGCAATATCTCAATACGATAATAGACTAAAAACGCTTATTTTATTATTTTCAACACAGTGATTACCATAGAAATCTAAATAATAAGGTAATAGAAAGAATAGAATAGAATTTATTTATTTGTAAACACAGGTAAAAGGGTTGTTATAATATGTGAAGTTCATCCATATTTGGCTATAAAAGCATACAAATATTTGACAAGTTAGTTACAAATTATAATACAATTTAATCAATTAGTTAAACATAATCCTCACGTTTTTAATTATTATTATATTATATGTCAAACAATTACTCAATCATAATCCTAATAACAGTATTCAAATATTATATTACATAGTCTAACAAATAAAAATGTCAAGAGAATTGCTAATATTGCATGATAGGAGACAAATTAAACATAGTTAGAAATAAAATAATTATAAATAAATCGGACGTAGTAAGCTCACTAACTACTGTCAAACTAGATATCTATAGAAAACACCTTTCGTTAATGTATTCATTTATCGTGTAATATGTTTTTTTTAATAACATGAGAAACGTTATCTACTGTCTTTTAATACCAGAACGCGTGTGGCCGGTTCGCCGCTACCAACACATAAATACGTAATTATGCCCACCATGTTTCTAGCATTAAATGAAAAATAAATTAAGCTCTAACAAAACAGCTGCTAGATATGCTGCAAAATACAATTTTAGTGACTCCGCGTCCAAAACAGCACTGATGATCAAGCAAACGGTTCACGCACTGGTGTACCACGAGACCCCTGCACGCGGCGACAAGTTCACGCGCCTTTACCACTTCTATTACTTTATTATTTAGATTTCTATGGTGATTACTAAGTCACACTTAAGCTTTGTGATAAAAAATAGGTATTTTAAAATCTTAAAAATCTTTAAATTCTGTCTCATAATATTATAGAAAACGTAATTGTTGTCTAGTAATTTTATGGCAAAAGTTGCTTCGGTCTTTCAAAACTTCCAACAAAAGATACTGCATTGTTTATTGAAAAAAAAAAAACCGGACAAGTGCGAGTCGGACTCACGCAGTAACGGTTCCGTACCACTACCACCCATCGACCTGATACCCCATAGAAACTGGAGATCATCAAAACACATCAACGCACCGTGCGCGAAATATGAATTTTAGCATCTCTTTCCTACACAGGTACTACATAGACCCCCCACAAGGTGGGTGGGGACCCCACATGGGTAGGCCCCCCACAAGGTGGACCGACGACCTGGTGAAGGTCGCGGGAATCCGCTGGATGCGGAAGGCGCAGGACCGGTCGTTGTGGCGATACTTGGGGGAGGCCTATGTCCAGCAGTGGACGTCTTTCGGCTGAAATGATGATTGATCTTGCGAAGACTTTGGAGCCCTTATTCTTCTCTATCGCGTCTTTAATACGTTCGGTATTAAATTGGCGTAGGTCACTTTTCAAGGACTTTGAGATCTGTCTATTGAGCTGCCGGTACTTAGTCGCATCATCTGAGGAGTGCAGAATCATCTCGCGTCTTTCCGCCATGAGCTCGAGAGTGTGGTCAGAGAGCTTCTTGTTTCTGTTTGTACGACGGGTCCTAAAGATCCTAGACCCGACCGTATGGACAGTTTCCACAAACCCATCATTGTAATCGTCCACTGAGCTCCCTAGGCATTCGAAACGATTCTGAAGTTCGAGCTGAAAGCTCTCGGGGTTTTGGATTTGGATCGGTGCTGGACGGAGCGTAGACTTCATCAGTCGAGATCTTTCCAGCTTGATGTTCAGATTCAATGTGCCTCTTACCAAACGGTGATCACTTCCGGTTTTGACAGCTTTGATCACAGAGACATCATTGAATATTTGCTTCTTCGTCGACATAATGAAGTCAATCTCATTTTTTGTTACACCATTAGGTCACAACCAGGTCCACTTCCTGTGCTCACGCTTTCTGAAGAAAGAGTTCATCATATAGAGCCCCTCTTTCTCCATAAAGCCGGCCAGTAGATGACCCCGGTGGTTCCGATATCCATATCCAAATTGCCCCACTCGCAGCTCATCATCGTAGCGCTTGCCCAGTTTCGCGTTGAAGTCTCCCATGATAACAGTGAAGTGAGTTTTAGAGCCATGCATGGCTCTCGAGATATCCTCATACATGGTCTCCACCTCATCGTCGGAGTGTTTCGAGGTCGGGCCGTATACCTGTATAACCTTCAACGAATACCTTTCGGTTATTCTGAGTATAAGGTACGCCACCCTGGTCGAAACACTCTCGATCTTCACTATGTTGTTCACAAGATACTTATGGACGATAAACCCGACACCGCCCTGGGAAAGTTGAACGCCCTCCCGGAAATAATTCAATTAAATTAAGTTTTATATTAAATTTTAAGTTGAATACTTATATATGTTGTCAAAATTAAAAAATAAGAAACAGTACAGGGGCATAATTTTTGCAATATTTATTTTTCATTATTAAGATTGAATTTGTATAAAATTACTAGTTCAAAGTGATTCTTTATAGAAGCAAGTAAATGAAAAAATGCAGTTTGCTCGGGTAATTTATTTACACAAAGTGGCAGCACATCAAACTGACAAGTGTCACGCTAACAGCCCGCTATTGGCTCCACGGCCGATGACGTAGTACAGAGGCAATCACGTGACCTAGCTGTCACGGGAAGAGAGTACCTGGTGAAACATCTTATTATACCATGATAAAGCTTACTGACCTTGCTGAAGTACCCGACAATATGGCAGCCCTCGTGGTCGGCGTTGGTCATCACGTAGAACAGGAACGGCTCCACGTCGTAGTACAGCGTCTTGTGGTCGAGGAAGAACTTGGCCAGTAGACACAGCTGCTGGCAGTACTGCTTGTGCTTGCGGCCATCCACCTGCCACACGCTGAGGTTATCCTTCCTGTATACCTGAGGGATAACACACGTTAAAGCTAGGTTAAGGCCAGGGCTGCCTGCCTCGTTGGTCTAGTGGTTGCAAGCGCGACTGCTGAGCGTGGGGTCCTGGGTTCGATTCCCGGGTCGGGCAAAGTGTTATTAGGGTTTTTTCATTAGGAAATTCTCAGTAGCAGCCTGGAGTCTGGATTTGTGCCCGGTCAATGGCAATAGGCTCGCCCCCTATTACATGGGACTATAACATAACTGGCGAAATGTGGGTGTACTATTACACCTCTGCCTACCCCTTCGGGGAAATACAGGCGTGATGTTATGTTGTTGTTAAGGGCATAAGAAAAGAGAACAGTCAAATCCAAACTCGCGCCCCAGACGCGTTCAAATGTGTACCTTTAAAGACCTTTACCATTTACCGTTATAACCACAGATCATGTATTGTTTATGTTCAGTGTTGTCAGTTGTCAATTTAACTGTAACTATACTAATTTGTCATGAAATTGTAAATTATTATGTATTTATGATTAACATAACATAACATAACATCACGCCTGTATTTCCCCGAAGGGGTAGGCAGAGGTGTATAGTACACCCACATTTCGCCAGTTATGTTATAGTCCCATGTAATAGGGGGCGAGCCTAATGCCATTGACCGGGTACAAATCCAGACTCCGGGCTGCTACTGAGAATTTCCTAATGAAAAAACCCAATAACACTATATATATATATATTTATGATTAAGTATTATGTATAAGTTTTGTAGTGTGTGCGTCAAATGGAGCGCATGAATAAAATCCTTTTCTTTCTCCTTTCTTTCTTTCTAAAGGGATCGAACAGTCGGGGCTTGCGTCGCCTCACGACTGCACGCGCGTGCCGTCAGATGCTGTCCGGTCATGGCGCCAAAATATTGCGATGTATTTGGGTGTAAAAGTAACTCAGAAACAACGCCAGACCTTAGTTTCTTTAGTTTGCCAAAAAATTAGGAAAAGTAAGTGATATTTTCACAAATTATCATTTGTTCTCTTGTTCATAAATCATTTTTCTTATTCGTAAGTCAAAAGTATAAATGATAACTACTGTTTTTTCACTTTCTCTCTGTCCGTAAGTCATTTATATATTCTGAACTCATTTCGTTTAGTGCAAATTATGTAAATATGGAAAATAGGTATCTACCTAAACAATTCTATGGCCAGGGCTTGAAAACCATGTTAAAAATATTAACCTGGCTTCGAGCGGCATCATACATTGTCAAAAAGAGCACACCATCTCTGGCTTGTGATGTACTGTGAGTAGACCATAGTCTACTAACAGGTAAGGAATACATACCTCATCCCCCGGTGAATGTCTCCAAACACACTTGATCTTGGGCCTTTGCACGCCGGTTGCACTCTTCTGATGGTTGAGACGTCACTCGCACACCACCTCTGGCTTATGATGTACTGTGGGTAGACCATAGTCTACTAATAGGTAAGGAACACACACCTGATCCCCCGGTGAATGCCTCCAAACATGTTTGGCTTTGAACCTCTGCGCGCCGGTCGCATTTATCTGATGGTTGAGACAGAACTCACACACCACCTCTGGCATGTGATGTACTGTGGGTAGACCATAGTCTACTAATAGGTTAGGAACACACACCTCATCCTCCGGTGGATGTCTCCAAACACACTTGACAAAGTGCCTCTGCAGGCAGTTCATACTCTTCTGATGGTTGAGGCAGAACTCGCACACCACCTCTGGCATGTGATGTACTGTGGGTAGACCATAGTCTACTAATAGGTTAGGAACACACACCTCATCCTCCGGTGGATGTCTCCAAACACACTTGACCTAATGCCTCTGCAGGCAGTTCATACTCTTCTGATGGTTGAGGCAGAACTCGCACACTACCTCTGGCTAATGATGTACTGTGAGTAGACCATAGTCTACTAATATGTTAGGAACACACACCTCATCCTCCGGTGGATGTCTCCAAACACACTTGACCTAGTGCCTCTGCAGGCAGTTCATACTCTTCTGATGGTTGAGGCAGAACTCGCACACCACCTCTGGCTAATGATGTACTGTGAGTAGACCATGGTCTACTAAAAGGTAAGGAACATATACCTCATCTCCCGGTGGATGTCTCCAAACACACATGACTTTGTGCCTCTGCGCGCCGGTCGCACTCTTCTGATGGTTGAGACAGAACTCGCACAACACCTTTGGCTTGTGATGAACTGTAGTTAGTCTTCTAATAGGTAAGGAACTTATACCTCATCTCCCGGTGGATGTCTCCAAACACACTTGACTTTGTGCCTCTGCGAGCCGGTCCCACTCTTCTGATGGTTGAGGCAGAACTCGCACACAAACAGGCGCGGCACTCGGGAGGCATCTCCGGGATATGGAGACTGGTACCAGACTTCCATCATGTATTTGCCCATTACTACGTATCTGGAAGATAAATAATTATATTAGTTTTGTATTACAACTTTTGGTCTATATTTTTTTTGTTTAAAAACCTAATTCTAGATAAGGTATAGCCACAGTTTAATTATTTGTTCCATACAGTAGTTCAACGAAAATTGACATTGGCAGTTTTTAAAGGCAACTCGGGACATTGTTTGACAGTTTTGAAGACGGCTTGGGACACTTATCTCTCGCGTTGGACGACTGTTTGGAGTGGCTAGACTATGGTATTACCATGACCACCTCTCTTCTCTATCATAGGATCTTCCTAATCACAATATGTTACCCACAGGCTTATTAAAACAAAACAAACGAGCCGGAACTTGATGCTCTCCCTGATAGTAGTTGAGGAGCTCTAATGATCACCTTCCATCTCCATCATCATACATGATAGTGCTATAATTATTATTGTGTCATCACCTGTACTTCTAAAGTTTGCGAGCGAAGATTCACATCAATACCTGCTACATTAGAGCCTTTTTATTTTTATCGTTCTAAAGTTTTACAGAAGTATTGTAAGACCAAGACTATGTACTCCATTCCATAAATGGTATTTTTTCTACTTGGATGACTATGTATTTGTAAAAAATTATCAGTACACAAGTATAAAATCAAATCAAATCAATCTTTATTTGTGAACGTAGGCGTACATGGTGTTAAGATAAAAATCGATCTCTAGGTAAGTAGATAGGTAGATGGTAAGTAATTCTCGTAAACATAACATAAACATTATCATAAAATCTTGCAAAATCTACAGATTAAATTATATGCACTTTCTATGGGCCTAAAACTCCAAGATACGCGCAATTTAACTTGGCCGGAGTGAAGTTACCACAAAACCGTTGCAATAATCATTTTACGGTATCAGTTGCAGACGGGAGGCGGGAAAACATGTGCAGAAACCAACTTCACTCCAGCCAAGTTATTTTACGCGTACTGTATTATATCGCAAAACTAAATCAAAAAATTTCTACTCTAAATAAAATTCTAAATACTCCTTACCTCGTTCCCTTATCTGTAGGTATATCTCCAAGTTCCTCTTCAATCTTAATAGCAGCTAATGCCTGTGCTTCCCTGAAGAGTCTCAAGTCATAATCAGGCGCAAAACCCTCCAAGATCGGCTCCCGATCCTCTGTGATTTCTTCATTCCCTGATGCGGCTAGCTTCTCCCGTAACTCTTGGCTGCCTTTCCATTTTGAACGCATGTCCTGGGGAATAAGATTTATAATTGAATAGGCAAATATGGGTTTCTTTTTCGCAGTTAAGGAACTAGTTGCTGTGACTTCAGTTAAGGAAGGAAAGTTTCAAAATTACGTGCATTATCTTAGCCGGGTCTCTTGCGAACATGTTTATGTTATTTCTAACATCTAACACGTTTTTATAACAAAACTAGCTTTTACCCGCGGCTCCGCTCGCGTTAAATTCTGCGAACCCACGTCAGTCCAGTCCAGTCCAGTCCACTGTCCCACTGTCCCGCTGTCCCACTGCCCCTCTGTCCCACTGCCCCACTGTACAACTGCCCCCAGTCCCACTGCCCCGATGCCCCACTGTCCCACTGCCCCCAGTACCACTGCCCCGCTGTACCACTGCCCCACTGTCCAACTGTCCCGCTGCCCCACTGTCCCTCTGCCCCGCTGCCCCACTGTCCCAATGCCCCCAGTCCCACTGCCCCGCTGTCCCACTGCCCCTCTGTCCCACTGCGACGCTGTCCCACTGCCCGGCTGTCCCACGGCCCCGCTGTCCCACTGCCCCGCTGTACCACTGCCCTACTGTCCCACTGTCCAACTGCCCCACTGTCCCTCTGTCCCACTGCACCACTGTCCCACTGCCCCGCTGTCCCACTGCCCCGCTGTCCAACTGTCCCACTGCCCCGTCCCAGTGCCCCGCTGTCCCACAGCCCCGCTATCCCACTGTACGCTGTCCCACTGCCCCCTGTCCCACTGTCACTGCCCCACTGTCCAACTGGCCCACTGTCCCACTGCCCCGCTGTCCCACTATCCCATTGCCCCACAATCCCACTGCCCCATTGCCCCACTGCCCCAGGCCCACAGTCCCACTGCCCCGCTGTCCACTGACCCACTGTCCCACTTCTCCAGGCCCACTGTCCCACTATCCCACTGCCCCACTGTCCCACTGTCTCACTATATCACTATTGTCCCGTCCCATGTCTCATGTCCCATCCTATGTCCAGTCCCATGTGCCGTCCCACTGTCCTGTCCCCTGTCCCGTCCCCAGTCCCATCCCCTGTCCACTCCACTCCACTCCATCGTACATTACTATCCACTCGTGCAATAGAAGCTTCAATCTGTCGGGTGAGTACGCAACCCACGATTTTTTTTCTTTTCTTTTTTTCTTTCTTTCTCAAAACCCATACCAGTTTTTAAGTCAGATCATCAGCTTTCAAACAAAAAAAAAACATCAAAATCGGTCCAGTAGTTTTAGCGTGATGCTGGAACAAACAAACAAACAAACAGACGTTTACAATTTTATAATAGTTAAGATAAGAAGGTTAAGATGGATACAATATAACAACGTGTAGGTAATTCTAACATAATTGAATTGCTTTTCTTACAAAAAATTTGAGAAATCGCAATTTAGAGGTAGCTTCCAGTCCTTGTCTGTAAGTCGAAAGATTCTGATTTTCCGTTGGCTCAAAAGAGTGCATTTCCAAGTTGGCACCACCTTCATACGACAGGATTCTTTTTTTCTACACAGTACAATTCGGCCCGACCAAAAAGTTTTTAATGCAATTTCTTTAGCAGCCGTATTTTGTCTATGGAGGCGCGCGCTAGAGCGCATGCGTGCGAATGACAGCTGGATATGAGCGCCTTATTGTATGCAAAATGTTGTAGAAAAATATAATTAATAATCACCGGTTCCCGTCATCGTAGCGAGGTAAAATACATACCAGTTTTTAATTCAAATCGTAAATTTTTTGTTACAAACAGTTTCAACAAAATCGGTCCAGTAGTTTTATCGTGATACTGGAACAAACAAACAAACAGACAACTGACATTTAACAATTTTATAATAGTAGGCATGCCCTAGCTGTTCGGCCACATTTGATTGCAAAATATAGAGTACAATATTTGGTGTTTATTCCGCCAAACTAGTTCGCCAAGGTTGGATCCAATATGAAGCACTGTCCTGTCGCTCACAAATATATGCACATGCAAAAGGTGCGATTAATATATTATGCAACATGCAAACCTTCTAATAAATTCACCACAACTTATAATCGCACCTTTTGGCCCTTCTGCATGTGTATTTGCATCCAAGCTCGACGAACTAGTTTGGCGAAATGAACACTAAATATTGTAACTCTATATTTTGTGCCACTCTCGACTGCCTCGTTGGTCTAGTGGTCGCAAGCGCGACTGCTGAGCGTGGGGTCCTGGGTACGATTCCCGGGTCGGGCAGTGTTATTGGGATTTTTTCATTAGAAATTCTCAGTAGCTGCCTGGAGTCTGGATTTGTGCCCGGTTAATGGCAATAGGCTCGCCCCCTATTACATGGGACTATAACATAACTGGCGAAATGTGGGTGTATTTATTATACCTCTGCTACCCCTTCGGGGAAATACAGGCGTGTGTTATGTTATGTTGTTATATTTTGTGTTTTTGTATTTACGCAAAGTAACGCCTGATTCAATTTTTTATTACATTTGATTGGCCTAAACAGAATGTCAACATGTTTGTTAGATGGCATAGGGGATCCGGCTTTAAATACGTGGGACACTCAGAAAGTTTTGCGAAACTAAAAAAAATTGTTCTATACGTACATATATTTTTATCAAATCTTTTCAAAGTACTTTCCACCAGCCTCTATACAAAGATTCATGCGCCTAAACCAGTTTTCAAAACACTTTTTCCAGTCCGCCGCAGACACCTCGTTTACAGCCTGCTCGAACGCAGCCAGCGCATCTTCCGGCGACGAAAATTGTATCCCTTTGAGCTGATTTTTTATTTTTGGGAATAAAAAGAAGTCACACGGTGCTAGATTAGGGCTGTAAGGAGGGTGACCCAGGAGTTTGACTGGCGTGCTGTCCAGGAAGTCCCTCGTTTTGAGTGCGGTGTGCGCAGGTGCATTGTCGTGGTGGAGCAGTAGCCCGCGGAGCCCTGTGTTTGGTCGCTTGGTGCTTATAACAGAGAAAACTTCTGGCAAACATTTGGTAGTATACCATTCGGCATTAATGCTTCTTTGATCCCGTAAGGGAATTGATACCAAGTGGCCAGTCAAATTAAAAAAGCTAGCGATCAAAATCTTACCCCCGCTTCTAGATCGCTTCACTTTGGTAGGCGTTGGCTCATTTTGAAACACCCAAACAGTCGACTGGCGCTTGGTTTCTGGGTCGTATTGATAAATCCAGGACTCATCACCTGTAACGATGTCGTAAACACGCCGAGACGAGCCTGCTTCAAATTTGTTAAGCATATCACGGCACCATTCCACCCGGGCCTGCTTCTGAGCATCGGTGAGGTTGTGCGGCACCCAGCGTGGTACTATCCTCCTCACGCGAAGATGGCTGTGTAGAATCTCGTGAACGCTTCCCGATCCAATCTTCAATATGTGTTGAATCTCCTGATATGTAATTCACCTATTGTCTTGGATTAAATTTTTCACTGCTAGCACGTTTTCTTCGGTAACAGCCGTCAAAGGGCGACCGCTTCTTTCGTCATCCCCCAAAGTTGGTCGACCGCGCTTGAATTCGTTATACCAACGATACACGGTTGCCTTGGAAGGGCCTTCATCCATGAATGCCATTTGAAGTCTATCGTACGATTCATCCGGTTTCAGGCGACACTTGAAATCGTATAAAATCATAGCTCTAAAATGTTCCCGGCGCAGATCCATATTTCAGTGAGACACAATACTTTGAATTAACTCGCAAAAAATGTGGAGGGAAATTTTGAAATTGGAACTTACTTATTTTTACTTATAAATAATCATATTTTCGAAAAACATTATAACTGGCCAGTCTCCCATATATAAAAACTTTTTTTCGCAATACTTTCCGAGGGGCCTGGTATATGTATTTACTTTAGCTACACATTACGTACAGAGTAGTAGTACACATTTTATATGGCCCACCGATGTATCTGCGCAGATGACACAATTTAAATACGCGGGAAATTGGTTAACCAATCAGAAAACACCATCGGTGCACGCCAAAAATCTCAGCGTGTGAGCGAAATAGAAAAATACGTCACGGCAATCATTTTTAACACCTTATGGGCCAATGCCCATAAGGTGTTAAAAATGATTGAATATGCAATCATAAGGTTTATTATATTTTTTTTAATACTTCGGGTGTTTTCGTCGATCGTCTCTTCGTGTCTGCGCGAACGAAGGTTGATGACGCGCCTTATTTTTTGTGTAGTACTGTACTACATACACGCTGACGTCACGCCGTCTACACTGACCTATACAGCCTATACCATTACCTTCACTTTAAGCTGGTAGGCGCACTCCTCGAGTGTAGGAATGGCTAGGGTCGCTGGTGCAACTGGTGCAGAGCTCTCCTCTTCGCTCCTCTCCAGCCGCGACGCACCACGCTGACGTCACATTGTATACACTGCTCCGTAGCTATACCATTACCTTCACTTTAAGCTGGTAGGCGCACTCCTCGAGTGTGGGAATGGCTAGGGTCGCTGGTGCAACTGGTGCAGAGCTCTCCTCTTCGCTCCTCTCCAGCCGCGATGCACCACGCTGACGTCACATTGTATACACTGCTCCGTAGCTATACCATTACCTTCACTTTAAGCTGGTAGGCGCACTCCTCGAGTGTGGGAATGGCTCGGGGTCGCTGGTACAGAGCTCTCCTCTTCGCTCCTCTCCAGCCGCGACGCACCACACTGACGTCACGTTGTATAAACTGCTCTGTAGCTATACCATTACCTTCACTTTAAGCTGGTAGGCACACTGCTCGAGTGTAGGAATGGCTAGGGTCACTGGTGCAGCTGGTGCAGCACTCTCCTCCTCGCTCCTCTCCGGCCGCGGCGCACCATGCTGACGTCACATTGTATACACTGCTCCGTAGCTATACCATTACCTTCACTTTAAGCTGGTAGGCTCGCTGCTCGAGTGTGGGAATGGCTAGGGTCGCTGGTGCAGCTGGTGCAGCACTCTCCTCCTCGCTCCTCTCCGGCCGCGGCGCACCATGCAGACGTCACATTGTATACACTGCTCCGTAGCTATACCATTACCTTCACTTTAAGCTGGTAGGCGCGCTGCTCGAGTGTGGGAATGGCTAGGGTCGCTGGTGCAACTGGTGCAGAGCTCTCCTCCTTGCTCCTCTCCGGCCGCGACGCACCTTGCTGACGTCACGTTGTATACACTGCTCTGTAGCTATACCATTACCTTCACTTTAAGCTGGTAGGCGCGCTGCTCGAGTGTGGGAATGGCTAGGGTCGCTGGTGCAACTGGGGCAGTACTCTCCTCCTCGCTCCTCTCCAACCGCGATGCACCACGCTGACGTCACGTTGTATAAACTGCTCTGTAGCTATACCATTACCTTCACTTTAAGCTGGTAGGCTCGCTGCTCGAGTGTGGGCATGGCTCGGGGTCGCTGGTGCAGCTGGTGCAGTGCTCTTCTTCTCGCTCCGGCGGCGGCAGCTCGCTCTTCTCCAGCCGCGACGCACCATGCTGACGTCACGTTGTGATAGATAGGACACGCGTCCCACGTCATGTGACGATCGGACTTGCCACCTAAAGAAACAATAAACAATCTTTAATATTTTTACCATTGCATCGGCATAAAGGCCGTATACAACGTGTTATTGAAATAACTTGAAACCTCTTAAGGGGACATTGTATTCATCAGTGTGAACAACTTTTACTATAGACAAACCCTGAAATCGCGAAAATAAATTCAGCTGATCCCTACATTTTTTAGATTTCATCATCATCATTTCAGCCGAAAGACGTCCACTACTGGACATAGGCCTCCCCCAATTAAGGGGGGGATATGCCATAACGCCACGCATGGCAGGCGGGTTGGCGATCGCAGTTGGTTGGTTAAATACTCAGAGAACGCTGCTGCCCATCCTCTGGTGAATCCCTTAGTCGCCTTTTACGACACCCATGAGAAGAGATAAGGGTGGTGATATTATTTTTTAGATTTATGTAAACACAAATGTAGGGATCAGCTAGTTTGTATGACAGTTGTTTTTTTTTGATAGTGTATGCTATAACTTTTCAAATGACATTAAATTTACACCTCTGTGTGACTTAAGTTTGATTGTTAGATTACGCAACTGTTTAGTTTCACTCGAAGTGAATTGACTATGGCCACGAGGAGTACCAATAGTCTATAACAATCTTCAATCAACAATAACACTACCTAACCGTAACCGTACCGACTTTTACACTACCCACACAGACCAGTAAGCTTCAAGACTCCGCATAGACAAAGTTTTGTATTCGAACGCAGTCGTAAAACGTTGGTGGGGCAGGGGGGCGGACGGCGCGTTATGATTGGCCGGCTCAAAAGTTCGGTGGTATGATTCCTTATGATTGGTGCGGAGGGACGTATGATATGCAGTGGTAGAGCATATGCGTTGTGACCGGGGGTGTCCAGCTAAGCGGCGCCTAGAGGCTTACTGGTCTATGACTACCCACGACCGGTTCCCATTCTTCTAGTCCATCCAAAGGTTGTCTGGAAGAGACTGCCTTGTGTGATAAGACCACCCATTGTACTATCATAATATATCTGTAAACTACCGTCGTTGTTTTAGTTTAGTGTATGTACAATAAAGAATAAAATAAAATAATAAATAAAAATAAAATAATAAAAAGTTTTATTTCTCATTCACAAAGGTATGTTACTTAAAATAATTACAAGTTAAAACAGTCCTTAGGTTAATATTCCTTTGTGAAGGACTGGTATCCGTACTAGGTTTCCCTGTCTAACAGATTACCAGGCCCCCGTCATACAGACTATGAACTGTAGAATATAGTTAAGTATGACAAGTAGGTACATACGTATCGCTGAAGTAAGAAACAGAATAATAACAATAAAAAGTAAAAATAAGAAAGTAATCAGAATATCTAAAAGTTATTTTTTTGTCGTCGAGTATCGTGTCAGCGTTGTACGTGTGTGTTGTGTGCTTGGAGTGTGAATGTGTGTGTGTGTTGTATGTTGTGTGTGCTAGGAATGGTGTTGCGTTATCTGTTTGTGGATGTATAATATGCTTAGTGTTGGAAATCATGTCACCACAGTAAGAAGATCTTCAGTACTATAGTAATCAAGTTGTAGTAGCCAAGTTGTGAGGACTTGTTTACATTTAAACTTTGGGAGGGAATATATTGATAATATTGAGTTCAGTTTGTTATAAAGATAGTTACCAACAAAACAAAAGAACTTTTGGGCAAAACTCGTGTAGCAGAATACGGAAGAACAAATCAGTTTTTTATTGCGTTTGTGAGCCAGAGCGGAGGTGTTGTAGTTTAGTAGTGAATGTTTTTTAAGGACAGTGAACAAAATATAAAGTTGGCGAACAGTAAGGACTTGGCAGAAATTGTACAAATCCTTGGTTGGATGAAAGAATGAGAGGAAATAGCTAACCTTCAATACTGCTCTTTGAGCACGTTCTAATTTAATTAAATAAGTTAGTGAGGAGCCACCCCAAACAGTTATACAATATGTCAGCAGTGATTGACAAAGGGCAAAGTAGGTTGATTTAATTATGCTAGTATCAGCAATATGACGAATACTTTTAAAAACATAGATGAGTTTCCTGATTCTGGATGTCACGAGATCTATATGATTATAAAAATTCAAGTTTTTATCTATAATTATTCCTAAATATTTGATTTTATCCACATTTTGTAGTGTTGAACACGGGCATGTGTCTGATGAAATATGATAAATAAATAAATAACAATCAAAAACAGCGATAAGTTTAAGATCTACTTACCCAGATGTCCGCTGGAGTCACAGCCGCGAACTGGACAACGTTGCCGCGCCGGCTCCTGCGGTGACGTCAGCACCGCCGGCGAGCGAGCCGCCGGGACCCGCCCACGACTGCTCTTCTTATCCTTGTTGCTGTTGCTGTTGCTGGTACTGTTGCTACTGTAGTAAAAGATATAACTCAAGTAGTAACTTGGTTTTCTCCCAATAGCGAAGGTGACTATTTTTTTTTCACAAGTTTTTATTTGAAAAATCTAAACTTTTTCAAGAAAAATAAGCAACAGTGAAAAAACTAATCAAAAATTTAATAAAATGTCCTAATAATCCTTGTATTTATTTCAAAATCTTTTCATAAACCAACATTTTGAAGGCGGCGCGTGATTGACTCTTTGCGGCATGTAAATATAATGTACAGTCGAGCGCATATCTATAGTAAAAAAACCGGCCAAGAGCATGTCGGGCCATGCTCAGTATTATAGGGTTCCTAAGTAGGTGTAATTACAAACGAAATCATCAAATCGAATATTAATCATGGCTATTTTAGTTTTTGCAATAATCGACAGCATTCGCGACATTATTTGCGATGATCATTTTTCTCTAAGGTCAATGACCTTTGAACTAGGACATTTTAAGTATTTTTCAGTTTTCTCTCTATAACTCAAAAAATTATAATCACATTATACTCGAAATAATTTTAAAAGAGAGTTTTCACAAAGGTCTATCAATGTGGAAGATTATAAGTTTCTACATTGCATATTTTAGAAATGGCAGGGGGGGGGACACATTGCAAGCCACTTTGGCGGGCTATATTTCGCAGATGGTACACCTGATAAAAAAGTGGTGTATGAAACATTACCTTCATTTTAGTAGACCTATTCAATGATACCCCACACGAGGGGGTGCAGCGAAAAAAATTTTTCCATCCCCATTTCACATGTATGGACGCCACCCCTAAAATACGTAAAAACGATTTTTTTATTCTTTTAAAATTGAGATCTATATGTAGACTATTTTTTAACAAAATTTCATTTACTTATGTTTATGACTGTAGAAGTTATTAAGCTGTAAAGGATTAGGACAGACGGACAGACGGACAGACGGACAGACGGACGGACATGACGAAACTATAAGGGTTCCTTGTAGGACTTCGGAACCCTAAAAAACAGATTATGTGAACGTACATGATAATCACGCGCCGCCTTCAAAATGTTGGTTTATGAATAGATTTTGAAATACATACAAGGATTATTTTTTACTTTTTAGTTAAGGTTTTTGAAGTCAGTTTTTTTTTGTTATTAGTTTATATGTGTATTAGTACACTATATTTATTATTTTAAAGGCTATTTATTTTCAAAAGATTAGAAAAAGAACAAAGACCGTGCGCTGTCGAATTGGCAAAAATTAAAATTTGATGTTGTATTGGGGATGTATTAATAAGTTCATTGTTTCCTCGAAAATTAGAAGAAAATACAAGTCTCGGCCGAAATTATAATTATCGGCCTTCTTTAGTTAAAAAACCGGCCAAGAGCATGTCGGGCCATGCTCAGTATTATAGGGTTCCTTAAGTAGGTGTACAAACGAATCAAATCGAATATTAATCATGGCTATTTTAGTTTTTGCAATAATCGGCAGCATTCGCAACTCAGAGCGTGTTGTTAGTAGCGCCATCTAGCGATAAATTCAAGAAGCCAAATTTAAGAAGTCTGATTGATGTCAAAGTTACTTTTTGTGATTTTTTCAAATAGAATGTAGCTAAAGGAGCATTATTTGTCATGATAATTTTTCTCTAAGGTCAATGACCTTTGAACTAGGACGTTTTAAGTATTTTTCGGGTTTCTGTCTATAACTCAAAAAATTATAATCACATTATACTCGAAATAATTTTAAAAGAGAGTTTTCACAAAGGTCTATCAATGTGGAAGATTATAAGTTTCTACGTTGCATAGTTTAGAAATGGCAGGGGGGGGGACACATTGCAAGCCACTTTGGCGGGCTATATTTCGCAGATGGTACACCTGATAAAAAAGTGGTGTATGAAACATTACCTTCATTTTAGTAGACCTATTCAATGATATCCCACACGATGGGTGCAGTGAAAAAAATTATTTTTTTCCCCATTTCACATGTATGGGCGCCACCCCTAAAGAACGTAAAAACTATTTTTTTATTCTTTTAAAATTGAGATCTATATGCAGACTATTTTTTAACAAAATTTTATTTACTTATGTTTATAACTGTAGAAGTTATTAAGCTGTAAAGGATTAGGACAGACGGACAGACGGACAGACGGACGGACATGACGAAACTATAAGGGTTCCTTGTAGGACTTCGGAACCCTAAAAAGAGTTGGCTGGCGTCTCGTCATTCCCATATTACTCGACCGTCAGTTATTTCAGGCCTGGACAGTAATGTATTATTTATCGCTACTGCCGTCCAAAGAGGCCACATGTCCGTTGAGTGTTTTAGCTAGATGCGCCCTTTTGCTTACATACAATCATGTTATCACGCCTGTTTCCCATTGGGGTAGGCAGAGACTATGGATTTCCACCTGCTACGATCCTGACACACCTCTTTCGCTTCATCTACGTCCATTAACCTCGTCATGCATGCTTGTCGGTTTAGAGAACTCTTAACCTGGCATTTTTGAGAACGTCCGCGATTTGATCGCGCCTTTTGCTAACGTTTGTATAATAAGTATCTGCATAAGTACCTATAATTAACTAACCAAATGATTTCCACTAACGAATTCAAATAAACAAACAGAACAAAGAACACAACTTACGTTTTATCGTTACTCTTTTCGTCAACATCGGAGTCTGTATCAGTGTTAGTCCGTCTTGACACAGTGGCTAGTCTCGACACTCGTGCAGAGAGTGACCGTGTAAGCTTCCTAGGCATGCTCGCTACAGCTGAGTCTCCAGAGTCACCGCTCTTTGCTGCTTGATCTCTTATCTCTTGCTGTAATATTATAAAGAAGTGTTTGAAGATCTTAAAATTATATTTAAATATTTATAACTTCGTCGTTCCGTGTGGTGCCGTACATAAAGAATTGCACCACCCTTATCTCTTCTCATGGGTTTCGTAAAAGGCGACTAAGGGATTCACCAGAGGATGGGCAGCAGCGTTCTCTGAGTATTTAACCAACCAACTGCGATCGCCAACCCGCCTGCAAAGCGTGGCGATTATGGCATAACACAACATAACATAACATCACGCCTGTATTTCCCCGAAGGGGTAGGCAGAGGTGTATAGCACACCCACATTTCGCCAGTTATGTAATAGGGGGCGAGCCTATTGCCATTAACCGGGCACAAATCCAGACTCTACTGAGAATGGCATATCCCCCCTTAATTGGGGGAGGCCTATGTCCAACAGTGGACATCCTTTGACTGAAATGATGATGATGATGACGAAGTCTATTCAGTTCAAAATATCTTTGATCAAAACAGATGAAGTAGCTCGGATTGATTGAACACAGAAAACAATGCTTAAAAATAAAATTCGAAAGTTTTTTTGTTTATATAAACCTAATTACAGGCACTTTTGAAACATCAGGCTCTAGATGTACGGTTTCAAATTGTGGGTCTGAAGAACTGGCAAGAAACTCCACGGATATACTCTTTATAGTTAATTGTTTATTACATCAAATTCATTTAAATAATGTGAGTATAATATAGGTTAATGTCAGACATAAACAAAAAGATTAACACCCAGTTTTCGAAAGGCTGGTTTACTAATCAGCTAAATAAAAAAAAAAGAATCAGCTGTCAAATCTCAGGTCAAGCATTGTGATTGGTTGTTAACATTTTTGCCGGCCAATCACAGGAGCTGATATGAGATTTGACAATAGATCAAATTGATCAGCCTTCCAGAAACTGGGGGTGAAAGTGGGAATATTGCCTTTAGAAATAAACCTAAAAAGAGTTGCCATAGTATGTGTAACAGACGGCACCTGTTCACAAGCAAATAAATTTTTTTGCATCACCATCTAGTCCCAAACTAAGCAGAGCTTGTACTAAGGGTACTAGACAATGGATATAATACTTAGATACTTTTTTTTTTGTAAATACCAACTTATAATACATTAGAAAAACCCAGACCAACACAAACACTCATGTTCATCAAACAAATATTTTTGTCCTGTGGGAATCGAACCCACAACCTCGTGATCAGCAGTCCGACACTCAAACGACTAGACCACAGACATTGTCAAATCACATAGTCACTTAGTCAAGTATGCGCAATCTAACTTGGCCAGAGTCAAGTTGTCACAAAACCAGCACAGTAATCATTTTATGGGTTTCAGTAGGAGGCGGGAGGCAGGGAAACGTGCTTAACTTCACAACTTAAATTGCACGTACTGTAATAAGATACAATATAGTTGCAGCTTTGTAATACTTATGTTTGTATATGAATACAAATTACAAACCTTGGTAGCACTTGATGGTGGTTTAGTCTTGCCAGTCTTTAAGGGTTCCTTCTTTGGTGATGGTTCACTGTCACTATCTGAAGAAACGGATTCAACCGATGATTGACTGGATGTGCAGGATGATGCACTCTTTTCTTCAATAGATTTCTTTGGTGGAGGCCCATTTGGTCTGTTCACACTTTTACGTTTTACATTTTCAGATTTAGAATTGGAATCATCATTGTCTACACTGTTGTTGCGTGTAGTTGCTGGTGATGTGTCCTTTTCATCACTTGACTTCCTAGAACCTCTTTTGGGTCTAGGTGATGCTTTTGGACTTTTATTTGTTGAAGATTTAGTTGAAGACTTTGTTGATGACTTGGTCGACGATTTTGTTGAAGATTTACTTTCAGATTCGGATTCAGAACTGTTTTCAGGTGAGAATATACTCTTTTTCTTTAATGCTCCCATGTCAGTCTTTGGTGCCGCTTTCGGTATCGTTTTTGGAATGGGTTTGGGAGTTTTAGCTCCAGAAGGAGCTCTCTGTGCAGTTTTTCCTTTAGCAAGTACTGCTGCAGCAGATTTAGGCTTAGCAGAGCAACGTCTCCTAGGTGGCAATGGTTTTGGGCTTGCCGGTTTTGGTGTATCATCATCACTTGAAGATGAAACTTTAACTTTAGAAGGCCTTCTTGGTTTTTGTTCCTCTTTCTTTTTGACCTCTTCAGTTTTTTGTGGAGATTTTGGTGCGGGAGTTGTGTTGTTTGTGGTTGCTGGGGTGTCGGAGGTTGAAGATTCAGAGTCCGAGCTGCTAGAGCCAGATCCTGAGCTGGTGGAGGAACTACCACTGCTACTTGAGTCTGAAGAAGAGCCTGAGCTGCTGTCCGTGCTGCTGTTGCTTACCTTGAGTTTAGAAAGGGGTTTTAAAGCACCTGCTCATTTAATTTAAAAAACCATTTTTCCTTTTAAGGTGTGGTAATTAAACTCAGCCTGTTGCAATCAAATACTGGACATAGACCTCTGATTTACATCCTAAATACTAATAAAAGGCACTCCCACTAAATAAATAGTGGAAAACATTTTCAAGAACAGGTAGACATTTGTTAGTTGATTTTATAAAGTTTTGAGGTTAATTTGAATGTGAAGTGCCTTTAGAGGCTTATAGCTATCTAGTAAATATATTTTCAAGACGTGTACAGTTTCTCTTCACTCATAAATATGTATAATTCTCATTCCAAATAGTTACTTACATCAAGGTTCGTCATTTTGTTGTTTACAGTTTATAAATGAATGTTTCAAATGTGTTTTTGGGACTATATAAAAATGTATAATATTGTTGCTCATTTAATTATTCATTATCAGGCATTTAACGACACTATTTATTTATTTACGAAATAATTAAAAGTGTTTCTTCTTTTGACAAGCAATTCAGCAGACGTCACAAGCAAAGCCGGTGCTGCCAACCCTGAAATTTTATTTTCCCCAGTCTCAGTGGAAATACCCTAAAAATATTCACCCATAATGGACATAATCGAACAGGTTTCCTTTAAAAGTGTTAGGAACAAATAAAGTCAGCCAAAACTTGTTGTTTTTACCTATTTTTTTACTGAACTAACTTCATACTGCACTGTTTTTTTGCAGTCTGTCATTTGCTATTTTTGCTAACTGGTGTGTAAGAAGAAACGGTGGCAGCAATTTTTTGCAATGTGTTTCGTTAGTCCATCAAAAATTCACAAGCCAAAGTTTCGTTCAAACTTTCTATATTTTTTATGGTTTCAAAACGCTATCAAAATATTTTCCCATTAAATAATACCCTAAAAAATACCCTAGGGATCAACAACTACCCTAACCTTAGGAAAAAATACCCGAACTTGACAGCACTGAGCAAAGCATAGAGTTGGCAGAGTAAATAAATAAAAATTCAAGTATTGAGTGTTGCCAATTTTTATATTGTAAAAATTCTTACTTCCAGTAAATAATAAAACTCACAAAAAGTTTTTTTTGCTAATTTTATTATTTAATCGTATGACATCTTATTGTTTCAAGTTTTTCAGTTTATTAATATGCGTTTAACTTAGTGTATTAGCCTATTTGCCCAAGCTACCCAGTATACAAAATAATGTCATTGGTGCTACCGCATCGCACCGATACAAATTGAACTTTTCATCTGTTGAATAAAGGGAACATTTTTTGGGGCCATCCAGCCTTCAATACCTTCTAAGTGCTGGTTTAGTAATAAGAAAATTAATTATTTTAACTAATTATTATATAAAATATTATAATGAACGAAAATGTTATGTTAACTTCTGATAAAGTTAAGTCTGAGTAAGTTAAGAATTATGTTAATTTAAAAAAAAATACTTGTAACAATTGTTATCAATAAATACAATACAATACATCATTCGATTACGGCTTGGCTTTGTATGTACCTACACCTGTTTTCTTGGCTAAAATTCGAGTCAGGGATCACTCCCTCTGTGAATGCGGTCTAGAGGGTACTCTGAAGCACTAATTTTTTTCGTGTCCTAGGCTATCGATTCCCCTTTATGACCTACTCCCTACTAATATCCCCCTCCCAATTAATATTCCATTTTTGTTAACCTTAGTCCACACTCCAATGATTAAATTTCTTTATAAATTCATCAGTGTTAACAATATTCGGTTATAGTATATTAATACTTTTGTGTAGTTTATTTTTACATACCTAATCCTTATTGGTCCTTTTTCCCTTAGCATTTCCTTAAATTCCTTCTGTGTTGTGTCTTAACATTTTTGTGTATTGTTGTCTACTAATAATATGTGTTGTTTTGTCCTTTTACAGCTTAATGCATACCATCTCTACAAACATCGGTCAATTTATGATAAGCAACATTTGAAACTAAGAACTTATCACTATGTCTTTTCCTACCTTGACATTGGCAAAATCATCGAATAACGATGGAGCCATAACTTTAAAAAAATTGAATTGAATTGAATTGAATTAAGTACATTTGTTGACAACTTGAACTATAGTGGTAAGCTGGTAACTGGTAACTGTATAGTGTACTGTAATAAAGTGGCCCATTTACATCCTACCATTACGTACGGTGTGCAAATATTATTTTGTTACTAGCAGTTAATTTAATTTTTAAAGAAAAACTAATGTTGTATGTAGGTACGTGACATCAACATTCTTCTTCGTCTGGTTAAACTATCGGCCTAAAGTAGATACCTATTAAACTTCTAGCTTTTCGTTAATACCTAGGTACTATAATTTAAACCTGCTGAAACTTTAATCACTTCTTTTCCGAAAAGGGGTCATTGTACTCATCATTATGAACAACTTTTACTACAGGACCAACCCTGAAATCGCGAAAATAATATTTGCACACCGTATGTAATGGTAGAATGTAAATGTAATTTTTTTTTTTTTTTTTTTTTTCGATTGGTCTCTCGCATTGTTGGTTCCCAAGATGGATACCCTAACTGCTTAACCGGACTGGTGGCGGAGAATCCCGTTAGGGAGGGACTCCATCCGCCGAAAACTTTCCCTAAACCTAACTTACAACTAAAAACGCGGTTGCGAAACCGGAAAATACACTGATATGATGCTTTACCTGCATATCGAAACATAAATTTGTCTCCTTTTTTTTGGATAAATAGCAAAGTTTCGTAAATTCAGTTATCATTAGTATTCTAAATTCAACCCGTAATCAAGTTTGATCATGTCAGCTGCTTTCTCCGCTATCATGATCACGGGTGCATTCGTGTTTCCGCGTACAATGGTCGGCATCACGCTGGCGTCCACCACGCGAAGCCCGGTCACTCCCCGCACTCGCAGCCTCTCGTCCACCACACCCGTACCTACTGGACCCATCGCACATGTACCTACAGGATGCCACAGGGTACTAACCATATTCAAAACGTAACATTTCCAATATTCATGAGTACCGAACAATAAATCTTTACATTGTTCTAGTTTGACATCAACTACTTTTGATCCAACATTCCTCAAGTATGTAGTGTTAACTACACTTATGTAGTCTTCCAAAGATTTTGCATGAGTTTCTAAATCTTCTCTGTTAGAGTAATATCCAGTGTAAATTAGTGCTTTGTCCATTGGATCATCACTACGAAGTCTAATTTTTCCTCGGGATTCGGGTGTTAATAAAGTCACTGCGCCAAGCAAAGATTCTCTATCCTGAATAGCATTAGCGAATGATCTACAAATGTAGTCCTCTAGTCCTACTACGAAAGAGCACATTCCTGTGATTATAACCGATGCAGCTGGTTCAGCCAATATTATCATTTGATAATCAGGATAAGTTTGCGTTTTATTCAAAGCTATGTGTCCTATTATAGGAAGAGACGAAAACTTATCAATGTTAACCAACTTATCAAAATTCCTTGGAGATGAAGTAACGTCTATCTTTCCTGTTAATAGTACCAAAACTGTCATGTGGTCTTGGAGGTTACTGCCTATTTTTGGTGAATCTAGCAATATATCTATGCCCTTATCTTTCAAGTGGTCTTTTGGACCGATACCAGACAACATTAACAGTTGAGGACTGTTAATTGAACCAGCAGATATAATGACTTCCTTGCTAGCTAAAACTTTTATTATTCTACCATCAGCCAGTGTAATCTCAACACCGATTGCATTATTATTGTTATCAAAAATTACTTTTCTCGCAATGGTGTTTTTCAATACGTGCAAATTTTTACGTTGTCTTATAGGACCAAGAAAAGCGTTGGCCGTGCTTTGCCTTATGTAATTATCAACAGTAAACGTAGGAGTGGAGTATCCAAGTTGCTGGTGTCCATTAGTATCAGTAAGTATTTTGTGTCCATTTTCTTTGAATGCTTTAATGTAAGCTTTGGTTCTTTTTGTCCAATCTGGTTTTGTAACACCAAGGTATCCGTCTGTGTTATGCAAGTCGGCTGAATCACTTTCGTGAATGCTTGGATCCTTAAGCCGTTCACTCTTCTTGAAGTATGCTGTAACGTTTTCCCAATCCCAACCTTCGTTACCTTGTTCCACCCAGCTCTCGTAGTCGGCTTTGTTTCCTCTCACATAGAACATGTAGTTGGTACCGCTGGATCCACCCAGCATCTTGCCTCTGGTCAAATTTACGGTTTTTGTTTTGTGTGCCTGACTCGTGTAGCCGTCATCAACTGTGTAGTAATTCCAGTCTACTGACGAGTACTCAAGAAGAAAGAAGAGGCCTGGGTACTGAAACACAATAAGATGTTAATATTTAAAAGCGTATATTTGGCTTGGAATACTCTGGTAATGAAAAATATTGCTAAGTTTTGACTGTTTTTATAAGTGTTTGTATTCGTTTAAATGAGTGTAAAAAAACCGTTTATGTATCTCCACATTAGTAAAATATAGCAAACTACCATTATTGTTTTTAATATTATTATTAGCTCGTCGAAAACTGTGGCTGGAAAAATTACCTCCACCTGCACACTACATCCAACCCAGTGAGAGACTTCCTGTAGGGTATAAACTCCCCTGGCCTATATGGAAGTCCCTAAACAGATTGCGGACCCAGGTAGGCAGATGCAGGCTTAACATGAGCAAGTGGGGCTATATAGACCAAACAGCTACAGCCTGCATGTGTGGCATTGATCCTCAATCAATGTCACACTTGCTATGCTGCTCTTTGTGTCCAAGCACTTGCACATTGAGTGACCTTATCGATGCCACAGACAACGCACAAGACGTGGCAAATTTCTGGGCCAGCAGCGTGTGATTACTGTGCCACTATCAGTAAATTTTTGTACCGTCGACACGAAGAAGAAGAAGAATATTATTGATGGCTACCGCAGACGAATTTGTTAGTAATCAACCGATGAGGAACTATCTAACGGTCTGACTAGAAGTAGTGCTATAATACGTATACTAACATTTGACGAGATAGGTGGGTCCCCTCCAGCCTTGATGAGCAGGACATTTATGTCTGGGATCTCTGTGAGTCTGTTGGCGAGCACACATCCTGCAGAACCTGCACCCACTATTATAAAGTCGAATACTTGGCCATCTGGAACATTATAAGTAGATGACAAAATCAATCACGGGAATATTCAGGCAGTAGGTAAGGTACTTAGTGTGTAATTAAAAATGTAATTAGCTGTATGAAAAAAAACCAAAATTCCCAAGAATCGTCAATGATCGCTATTAAGTCAAAGGTGTGACCACATGGGAGTGACCATCAAATTTTTAATTAGTCCACAGTATGTACCTAGGGATATTTCAATTTAAAGTTCCTATCTAAATAGGAACTTTAAATGGCTATATCACTAACAACGGATTTTTTGGCTGTCTTAGGACAGCCAAAAAATCCGTTGTGTTAGTGATATAGCCATAGAGGAAAATTTCTTATTCTTGTATTTCGTGAATATACCTGTTCTTGGTAAGATTTGAATTAATATAAATAAATAAATCTATTAAAATTCACTGAGCTAATATGTACTACGTACTAGAGTAGACATTACTAACAAAAAATATCGCACAACTTGCTGGCCGCGGAGCACGCGCGGCGCGAGCGTGGCTAAGCGAGTGAGAGTGCAGGAGCTCTGAAACGTGCTACAAACATTTTGTTCGAGGTGTCTTCTCTAGTACGTAGTACATATTACCTCAGTGTTAAAATTTAAAAATATTTTTTATAAGAAACATTCTGTGTGGACGAATGACAAGCAAGAAATGAATTGATCATTGCCATCATCATCATTATCATCATCATTTCAGCCGAAAAACGTCACCTGCTGGACATATATCTCCCCCAAAAGGGATATCCCATAATCGCCACGGCGATCGCAGTTGATTGATTAAATGCTCAGAGAACGCTGCTGCCCATCCTCTGGTGAATCCCTTAGTCGTCTTTTACGACACCCATGAGAAGAGATAGGGTGGTGCTATTGTTTATGTCCGCCATCACATGGAGCAATTACCATCATCCTTACAAAGTGCCTCAAAATGGGAGAATAACAACTCGGTCATCGTTTCAGGATGTTGTTGTTACTGGCCCGTATTGTTGTCACTATGTGATTTTTATAGGAACGACGGCATAAAAACTATCATTTCGATTTAGAGCAAACAGCTCTGATGCACTGCAAAAACGGGAAAGTCACAAAAGCATTCTGAAATAGAACATTACTGCCGCGGCCATCAACAGAGGCATAATGAACGAACGTGAAAATTGGGCCGAGGCGAAGCCGAGGCACACGTGCTATTACGTCAGTCCATCAATGCCTGGTTGCGGTCAAGGCACAGTATAGTACTTTTCTCAAATAATGCGCGGAAATTCAAATTAAGTAGGTACATATGTAAATTATAGAATCAATGACGAACAACAGTAATTTTTGAAGCTTCAATATATTATATTTTTTCTCAAACATGCTTGGAAATTCGAACATTATTTTGACAACCTTCGTCGAGAGAAATCGAAATTGCTGTACTGGTTAAATACATGCGAGGAGTTTCCATCTCATGCTGTCCTGTTTAGCGGCCAAATAAATAAGCTACTATAAAAACCAAGGAACTTATACAGGATTTTTTTTTAACAAGAGCGCAAATTTTTTTTAGTGGTTCAGTATGAGTAATAGGACACATTTCCATTTTTTTTATCCGACTTAAAATCAGCAAAATATGGATACAATCTGTTCGTAATAACATCAATGAAAGCGCACGACGGCTGGCTCACGCGGCCGTCCGGGAGGGGGTTGTACCCCCGAATCCCCCGATGCAAACCCGCAGCCGCATGAGCCAGCCCCAGCCGTCGCGCGCTTTCGATTATGTTATTACGAACAGCTTATGTCCATATTTTGCTGATTTTAAGTCGGATAAAAAAATACAAAAAGTATTGAACAAGAAATGGAAATGTGTTCTATTATTCATACTGAACCACCAAAAAAAAATTTGCGCACTGGTTAATTTTTTTCCTGTATATCAAGCTGGAAAGCGGACGGCTGACTAAAATTCGGTCCGATGATTGGGGAGCCCTTTGTCTCTTTCTATAGGGTGTCCATACATGTATTTGTATTATATTGTAACCAATTCACTTGCGTATCATAAAAAGTCGCTTTACCTACTTGGCAAACAACTGCTTTTTTAATAGTTTTATGGCCAACAGAAGATGAAAATAGATCCAGTAGAATATACTCACCATGGACAATCGCATGCTGTGGGTATTCCACTGATTCCATACTTAGCAGACCAATGATTGTTTGTATCAGTCTTAAAAGCGGCGGGAAGCTGAACACTCCGGCGGCTGATAAGGTCCGCCTTATTATGGTCATTTTGCTAAAGAAATAAGAAACTTCTATAATTTGTTTTAGGAAACAATAGGTAAACAAAATACAGTCACCGTCAAAAATATCCGGACGAATAGGAGACTGTTCAAAATGATCTGAACAATTATGATTTTACTAAACTATATCCAATGACACAAGGGTTTTTTTGGAATTAACAGAGTACACGCGAACTGTCATTTTGACAAGTATTTTATTCCATTGAGATAAAGTTTAATTTTCTCTGTTGTTCTTGATTATTTTGAACAGTCTGTTGACTGTTGGTCCCGATATTTATGGCGCTAACTGCACTACCTATCCACTTTTAAATAAATCTTTCGATCGAACCCACGACGTGATCAGCAGTCCGACACTCGCACCTCTAGACCATAGACGTCGCCAAACATTGACAACATTGTGATTGGTTAATAGTACTCTCTAATTAGTAAAAATAAGTACCTACGGGCCCGATGATCCTTAACTGGTTTTTCACTTACCTGAGCGCGCTGAGGTACTATAGTATTATATTATCTGTGCCGGGCGGAGGTATGGTTACGTCCAGATTCACAACTGTTCACTAGTAACAAAGAACATATTTTTAAAAATTCACTTATGTTAATATAATATTACCCCTGACTATTTATACAAATATTTTGAAACACAATGCTTTTATAATAATGAAATGAAATAAGCGGATTAAATTGACAATAAGTGATCACTCTTGCACTAGGAGTAGGTAGCCATTATGTTTGCGCATGCACTATATAGATACTATACTCTGTTTTTCTTACTATGAGTTTGCACCATATAGATATAACATCTACCTGCGGTAGAACCGGTGGTAAATGTCATGTCTCTGGTTTGCACCAAACTTAGAGGCACCAAAAAACATTTAACATGCAATGGTGTCGATTATCTTGTTCACGAACTAAACTTATTTTAAACTATCGCTCTCTTTTACTAATAGTAGATACAAGAAAGGGATGGCAACCATTTTAGAGCTGTCAAATTAGACGGAATTAAAATTTCCATACAAGTTTAGTCGTGATCTCGGAACGTGCCCACTAAAATACAAAGAAATGTAACACGTAAACTAATTTGACAGTTCTAAAATGGTTGCCATCCCTTTCTTGTATCTACTTTTAGTAAAAGAGAGCGATAGTTTAAAATAAGTTTAGTTCGTGAACAAGAGAATCGACACCATTGTCTCGAAAAGTAACGAGATTATCCGGAGAAGAACCGGAGTGACCGACATAGCTTGTAGGATCAGTAAGCTGAAGTGGCAGTGGGCTGGCCATGTCTGTCGAAGGACCGATGGCCGTTGGAGCAGACGAGTCCTTGAGCGGAGACCGCGAATCGGCAAACGCAGCTTAAGGCTACGTTAGTACTATTGGATATTCTGTGGTAGGGCGCCCCCCTGCCAGGTGGTACAACGACCTAAAGAACGTGGCTGGGGGGGACTGGATGCGGAAGGCAGAGGACCGAGTGTTGTGGCGCATCTTGGGAGAGGCCTATGTCCAGCAGTGGACTGCGATAGGCTGGGTTGATTTATCCCACACCCCATCCACTGGTAGGGATGACTGGAATTTCATGCTATTTATCTCTAGCAGCGGGGTTAACTAGAATGGCCTGTACCACGCCTGTACCATCTATCCCTACTGCTGACGCCGGCGGCAGTAGGATTTTATTTATCATTTTATCTTTTTCTAAAGCCGCGTACGCACGTACAAACATGAATATCGCGGACACAAACATCGAACAAGAACATTTGGTTCATGCGTATGGACGCAAATTAGCAAAACGAACACAAAAACGGTTTGACTCGAGTTCACGGAAAACCACCATATACTCTCAGTCTCAATATCCATGGCTCCGCCGTAGGAAGTGTTTTTTTTTTACTATAAAGTATACAAGAGTGATACTTTATTTGTATTACAATCTAGTCGTTCCTAAATTGCTATGTGAACTAAAATCTAAGAATGCGTCCAATAACTTTTCTTAGTTTCTATTGTAGTGTGTAGGTTAATCATATTACCTAAACGTAAGCTAATTATAAGTGAGTAAGAATTATGTACAGTCTAACAAAGTAATTAGTAGACAGGGTCGCCAGATATAGGTGAAGATTTCTCAGGAAGTTATTATAGAATGGTTTGATTAGGGTTTTGTATAAATACAGTTTAACTTTGTCCGTTATTAAAATGATATTTCACTCGAAAACGTCCATAATCTTCTGAGAAAACTTCATTTATATATCTCTACCCTGTATACCAATTTTGCTTTGTTAGACTGTACTTTTCAGTTGTGAGCGCGCTTAGTCTTAAGTTTGATGTTAAGACAATGTAACGTACTTTTACCAACAATACGTCTTTCATTTGGACGCCACTAACTACTTACTACCTTTACACTATCAAGGGTGAGACATTTTGCTTGTGTGTTCTTTATAGGGAGCATTATCACTAAATTGTATCTGTCGCTACACTACTATTCACTAGTTACTACACTAATACATATGGTTTTATCCGCTGTCTTCGAACTGTTTTCGTGTTATCGAGGAGCTGGATTGCTTCGACATTCACGCGGTGGCGAAGTCTAAAGTCATGAGCTTCTTTGTTATTTTTTATAATTGTATATACAGGGTGTCAGGGAAACGCTTCTGAAAACGAAGATAGGTGATAGTGCTGGTGATTACTGATACGAAACCATGAAAAACAATGCGATTCTTTTTATAGATTTTTTCATTTTTTTTTATCTAAAAAAAGAATCGTATTTATTTTTCGTGCTTTCGTATCAGTAATCACCAGCACCTATCTTCGTTTTCGGAAGCGTTCCCCTTACACCCAGTATAGTGATGTAGTTATGTTGTTACGTAACGTTTGTCAAAGCTCTCCGAACACCGTCCATACAGAATGTACAAATTGGATCGCCACGAACATTTTTGACGAAGACAGTGTTCGATATTCGTTAGTGGTAAACAGAGTTGTTGCGTATCATTAGATGCTCGTGTTCGTACGTGCGTACGCGGCTTTAGGTAAAACAAAGGTTCATTGTTTCAAATGCTATTAAAGGCAATGCAGAACATCAGAATTGGTTGCTGAGAAACAGAAAAGGATAAAGGATAAGCGAACTTCTTGAGAGCGAGGATAAAACAAACTGAATAAAAAATACTAATAAACTTTATCTTTTTATTTTCTTGATTACTGTACAAAAATACAATTCAACTGTTACAAATAACTTAAATCTATTAAATCTTTATATAGCAATTAATAAAAAAAATTGTTAATCTGAAGTAATTGTTAATTTGATTTTTGTTGGTCTTTCAATTAATAAATAATTGAAATAACTGCAAAGTCAAGTCGGTTGAGGAACGTCGTCACAATGACGGCCACGAAACTGACACTCCAAGCGAATTTACTTGGAGCGTCGAGGGTTCTCACACATCAAACACCAAATACATAGGTATACGACGACAACGCTAGACGCTCGACGCTCGAAGCGGATTAGCTTGGAACGTCAGTTTCGTGGCTGTGTCGTGAGAAATATTCAATATTATGGTAAAGAAAAACACCAAAACCATGTCATTAGCAGTGTGGGTTAAAGGCGGGCCGCGCAAGTTGTAACAGATACAAGGAACGATATGAAACACGATACATCAAATATTAGCGCGGGCCCACCGGCGCACTGCGCTGCTCTGGCCCTGCTCCAGACCCACCGCCCGCCCGCTGTCAAATAGCTTTGAAATTGCCTGTCTTTAAGTATGCCATGTCTCTTGCTGTACGTGCCCCGCGCTGCTACTGACATGCTTTTAGTTTGTTTGAGCCTTTAGCTGCTAAAGCGACTAGTGTACTAAATCAAAAGTCACACTATCGAATCCTGGTCGTGAGCAATTTAGACTTTCCACAATTTATAAAGCTCTAAAGTTTCGCCATTAGAAACCGTTTGATCCCTCCGAGGTAAATTGATACATATTCATCCCAGTTGATATCTGAGAGGTTGCAGGGAAACTGAGTTCTGTCGTCAGCTGATAGCGAGCTATGCAGCGCGCGCGCACCGTCCGCCTTCATTTCCCAGGAGTTGGAGGTGAAGAAGGTGAGGAGGTCCCGACCGAAGACCACTCTGGACTGGATATTCATGTACCTAGAGATGAAATGGTCGTGTTGAGATGTGGCAATTTTATCACCCAAAACTCAATTTATGTGATCATCTTAGTGATAAGTTTGTTAATATATTATAGGTAACTTTTGTTATCTACACTAATATTATAAAGAGGAAAGATTTGTATTTTTAACCGACGAAAAAAAGGAGGAGGTTCTCAATTCGACGCGTATATTTTTTTATTTTTTTTTATGTATGACCACGCATAACTTTTTACAGAGTGGTCCGATTTTGATGATTCTTTTTTTTTAATGGATAGGGTATATCTCGAAGTTGGTCCCATTTAAATTTCAAAATCAAAATCCACCCCTAAGGGTAGTAAAACAGGGGATGAGTGTTTGTTCACCCACTGAATTCTTACCTGTTAACCGATTGTGTTGAAACTTGACACACATAAATATAGTGCTAGACACTACGACATAATGGAGACCTGGAGTTAGATTTTAACCACAAAAAAATGAAAAATAAAACTTTTTAACAAAAAATTGAACCGACGAAAACAGAAACTGAAAAGTGAAAAATAACTAATTATGAGTCGGCGCCAAACAACCAATCAACGAAGATCATTAAATTACTTTAAATAAATAATAAAAACAACGTCACATCAAATACAACGTGAAATTTTCAACGATAAACAATAACTTTCCTAAAATGCGTTCTCTGCTCGGCCACTTGCAACTTACATGCACTTTGCTTGTTAAAAGTTCGTTTGGCGCCGACTCATAATTAGTTATTTTTCGCTTTTCAGTTTCTGTTTTCGTCGGTTCAATTTTTTGTTAAAAAGTTTTATTGTGTGTATGTCTGTAATGAATAAACTCAAAAACTACTACGCCGATTTAAAAAAAAAACACCATTAGAAAGCTACATTCACCCTGAGTAACATAGGCTATATTTTCATGTCCACCCGTGCGAAGCCGGGAGGGGCCGCTAGTAAATAATAAAATGACTTAGTTCTCCACCATAGAAATTTAAATAGTAAGGTAACAGAAGTGGTAAAAGGCGCGTGAACTTGTCGCCGCGTGCAGGTGTCTCGTAGGACACCAGTGCGCGAACCGTTTGCTTGATCATCAGTGCTGTTTTGGATGCGGCCGCGATGAGTCACAAACATTTGATGTAGTTTGTAGCATATGTAACAGCGGACATTTGTTTTCATTTCTCATACTCGGAAAGTTGTGTTTGTTTGATCCGAGTAGCGGGTGGAAAACGCTGATTCCCTCCCTAGGGCGGGAAAGACTCATAGTAATTGCTTTCCTCCCTAGGGCGGGAATTAATTTTAAAAATAGATCTATAGATAGTCGGCCACGAATTTATTTTAATAATTTAGAAAAATATCGAAAAAAAAAGACGTGTGACTGACGCGTTAAAGCTATTGCATAGCATTTTTTATGTCAATACAAAGAGGAGGTGCCTAACGCCGAAACTCTAAGCAGGCATGAGTCGAAGGCGAAGAGGGGGATTACGCATGCGCAGTAACGCCGATACAACCAATGCCACCTAGAGGCGATTTGCAGAACTAAAGAGACAAGCGTGATATTTCAAAAAGTCATTAAAAGTTCTGCTATTCATCGATACATGGCAAAACTAAAAAGTATCACCGCTGTGCCGGTCGGAGTGGGGGGTGTTAGGTTATTTTCGTTACGGAATTTCTGGATTCGGTCTCCACGCTCAAGGCCCGCGATAGAAGCTATGCAATAGCTTAAAAATGCCGCGGTCTTGTAAGTTTTTAAACAGCCAGTGTCAATTTAAAAAAAAACCCTATTAAGCGGGACGGCCCGGCGCGGCACCGGTGGTGACGCGGTGTGTTCCATATTTAAAATTTAAGAAAGACTATACATTTTGCCGGGATACTAACTTTGTCTGTACCGAAATTCAAAATCTCAGTTTTATAGACTAATAAAACTGACTGCCTCGTTGGTCTAGTGGTCGCAAGCGCGACTGCTGAGCGTGGGGTCCTGGGTTCGATTCCCGGGTCGGGCAAAGTGTTATTGGGTTTTTTCATTAGGAAATTCTCAGTAGCAGCCCGGAGTATGGATTTGTGCCCGGTTAATGGCAATAGGCTCGCCCCCTATTACATGGGACTATAACATAACTGGCGAAATGTGGGTGTTACTATACACCTCTGCCTACCCCTTCGGAGAAATACAGGCGTGATGTTATGTTATGTTATAGACTAATATTTGATTAAAAATGAGTTCAAGCGATTCTGGAATGTTGACCCCAGATTCGGTTAAAGACGAGGCAAAAACAGTAATCGAAAATCTATTGTCAGAATTTTTAAAGTAACGATACTTAAATACATGCAATGATTTTATGAAGTAGCTAACATACAAGAAAATACGTATTTTAGTAAAACTACTATTCATTACTTTCCTTATATTCGAAATGAAAAGTAGAGTGTTTAACGCGGGTGAAAGTCATCAATTCCTACTCGGACAATAGCCGCCCTCGCTGCGCTCTGGCATCTAAATACCTCGTATGGGAATCGATTCCTTTCGACCCTTGTGTAACAATTTACTATTTTTGTATTATGTTGATACAATTATCAAAACAAATAGATTCGGCTACCAATTCACTTAGACCCCGTTCAAACAGTATTTACACCGCACATTTTTTGAAGGATAAATCTTACCGAATACATAGTGGCACATACATTGAGTACCGTACCACGTATACGTTTGGTACCGTTCACACGTTGTTTGTACTGCAATTTTTTTTTTTTTTTTTTTTTTTTTTCGAATGGGCTCTCGCAGGTGGGACCGAAGTCCCATTTCTGCTTAACCGGACTTAGTTGGCGGAGAGTCCCATGTGGGACTCCATTCGCCGAAGGTTTTTTCCCTACATACTTACAAACTAGATGCGCGCGGCATCAATACCGCGCGTAATCGGGCGGGCGCCCCCCAAGGGGGGGGCTCGAACCTCGCTAGGGCATTGCAGGGGGACCCCGCAGTTCCTATGTCCCCCTAGCAGCCGTTGCTGCATCGAATTGGTTACCTCGAAAGTAGCGGACTTTCGGTCCCTATCGGGTGACGTGCTAAACGCCGTGAAGCGGCAAGCCTCGCCGGCGAGGCTAAGACCTACCTAGAAAACCTAACCAGTGGCTACGCAATAGCCTGCTCCTAGGAACTACTCTAGAGCATAGGGCCGGTCTCGCGTGACGAGATTATCTCCGGTTGCTTACACCGTGAGGGCGTCCCCAGGGGGGAGCTCGGACCTCGACTCAGGGTGCAGCAGGGGGACCCCGCCACTGATCCCCCCAGCAGCCGGTGCTGCGTCGGCATGTGTTTCTGTTTCTCGAGAGTCGGACTCTCGGATTCTGTGTGTGTGTCGCGTCGGTCCTCGCCGGCGGGGACGATATTTTGGACGACGGCGTCGGAGTGTGCTTGTACTTTTATCTGACTCCTGGAGGAGTGTAATAGCGTCATCGGGCTCAATGAGTGTGTGTCTGGGACGTCGGGTTTTGCTAATAGCAGATGGCTGGTAGACGGTGGCCGCCACGACCAAGGGGTTGGGGTGCTTGGGAGCGGAATCGAAATAGCGTTTTGAGACACGCTTGAAAAACTGCTTGATGGTCGGCAGTTTGAGGTCTAGGTGGAGGTCGACATTGCGTACGTACCCGGGGGCGCCTACGGCCCTTCGCATGAAACGGTTTTGGAGGGTTTGGAGTATGTGAATTCTCACCGGCTTAACGTGTGCGAACACAACGCTAGCATAGGCGAGTATGGGGCGGATACAGGTGGTGTATATCCTTACTTTGAGAGGAGTGGGCAACTTACTGTGCGCATTGAGTAGGGGGTGGAGACGTCCGAGGACGAAGGCGGCACGGTTTTTCACCTTGCGGATATGCGGTCTGAAAGTCAGTCTACGGTCAAGGATCACGCCAAGGTATTTGGCTTCTCGTTGCCATGGGATCTGTTTTCCGAACATTGAGACTGGTACGCTTAATTCTTTACGATACTGTGACAGGGGTCTCTTATCGAAGAGGACCGCTGCACTTTTTTCGGGATTGACTTCGATTCTCCATTTCCGGAACCAGTCACCTAGGGTGTTGGCCGCGGATTGGAGGGTACGAGAAATAGCGACATGGCTCCTGCCGGAGTAATAGATTGCCGTGTCGTCGGCGAAAAGGGCAATACGGGCTGCACCGCATTTTGGAATATCGCTGGTGTACAGCGTGAACAGTAGGGGGGAGAGCACGGAGCCTTGTGGCACACCGGCGTGAATGGGATGGGGGGAGGAGAGAGCCCCTTCTATGCGATAGCAAAAGGTACGATTCGATAAGTAGTCTCGGATGATGAGCACGAGACGATGTGGCACATTCATAGTGTACAGCTTATATAATAAGCCGTTGTGCCACACTTTATCGAAAGCCTTTGCTACGTCGAAAAAGAGAGTACCGGTCATTTGACCGCGTACGAAGCCTGCACTGATGTGTTCTACAATGCGGTGCAGTTGATTAACGCAGCAGTGCTTTGTACGAAAGCCAAACTGCTCGTCGGGAAGGAGTTTATTTGAGTCGGCGAAATCTTTGAGTCGCTTATAAATAAGCTTCTCGTAGATTTTACCGAAGACATTGAGGAGACTAATCGGCCGGTAACTACTCGGCTCGGCTTTTGGTTTGCCCGGTTTTGAAATACCGATTACCGTAGCCTGTTTCCAAGCCTGGGGAAAGATGTTGTTTTTAAATGCCGCATTGAAGATGACGGTCATTAGAGCGATTAGGGTGGCAGGGAAACGTTTCAACACCTTATTGGTGATGCCGTCTGCGCCGGGGGCTTTTTTGGGCTTAAGATCCTTGACTATAGAGAGAACTTCGTCAGGGGTGATCGGTGGGAGCGGGTCATCAGGGTCATCTATTGGGGGGGGGGGAGGGCTGACCTACGCTCTACTTCTGAATTAACCTTGTCAAGGTGGGTTTGGCTTACGGGAAGCGTACTGAGAGTGCACTGAGACTCCAAGCTGTCGGCTAAGCATTCGGCTTTTTCGTCATCATCAAAGGCCGGCCTTTGATTGGGTCGATTTAGGGGGGGCATAGCTGCCGTGGTCTCGCATTTGAGTTTGCGTTGAAGTGCCCAGAAGGCTAAATGAGACGGTTGGATTTCGCTGACTTCCTTGTCCCAGCGATCCTCCCGTACCTGAGCTACACGTCTTTTTACAGTATTCTGCAAAGAGCGCATATGGGCACGGTTGGCTTCGTTGGGAAAAGCGTCATAGGCACGGATGGCCGCGTTCCTCTCGGTCCTCAACTCATTTACATCGTCCGGCAGTTTCAGACGCTGGTCATCCAGCATCGGAACCTGCCGTGAGCATTCGCCCACTACGGACTGTACATGGTTGGTGAGCGAGGTGATCGCGGCCACCGTATCCGCGACTGTCTCGATGGAGTCAGGGATTGAATCTAGTTGGGGGGATGAGGTAGATTTGAGGCGGTCCTCTAGTCTCCTCCAATCGGTTATTGTTTTAGTTAAGGGTGGAGTACCGGGATCCGAGGGACCACCTCGGGGACCCAGTTGAATGATCACAGGTCGGTGATCTGAGTCTAATTCTTGAATTACCTCGATAGAGCGAATACCGAGGTTTACGCGCTTTAAGAGGGCTATATCTAGGATGTCGGGCCGTTGCCCTACTGTGTCGGGAAAGTGAGTGGGACGCATCGGGGCGATGACGTCAAAGGAAAGTCTGTCGCTAAGTGCTTCTAATTGAACACCAGCGGTGTTATTGGAGACACAGCTCCATGAGCAATGTTTGGCGTTTAGATCGCCTGCTATAATTACAGAATTACTAAGATCGAGTAAGGATTTTAGGTCGTCCTCGAGCAGACTCGCGGGTTTGTTTGAGGACCTATAGGCCGAAACTATGGTGATGGGCTGGTGCCCTGTCATGCCTAGGCGACAGATTGAAGCCTCCAGGCATGCTAGCTCTGGGGGGTCAATGGGGATGCAATATAAAGAATTGCGGTAATAGATTAGCGTTCCGCCTAGTGCGGTGTACGTTCTGTCGTTTCTAATCAGCCTATAATTGGCTATGTTGGGATTACGACAGTGGGGCTTGAGAAAGGACTCTTGAACGAGTAATATGTCAAGTTGGTGCTCACGCAAGAAGACAGCTACGTCATCGCGTTGACCACTAATGCCTCTGGCATTAAAGAAGCCTAAATTTAGGGAACGGGGTTTGAATCTTTTGGGTGGGGCCGTATTATACATTATAATTGGAATTAAGTATTCTATAGATGTCTTGGTACTTGGTAAGTACCTGAAGGCGCTGCTCGTGGATGCCTTGGGTAAAGGCCCAAAGTCTAGAGTAGGCGTCAATGCGGGATTCCTCTGATTGGGGTTCGAGGTATTCTCTCGGCAGAAGGCCGGGGGAGTTTACCGGAGGGGGGGTTCTCATGGGGGGGGGGCTTTAGCTGCTGGTGCAGTTTTGGGCCTGAGAGAAGGTGCGGGGATGGGTAAGTTCATCAGCGCGGGGGGCTCTGAGGCCGGGGGCGCGAGACGAGAGGTCGGAAGAGGTGGGTATTGGGGCTTTTGATTACCCTTAAACCAGGGGTTGGGCCCGAGTGGGCCGTGGAAATTAGGGGAGGGCCCGAGTGGGCCTCTAGGGTTTGGTGGTTGGTAATGGAAGGGGGCTGCGTAGGAGGGGGCTTCCCTCTCAACGCGGTCGGAGGCGCGTTTTGCCGTTTTGGCGTTGCGCATTTTGGGGGCTTTGGGGCATCCGCGATAGTTTGCTGGATGCCCGGCTTTACGGCAAAGGACACAGCTAGGGGGCTCCGTGCACTGGTCCCTCTCCTTGGGACGCTCGCACTCGGTAGTCCCGTGATCGCCTAGGCACTTAACGCACCTGGGCTTTGCGTAGCAGTTACGCTGGGAGTGACCATACAGCTGGCAACGGTGGCATTGACCAGGCTGGTTCGACTTGTGGGGGCGCTCGACCGTGATGCCTGATAAATTGCATACGGTCTTTATATTATAGATATTTTTGGCGTTTTCGCCAGGGTGGCAAATGACAAGGACCATGTTATAGGGTTCCCCGTGCTTACCACGGAACATACGGTGGGTTATTGCAACCGGGATCCCTTGACGATCGAGGTCGGCGTGCACTTCCGTGCAGCTGACTTCGGACGGAATCCCTCGGATCACCACTCTAAGGAGTCGGTCCTCTGGGAGTGCGTAGGTGTGAAAAGACACACCACGCTCGCGTAGCAACCTGGTAAGGTTGCGGTAATCAGTGGGGGTGGGGACAACTACTTTAATGCCCTGCTGTGTGGGGCGGGCACTAGTGAAATTTATCTTATTTTGATTGCACCAGTCGGATATCCTGGTCCAATATTCCTTATCCTGGATGAATAAGGGAGGCGGGATGGGCACCTTCTTCTGGGAAGGTGAGGTATGTTCCTGAGGGGAGGGGGGCCTGTTATCCTGCGAGGAGGAGTGAGAGGCGGGACGGGGGGTAGGGGCCGGGGCAGAGTTTGCCTCGGAGAGTTTTAGAGATTTTGAGGCGAGAGCCTCGGCCTTGTTAGTTTTCCGGCTGCGTTTTTTACCTTTGCCCACTACCGTGGTAAAGGCACCGGCCTCGTCTGAGTTGACCTCACTGTCCGAAGACATCTCTTGGTCTGATGGGATTGGGGAGCGATCAGGATATTGAGTGGGGGCTGGGGTGGGGAGAGGTGAGGGGGTACGGTCCTTATGGTCCAGGCTGGCTGAACGCCTAGGCGGACCACGCGGAGACCTCGGCCTCTCCTCATCACTGTCGGAACGGGCGGGGCGCCTATTCCTCCTTAGGGGCGGGGGGGTATCGGGCGACTCTGGAGAGTCGGGGACGTCAGGTTGTTTGGCGGCAAAAGCGCTGCCAAACAAGTCGCCATAGTTGGCGATAAAGGTGGGGTCCTTGAAGAGGACGTTTTTTAGGATGCTGAGAAACTCGGCATCAGACACCATCATATAGATGGTGACTAAGCCAAGCCTAGCAACAACGAGAGGGGGAGAAAATTAGTGGCGTACTAACATGGGGGTTTGCTCCTCGGGTGGGTGTTCCCGGGAGTGTGTTCAAACCCTCCCCGTCGGGTATAGACGGGGAGGTTGTGTGCCTACTGGTGAGCCCTAAGCTTGCACTCCTGATTGCCAGTCTTAATGTGCAACCAGGTCCCTAAGTCTCTAGTGTGCAATGGGTGTAAACCCCTAGAGAATGCTAGATAGGACGAAACGGGGGTAAGCTAGGGAAGACTAGGAGATCCCCCAAGGCCTTCTGGCCCTAGCTTCTTCCAATTTTGCTTTGCCCTTAAGGAGCGCAGCTGGCGTGTCGGGTCAACGCCCCTCGGTTTGTTATCACCGTTAGGTATCCACCGAGAACCACAGTAAATAAGTGGGTTTTTTCCTGAAGGGACACTACGTTTTTGACGAAACTCTGTCTAAAGAGACAAAAGCGCGCCCGCTGTCTTGAAAAAGACAGCGAATGTGCTTATCGGGCTGCAGTCGGCGGGGCGACTGCGGAGGGCGCTACGGTGAGCCGTAGCGAAAAATATTCGAGCACGTAATTCGGCACGACAGGACGGAGCAGGAGCAGCACGACCTCTCGGGGCGAGTGTCAGAGCGTGAATGTTGTACTGCAATAAAACGTACACAGCTTTATACGTTTATCGAATACGCAACGGACTTGTCAAGCAAACCGAATGAACTTTTAACGTATTCGGTTTGCAGTAGCGCATCACGATCTCTTTAGTATTCGTCTTTGCGGTATTCGATTTTAATGGATAAACAGCAGGATGATCACATGATACATTTAAATTCGTGTAAAAGATTGAAGATGTAAGATTTTCAATTCGCATGCGTAAATGCGTTCAACTCAGCCTATCGCAGTCTACTGCTGGACATAGGCCTCTCCCAAATTGCGCTACAACACTCGGTCCTCTGCCTTCCGCATCCAGTCCCCCCCAGCTACTTTCAACAGGTCGTCGGTCCACCAGGCCAGGGGGCGTCCTACACTGCGTTTGCCGATTTACGGTCTCCACTCAAGGACTCGTCTGCTCCAGCGGCCATCGGTCCTTCGACAGACATGGCCAGCCCACTGCCACTTCAGCTTACTGATCCTACAAGCTATGTCAGTTACTCCGGTTCTTCTCCGGATAATCTCATTACGGATTTTATCCTTCAAAGAAACTCCAAGCATAGCTCGCTCCATAGCTCGCTGAGCGACTTTGAATTTGTGGACTAGCCCAACTGTCAGTGTCCACGTCTCGGCACCGTAAGTCATGACAGGCAGGAGGACGCACTGGTTGAAGACCTTTGTCTTCAAACTTTGCGGTAAATGCGTTAAAAATAATAAAATAATTATGACCACATACATTGGTTGTTTCCCCTTGGCACGTAGAAATAGGTCTGCTGTGTACGCAGGTACAGTTTGTAGCCAAAATGTAAGAAAAGACAGCAACATCTTATTGTTGACAAATGCAAGCGTCATGTGCGAGCCGTCATCTAAAAATCAGAAAAATAAAGTCATTTATCTAGAAATGGAAGAAATATCAACGAAATGGACACGCTTTACAACATGTAACAAAAACCCTGTTGTTCCTGTGAGGTAATATCAGAATCGATATTCATACGTAGAGCTCGTCCGGGGAAGTACTACCACCGTACCTACTTCTCCGCCAACTAGTGATGCTTGCATTGCTGTGTTTCGGTCTGAAGGGTACGGGTGCCGGTTAAATTACAATCCCATGAGACTTTCCATCTTCATGTCTCAGTTTGGCGAACCGACTTGCGGTACCATCTAGGCAACAGACTAGGTGGTATTGAAGTTGTTATAGGCAAAGGTAACCGCTTAACATCAGGTGGGCTTTTAGCTCGTTTCGCCATCCTATACTATAAAAACCGGCCAAGAGCATGTCGGGCCATGCTCAGTATTATAGGGTTCCTTAAGTAGGTCTAATTACAAACGAATCAAATCGAATATTAATCATTGCTATTTTAGTTTTTGCAAACAGCGCCACCTAGCGCTAAATTTATGAAGCTAAATTTAAGAAGTGTGTTTCTTTTTGTGATTTTTTTAAATAGATAGTAACTAAAGGAGCATTATTTGCTAGGATCATTTTTTTCTATGGTCAATGACCTATGAACTAGGACGTCTTAAGTATTTTTCAGTTTTCTCACTATAACTCAAAAATTTATAATCACATTATACTCGAAATAATTTTAAAAGAGAGTTTTTATAAAGGTCTATCAATGTTGAAGACTATAAGTTTCTACGTTGCATAGTTTAGAAATGGCAGGGGGGGGGACACATTGCAAGCCACTTTGGCGAACTGTATTTCGCAGGTATACCTGATAAAAAAGTTGTGTATGAAACATTACTTTCATTTTAGTAGACCTATTCAACGATATCCCACACGAGGGGGTGCAGCGAAAAAAATATTTTCATCCCCATTTCACATGTATGGGCGCCACCCCTAAAATACGTAATCAAGATTTTTTTATTCGTTTAAAATTGAGATCTATATCAATTCCATTTTTTGTCAAAATTTCATTTACTTATGTTTATAACTGTAGAAGTTATTAAGCGGTAAAGGATTAGGACAGACGGACAGACGGACAGACGGACGGACATGACGAAACTATGAGGGTTCCTTGTAGGACTACGGAACCCTAAAAAGGACACAACTCATTTGGAAAAACTCTTCAATAAAAATAATCAAATTAAATATTAAATCATTATTAATTGTAAATTGTAAGTGATTATCTCAAAACTCACTCACTCAGTGATTATATCAATAAAAATTATCAAATTAAATATTTAATCATTATTAATTGTAAATTGAAAGTGATATAATCACTTTTAATAATGATTTAATATTTAATTTTATTATTTTTACTGAAGAGTTTTTCCAAATGACTTGTGTCCTTATGTATGAATATCGATTCTGATATCGTACCTCATAGGAACAACAGGGTTTTTGGTACATGTTGCATAATAAAGGCAATAATGCTACGACGAAGCTGGCGGCTACGTGCTACGCCAGCTACGCACTCGTAGCAGATAGCTGACCCGTTTGATCCCTCAACAACCGATTTGATCGGTTTCATTCAACTCAACTTTTTATTATTTTACTTTTTAGGCTTTAGGCGTGTTTCCATCTTTGTTTAATTTACTAATACATACGTGTTGATCTGTATTCGTGCCATAGTTAAGGAGGTGATTATACCACTGATACTGAACACGACAAGACAAAGGTTATGTCGAATTCCCATATAGCACCCATTCCCGTAAGCATCGGAGAATCTACACTCGAAGTTGTTGACGATTATGTATACCTAGGACAAACTGTCCAGCTAGGTAAGTCCAACTTCGAGAAAGAGGTCAATCGTCGAATCCGACTCGGTTGGGCAGCGTTCGGGAAGCTACGCAATATCTTCTCGTCCATAATACCGCAGTGTCTCAAGACGAAAGTCTTTGACCAGTGTGTGTTGCCAGTAATTTCTTACGGTACTGAAACGTGGTCGCTCACAATGGGCCTGATAAGAAGGCTCAAAGTCACTCAAAGGGCAATGGAGAGGGCTATGCTTGGAGTGTCCCTGCGTGATCGAATCAGAAATGAGGAGATTCGCAGGAGAACGAAAGTAACCGACATAGCCCGAAGAATTGCCAAACTTAAGTGGCAGTGGGCGGGGCAAATTGCTCGCAGAACGGATGGCCGATGGGGCAGTAAAGTTCTGGAGTGGCGACCGCGTACTGGAAGGCGCAGCGTGGGTAGGCCCCCCACAAGGTGGACCGACGACCTGGTGAAGGTCGCGGGAATCCGCTGGATGCGGAAGGCACAGGACCGGTCGTTGTGGCGATGCTTGGGGGAGGCCTATGTCCAGCAGTGGACGTCTTTCGGCTGAAATGATGATGAACACGAATCAGTAAAAAAATCAATAACATTTTTTTTTTTTGTTAAATACCTATTTGTAAACAAACAAATTCCCCCCCGTGTGTCGCATGTGATACAAAAACGATGCGTGCTACACCATAGAAATATTGTCTATGTGCTACACCACCATAACAATTTGCAGGTATTTCCACCCTTTGACAATGCCGCCGATGACTTATTTTCCGAGTCGGTCGGGATTTATTCTCGAACCCTCGCCATGTTTCGAAGTGAAAATTTAGGTATTAAATAATCGTAGAATTTTTCAAGGTTTTTTTTTTTTTAAATATCAATTGTTTTTAGGTGACTAAGCACATTATTTATCATCAGATCTAGAAATATGGCACGATTACAGATCAACATCTTTTATTTATTTATACTGATAATGGCCTTATATTTATCTTTATTATCTGGTAATGTAATTAACTCACCAAATCCAGCCTTCGTTGCATGTCTTTTGAGGTACTCAAATAGTTGTTTCATTGTAACAGGATTGCAGGAACTTGTGCAGCAGTTGTACACGGTGACATCGTTTGAACTAGAATATGAATTGTGCTTTTTAGGGTTCCGTACCCGAAGGGTTCCAAACGGGACCCTATTACTCTCGCTACGCTGTCCGTCCGTCCGTCCGTCTGTCTGTCACAGGGCTGTATCTTTTGAACGGTAATAGGTAACCGGTTGAAATTTTCTCAGAATATGTGTTGCTATAAGGTTTATCACGACAAATACTAAAAACAAAAAAAAGTCTAAAACCAAAGGGGGTCCCCATACAAGAAACCTCAAAAAACGTGCATTTTTTTCAACGGTTTTGTTCCTGCTCTATCTTCAAAACGGTAATATATACCAGCGTCAAACTTGGTCAGATTATAGTGCATATTATGTAGTTTTGCAACAAATACTAAAAATAAGGCAAAAATAGACATATTGAGAGGTACGGAACCCTTACTGCGCGAGTCCGACTCGCACTTGGCTGGTTTTTTAGTCTTTTATTAATACGCTTATTTAATTTAATTATAAAATATTAAGATTGTTATTTTAAGCATACATATACTTTACGTTCTCAAGGTATCAATTATGCTGATCAAATGAACTTTGTTATTTTAAAAAACCGGCCAAGAGCATGTCGGGCCATGCTCAGTATTATAGGGTTCCTTAAGTAGGTGTTACAAACAAATCAAATCGAATATTAATCACGGCTATTTTAGTTTTTGCAATAGACGGCAGCATTGGCGACTCAGAGAGTGATGTCAGTAGCCGCTAGTTGGCGCTATACAGTGCCAAATGTAATACACGGCACTTGACGGCAGCATTGGCGACCCAGAGAGTGTTGTACGACGCCGCTAGATGGCGCCAAATTTAAGAAGTGTTTCGTCAATATAACACAAAGTTACTTTTTGTGATTTTTTCAAATAGAAAGTAGCTAAAGGAGCATTATTTGCTATGATCATTTTTCTCTAAGGTCAATGACCTTTGAACTAGGACGTTTTAAGTATTTTTCAGTTTTCTGTCTATAACTCAAAAAATTATAATCACATTATACTCGAAATAATTTTAAAAGAGAGTTTTCACAAAGGTCTATCAATGTGGAAGATTATAAGTTTCTACGTTGCATAGTTTAGAAATGGCAGGGGGGGGGACACATTGCAAGCCATTTTGGCGGGCTATATTTCGCAGATGATACACCTGATAAAAAAGTGATGTATGAAACATTACCTTCATTTTAGTAGACCTATTCAATGATACCCCACACGAGGGGGTGCAGCGAAAAAAATTTTTTTTCCCCCATTTCACATGTATGGGCGCCACCCCTAAAGAACGTAAAAACTATTTTTTTATTCTTTTAAAATTGAGATCTATATGCAGACTATTTTTTGACAAAATTTCATTTACTTATGTTTATAACTGTAGAAGTTATTAAGCTGTAAAGGATTAAGACAGACGGACAGACGGACAGACGGACAGACGGACAGACGGACAGACGGACAGACGGACAGACGGACAGACGGACAGACGGACGGACATGACGAAACTATAAGGGTTCCTTGTAGGACTTCGGAACCCTAAAAACGGCCCGTGCTGATAGTACAGCAATGTACAGCACATTGCTGTACTATCAGCACGGGCCGTTTATCGTGTTATCTAACGAGAAAGAAAGTTCTCAATAGAACAACTTTTTAAAAATTGGATCTAAATGGAAAAAAGAATCTAGAAAATTCTCCATAGATCCATTATGGATCTATAGAGAATTTTCTAGATTCTAGACTATGGATCTGACGAGAATGATCTGATTTTGTAAGTATATTTGCTGAATATTGCAACACTATCATTAACCTGATTGTTATCGTATTTTAAAACTGCGTACGATTTAATGATTAGCTCTGCTTATTGACCAGTTTGCAGAGACTCACATCTTAGCCACTTTTATCAACGACGACAATGTCTGTTATAGGCTGCGAATTTACGAGCCTATCGTCATTTGTGGATGGAAGAGTTGGAAGGGGACGAACTCGGTGAATGTATCGCGATCAAATCGCGGATTTTCTCAAAAAAATGCCAGGTTAAGAGTTCTCTAAACCGACGAGCATGCATGACGAGGTTAATGGACGTAGATGAAGCGAAAGAGGTGTGTCAGGATCGTAGCAGGTGGAAATCCATAGTCTCTGCCTACCCCAATGGGAAACAGGCGTGATAATATGTATGTACACACTTACCACACCACCACCACCACACTTCTTGGCTCTGTACCTGTATTTGTTGTGTTCTTGAATTTTTTGGTAATTTTGTGCGTCACTTTTGAAGCAAATAAATATTTTTTCTTTCTTTCTTTCTTTTTTCTTTATGTATGTCATTTACCGACCTGATTTTATGTGGTGTTTTAAACATACCTATTGCACCTCGCTGCAGCCACAATAGATATATTGGCCACGTAATCCACTGGTATTATATCAAGTACATTGTTGGCATCGCTACGTACGACTCTGAGAGCTCCCTTTACAATCGCTGTGATGCTGCCGGTGGCACCAGACCAATTATCCACCCATCCTGCCAAGGGCTCTCCAAGCGATGCTGACACTGAAAATATTAAATAAAGCTTTTAAGTTCCTATTATACTATTATTATCAAAAATATGTCTTATGTAAAATTTTAGCCTGTTTTGGTAACAAGAACTTCCTTAAAATCGACTTGACGGGAATTGCAGGAGACATAAAACGAAGTAAGCTAAATAGAATTATATAATAAAATACTCTATACTATGATAGTATACTTTATTGTTTGCACACAATAAAAATAAAGTTATAACAAACATGAGCTAACTACTAACAATTTTTAGCAAAAATAAAAAAATTGGCGGTTTTATCACTAATATCGCTGATACGATACTGAAAACTTATTTTACCGATCTAAAATAGTTCAATCAAGTCCATTGTATTATATACATTTTCTAGTACCCATAGCACAAGCTCTGCTTAGTTTGGGACTAGATGGTGCTGTGTAAAAATGTCCCAAAGATATTTATTTATTTATTGTGTGTCAGGCTAATGAAGCAGTGTAATAGTGTAACGGTGGTCATGCTAGCCTCTTGTAACATATCGTGCGAAGTATGGCATAATTTAATGTAAGTGTTAGTTACGGAAAATGTGGAGATGCAGTCAAACTCTTCGAGGAGACCCCGGTTTAGCAGGAATCTTTTACGGTTACATGACTAAGCCGGTTCAGCAGGAACCTTTTAGGGGTTACCCTTTTAGGGTAAGTCATACAACATGTTGATCTGTATTCGTGCCATATTTAAGGTGACTTTACCACTGATACTGAACACGAATCAATAAAAAATCCATACCAAAAAAATTTGTTTTGTTTGATTACCTATTTATAAACAAACAAATTTACCCCGTATGTCGCGTGCGACACAAAAACATGCGAAATCACCAAAAAAAATTACAGGTATTTCCACCCTTTGACAATGGTGCCGATCACTTATTATCATACTGGTTAGGGATTTATTCTCAAACCCTCGCCCTCGCTATTTTTCTAAGTGAAAATTTGGGTATAAAATTTTAACAAATTCTACGATTATTAAATAATCGTAGAATTTGTTAAGCATTTTTAGATGACTAACTAAGCACATTATTTATCATTTGCTCTAGAAATATGGCACGCTTACAGATAAACGTCTTGTATTAATGGTTAAGAACTTTACCAATGGAAGGTCGGACGATGATTGTAGGAATATTTCCGTGGTTTTTTGCAACGTAATTTTCTGCCAGCGCCTTTGCAAATGTGTAAGTATTTGGAAGTCCCTCTGTAATTAAATAAATACTTATCAATACATGAGGGAAGGTGACATTTTTTTTTATTAGAAATCAAAACTTAAAAAAAAAGCAACAGTGAAAAAACCAATAAATTTAATAAAATGTCCAAGTTATAAGCGATTTTAATTTGTTCACTAGACAGAGACGGCACTATCAAAGTATGACGCCATTGTTCAAAACCTTCATAGAAACTTGACATCTCTCTGTACAATGTCCGTTTAGCACGACAAGGACAGAAAATGCTACCACCAAAAACTGTAAAAGCGTGTGTATCTCTTAAATTTTTTCATGGATTTTACAATTTTCTTCAACAGTTTGGTCGTTTCTGTAGCTTCTTTTAAATAATATAATATTGTTGGTATTTTTTAACAGTAGTCAACAACCGGATTGTGTCGAACACGTTCCCGATTTTGAGCTAAATCCCAGTGAATTGGATATAGGATGACTTCCTTCCACAACAGATATGAATCATCATGAAAAAAAAACGAGTGTGCTTTAGAGCACACGACTGAAGTAAAACTTCACTAACTTATATCTCCCTCAATACTATTTCAATGAGAACAATGGAATGGTGGAGCGGCGCGCATACATCAGCCGGCGCTGTGTCGTGGCCGGCCGTCGTTCCCCATTCCCCGCGTCCCGCACTACCCCCTCCGTTCGCCACACTTTTTGTAACGCTTTCACCAGCTTACTCCCCAAGTCAACCGTGCCTAAAGAAGTTTTACTTCAAAAATAGATCTATTACCATAACAATTTTGGGTATTATCACACTTATTTACAGAAAATTTTGGCAGAAATATATATAACTTACTAAGAAACGCCTGGATTTGCTTCTCGTCATGATGTGGCTGTTCCAGGAACTTCAACACTTTGCTGAGTTCTGCGGGCGGAGGGTACACCTTCTCTTCCAGTACCTTCTTGTCAGTGTTGCAGAAGGCCGTGGAAACGTGGATGAACACCTGAAATGAACGAATTAAGAAGAAAATAAATTAAATCACACGAATACCAGGGTACGTCAGGGATCTATACTGGGACCCTTGTGATTCCCAATAATGACAATTAATTATATTTCACAGAAACCTTCATGAAAAATCGTATGCAATTATGTTAGAAAAAGTTAATAATTTTTTTTGAAGTAAAACTTCTTTAGGCACGCTTGACTTGGGGGTAAGCTGGTGAATGCGTTACGAAAAGTGAGGCGAACGGAGGGGGTGGTGCGGGACACGGGGAACGAGGCGTGCGACGGCCGGTCACGCGACTCAGCGCTTCGGTTGATGTATTGGGGTTTTTTCTTTTTCTATTAGCTGGTAGCGTACCTAAGTTAAAATATTATCCTGTCTTGTATCGAACCAAAATAATCTACGTAGGTCGTCAAAACAATTACTGAGGACGTTTCTGTGTTTCAGCCTAGAGCCTTTTTTAGATTTTGTGTAGAATTATGGACCATTTACACCAGGCCAATTGACGAGCCATGATTCTACTAAGCCAAGCCATTAGGCCAGTAGAATAATCTAGTGGAATGGCTTAGTAAGAAATGTTGCGTTCACACAAGGCAATCCAATGAGCAAGTGGTGGGGGAAGGTAGTGGTGCCTAAAACTTAGAAATCGTTCTAATTTAATGGATTGTCTATAGGTATCTATAGGTATTATTGTCGGTAGGTATTTTATGAAAGTGCACCACATACTGCTGCCATCTATTTTTCACGTCTTCCTTGTCCATCCAAAGGTTGTCTGGAAGATATCGCTATTAGCGATAAGACCGTCAATGTACCCTTATTTTACATGTTAGTCCTAAGTTTAATAATGTTATTGGTGTACAATAATAGTACATTATGATACAAGTGAGCTAAGTTGACTATTATACTCGAGGCTGGATTGCAGCCCGAGTCGAAGGCGAGGGCGTAATGGAGCCGAGAGTATAATAGTCAATGCTCACGCGTGTCATACGACGTTTTTCAACACATATGCAAGGAAAAAAACATAAATTACACATTTTAGACAAATATTGAACTGCGGTGACATACAGCTATGCGCGCGCAGGTGGTCGAAGGAGACCGCCATACAGCCTAATATAAAATTATTATAAATACATTTTTTTATTTATAACACAAATTAATATTAATTTGTTGACAAAAATTAATAATTTTATGAAATGAAATGTTTATATAGCATATTTTAATTAATACAGTTGATTTATTCCCAAAAATTTTTAATTTAGTTCAGGCATAAAAACTCTTTGCTGCGATTTAAAAATAAACTGCTGTAAAGTAAAAAGCACTAGTGCAATAATATAATGAAAAAAGCACGCGTGCGTTATAAGCCACATTATGAACCTAAAAGCGATGCAATAAGAGCCACTTTACGAGCAAGTGTGTTGAAAAGAATATTCTATCTATCTATCTATCTATCTATCAATGGCCAGAAGACACTCCATTGTAATGGACTGGAAATAGAGACATATTTACACAACGCCAATAAATGGATTGGCTTAGTGGAATGGCTCGTCAAATGGCCTCGTGTCAGCGACGACGGTGCTGTGTGGTCGCTGCCTCGTGTACACAACACATAACATAACCAGTCCATTACTGTCCCACTGCTGGGCACGAGCCTCTTCTCAGTATGAGAAGGCTAAGTAAGTAAGTAAGTAAACTTTATTGTTTCTGATTGAGTGGTTACAGTAAGGCCTTAGTCCACCACGCTGGCCTAGTGCGGGTTGGCGGTTGGGTTGGTTGGCCTCGTGTAAATGGTCCATAATGTCCCATTACTGTCTAAATGTCGGGCAAGGGGCTCAAGGGTTTAAGTATTAGGTCCACCAAGCAGGTTACCTTGCGATGTTTGACGCAAGAAAGTGGTTATCAAATTCTGATTAGTACATTCATTCAATAAGCCAGATTATAAGCCCCCTCCTTTGCGTGGTATTTAAACTTAACATAATACCTTTATATTCTTCATACGCTGACACAGTTTCAGTACATATTCCGTGCCTGTAACATTTGTGTTTACAGCTACATTCAGCTCTTCATGAAATTTTACCGTTGCTGCTATGTGGAACACAACGGAAACCTGGAAAGTACGAGTAGGTATATGTAAATATATTGCTTTCGTAGAATTGTTAAAATAAAATAAATAAATAAATATTTTTGGGACATTTTTACACAGCACCATCTAGTCCCAAACTAAACAGAGCTATGGGTACTAGACAATGGATACAAAGCTAAATTATTAATTATTGTTAGGCCCGTATTACAGAACGATACTCAAGCGTTGATCTCTGTTGAGTTGACCTTTGATTTTAGAACGGTCCTCAAGCAGAGATTTATTGATCACAGTTCAGCTGAGTTTAGTTTAATTTTATACTGTGACCTGTTTCGTATTTGAGCAGAGATTTGATCTGTAATCACTCTAGTGTGGAAGTGTGGTCCAGACTACGCTTGAGTAGAGATTTCTATTCTATTTCAGGTCAAATTCATGTTTTATGTTGTTGAATTAAAGTTTATAATTACCGTTCTGGAATAAGACCGATGCTCAAGTAACGATTCTATACTTAAGTAGTGATCAGGTGATTGGAGTTTAAACTGTACTTGAAGAACCTTCTGTAATACGGGCCTAAATTTAGTAAATTGTTCTTTCAGGAATTTTATTCGGGTATTGGGTGGGGCAATTTGTTTCCGCTGTGCTTCCAACGGTTAGAGTGTAGTGGAAACCATTATTCTATGTTAGGGTAATTGTTTTTCGAGAAATTTTCAGCAAACCGGTTGTTGTCATGTCATTTGACTTGACTAGGGTCCAGAGTATTATGTTCCTTGGTTTTAATCGTGTGCTAGCGTCATTATAGGCTGTCAAAGTTTGTGTTAGCAGCAGCACCTACTTCCAATTTTAATGCACCGCTTTTTTATCACGCTTTTATTAAGTTGTTGTCAGTCATGTCTATAGGTTCGGTACAAATTTTTCAATCGATTTTTAACTAAGTTCCCGATAAGCTAGAGACTTGAAACTTTAAACAGTTAGGACTGGATGACAATGCAATATTGCCTCGCTTTTTTTTTCAAAACATGGTTTGCAAAACAACTTTTTCATTAAATAATTACCTACTGCTACCACTGAGGAATTATAACTGCTACCGCCTAAGCATCTATTTTACAACGTTCAACGTATAATCAACGTGTTTTATTCGCTAATCACACTTTATTCTGGGATTGACTGCAGAATCCACCTTGAAGTATCATTAGGTCATCACCATCGTCATCATTTCAGCCGAAAGATGTCCACTGCTGGACTTAGGCCTCCTCCAAGCATCGCCACAACAACCAGTCCTGCGCTTTCCGCATCCAGCGGATTCCCGCGACCTTCACCAGTTCGTCGGTCCACCTTGTGGGGGGCCTATCCACGCTGCGCCACTCCAGAACTTTACTGCCCCATTGGCCATCCGTTCTGCGAGCAATGTGCCCCGCCCACTGCCACTTATGTTTGGCAATTCTTCGAGCTATGTCGGTTACTTTCGTTCTCCTGTGAATCTCTCTGATTCGATCACGCAGGGACACTCTGAGTATAGCCCTCTCCATTGCCCTTTGAGTGACTGAGCTTTCATATCAGGTAGGAAATTTAAAATGTTATGAACCTTTTCTAAGAGTATTTCCTCATCACCTGCAGAAATGCCCAGGCCAGGTCGATTTAAGTCACCAACAATAGGTATTATTTTCTTCAAGTCCTGTGGCCGCGCTGTCTTGAGCCTTGAAAAAAGCTGCAACATAATAATGAATGATTACAGACAATTTATATTGAGCTTATGCAGTCGCTATGGTGGTTAAAAGCCCAAAAGCCCGACCACTACCTTGGGATAATGGCGATGATTGCACAGAAGTTACAGTTGATCCGTGTAAATACTGATATTCAACCGCATCTGGGATGACCATAGAAATCTAAATAATAAGGTAATAGAAATATTATCTACTGTCTTTACTACGGGAACGCATGTCGCTGGTTTTCCGTTTTCACATAAATACGCAATCACGCCCACCAAGTTTCTAGCATTCAATGCAAAATAAAGTAAGCCTAAAAAATTCCGCTTCTAGATATACTACTAGATATGCTGCAAAATGTTCCGTGTGGTGCCGGACGTAAAGAATTGCGCCACCCTATCTCTTCTCATGGGTGTCGTAAAAGGCGACTAAGGGATTCACCAGAGTATGGGTAGCAGCGTTCTCTGAGTATTTAACCAACCAACTACGATCGCCAACCCGCCTGCCAAGTGTGGCGATTATGGCATATCCCCCTTTGGGGTGGCCTATGTCCAGCAGTGGATGTCTCTCGGCTGAAATGATGATGATGCTGCAAAATACAATGTTAGTGACTCTGCGTCCAAAACAGCACTGATGATCAATAAAAAAGTTCGCGCACTGGTGTCCTAATAGACACGTACGCGACGACAATTTCACGCGCCTTTGCCACTTCTATTATCTTTATTTAGATTTCTATGTGGATGACTTACCGACCCTTTTGTTAGGCATCAAAGAAATGACGTAATCATGATCACGAAATTAGAACATCAGTGGTAACAGTTTAACCTGGACAGCGTCTTTATTTCGTGAGCAGTAAGGGTGGGTTTTGTGATTCAAGGCGTACCACTGACGTGCGGTCGACTGTACAATCATTAAATTCACAGATAATAGATTTGCAACTAAACAAGACACATACCGGCTTATCAATCAGTTCTTCTACTCTTTGTTCTGCATTTACTCCTTTTTTATCTCGTATCATTATGTAAACGTTATCAATATCTTTACAACTATACAGTAGTTTCTCCAGAAATATCTAAAAATTATTAATTTACAATATTGGTACAGTCAGCTGCACCATTTGGTTGCCCCACTTACGAACAAACTCTCAAACAAGAGGGGTAACCAATTAATGACGCTGTGTGTACATAAGGTGAACTTAATGCCTTGAGGCATTTTTGGGTAATTTAAGGATTAAATATAATACCAGACATAAATAATTGCACCATCGTATCTCTTCTCATGGGTTGCGTAAAAGGCGACTAAGGGATTCACCAGATGATGGGCAGCAGCGTTCACTGAGTATTGAACCAACAAACTGCGATCGCAAACCCGCCTGCCAGGCGTGGCGATTATGGCATATTCCCATAATAAAGTTATTCTATTCTATTCTAAAGCTCACAGACTCCGTTGGATTGGTCACGTGTAGAGAATGGGAGAAGATTCGTGAAGCGAAGAGAGCCTTCATGGGTTGAACGAAAGGGCGACGCATAGTCGGCCGCCCCAGATATTGCTGGAGCAATGCGGTGGAAGGCGATCTTCTGGATCGCGGCAAGTAGTGTTGTCTCGTTTCGGAGGCCAAGACACATTTTAAGTCGTTGAGCCAACGGAGTAAGTAAGTAGGTTTGCTGACTGGTTTACCCGTTTCATTATTCTTTCAGAATCATAGCCTTTAGAACACTAAACAAGCCATGAAATGAGTATTTCCATGGCGTTTCTTGCCGGCTCTTCTCCATAGGACCAACATTTTGGAACCGTGCAACTAGATTCTTAACGTTTTGAAAATGCATGTAAACGCTTACCTATTCGAAACAAAAACTTTTGAATTTGAAAGCCATATTTAAAATGAGACTTCATAAAATGTCAATTAAAGTGAGACTTACATAATTATTCAGATAATAAATAAATAAATAATCGTGTTATGTGGTTATGTGTTCAAATAATAAATAATCATGTTATTATTATTTTACCTTCCCAAGGAATCCAGATGCGCCTGTAATGAAGACGGATTTGCCCGCATAGAACTCAGCAACAGAAACGTAGTCGGCGGTTTCTGTAGCTGATTGTACTGGAGGGTTCATTGCTTTTCCGTTATTTACGTAGGCGGCGCAGCGGTTTCTGTAGCTGTCTGTACTCGAGGGTTAATTGCTCTTCCGTTATTTAGTAACTGTTTCAGTAATGTCTGAAAGAGAGAAAAAAAAATCGTCGAGTGACAATGATGGCTGTATGGAATAGCTGTTGTTTTCGCGATTTCAAGGTTGCCCCAGTTGTTCGTTATGTTGAGTACATTCACCCCTTATAAGGACCTCAGTTAATAATGTTGAAAACCTCTTAAGGGGTCATTGTACTCATCAGTATGAAGAAAAAAGTTCTTCATACTGATGAGTACAATGAAACCTAAAAAAAAAAAAAAAAAAATTAGGACCAACCATCGATTTATGCTGTGGCAGTGCATCCTGCGCGCACGCCACATAGCATCGGCACTCCAAATGAGAATAGAAAACCATCAGAATGTATGGGTATGACATGATTCAACGAAAAAGTCATTCGTTGAGGTAGTATGTCATTCCCATAAATTTTGACTGTTTTCTGTTAGCGTTGACGATTGTAGATTGTCAACTTGGCTACAGGGGCAGATCTATTAGTCAATTAGTCAGATAATTATGTTGACAGGCTGTATGGTCGATGGTAAAAAATATTTAAAAATAAAAATAATACCAACCTTAGAAATCCGGTCGCTTCGGCTAGATACCGCCACTGTCGACAGCAAATTAACACAAACTACCGAAAACCTTTTAATATCAACATTTTGGTCATCCAACGATTTTTTTTCTTATCGTATCAGGATCAACCGATGAAAAAGATACACATAATAGAATGTTAAAACAGAGGACGGACGCAGTTGTTGGTATTTTTTTACCCAATTTTATAAATAAAATTACTAGGTCTCAGACCTCCACAGGTCTGATGACAATCGGACCTTTTTAGGGTTCCGTAGTTCTACAAGGAACCCTTACAGTTTCCTCATGTCCGTCCGTCTGTCCTAATCCTTTACAATTTAATAACTTCTACAGTTATAAACATAAGTAAATGAAATTTTGTTAAAAAATGGTTTAGATATAGATCTCAATTTTAAAAGAATAAAAAAATCTTTCGCTGCACCCCCTCGTGTGAGGTATCATTGAATAGGTCTACTAAAATGAAGGTAATGTTTCATAGACAACTTTTGTATCAGGTATACCATCTGCGAAATACAGTTCACCAAAGTGGCTTGCAATGTGTCCCCCCCCTCCCTGCCATTTCTAAACTATCAACTCAGCCTATCGCAGTCCACTGCTGGACATAGGCCTCTCCCAAGTTGCGCCACAACGCTCGATCCTCTGCCTTCCGCATCCAGTCCCCCCCAGCCACGTTCTTCAGGTCGTCGGTCCACATTTCTAAACTATGCAACGTAGAAACTTATAGTCTTCCACATTGATAGACCTTTATAAATAAAAACTCTCTTTTAAAATTATTTCGAGTATAATGTGATAATTAATTTTTGAGTTATAGTGAGAAAACTGAAAAATACTTAAGACGTCCTAGTTCATAGGTTCATTGACCTTAGAGAAAAATGATCTAGCAAATAATCCTCCTTTAGTTACTTTCTATTTAAAAAAATCACAAAAAGAAACTTTGTGATATATTGATATGACACACTTCTTAAATTTAGCTTCTTAAATCTAACTTTAAAAAATATGTAAATAATAGTAGTCCACCGGCATCGGGAACAGGGTCCAAACTACCGGCGGTCAGGGCTTCAGAGAGAGGAACTTCCTGACGATACGCGCCATGTCCAGGAGTACCGCTTTCTGTATCAAGCGCTTGACCCAGCCGCCCAACGCGAGCCTCCTCAGATATAGGTCGAGGCTCTTGGCTATTAAGCCATTGGTCGTACCGACTGTCGGCACAATGACTGCTGATTCAACATCCCACATGTCGACAACCTCGTGTGCCAAGTCAAGGTATCTGATTTCTTTATCCTTCTCGGCCTTCACGAGATTCTCGTCATGCGGGACGATGACATCAAGAAGCATAAATTAATTAATTATTATTAAAGTCGGTTTTTACTTTTTTAAATTGGGGTATAAAATCTTTCTTTTCATAATTTTAGGTTAGCTACCAATTAAAGCTGCAAACCCACAGCGAGCGGGACTGAAGCGTATCGTCGGCGGGTCTCGTCGTATTGTAATGTACTGCCCCATAGAAAACAATTAAAAAAGTTTGGGAATGACATATCTAAACGAAAAATTCATTCGTTGAGATATGTCATTCCCATACATTTTGATTGTTTTCTACAGCGTTGACGATTCTAGATTGACAACTTGGCTAGGGGGGCTGAACTGTATTAGACAGTGCACCCAGCGCCTGATTTTTTTTATCCTGGATAAATGCATGGGGCCTGTGAGTTAACAAACCACGGGAGCGAAGCCGCGGGTAAAAGCTAGTACCTACGTAGTGCAATAATACTTATAATTATGCAGCAATAATTAAACACATAATTATCAAAACAAAGATTTTGTTTGCGGCGCCGGTCTAGGTCTTAGGACTTACGTCCTTTGTTTTATTAGTAGGTCAACGACACGAACGTCTAATTACTACAATGAAATAAATAAGATGTAACCATAGAAATCTTAATAAAGATATTAGAAGTGGCCAAGGCGCGTGAACTTGTCGCCGCGTACAGGTGTCTTTTAGGACACCAGTGCGCGACCCATGTATGATCTGAGAAAGTCATGCCCCGGGGATTTACCCCTACTTATACCCTGAATTACCTTTCTTAATTCATTAAGGTGAATGCTACAGGGTACCCCGCGAAATTAAATTTTTTTGGCGTTTTTTGCAAATTGTAGCTTTATTTCGCGTTGTATATCGGTCAAAATATAATTGGCGGAAATAATGTGTGTAGAAGTCTTGCACAGTGACGACCACAAATAATATTATACTATGTGACGATCCATTGGTTCCAGTGGATGTTGAACACAAAGCTTAATTAATTAATATTCGGTCATATACTTATACTCAATTAGAAAATAATAAGAGACGAAAATACTGTTTTGCTCGTGGTAATTACATCTACAAAGTTAATTCTGTGGATGGGTGAGCGTTTTGTTACACATCGAGACCCCTTCGGTCCCGGTTGTCATACGAATATCTGTGGCCGTCGTTACGGGTAGTAAGAAGCTTGAAAGTATGACTACTGATGTAACCTCTTAATGTCAGTATTATCCAGAATCTGGGTTACAGGAGTCTGATGCCAGTCGCTCCGTGTAATAAATAAATATCTTTGAGACATTTTTACACAGCACCATCTAGTCCTGTGCTATGGGTACTAGACACTGGATATAACACATACTTTTTATTTTTATTTTGTAAATACATACTTATAATACATAAGCAACACCCAGACCAACACAAACACTTATGTTCATCACACAAATAATTGTGTCCTGTGGGAATCGAACCCACGACCTCGTTATCAGCAGTCCGACACTCGAGCCACTAGACCACAGATGTCGTCGTAATATACTGATGTTCAGTTGCATCTGGTTAGACTAGAAGCAGACCCCAGTTTAATTGGGAAAAGGTATATAATGTCCTCCCGGCCGAATTTCGGTCACGGCGGCCAATCTCAACGGAGACTAGCCATCTGCGCGGGACATATTATAGTGCACAAGTGTGTGCGCAAACACAGGTGCACTCTCTATTCCCTCACTCTCATAATCCTATGGGACTGCAATTCGACACGACCGGAGAGAGATCAGGCGCAGGACCGACGGCTTCACGTGCTCTCCGAGGCACGAAGGGGTCTCGATGTGTAACGAAACGGTCACCCATCCACAGACTGACCGCGGCAAGTGCTTAACCTTGCAGATCGTACAATCCACACGCTAGCCACGAGCCCCTTACGAAAAGGTATATAGAAGTTACGTAGTAACTAATAGGTAATCTGTGATATAGGTACAACTTTTGTTCATTATTTCAAATGCAAAAAAAAAACACAAACCATCCAGATCCAGGGGGTCTAGGTCTAGGGGTCTCGCGTTTGTCGAGCGACAAACGAAGTACGAACTTTCGTTCCGACTGATACCTAAATAATAAAGATAGACGCATAAAACAGGCACAATAAAGATAGTCTACGGTTCATATAGGCTCGCCCCCTATTACATGGGACTTATAACATAACTGGCGAAATGTACGTGTAATATACACCTCTGCCTAACCTTTCGGGGAAATACAGGCGTGATGTAATGTTATGTTACGGTTCATATTTTTATGAAATTTGCCGGAGATTAGATAAACAAACGACAAAACATGATCATCGCATGCGATATGGGAACGTTTATTGACCGAAGTATCAAATTGTGCGCTGAATGGTACGATTAAACTAATGTCGTCAAACGCGAGTAGACCCCCAGTTGCTAAGAAAACGAAAGAGGTAAGCAAACTTCTTATTACTTTTTATTTTTTTATTAGGTTCACAAACTGGACGTTACGATATTACATTCAATAATTAATCATGTGCAGAAAATCATGGTAGTCGAACGGCCTTCTAGGTGCGAACACGGCATGCATACAAATATCACCCTCAAAATAATTACAATAAAACACATACGTTACAATAAAACACAGGATTACAACAAAGCAACAAACACTGCACAAACATTAACACAAAACGAAACAAGCAAATTATTACAATTTGGCGTTGAAATAACAAACAAAAAAGAAAATAATGAACAATTTATTCCATTTTTGACGCATTTTAAGCATGCGAAGCGTAATCTAACGATTTAAATTGTGGAAAAAAAAATCGCTCACGAGCAGGATTTCATTGTATTGATATTGTGATCAGGTGAGGTGGCGGTCAAACGCAAGCCCGTTAAGATAATAAAAATAAAAAAAAATACAAAAATACGATTCCATCGTTACAAATAACTAAAATCTATTAAATCTTAATATTGCACTTAAAAAATAATTAGTAAATCTATCATAAACTTGTAAAGGAACTAAACCTCTCTGTATAAATTGTTATTTTATTGAGATGTTGCTACACTGGTACACACGGCTACACATCAAGCTGTACACTTCCAGTATAAGCTGATCTCGCATTGTACGGAAAGCCTACACAATGTGAGGGCAGCTTATACTGGAAATATACAGCTACACACGTATTTTTTTTTGTTATTTAATAAAGAATATTATTTGTTGTTAGATTTGTATATATTGTACACATTTGGTATGTATTTATGGATATATATTAGAATTTATTTTCAATATTTATACATTTAATATTTTCTATTCTGTCATTTGCTTATGTATTATAAGTATTTATTTACAAAAAAAAAGTATATAAGTATTATATCCATTGTCTAGTACCCATAGCACAAGCTCTGCTTAGTTTAGGACTAGATGGTGCTGTGTAAAAATGTCCCAAAGATATTTATTTATTTATTTAATATTTCTAAATATTCTTTTATTTATTATATTATATACGTATTAGTAAACTTTATGAAAGTGCACCACATACTGCCCCCATTTATTTTTCACGTCTTCCTTGTCCATCCTAAGGTTGTCTGGAAGATATCGCTATTAGCGATAAGACCGCCAATGTACCCTTATTTTAAATGTTAGTCCTAAGTTTAATAATGTTAATGTTGTACAATAAAGAATATTCTATCTATCTATCCATAAGTATTTTTTAATTAAGCTGATTTCTGTTAATTTTCCAATAAATAGATAAATGAAATGAATAAACTGAAAAGTCAGTCCAGTCGGTTGATGAACTAACTTTTTCGGGGTAAAATTTCACTGCCATCACAGTGACGGCACGGTCACGAAACTGACGCTCCAAGCGAATTCGCTTCGAGAGTCTTTCCACAAACTTATAAAACCTTAAAGACTCGCCATTAGAAACCGTTTGATACCTCCGAGGTATATAGCAAAATACTCATCCCAGTTAATATCTGAGAGGTTGCAGGGAAACTGAGTTTTGTCATCAGCTGATAGCGAGCGATGTAGCGCTCGTGCACCGTCCGCCTTCATAACCCAGAAGTTGGACGTGAAGAAGTTGAGGAGATCCCGACCGAAGACCACTCTGGACTGGATTTTCATGTACCTAGGGATAAAATGGTCATATGAGATATGGCAGTTCTATTATAGGCCCAAAATACAATTTATCGTCGACAGCACCATCGCTTATCTACAGGTAAGGTGGCGGTCAAACGCAAGTCTATTTTGGATAAAAAAAAGACATAGGCGAGGGAATCTAAGCTACTTTCACTCGTTCAGTCGACATGCAATTTTGCCATACGGTATAGTTTCGATTGTGGTGAATGTGTTGTATGATCGTTGGTGTAGCGAACGTCCCACCAGCGCCATCTAGCTAGTCTATGGGTCAACTTGGGGGTGACGTTTTAGCAACACTGCTCGCAGGCATTTTTCTATAGTCGCTAACTGATCGCGCACACCGCCGCGTACGCAAATTACTGCTGCGTCGAAATCCTTGGTTTACTACTATTGTGAACCATCTCCACTCTGGAGCGCAATATTCCCGCATATACACAACTACAAATCTAGCTTAGATACGTCAGTGCATTGTGATCGAATACTGGTGGCCACCACGAAGAAGGAATCAACGGAACCTGCTGAAGATCTCAAGCTGCAGCCAGAAGCAATCCGGTAAGCGAATTACAGATTTGCCAGTAGGCTTTGTTGTTGGATGACCCCCCAAATTCTTTCACATAGGCTAGATAGAATAGACGAAATTGGACTGACACGCATCCTCGTGTTGGTCGTATAAGTTCTCATCCCCGCCACTGGAGTACGACTATTTACACGCCTGCTCCAACATTTGGTCCTTACGAGCCTAGGATAGGTATCAGCTTCATATTTTCTAAAAATATTCATCCCGCTTTAATACTTTGGCGCCGTTACATACTTACGTAGGTATTGGTAAGGTAACCGCCATCTCCTACCCTACACATATTTTATTAAATTTCATTTCGTTAACTTTTATTTCTCAATCCATTAAAATGGCTCCCAATAAGCTCGAAATAGAACTTATTCAGCTTACTGCCAAAAAAGAAGCTATTTTCGAAAGAATGAATCGCTTATATAATTCATCGAAAAATATTTCTAATTACGATTCACACTCAAATGAGTCATTCTTAGCGCAATCTGAGTCTATTACGGAATTGTATAGTAAGTTTGAAACAATTATTGATCAGATTAACGAGTTACAGTTCAAAATTGATAGCACTCCTCCAGACTACTCGTGTTTAAATTCAACTGAGGATTTATACTCGAGTATTAAATATAAACGTAACCTCATACTTGCAAATAGCAAAACATTCACATCGGATCAGAAAAAAGGTATTGTTAAATTGCCACCAATCCAGTTACCCTCATTCGACGGAAAAACGGACAATTGGCCAATATTTTACGAAATATTTCGTAGTAATGTGCATTTGAATACCAATCTGACGGATGCGCAGCGTGTTCAGTATTTAATTACAAAATTAACTGATGATGCTTTAAAATTAACCGCGGGTATTGTTCCCTCAGGAGATACCTATAACATTATCTGGGACAGTCTTGTCAAAAAGTACCAAGATAAACGTAGTTTAGGTGTTCATTATCTGAATAACATTCTGGACATTAAGAGTTGCCCCGGTACTGCCAGTAGTTTAAATAGTTATATAGAAAAATATTCCGCGTCTGTCGCTGCATTAAAACTATTAGACATTCCCGACCTATTAGATTTTGTCATGTTGCATTGTGGTTTGCGGAAACTTGATTCCCAAACACTACAGCAATTTGAGAATAGTGTTAGTGGGAAAGAATTACCTTCTTATAAGGAATTTATTTTATTTATTCAGGGTTATGTCAAAGTACTCGAGAGGTCGCATAATAATAATTCTCAGGCCGAGCCGCGCGCAAAGCCTAGTATAGCGAATAGTCGTAACACACAAGACACTCGTACTTCTAAGACGTTTGTGTCAAATAATGAACCGATTTCCGTAACACGCTGCCCGCTGTGCGATAGCAATGAAAATGACCATCAGCTGTTTCATTGTTTACAATTTAAAAATATGGATTCACCGCAAGCTCGTTTCGAGTTTATTAAATCGAAACGCGGCTGTGTGAATTGTTTAAGTATATCCCACTCGTTATCTAAATGCAAATCGCGTAACGTTTGTAACATTTGTAAAAAACAACATCATTCTTTGTTGCATTTTTCTAATGAGAAAAATGATTTACCGTGTGAGCAGTCGCCGCCGGCGCCGCCGGTTCAAACCGCGGCTGCACCTATGTTGCCGCAGGATGCTACTCGCTCTGTTTCGCTTAGTGCTGGCGCTCGCTCAACGAATATGACAACAATACTGTTATCAACCGCACAAATTTATGCGCATTGCAATAACCGAGATAAGCTCGTTGTCAGATGTTTGATAGACAACGGGTCTCAAAATAATTTGATTACAATGGATTGTTGTAAACGTTTGAACATACCCGTAATTAAATTACGTAATTCGTCATTGCAGGGTGTTGGTATGACCTCACGACCAGTACATGGTTTTATAAATTTTACAGTAGAATCTCGCATTAATCCGATTAATAAATATTGTATTCACGCGTTGGTTGTGGATTGCATTACAGATAAACTACCCGCCAATTTTATTAAAGTAAACGACGACATGTCATACTTGAATAATTTACCGCTTGCCGATTTAACCTGGAATATACCGGGAGAAATCGACGTGGTTCTCGGTGTTCAACTGTTTCCATATATTTATTTGGGAGATAGGGTCGATTCAGGTAATCGCGCACCGCCCGCCATATTAACTAGCTTTGGTTATGTACTTATGGGAGATATTGCAAGTCAATGTGACGCGACTCCTACTAATTCTTCATTCACCGCGCTTGCTAACATTGACATAGAATCCAGTTTGCAGAAATTTTTCGAGTTGGAAGAAATTCCATCTCAACGTTTTATTAGTCCGGACGAATTAGATTGCGAAAATAATTTTAATTCTTCAGTTTTATTTAAAGACAGTAGATATTTTGTCGATTTACCTTTCTCGCGAAATCCCTCTGAGTTAGGCAATTCTCGCGGAGTGGCTCATCGTCGACTGCTTGCGCTCGAGCGCAAATTCGCGCACGTGCCAGCCCTACGCGAAAATTATAATAAAACCATCGCCGATTACATAACTCAGGGGTATTTATCAGAGGTACCCGATTCTGAATTGACAGAAGAGGGCTACTATATAGCGCATCAAGCCGTTATTAGACCGGACAAGGACTCCATTCGGGTAGTTTTAGACGCTAGTGCCAAGACTCACTCAGGGTTGTCACTTAATGACATTTTGCATGTCGGACCTAATTTACAGGCCGACTTGTTTTTATTATTGCTTGATTTTCGTACGTTTCCTATAGCTATGACCGCAGATATTAAACAGATGTTTTTACGTATCGGTGTAAATGAGCACCACCGCAAATACTTAAGAATTTTGTTACGTTTTAATAAAAATTAACCAATACGCACTTTTAATTTTAACCGCGTTCCTTTCGGACTAAAGCCTAGTCCTTCCATATCTATGCACACATTACGTGAACTTGCGTGTGAGCATAGTGACCGCTTTGCTGAGGCTTCTAAATTGGTAGAAACTCAATTTTATATGGACAATTATGTCTATTCTGTTCCCGATGAACAGGTCGCAATAAAATTATCGCAAGAATTAATTGAATTATTTAAAGTAGGTTCCTTTGACCTTACCAAATGGGGCAGTAATTCATCCGCTTTATTGGAAACTCTCCCCGAGTCTCACCGCTTACCAGTAACTTTTTCTGCCATGGATAGTAATACAAATAATTGTAAAATCCTTGGTTTAACCTGGGAACCCGCAGAAGATTACTTTTCTTTGACGACGGTTACGGTGGATACGAAATGCACGAAGCGCACGATTCTATCGCTAGTTGCCCGCTTGTTCGACGTACTTGGCCTTGTGGCTCCCGTCGTGCTGTACGCTAAAATCCTTATCAAGGAACTTTGGCTAGCTAAAATAGATTGGGATGAAGTTCCTCCGGAATCCATCATCAGTCGCTTTTCCGCCTTCGCACGTGACTTCCCCGCGCTCTCTTCTCTGAACATTCCGAGACATATCGGCGTTTTCAGAGAATCTGTAGTGAATATTGTAGCCTTTTGCGACGCCAGCTTCAGTGGTTATGGTTGCTGTATTTATTTACACATCACCGACCCTGAAGGTAATATCACTGTCCGGCTTTTATGTGCAAAGTCCAAAGTTTCCCCCGCTAAAATAACTACACTAGCTCGATTAGAACTTGTCGCTGCTTTACTGCTGTCTAAGCTTGTCCGCGTGGTCAAAGAGAAGCTGTCCGCTCGCGTACCTATTGCAGGTGTTTTCGCTTTCTCGGATTCCACTATAGCTCTCTCATGGATCCACTCATCTCCTCATAGATGGTCTATTTTCGTGAGCAATCGTATTGCTAAAATTCAGGAAAATTTACCTGCCGCTTGTTTTAACCATGTGTCTGGAAAAGAGAATCCCAGTGATTGTCTTTCACGTGGCATGCTGCCTTCTGACTTAATCACCCATTCGTTATGGTGGGATGGTCCTACTTGGCTTCAGCAGCCTTTGAATGAATGGCCTTTAAAATTCACTGCGACTGATTGTGAAACATTGCCGGAGTTGAAATCAAAGGCCTTCGTTGCTGAAGCTACAAATACTGAACCGCATATTTTAGACATTATAGTCAACCGCGCTTGTTCATGGAATAAGCTATTGCACATATTCGTGTACATTCTTAAATTTACGAAGAGATTACATAGTCAAGACTCTGTTAAATGTATTCAAACCGCTGAAAATTTTGTTATTCGAAATGTTCAAAGTATTCATTTTTCTACCGATTTAAAATTAATTAAAGCCGGCGAACTTCCATCTAAGAAGTTACGCAGTTTGTCAGTTTTCCTTGATGAAAACGGAATTTTACGCATCGGAGGTAGACTCTCTAAGTCTGACCTGCCCTACGAAGCAAAGCATCCTGCACTTTTACCTAAACTCTCGACCGCTTAGTGTTCTATCATCGGATCCACATCCGGACGTGCTCACGCCAGCGCATTTTTTAATGTCCAGTCCACTCACGTACTTGCCTTCTTCTGAACTGACAGAAGACAGCAGGAATTTAACGAATCGCAAGAAACTTTTAGACCAGCTTGTATTATTATACTGGAGAAAGTGGCGAATTGAGTACTTGCTCACGTTGCAAGTTCGTCAGAAGTGGTGCACACCCGATCGCCCTATAGAGATCGGTACTGTCGTTCTCTTGGGTCAAGATAACATACCGCCTTTAACTTGGCCATTAGGCATTATAACAGAGGTGTTCCCTGGATCGGATGGCATAGTTCGAGTGGCTTCAGTCAGAACCGCGTCAGGCACATATAAACGTCCTGTCACTAAGCTGTATCCTTTGCCAACACAATAAAATAATTTATGGATTGTTACTAGTTGATAATCTCATATTAGTTTAACTTAGATTTATATTTATTTCATAATCAAACCGCATTTAACTATCTGGAATATAAATTCAGAGTGCTATTACTTTCCTGATAAATTGTTTCAAGCTGCTATTAGTTCTCTGATATTTTCAGACCGCTGTATTTATTTAACTTCACCGCTTAGAGCATCTCTACCCCAACAGGTCCTTAATTGAGTTTCATTTAACTTCATAATTATTTTCTTTTCGAAAGCTCTGGACCTTTCAAGGCGGGGTGTATGGTGTAGCGAACGTCCCACCAGCGCCATCTAGCTAGTCTATGGGTCAACTTGGGGGTGACGTTTTAGCAACACTGCTCGCAGGCATTTTTCTATAGTCGCTAACTGATCGCGCACACCGCCGCGTACGCAAATTACTGCTGCGTCGAAATCCTTGGTTTACTACTATTGTGAACCATCTCCACTCTGGAGCGCAATATTCCCGCATATACACAACTACAAATCTAGCTTAGATACGTCAGTGCATTGTGATCGAATACTGGTGGCCACCACGAAGAAGGAATCAACGGAACCTGCTGAAGATCTCAAGCTGCAGCCAGAAGCAATCCGGTAAGCGAATTACAGATTTGCCAGTTGGCTTTGTTGTTGGATGACCCCCCAAATTCTTTCACATAGGCTAGATAGAATAGACGAAATTGGACTGACACGCATCCTCGTGTTGGTCGTATAAGTTCTCATCCCCGCCACTGGAGTACGACTATTTACACGCCTGCTCCAACAATAAAAAAAAAATAAAGTAAAATTAATAATAGAATGAATGAGTAAATGGGTTGTTTGGGGTTTTTTACGTTTTTAATGAACAATTGTTGCGTTGTAATGCTGTATTTATCAAAACGAGTAGATCCCGCTGCCCATTCACTTGGAACATCATAAATCATCATCCTCCTGCCACTATCCCAATTTATTTAGGGTTGGCGCAGCATGTTTTTTTCTACCATACATCTCTATCAGCCGTCATCTCCGTGTTCTTTTTATTTATATTCTTATCATCATTCACACAATCCATCCATGTTTTATTCGGTCTGCCTCTTTTGTTATAGCCATCCACATAAATACTTAAACCTTTCCTCGTAACATGCTCCTCATTCCTCCACATTACATGTCCATACCATGACAGACTGTTGCTACTTAACTTCTCTTCCACTGGCGCTACTTTCAGACTCCCTCTTACATACTCATTCCTTATCCTATCCATTTTCGTTACACCACACATTCCTCTTAACATTCTCATCTCAGCTGCATGCACTTGCCTTTCATTATCTCCTTTCGTAGCCCAACATTCCGATCCATACAGGACAGCAGGGCTTATCATGGTCTTATAGATTTTTCCCTTCAGTTTAAGGGGAATTCGAGAGTCACATGTAGTTCCCGTGATCTGCCGCCATTCCAGGTTCCAGGAACTTAGAACATCATAAATCTTCTTGTAAAATACTTATACTCTGATTACAATAATTAATATACAATGGAGTGATTTGAGTCTTCTTTCCTGAAGATCACACGTGATGAACAATATCAGAATAACTATGACCACATACATTGGTTGTTTCCCCTTGGCACGTAGAAATAGGTCTGCTATATACGCAGGCACAGTTTGTAGCAAAAATGTCAGAAAAGACAGCAACATCTTATTGTTGACTAATGTTACCGTCATGTGCGAGCCGTCATCTAAAAATAAAGAAAAATAAAGTCAAAATGGAAGAAATATCAATAATATGGTTACGTAGTCGACAGCATGACAGTGGTAACATATCAATTCGAAAACCGCCCTTCATCAACTCAGTCTATCGCAGTCTACTGCTGGACATAGACCTCTCCCAAGTTGCGCCACAACACTCGGTCCTCTGCCTTCCGCATCCAGTCCCCCCCAGCCACGTTCTTTAGGTCGTCGGTCCACCAGGCAGGGGGGCGCCCTACGCTGCGTTTGCCGCCCTTACTGCTTACGAAATAAAGATGCTGTCAATGTCAAAGTGTTACCACCGACGTGCAGTCGATCGTAAATTACTGTTGAGGCCTGAAATAAAGCAATTGAAGGCCGAGTAATTTTGGAAGTACAGTCGACCGCACGTCAGTGGTAACACTTGAATTACAAGAACTGCTCTTACTGCTTACGAAATAAAGACGCTGTCAAGATTAAAATATTACCACAGACGTGCGGTTGACTGTACGAGGCGAAGCCGAGTACCTCCGAAGTGATTTTAAAAGGACCAGGCGCCAGCCGAGTCCTTTTTAACTAAATGAGGACGTTAATTGCTATTTCGGCCGAGGCTTGTATAGTACTTTTCTCACATTTGCGAGGAAACAATACACAAATTAATTCAACAGTATCAAATTTTTATTCGCACCAATTCGTTTACGCACGGTTTTTGTTCTATTTTCAAAGTTTAAAAAAAAATGCGCATTCAGCCTTTATAATGATAAAATATGGTGTACCGTGTGTTTGTTTCTATTTTTTTTCGTGGGGATAATCCTCATGGACGCACTCCGCCCGGGGAAGGCGGAGCCAGTGTCGGACTCTTACCGACTAAAACCACCACAGTGTTCGTCTAACGACCCTTTGCCGGGGGCGTGGGAAAATCTCCTGTAATCGCCCAACCATCCCCGGCAGGTCCCGGCTCGCTATTAGTAGGCGAGCCCCTTCTCCCCATGTGGCAACTACATTGGCTGCACCCATTTTTTTTTCGTGGGGAAATCCTCATGGACTCACTCCGCCCGGAGTAGGTGGAGCTAGTGTCGGACTCTTACCGACTAAAACCACCACGGTGTTCCTTCAACTACCTTAGCCGGGGGCGTGGGAAACCGTGAGTATTCACACAACCATTCCCGACAGGTCCCGGCCCTCATAAGCAGGTGAGCCCTTTCTCCCCGTGCGGCCTGACGTTGGACGAACCTTCCTAGGCGGCGCACACGGAACACTGCACGCCACTTCACCTCACGGGCCTTTACCAGCTGCGCCAACTACGCCAGCTGTGCCAGCTATGCCAGCTGTGTCAGCTACGCCAACTGTGTCAGCTACGCCAGCATGCTGCCAAGCCAGCATGCCAGCTACGACAACTGTGTCAGCTACGCCAGCTGTGCTAGCTACGCTACCTGCCAGCTACACCAGCTGCTGGTTGGGCAGCAGACTACGCCGAGTCTGTTGCTTGCAGGCCCCATCCTCCCGTAATTTTTGTAGAAGTTTTCTTCCTCGCGGTCCAGGCGGTGAAGCCAAGACCCTCGGTCCCAAGAAGCGCGAGAACACTACTCAGAGGACACTCCTGGGGTCACGAGATCGACGGGGGCAGGGAAGGACAGTCCTACCGCTGCCTGCCCAGTGAGTGCACACCAGCCCCGCCCCTGCTACTCCACTATGCCCTCTGCTGTCATCAGAGGGACACGTGGAGCAACTCCCTATTGGCCCTCTTGTACCAGAATATTCGCCACAGGCATTAAGATCCCCCGAAGGTTAATCCTTCGAAAGGATTCTATTGCCTGTACCCAGGATGCACCGGCCTAACATCTGCTGTTCCACAGACGTGCCCAGAGGGACAAGCAGCCGTCAGACACACATGGACGTTTTCTGGCCAGCACCACATCGGCTGCACCTTCCTCTTACCTAAAAAAACACCTAATTAATGTAAGTGTTTACTTAACCGCTAGCAGAAATTAAAAAAAAAAATGTCCAGTAATTTATATTATTGTCGTGTTGGAAATTGCTGGCATGTTATTTTGTTGCGTACGGAAAAGAGGCGATTGATGTATTCTTTTTTTAGGGTTCCGAAGTCCTACAAGGAACCCTTATAGTTTCGTCATGTCCGTCCGTCTGTCCGTCTGTCCGTCTGTCCGTCTGTCCTAATCCTTTACAGCTTAATAACTTCTACAGTTATAAACATAAGTAAATGAAATTTTGTTAAAAAATAGTCTACATATAGATCTCAATTTTAAAAGAATAAAAGAATCGTTTTTCCGTATTTTACGGGTGGCGTCCATACATGTGAAATGGAGAAAAAAAATTTTTTTTCGCTGCACCCCCTCGTGTGGGATATCATTGAATAGGTCTACTAAAATTAAGGTAATGTTTGGTACACCACTTTTTTATCAGGTGTACCATCTGCGAAATATAGCCCGCCAAAGTGGCTTGCAATGTGTCCCCCCCCCTGCCATTTCTAAACTATGCAATGTAGAAACTTATAATCTTCCACATTGATAGACCTTTGTGAAAACTCTCTTTTAAAATTATTTCGAGTATAATGTGATTATAATTTTTTGAGTTATAGAGAGCAAACTGAAAAATACTTAAAACGTCCTAGTTCAAAGGTCATTGACCTTAGAGAAAAATTATCATAGCAAATAATGCTCCTTTAGCTACTTTCTATTTGAAAAAATCACAAAAAGTAACTTTGAAATGACAAACGTCTTAAATTTGGCTTCTTGAATTTATCGCTAGATGGCGCTACTAACAACACGCTCTGAGTCGCGAATGCTGCCGATTATTGCAAAAACTAAAATAGCCATGATTAATATTCGATTTGATTCGTTTGTAATTACACCTACTTAAGGAACCCTATAATACTGAGCATGGCCCGACATGCTCTTGGCCGGTTTTTTTTAATGAAGCAATTTCCGAGCAAGTGGGAGAAAAGACACTTATGCTACGACGAAGCTGTTGGCTATGTGCTACGCAACACTACGCCAGCTACGCATTCGTAGCAGATAGCTGACCCGTTTGATCCCTTCCGATTTGATCCGTCTGAGTCAACTCAACTCAACTTTTATTCTTTCCCTTTTCAGGCTTTAGGCACTGAGGGCTTTAGGCGTGTTTATGTCTATGTCTAATATATTAATACATATTTAATTAGCAGATTATGGGCTTATGGTAATATTCTTAAAATGTGTATAATAATTTATAATTTTTCCCACTTGCTCGGAAATTGGTTCATTTAAAAAAAAACATTACATCAATGGTTTATTCCACTTTGTTCACCCAGGTGATATCACCTGGGTGAATAAAGTGGAATAAATTGGTGTATTTTGTTCACCTCGGGATTAGATCACCCAGGTGAATTCACCTGGGTGCACAAGGTGGAAATAATTGTGTACTTTGTTCACCTTGGAATTAGATCACCTGGGTGAACAGAGGCGACTCCTATTTTTATTTTTTATTTGTCTCTTTGAATCACCTTCGGCTCTTTTCCGTACGCAACAAAATAACATGCCAGTAATATCCAACACGACAATAATAGAAATTGCTGAACAGACTTTATTTTTTAAATTATGCTACAGAGGTTTTTAAGTACACACTTACATAAATTAGGTATTTTTAGGTACAAAATATTAATCATTATAAAGGCTACATGCGCATTTTTTTTCAAAACTGATAATAGAACAAGAACCGCGCGTGGATTAATTGGCACGAATGAGAATAATTTGAATGTTGAATTAATTTCTGTTTTGTTTCCTCGCAAATGAGAGAAAAGTACTATACAAGTCTCGGCCGAAATAGCAATTAACGGCCTTTTTAAGATCACTTGGGAATAGGGATGGGTTTAGACCCGGGTTTTTTCCGAAAGGTGAGTTTTTTCCCAACAGACTGGGAAAAAACTCGGGTAAAAACCCATTGGTCGGGAAAATACTTCATTGACAATATTTGATTAAAGTAATCAAAATAATACATAATTTCCATTTTATGAGTAACCATTTAATAAGTTTAATTCATGTAAAATGTGTTTTTATAGAAAAATCAAATTATGTTTATCATTTATGGCGTGATTTCGATGTTTAGATTATTTTAAATAATAGTTGCGAGCGGCACGTTTTGTTTGTTGTTGTTTCCATGCATTTAGCTGTACACTTTGTACCTACTATTAGGATGCGTAGCACATGGGCTGAACCTCTTATGCCATGATTATTTAAAGTGCGACTCTAAAAATCTTATAGTTAAAACTACTGAAATTATAAAAAGGAACTCAAGTTTCGTCTGCTTTATATTAAAAAATATACAAGAATAAAGTAGTCAACAGTTGAAATTGCTTTATAATACAAGATAGGGAAGCAACGCCACACCATTATAAGGCATGCAAAAGCCAAAAGCATCATTGCAAGCTCTAGCAGTTCATGAAAATTCTACTTTGTCCAGAAATGCCAAATTAATATTACTTTATGAAGATTAGAATAGGATTACACATAGGGAAGACCCATCGGATGGCAAAATTGTCAATTGAGATGCTCAATGAGGTTGAAAACTTTTATGGGTATCTGTATTCCACGAAAACGGCGAGACCAGCGGTTCCTAGCAATGACGAGAAAAGAGCCCAGCTCACGCGCCATTACACAAAGGATCTCCCGGACGTTGACCAGTGTGAGATTAGGGTGGCTCTTGAGCAGCTTAAGAACAACAAAGCTCCGGGTGATGACGGAATCACCACTGAACTCCTAAAAGCAGGTGGGACTCCGGTCCTAAAGGAGCTACAAAGTCTGTTTAATTCTGTCATCCAACAAGGCTTTACACCGGAGGCATGGAGCGGAAGTGCGGTAGTACAGTTCTTCATAAAAGGGGATGAAACCACAATGAAGAACTACAGACCCATCTCACTCCTGAGGCATGTGTACAAGTTTTTCTCGAGAATCATCACGAATCGTCTCGTCGGAAGACTCGACGAATTCCAGCCACGAGTGAAGCTGGGTTTTGAAAAGGCTACAGCACCGTAGGTAGACCACATCCATACTGTTCGGCAGATCGTACAGAAGACTAAAGAGTACAAACAGCCGCTTTGTATGTCATTTGTGGACTACGAGAAGGCCTTTGACTTCATCGAAACATGGGCAGTTCCGGATGCCCTTCAGGAATGTCACATTGATGAACGGTATATAGAGATGCTGAGATGCCTATACAACGCTGCTACCATGACTGTTCAGCTCCAGGATTAAAAGATGAAGCCAATCCAACTGCGCAGAGGGGTGAGACAAGAGGATGTAATATCCCCAAAATTGTTCTCAAACGCTTTGGAGGACGTCTTCAAGACGCTGGACGGGACTGGACAGGGTATCAACGTTAAAGTCGAGAACATCTCACAGATCTCCGTTTTGCCGATGACATCGTTGTAATGGCTGAATCGCCGGAAAAACTGGGCTAAATGCTGCACAGCTTAAACGGAGATTCTCGGCGTGTCGGTCTCGGTATGAATCTGGACAAGACTATAAAGTCATGTTCAATATGCATGTCATGCCAATATTTGTCGAAGGGTCGGCACTCGAAGTTGTAACGAAATACGTCTACCTAGGGCAGGTAATTCAGCTTGGTAGATACAACTTCGAGAAAGAAGCTGACAGAAGGATCCGATTGGGCTGGGCAGCATTAGGTAAATGTCGCCGAGTCTTCTCCTCACCTATACCACAAAGTTTGAAGACAAAGGTCTTCAACCAGTGCCCCGTGCCTCTGTCATGACTTACGGCGCCGAGACGTGGACACTGACAGTTGGGCTAGTCCACAAATTCAAAGTCACTCGGCGAGCTATGGAGCGAGCTTTGCTTAGAGTTTCTTTGAAGGATAAAATCCGTAACGAGATTATCCAGAGAAGAACCGGAGTGACCGACATAGCTTGTAGGATCAGTAAGCTGTAGTGGCAGTGGGCTGGCCATGTCTGTTGAAGGACCGATGGCCGCTGGAGCAGACGAGTCCTTGAGTGGAGACTGCGAATCGGCAAACCTAGCCAGGTGGACCGACGACATGATGAAAGTAGCTGGGGCGGCTGGATGCAGAAGGCAGAGGACCGAGTGTTGTGGCGCAATTTGAAAGAGGCCTATGTCCAGCAGTGGACTGCGATAGGCTGAGTTGATGATGAAGTATTAAGAATTTAACATAAGTGTGTAAATTTAATCAATTGTGTTTGTGATGATGCTTAGAAAAAAAGGAATTAATTAGATTAGGATCATATTAGAGCACTAAATACATGTTTCGAAGCCAAATGTTAGCATCATATTACTTCAATTGTATAGAATAGTATTTTCCCGGCTTTTGGGAAAAAACCCGATATTTTCCATTTTTTCCCGTTTTTTCCCATATTTTTCTTTTCCACCCGTTTTTTTTTCTTTCCCTGCCCATCTCTACTTGGGAAGCACTCGGCTTTGCCTCGTACTTCCAATGTTACTCGGCCGTCAATTGCTTCATTTCAGGGCTCGATAGTAATGTACTATTATTTCCTGCAAATGTAATAAACTCACTAAATCCATCCTTAGTTCCATGTTTTTTGAGGTACCCAAAGAGTAGTTTCAGTGTAAGAGGATTGCAGGAACTTGTGGAGCAGTTGTACACAGTGACATCGTCTGAACTAGAATAGGAATACATTAGTCATTTTTTATTTAGATATTGGTGCCGATTCTCTTGTCACAAAATTCTCTAAACTAGACTAAAAATGACCTAAATTTAGTTTAGTCCTGTCAAACGACGTTTTCTATTCTGAAATTCACTTTAAAACTAATTTTTGGTTTGACAGGACCAAAATTAGTTTAGTTATTCAACTTAGTAAAAATTGACATTTTGCTATTCTGTAATTGACGTTATTCACCTAATATTAGAAATGTCTACCTAAATCTGACTATTTTTAGAAGGCATCAAAATACATGTCGACTATAATTAGTTATCAACAACTAAAATTGCAAAGCTCATTTTATTCATTTTTATAGTTTTTAGGTAGTTTAAAATAAATAATGGATGCCTACTATGTGGTTGCAGCTGTTGTAGATTCAGCAGAAAGGTAAATTGTTCATAGAAATATACAATGAAATTTATAATTTCGATAAGAAGAGGTACCTATATAATAAAGGTTAAGAAGTACATAAATTCATACAACGGGAAAAAAAAAATCTATGTTTGACATTCAAATCTATCATTTTATGCTAATATGTGTCCCTAAAAAGCCTGAATTCACAAATTTTCCCTCTTTTGGGGAGAAAGTCTCCAATTTTGTAATCAGTGTTGCCAGGTCCGATTTTCAAAATCCGGGAGGCTTTTTATGAAAAAAGCGGGAGATGTATTTAGGAACAATGGAAAAAATCGGGAGATTATGTTTTTCAACAAAAATCAAAGTTTTTGAAGTAATCCCGGTATTACATTTTGCTAACATTCCAGCTATAATATTAAAATCAAAGCAGTTTGATATTTTACTGCACTGTGTAACAAGTGACGGAAATATTCAGGGCAGCAACTTATCCGTCCGTTTCATTTTATGCAGTTTTTTTGCCAGGTTTTGATCTTATTCCTATTATTAGCTTTATACAGGAATTGTAAAAAATCGGGAGATCTTTGTCGAAAATCGGGAGACCGGGAGATTTTTAGGAAAATCTGTGAATTTCCCGGAAAATCGGGGGACCTGGCAACAGTGTTTGTGTAATCCTGTGTGGTAATACTTTTTGGCTTATATTCTAATTTATTCAACTTTTTTGAGAAATTTTGTGTCCTGGGTGCTAGAACTTTTTAACCACGTCTTTAAAAAGGGAAATTCCAGCTTTTTAAATTAAAGAAATAGTTTATTATTGTGATTGCCCATGGAATTCAAAGGTCCTTGCGTTTTTTGCAAATAGCTCTGTTTCTCGTTGTTTAAGATATACAATATGATACGCTGCAATAATAACAATATATCCCCTTTGATAGGTACAGAAGGTTCCTCAAGTACAGTTTAAACTCCAATCACCTGATCACTACTTAAGGATAGAATCGTTACATGAGTATCGGTCTTATTCCAGAACGGTAATTATTATAAACTTTAATTCAACAACATAACACACGAATTTGACCTGAATTAAAATAGAAATCTCTACTCAAGCGTAGTCTGGACCACACTAGAGTGATTGATTACAGATCAAATATCTGCTCAAATACCGAAACAGGTGACAGTATAAAATAAAGCTAAGCTCAGCTGAACTGTGATCAATAAATCTCTGCTTGAGGAACGTTCTAAAATCAAAGCTCAACTCAAAACTACTTTTAAACAGTGATCAATGCTTGAGTATCGTTCTGTAATACGGGCCGTAGAAAATAATAACCTAGCTCTTTAATCTGATCACATTATTCCAATTTATATATTTTATTGAAAATATAAAACAAAAATGTACTTTACTTCGTGACATGATTTTTTCTTCTTAATTTTAATGATAAACTAATAATTCCAAATATAATTATTATTTAATTTCCTTGTTTTTGTGAACTTTCGGTCATTCCATTCACTCTTTAATAAAAAATTTAAGATGTACTGGTAACACCGCCAATTCAACTTAGATGCGTCAAACTCAATTATTAGAGCTGTCAACAAGTTTTCTAAAATAAGAAAAAGATAAACACAGAATAAGTTTTATGATTTTCTAAACTAAAATTTGTAAATTTTAGTTATAGTTAGGTTTAGGTGGGTGTACAAGAGAATCGGCACCAATATTATATTGCATCCAAGGCAACAATCGATCATGCAGACGAACTAATCCTTGTTAAACTAAATAAGTTTTTTGTTGAAAAATCTATTTTTCAAGAAAAGCTTTTATAAGACACGGATTTGGTACTGTAACCCAAACTCGGTGTATCAACGGTAACTACAGCAGAGATTCTGTGACTACATTTCGGCTCTATCATCAGATCAGACCCTAAACTCCATAATACTGAATTATCATCGGGTTTACATAGGGAACAGTGGGGTAATTGTGTAATGCACTGTATACTGTATTGTGTATTAGCTTTCATTTTGAAATTAAATCAATATTCATTGCGTGGTACGTAATTGCTGATAACACGGATTCAGACTGAAACTCTACCTAACTCTAACTCTCTGAACATTGAAATCCAGATGATTGCGATTGCGAGTGAGTTACGCAATTCGGCAGCTGGTTTAAATTTGGCTTGCAAGATTTTACCTAAACCAACTAACAAACATTACATTTACAAGTTAAATAAAAGCTTGTAAAAAAGGCCTGTGCCCACTCATGGCTGTCCTGTCCTGTAATAGATTTACTGAGAGTATTGCAACACTTTAATTTACCTAATTGTTCTTTTATCTCATCTTAGCCACTTGTTCTAACAACCACAATTCAATTCAATTCAAATTCAATTCAAATATTTATTTGCTTTTAAATATGGTTAAAGAAGGTGTTACAAATATATATAGTCGGTAGTTCAGCATATTTTGTCATAACATAATGACATGCAACTATTAGTGTTCACAATAAAATTATATTTACTATATTAAATCTTTATCTACCAAATATTCATATCAATGTCTGATAAAGTCCGTGAATTTACAAGCTTATTGTCATTTACGAACATACCTATTGCACCTCGCAGCAGCCACAATAGATATATTGGCCACGTAATCCACTGGTATTATATCCAGTATATTGTTAGGATCGCCGAGTATGACTCTGAGAGCTCCCTTTACAATCGCTGTGATGCCGCCGGTGGCACCAGCCCAACTGTCCACCCATCCTGCCAAAGGCTCTTCAAGCGATGCTGACACTAAAAATAAAAGCTTGATTAAAAATAGTTTTAAGAGGATTGTCCTGCCGCGAGGTTTCAGCTACATTCTTCCATACATTTGCTTTTTTTACCTATATTTTTTGATGAAATTAGAGTTATGGGGGAAAACTGTTTTCCCCCCGTAAATCTAAACTAAATCTAAATAATTTGGTTTCTAACATATAGTACATTACTGCCGCGGCCGGCAACAGGAGCTTTGATGGACACGTGAGTCCATCAATGCCTGGTTGCGGACAAGGCCTGTATAGTACTTTTCTCAAATAATGCGCGGAATTTCAAACTAAGTAGTACTGTATGTAAACTGAAGAATCAATGACGAACAACAACAATTTTTCACACATTTGTTTTTTTTTTTACTTTAATCGGCTCTATATGCAAACCAGTTCGAAATTTAAATTAAATCTTTGATAAGTAACCTCCTTGGTCGCTATTTTTTGGAGTTTGTTCCATTTTAAAATTACACGACAGATATTTATTTATTTATTTAATTCTTTATGCACAACAGGGTACAAAGAGAGGGAGGGTAAGATATGAGTTTTCATAGTCAATTAGTCATTTATTTGGCCGCTAAACAGGACAGAGATATGGATTTTCATACTAACATTACCGGCTGCTCCTTGCATGTATTTGATCAGTACAACAATTTCGATTTATCTCGAAGAAGGTTGTCAAAATAATGTTCGAATTTCCAAGCATGTTTGAGAAAAAGTACTTTTCTTCTTTATAATTTCGACGCAAAAATTGTTTAGTTTAGGTGCCTATTTATGAATACATTAAAAAAAAAAAAAAACATAAAGCAGAGTTCTTACGATTTAAATTATAGTATAATAACATGGGTCAAACATAAAAAAATCATCGTAATCGGATAACATTTAGGGGTGGAAAACCGTCGGCGCTTTTTGTATGGACAAGAAGGTGGTACACTAGCGTTGCTTAGCAATCGATAGACTATCGATTGTCTATCGATAGTATCGAAAAACCCCAAATCATTCATACTATCGATAGGCCTATCGATAGTATCGATAATATCAAACTATTAAAATAAAATAAATAAATAAATATCTTTGGGACATTTTTACACAGCACCATCTAGTCCCAAACTAAGCAGAGCTTGTGGTATGAGTACTAGACAATGGATATAATACTTATATACTTTTTTTTTTTGTAAATACATACTTATAATACATAAGCAACACACCCAGACCAACACAAACACTTATGTTCATCACACAAATATTTGTGTCCTGTGGGAATCGAACCCACGACCTCGTTATCAGCAGTCCGACACTCGAACCACTAGACCACAGAGGTCGTCGTCGTCGTATAGATAGTATTGTAATATAACTATCTGTGTTAATTGACGTCATTTTTACATTGAATATATCATTTTAGAAAGTTAGAACTTTAGTACGATACTGTCGATAGTAGCACGATAGTATTGATACTGTCGATAGTATCGATAGTATTGCATGATTTCGAACAATCGATACTATAGATAGTATCGTAACAATAGTTTAATACTATCGATAGTATTGTTGGATACCTGCCAATCGATAGTATCGATACTATCGATAGGCCTATCGATAGTATGACTGATTGCAGGGGGGGGGACTATCTATAGATCGATAGTCAATGTTTATGCAACACCATGCTATGGTACACTACGTCTTAACAAAACAAAATATAAATTAAGAAAGTTCATACTAGGTGCAGTATTTTTATCAGAACTAGATGTTTATGTAAAATTTCAGCCTGTTTGAATAACGGGAACTGCTGACTTGCAAGTTTTTTATGGCATTGGATGGGGAAACGAGTTAAAGGCTCACATGATGTTAAGCGGTTACCGTTGTCGATAAAAAATTGTAATACAATTCCACTTGGGGCTATTGCCTAAATTGCAATACCACTTGGGGCTATTGCCTAAATTGCAATTCCACTTGGGGCTATTGCCTACATTGCAATACCACTTGGGGCTATTGCCTAAATTGCAATACCACTTGGGGCTATTGCCTAAATTGCAATTCCACTTGGGGCTATTGCCTAAATGGTATATCAAATCGTGTTCGCCAAACTGAGACCTAAAGATGGAAAGTATCTTGCGACTGTAATTTCACCAGCACCCTTCACACTGGAACACAGCAACGCAACAAGCATCACTATTAACATTAACCACACAACACATTTGTATTATTGTTGTATGTGACAACCATGACACGAGATTCGACGACAAAAAATAACTTTTAGATATTCTGATTACTCTCTTATTTTTACTTTTTATTGTTATTATTATCTTTCTTATTTCAACGATACGTATGTATTTATTTATTTATTATATTCTTTATTGTACATTACACCAAACGAAAACAAAGACAATAGTTTACAGAAAGATTAAATAAGTAGGTACAATGGGCGGCAACCTTTGGATGGACTAGAAGAATGGGAGCTGATCGTGGGTAGGTAAGTACGGTGTAAAAGTAGGTACGTTTCGTACATAATATACCTGCTTAAATATAATAATATAAAGTACATGGAATTTGCTTAATAAGTATGAGAAATATATATCATATCATATAATATACTAATAAATACAAATATAAAGTGTAGTAGTAGAGCAATTTCAAGAAGTAGTGAAACAGATTGACAAGTAGTGTTCCTTTACTAATTATTTAAAAACCTCGCACGCCTCACATTTAGTGGTAATGCATTCCACAGAATGAATGTAGGTATGTACCTACTGGTCAAAATTATCTATATTCTACAGTTCATTCATAACGACGACGCGACCCCGAACAGCCTCTGGTCGGCCGTCTAGAACATTCAAACTACTGAATATTTTCATATTTATGTATAAAGAAGTTTTGAATTATAAAAAGTCGTAGAACAAAAGTTGTTCAGGGTCATAATACAAAGTTAGTGCCAAGAGGTTTCGGTTGTTTTTTCAATTACTCTGTATAATAATTATGTACTTTGGTAACTTAAACCTATTATGTAGTACCTTTTTTTGTGATGAAAGAGACTTGACCTCACGAGTCTCACGACACAGGGTATCCTGGTGTGATGTTCATTGTGTAATTAATTGTAACACTTTTTCTTAAAATTTAATAATCTTAATTATTATAGACTAAGAACTTTACCAATGGAAGGTCGGACAATGATTGTAGGAATATTTCCGTGGTTTTTTGCAACGTAATATTCCGCCAGCGCCTTTGTAAATGTGTAAGTGTTAGGACGCCCCTCTGTAACGAAATAATAATTATTAAAACTTGAATTTAAAACGCTTCGGATCTTGAGCCGAATCCCAGTATTTAGTAGCGATAGGTCATAGACGGTTTTAGTGTAAATGTAATGTAACCATTTTTTTCCGATAAATTACAGTTTGAAAAAGCTGTTAATTTTTAACAGGATTGAAAATAGCTGATTATATCAGGTTTTGCGTTTATAATAGTTTCTTGTTAAATGCATACATTTTTTTCAACCTGTTTTTTGAGAAATGGAATACAATTCATTTCTGAAGAAAAATCTGTTTTAAAAAGCGGTTCATTGATTCAATGCCCATCGCTAGTAGGTATTTAAGATGACTTCTGACCACAACGGTCATGAATCATCAAAAATAGATATAACCACGACAATTTATCGGCATAAATTCGTCTACATCGCTAGTATTTAAGACTTCTGACCACAACGGTAATGAATCATCAAAAATAGATATAACTACGACAATTTATCGGCATAAATTCTTCTACATATTCTCCACCACCACCAAATTCGTCACCAGATTTTGGATATTCTAGCTCACTTATTGCAGCCAACTACGTCAGAAATGTATACAACTTACTAAGAAACGCCTTGATTTGCATTTCGTCATGATGTGGCTGTTCAATGAAGTTCAGCACTTCGCCGAGTTCTGCGGGCGGTGGGTACACCTTCTCTTCCAGTACTTTCTTGTCAGTGTTGCAGTAAGCCGTGGACATGTGTACGAATACCTGAAAAGAAACTTGGAAATAATAACAGATAGCTGAATTTATAATTTAGGCAATATTGTTGCATGAACAGCCGCAAAGTGTCGGAAAAGGCACGGCTGGCTGTTCATGGGGGAGTGTTAGTGCCTACACTTATGTATGGTAGTGAAAGTTGGGTATGGCAGAAGAAACATGAAAGCAGAATAAATGCAGTAGAAATGAGAGCTTTGAGAAGTATGTGTGGTGTAACTTTGAGAGATAAAGTAAGGAATAACATGATAAGGGAGCGTTGTGGAGTGAAAGAAGATGTAGTGACAAAGATTGAGAAAGGTATGTTAAGATGGTTTGGACATATAGAGAGGATGGACGAGAGGAGATTGACGAAACAAGTATACGAAGCGAGTGTGGATGGAAGAGTTGGAAGGGGACGACCTCGGCGAACGTATCGCGATCAAATCGCGGATGTTCTCAAAAAATGCCAGGTTAAGAGTTCTCTAAGCCGACGAGCATGCATGACGAGGTTAATGGACGTAGATGAAGCGAAAGAGGTGTGTCAGGATCGTAGCAGGTGGAAATCCATAGTCTCTGCCTACCCCAATGGGAAACAGGCGTGATAATATGTATGTATGTATGTATGTTGCATTTGTACAATATTTAAGTAATTTTATATGTACGTGGGACACTCAGAAAGTTTTGCGAAACTAAAAAAAATTGTTCTATACGTACATATATTTTTATCAAATCTTTTCAAAGTACTTTCCACCAGCCTCTACACAAAGATTCATGCGCCTAAACCAGTTTTCAAAACACTTTTTCCAGTCCGCCGCAGACACCTCGTTTACAGCCTGCTCGAACGCAGCCAGCGCATCTTCCGGCGACGAAAATTGTATCCCTTTGAGCTGATTTTTTATTTTTGGGAATAAAAAGAAGTCACACGGTGCTAGATCAGGGCTGTAAGGAGGGTGACCCAGGAGTTTGACTGGCGTGCTGTCCAGGAAGTCCCTCGTTTTGAGTGCGGTGTGCGCAGGTGCATTGTCGTGGTGGAGCAGTAGCCCGCGGAGCCCTGTGTTTGGTCGCTTGTTGCTTATAACAGAGAAAACTTCTGGCAAACATTTGGTAGTATACCATTCGGCATTAATGCTTCTTTGATCCCGTAAGGGAATTGATACCAAGTGGCCAGTCAAATTAAAAAAGCTAGCGATCAAAATCTTACCCCCGCTTCTAGATCGCTTCACTTTGGTAGGCGTTGGCTCATTTTGAAACACCCAAACAGTCGACTGGCGCTTGGTTTCTGGGTCGTATTGATAAATCCAGGACTCATCACCTGTAACGATGTCGTAAACACGCCGAGACGAGCCTGCTTCAAATTTGTTAAGCATATCACGGCACCATTCCACCCGGGCCTGCTTCTGAGCATCGGTGAGGTTGTGCGGCACCCAGCGTGATACTATCCTCCTCACGCGAAGATGGCTGTGTAGAATCTCGTGAACGCTTCCCGATCCAATCTTCAATATGTGTTGAATCTCCTGATATGTAATTCGCCTATTGTCTTGGATTAAATTTTTCACTGCTAGCACGTTTTCTTCGGTAACAGCCGTCAAAGGGCGACCGCTTCTTTCGTCATCCCCCAAAGTTGGTCGACCGCGCTTGAATTCGTTATACCAACGATACACGGTTGCCTTGGAAGGGCCTTCATCCATGAATGCCATTTGAAGTCTATCGTACGATTCATCCGGTTTCAGGCGACACTTGAAATCGTATAAAATCATAGCTCTAAAATGTTCCCGGCGCAGATCCATATTTCAGTGAGACACAATACTTTGAATTAACTCGCAAAAAATGTGGAGGGAAATTTTGAAATTGGAACTTACTTATTTTTACTTATAAATAATCATATTTTCGAAAAACATTATAACTGGTCAGTCTCCCATATATAAAAACTTTTTTTCGCAATACTTTCTGAGGGGCCTGGTATACAGTACCTAGTACTAACTTTTTGCAGTTCAGTACAGAAAAAAAAGTTAATTATCAAACCAAAAAACCCGACTGCATTTAAATACAACTGAAAAGATGTAAACAAGACTTGTGTAGGTACATGTAAGTATATGTGAAAGTATCAAATCAACACGCAGTCGGAGGCTACGTTTGGTTTTGGTCATGAATTACATAAGTAGTTCATAGGTAGCCTCCGCCTGCGTGTTGATTTGATACTTTCACATATAGCCTACACCAGTCTTGTTTACATCTTTTCAGTTATATTTACCTACACGCAGTCGGGTTTTTGGTTTTGTTAATTATCTTTTTTATTTAAAAATGTTTAGTTCTGTGATTTTTTATCGGAGTTTTTTAGTCACACAATTTTTTTATTTTTTTTTAACGTTGATTATTTTTGAATTTTGAATATTATTTTCGAATTTAAAACAGTTTATTTTTCTTTTGTTGTAATTAATTTATATTTTGATTTTTGAGTGTTTAATGTTTTGAATTAAAAATTGTTTTTTTTTTCTTCTTCATCTTCCTTTATTTATTACAAGATTGTATTTAACTTGCAATGTATGTACGTATGTAAATATATTTGTTAGAGTGGAATCTTGCAACTCAATTTTGAAGCAGATATTTTCAACCTATTGAGCTGAAATTTTGTACAATATGGGTATCAAATAAAAGGACTTGCTGAGAATACGAATGCGAGTTAAAAAAACCTGTCAATCGATAACTAAATAGCAAAAAAAAAAACAAAAGTCAAAATGTTTTCTGTTTATTTATCTGTGCGTAAAAAAAAAGTCCAAAAATCATAACATGCAAAGAGAATATGAATAATATGGGTGAAATTCGAGAAAGTTTGTATTTTCTATAACTACCCATAATCCTTATAAAACGCTAACGGTGAAATTTAGTGAACAAAGATACTAAATAATTTTGGTCGAAAGTGTACATGCGCGAACTTGCCCCCACTACTGGCCCCAAGTCTGCTAATTACACTAAAAAACCAACCATCGCCATTCCACCGACACCCTACTGACACTCATAAACAACTGTGACAAAATGGGTAGTCTGCTAAAACTTAAATCTCGACGGAATGGCAATAGAATGGTAATGTCAAATCGATGTTGCCAATTAAAATCTACCATTAGTTGTATTGTTTTTTATCAACCTTTTTTTTAGTTTTTATCAATGAAATATTTAAATTAAGGATTTTATTGATATTACCTACCTCTTAAGGGGTCATTATACTCATCCGTATGAACAACTTTTACATTTACGTTTTTAGCGTACTAAGCGGCAATACTATCGACATACGTGTTATTGAAAACCTCTTAAGGGGTCATTATACTCATCTGTATGAACAACTTTTACGTTTACGTTTTTACCGTACTACGCGGCAATACTATCGACATACGTGTTATTGAAAACCTCTTAAGGGGTCATTGTACTCATCCAAATAATCATCATCAGAATAATAGTCATTATACTCATCTGTTTGAACAACTTTTACTATGGGACCAAGCCTGAAATCACAAAAAACGCAAACGTAAAATTTGTTTATAAGAATGAGTACAATGACCCTTTAAGAGGTTTTCAATAACACGTCGTATCTCGATAGTATTACCGCGTAGTAAGCTATTGATATACGTGTTATTGAAAACCTCTTAAGGGGTCATTGAACTCATCCAAATAATCATCATCATCATCATCAGAATAATAGTTATTTAGAGACCAATGGCTATCCAATGACTTTCCACTGAACTACAATAAAATTAAAAACCATAAAATCAAAATCAAAATTAATATCAAAATAATTTATTTGTGAAACATAGGTAAAAGTTAAAAACTTTGTGGAAAATTAAAATATTAAGTCACACTATATTTAACCTTGAAAGGCATACAAATTACATAGTATAGAACACAGCATACATAGCATTTTCATTTTTATTCCATTCGTTTCTACCATTCAACTGCCATTGGACTATTTGCTATTCTGTAAACCAATAGTGTATCAATGTCTTCTCGATAGCTTAAGTTTCGGTAGTCTACTCGTTATTTGACGTTTCTAACAATCGTCTCTCAATGACTTTTTGCCATCGAACTACAACTGAGAGGTCATTTTGCAAACATACCTTTTTTGCAGTTATTGTTATAACAATTGAACTTTTTTTTTGTAAAATAAAGTTGAATTGTGTATTGTAGTAATTTATTTCGACGATAATATTCAATTTTAGACTATAAATGCGACCTTGAGAATCAGTTACACAATCGATGGGCATGTACTATTGACTATTGACATATTATAGCAATACTATCGTTAGTGTCTATATAGTATTTGACACTAATAGTGCTATGAATAGTATTGCATAAAAAGCTATCAATACGGTCGATAGCAACGATCGCTTCGATAGTATCTAAAGCTAACCTTGAGAATCAGTTACTCTATCGATAGTATCGATAGCATGGAACCTGCCAATATTATCGACATATATATTATCGTCAGTATAAACAACTTTTACTATGAACACAACCCTGAAATCGCGAAAAAAAACAGCTTATCCCTACATTTTCCTGATTTCGCGGCCCTACATTTGTGTTCACATAAATCGACGAAATGTAGAGAACAGCAGTTTTTTTTACGTTTGAAATGTTTCAATTATTTTTCATCACACTTACTCGTTAAGTGGCTCTTATTGCACCACTTTTAGGTTCATAATGTAGCTTATAATAACGCCCGCGTGGTTTTTACTTTATATTATCGCACTAGTGCTTTTTAGTTTTTACTTTAGGTACTTACAGTTTATTTTTTAATTTTATAAAAGCAGCAAAATATTTTGATGTCTACACAAAATTTAAAAAAATTGTGAACAAATCAACTATTTTAACGTTTATGCTCAGCTAGCTCAGTTCTTTGGTGTGAAATTAAACCAAACACATACACAATATAATGATAACGTTTATTGACACACACTTTACACATAAGCTCACAATTCTCAGGGGTTTTACAATAATCAATAATCTAAAATGCACAGGTACACGCCGAAGCGACAAGTAGTAACTTAACATTAATATTAAATATGGCGGCGGACCGCGGAACAGTCCGATCACTCGCGATAACGCGCGGGACGCCGAGTGTTTCGGCGAGCGCCCCGACAGGTGTCGCTCGTCGACGTCGCGGGATTTTCAAATGCTGCTTCCGCGCGGGAAGTTTGAATAATAGTTTCAGAGCTAGTAGTGTCGCGCGTCACACTATTTAATTTGTGTTAAACATTTAATTTCATTAAATTATTTATGTTTGTCAACAAATTAACATTAATTTGTGTTATAAATAATAAATTATATTTTTAATATTAGGTTGTTTGGCGGTTTCCTTCTACCAACTGCGCGCGCATACCTATACATCACCGTGCGATTACAGTGATCCGCTCGCCATTATTCACAAATTCAATATTTGCCTAAAATACGTTCATATGTTTTTTCCTCGCAAGTGTGTTGAAAAACGTCGTATGACACGCGTGAGCATTATAATAAATAATAATAAATAGCCAACTTAGCTTAAGTTACTTGAAGCGAAGTTCGCTACGTCGCCGCGTCGTTTACGTAACTATTGGAACATGAAGCAACTACGTGAATCCTTAATTGATAAAAACCAACCATCGCCATTCCACCGACATCCTACTGACACTCCTATACAACTGTGACAAAATGGGTATTCTGCTAAAACTTAAATGTCAATCTCGTCGGAATGGCAATAGAATGGTAATGGGATATCAATTGTTTTCAAATCGATGTTGCCCATTTAAATCTACCATTAGTAGTTGTATTGTTTTTTATCAAACTTTTTTTAAGTTATTATCAATGAAATATTTAAATTAAGGATTTTATTGATATTACCTACAAAATTTTCATGTCTATAAAATAATTAAAACACATCAAACGTAAAAAAACAGCTGTTTCCTACATTTTGTCGATTTATGTGAACACAAATGTAGGGAAGAGCTGATATTTTTTTGGCGATTTTAGGATTGGTCCCATAGTAATAGTTGTTCACACGGATGAGTACAATGACCCCTTAAGAGGTTTTCAATAATACGTATATCGATAGCGTACTACGCTACGCGGTTATACATCGACACACGTGTTATTGAAAACTTCTTAAGGGGTCATTGTACTCATCCGTATGAAAAACATTTACGTTTACGTTTTTAGGGTACTACGCGGCAATACTATCCACATAAGACGTGTTATTGAAAACCTCTTAAGGGGTCATTATACTCATCCGTAAGAGCAACTTTTGGTACTTTTACGTTTACGTTTTTAGCGTACTCCGAGGCAATACTATCGACGTACAACGTGTTATAGAAAATCTCTTAAGGGGTCATTATACTCATCCGTATGCACAACTTTTACGTTTACGTTTTGAGCGTGCAACGCGGTAATGCTATTTACATATGACGTGTTAATGAAACCTCTTAAGGGGTCATTATACTCATCCGTCATTGTACTCATCTGTATGATCAACTTTTACTAAGGGACCAATCCTGAAATCGCAAAAAAAACGAATATGTACAATGACCCTTTAAGGGGTCATTGTACACATTCGATGTATGAAAAACATTTATTAGGGACCAAAGTTGAAATCACCAAAAAAAAAATATTAAAAAAAAATATGATGGCAAAAAAATCATTGTAAGACGATTGTGGGAAACGTCAAATAACAGCAGAATAGCAAATAGTCCAATGGCAGTTGAATTGTAGTCAATGGCAGTTCAGTGGAAAGTCATTGGAAAGCCATTGGTCTCAAAATAACTAGTAGAATACCAAATGGCTAAAACTATTCCACCGACACTCTACCGACACCCAACTGAAGCGTTTGTCAATTAGCAGACTCGGGGCCCGTTCATCTGTGCTCACGACTCATGCCGGCTACTATACAATGATTTGTTACATGATTAATTGGAAAGAATTGTGTGAGAATAATGTAGGTTAATGACTGAGACAAATTCACTGAAGTAAACTAATTAATGACTATTGACTAATAATGATTTTAAGTTTTGGCTCGACCATTATAGGAGAGAACCAAACGATCCGATACTCTATGCCATTAATAGTTACATTATGTTCCCATGAATTCAAGTAAGTAAATATAATCTGTATTTGCAAATAAATATTTTAAAAAAAACACACTCGCTGTGCTCGCGCTCATGCTCAAATTGATTGCCTATACAGGGTGTGGACTGCCATCATAGCGTAAATCTGTATTTAGTTATTTACGCTATAGTACGTTAGTACTATTAGATATTCTGTGGCTATAGCGTCTACTATTAGCCGCTCTAGACGCCGCGCCGCAAGAACTTGCGCTCAAATAAATACGTACTTCAATTTTTTTATTTTTTTCTCGATCCATCGTCGACCACATCTTGACTAAGCCGTCTAGATTGCGGTCAAGAGCAGATATATATCTCATTAAAAAAAGGAAATAAATTGTTAGTAGGATGGAATGGTATGTTAAGTCATGGTTATCAAGATTTCTATTTTTCGAATATTTGCTAATGAATTATTGTCTCGACCAAAGACATTTCTATACCTTTATGGTCTCGACGCCCGCCGCGGCGGCGGCGCGGCCTTATCCCCTTGAGGGGTAAAGGTAAAAGTCACTCGGTCATCCCAAGTTGTCTACTATTAGTGCCATATATATTAATTTATCTGTATCTGTAACTAATAATAAGTATACTTTTCTCCCACTTGCTCGGAAATTGGTTCATTATTCAAAAAAAGAACACATCAACCGGCTCTTTTCCGTACGCAACGAAATAACACGCCAGTAATATCCAACACGACAATAATTGAAATTGCTGGACAGTTTTTATTTTTTGAATTATGCTACCGAGGTTTTTAAGTACACACTAACATAAATTAGGTGTTTTTAAGTATAAAATATTGATCACTATAAAGGATGAATGCGCATTTTTTTTTCAAAACTGAAAATAGAACAAGATACGCGCGCGGACAAATTGGCGCGAATGAAAGTTAGATACTGTTGAATTAATTTGTGTATTGTTTCCTCGCAAATGAGAGAAAAGTGCTATACAAGTCTCGGCCGTAATAGCAATCAACAGCCTCGGTTAATTAAAAAGGACTCGGCTAGCACCTCGTCCTTTTAAAATCACTTCCAATACTACTCGGCCATGTACTATTACCTACCTTTATATTCTTCATACGCTGACACAATTTCAGTACATATTCCGTGCCTGCAACGTTTGTGTTTACAGCTATATTCAGCTCTTCTTCTAATTTTATTGTTGCTGCTATGTGAAATACTACGGAAACCTGGAAAATACGAATATAATATTAAGTACGTTTTATGTGTCTTTTCGTACCATCACATTAAATAGTACAAAATGCGAAATTTTGTGCATGTAGGTTCGTTACTTCTTCATGCTGTAACAAATGTAAGGATCAGCTGATTTTTTTTCGCGATTTCAGAGCTGGTCCCATAGTAAAAGTTGTTCATACTGATGAGTACAATGACCCCTTAAGAGGTTTTCAGTTATTTCAATAACACGTTGTATACTGGTTCTAAGGCTAAAAGAAAGATAAAATTCACGATAATGTATCACATTAAGGTGTATTTTTTATTGTACTGGCAGATAACAATAATGACAGTTGTACGTACACCCGGTACACTCACCTAATTATCTCTCGTTCGGAGTTTGAAAAGTAACATGTACTCGCGACACGTTTAAAGGAATCAATTTGAAAATTGACGAACCTCAGAGGAATCATTTAGAGGAATGACGAACCTTTTTTTATGTTCATCACACAAATATTTGTGTCCTGTGGGAATCGAACCCACAACCTCGTGATCAGCAGTCCGACACTCGAACCACTAGACCACAGACGTCTTAACGAAACGTTGAAATCAAAGTTTTAATTATTTACAACTGGCTCCGCATACACCTTATACAAAGGATTGACTGCAGAATCCTCCTGTGTTATTATAAGGTTGGAAAATATACAAATTTGTGCACCTTTTCTAGGAGTATTTTCTCGTCAGCTGCTGAAATGCCTAGGCCAGGTTGGGTTAAATGACCAACGATAGGTATTATTTTCTTAAAATCCTGTGGCCGCGCTGCCTTGAGCCTTGAAAACAGCTGCAACATAAAAATTTAAGACAATTTTATGTTGAGACTCAGAATACAAATACAGAAACAACCAGAAGCCTGGATAATACTAAAGCACCAAAAACTCCTCTTAAATAGAGTAGTTTGACGCGCAGCTGATTAGTCACTCTGTGAACGTCGTATCGCATAACCGTGTTTTACCGGTGTCAAATTAAATTATATTATGGCGTCTCGTGTCGTTCCTACCTGTAAAAATGCAGCTGGGCTCAAAAAGAAACAGGATGGGATGACATTTCATGTGTAAGTAGCACATTCAGGTATCGTCTTATTTAAATATTGAATAAATTGTTCAATTAAAATTTTCATAGAGAATGATGCGTCCATTTTGTTGATGTTGCCAATATAAGAGCTTTGCTTTTACCTACTTTTGATTACTAAGGGCTTTTCTTAGTTTTAGTACAAAATTAAATAACTAGGTATTTAAGTCTTTGTTAATTCGTTAAAATTTAAAAATCAATATTTTACAAAGCATACTTAGCAAAAGGGAATTATTATTTAATTATTATTTTTATATAAACCGTGTTCATTTAAAGAACTTATTTTGCTTGAGAGTTTCAGTTAAACAGTTACTAAATATTAATAGGTACTTGTTTAGGAATGGAAAATTTTGATTTCATTATCCATCTTACTTCCAATGGTCTCAATGTTTACCCCAAAAACGGATTAATAATGTCTGAGCTAGCAACATTACGGGCGGGTGGGAAGTGAGGCGGGCGGGGGACGCTTGTTTCAATTTTGGACACGGCCTGCAATTACAGCTGGACGTGGATTCTGGTTCTTTCAAAATTCTATGTGATGAGATTATGCAGTCGTTCTGGTAATCAGAGGCCCTAAAGTCCCACATATTAACACAATAATTCAGCTACAGACATTGATATTTATTTTATCCTATCAGAATCAGGATACACCTCACCATGTAGCAAAGTACCTAATAAAATCACTACCATGCAGTTAGCTTGACTGACTTGTCATGCCCCGTAGACAATTAATAATAGATAGATAGATAGAATATATTTTATTGTACACCATGAGAGAAGAATAGAGTTCTCCATGGTTAAGAGTTCTCTAAACCGACGAGCATGCATGACGAGGTTAATGGACGTAAATGAAGCGAAAGAGGTGTGTCAGGATCGTAGCAGGTGGAAATCCATAGTCTCTGCCTACCCCAATGGGAAACAGGCGTGATAATATGTATGTATGTATGTATGTACACCATGAAAATAGTAGTAAACAGGAACAACGTATAAATTATGGGTACATGGGCGGTCTTATAATATTAATAAAATATTTATTGCGGACTTCAGAATCCATAGTGTTAGTAGTAAATAAAATTTGAAAAACGTATTTTTTTTATGTAACAACTTTATACGTGAAACTAAAATTTGTTGTTTGTAGCATTTGTCAAAACCAAAAGTAAACCAAAGGGGGGAACCCCTTTGGTTTTAGACTTTATTATTTTTAGTATTTGTCGTGATAGGGGTCAATGATCATAGCGACAAATAATGCTCCTTCACAAGCCTCTTAAACACTGGCAGCGATTCATCATTCATTTTCATTTCAGCCGAGAGACGTCCACTACTGGACATAGGCCTCCCCCAATTAAGGGGGGGATATGCCATAATCGCCACGCTTGGCAGGCGGGTTGGCGATCGCAGTTGGTTGGTTAAATACTCAGAGAACGCTGCTGCCCATCCTCTGGTGAATCCCTTAGTCGCCTTTTACGACACCCATCATGAGAAGAGATAAGGGTGGTGCTATTCTTTAAGTCCGGCACCACACGGACAGCGATTGCGCACTTTTAATAGGCACTGGCAATGCATTCCACAAATGAGCAGCCTGAACCGTAAAGGATTTGTCAAAAAATGTTGTGGAATGCATTGGCATTTTCAGTCTTAAATCACTTACCGGCTTATCAATCAGCTCTTCTACTCTTAGTTTGGCATTTACTCCTTTTTTCTCGCGGATCAGTATGAAAATGTTTTCAACATCTTTACAGCTATACAGCAGTTTCTCTATAAATACCTGAAATCATACAGTTTTAAAAATAGTGCCGGATGGCCAAATCGAGAAAATTCGTCAGAGGAGTCGTGAGCTCACAAAAATTGTATTTTTTTTAAAGCAACTGATTCTTAATAAGAGCACGAAGCGAGATATTTAATAAATGAGGCTTCAGAAAAAACCGGCCAAGAGCATGTCGGGCCATGCTCAGTATTATAGGGTTCCTTAAGTAGGTGTAATTACAAACGAATCAAATCGAATATTAATCATGGCTATTTTAGTTTTTGCAATAATCGGCAGCATTCGCGACTCAGAGCGTGTTGTTAGTAGCGCCTTCTAGCGATAAATTCAAGAAGCCAAATTTAAGAAGTCTGTCATGTCAAAGTTACTTTTTGTGATTTTTTCAAATAAAAAGTAAGTAGTAGCTAAATGAGCATTATTTGCTATGATAATTTTTCTCTAAGGTCAATGACCTTTGAACTAGGACGTTTTAAGTATTTTTCAGTTTTCTGTCTATAACTCAAAAAATTATAATCACATTATACTCGAAATAATTTTAAAAGAGAGTTTTCACAAAGGTCTATCAATGTGGAAGATTATAAGTTTCTACGTTGCATAGTTTAGAAATGGCAGGGGGGGGGACACATTGCAAGCCACTTTGGCGGGCTATATTTCGCAGATGGTACACCTGATAAAAAAGTGATGTATGAAACATTACCTTCATTTTAGTAGACCTATTCAATGAGACACGAGGGGGTGCAGCGAAAAAAATGTTTTCATCCCCATTTCACATGTATGGACGCCACCCCTAAAATACGTAAAAACAAATTTTTTATCCTTTTAAAATTGAGATCTATATACAGACTATTTTTTAACAAAATTTCATTTACTTATGTTTATAACTGTAGAAGTTATTAAGCTGTAAAGGATTAGGACAGACGGACAGACGGACAGACGGACGGACATGACGAAACTATAAGGGTTCCTTGTAGGACTACGGAACCCTAAAAAACCAGTGTGCTTTAGACCACACGACTGAAGTAAAACTTCACTAACTTATATCTCTCTCAATACTATTTCAATGCGAACAAAGGAATGGCGGCGCAGCGCGCGTACATCTGCCGGCGCTGTGTCGTGGCCGGCCATAGAGGAAATGAATATAACAAGTATTCCGTGTGGCCGGCCGTCGCGCGCGCTTCGTTTCCCGCGTCCCGCACTACCCCCTCCGTTCGCCTCACTTTTAGTAACGCATTTACCAGCTTACTCCCCAAGTCAAGCGTGCCTAATGAAGTTTTACTTCAAAAACCTATGATTACCTTCCCGAGGAAACCAGTTGCGCCTGTAATAAAGATGGACTTGCCCGCGTAGAACTCAGCAACAGAATCGTAGTCGGCAGTTTCTGTAGCTGACTGTACTGGAGGGTTCATTGCTTGTCTGTTATTAGGTATTTCAGTAATATCTGAAATAATGATTTATTTTTATGTACAGGGTAGCCAAATAAGAACGATACAACTTATTTTAACCACCGACCCAAGCGAGGGGTGTTATGTATGCATAATTATAAAAAAAACTGGAATTTTTTATTTATTTGTTTAAGTAAACACAACACATTTTATTATAGAAAACATACAGAATAAACAATTGAGCACAAAGGTACTGCTCGTCTTTTATCGTATTTTGCTGCTTACCCTAGGGTATGTAGGGTATGCAGCATACCCTACATACCCTAGGGTACTGTACATACACCCACAATATGGATAATCACCATTGATTTATTACACATACAAACACATAACACACCGAACCTTTCAAACGCATGTTTTAAATCTATAGATATAATAAAATCAATAAATTAAATTAAATTAAATTCATTTATTAATTGTGACTACAGAGGCCCACATGTTAGTAAAAACTTAACAAAACTACGGGTTAGTATTTAAAATAAATTGAACAACACACAAACATTTAATTTTATGAACGACAAGGTTGCCCTTGTCGCACCAACACATTAACAAAATGCTTCAATATAGGAGCATCATGTTGCTCAGATAAAGCTTTCAGAACGCTATTGGAACTGCTACGCATTCTGGTTAGTAAGGATACGGTCTTTTTCCTTATTACAGCATAAAAATCATTTGTTTGCGCTTCTGCGAACATGCCGGACGCACTACAGTATCGTGGCAGCCCCAGCAGCATCCTGAAACTTATTATATTGAACACGCAGGACGTCTAGAGCTTTACGAGTATAGTTGACCCACAGGCTGCCCGTGTAGAAGTTCTGGCAGTAAGCAGTAAACAACGTTATTTTTGTTTCCCTACTACAGCGGGCGAACCTGTGCGCCAACATATTACACTTTGCTGCTAGCGTCCTGCGCTCACGTTCCATGTCTACCTGATCCTTAAGGTTCTCAGTGACATAATGACCAAGGTATTTAAACTGAGCAACTCTTCTCATCGGCTCCCCGTTGAGTGTCACTACAGGGTCGTAGGAAATCTGCTTACCAGGAACCTTAAAAATCAGGTATTCACTCTTTTTTACATTATATGTTAGGCCGTGTCTGGCTGCATATTCTTCGCATGTTATTAGCATATCTCTAACTGAGCCGGCCGTTGGTCCCAGCAGCATCATATCATCTGCATAGCTAATGTTGTTAATACTAACATTGTCGATTTTGCATCCGACAGGTTTGCTGCTGAGTCCATCGATAAGATCGTTTAAGTACAGGTTGAAGAGCTTGGGCGAGCTTAGCCCCCCCTGCCTTACCCCGCACTCCAACCTGTACGTGTCAGAAAGGATATCACCCCAACGAACATTGTTCACCTGATTTAGGTACCAGTATTGGAACAGGCACAACAACTCCTGAGGTACACCCACTTCCCTAAGCTTCTCCCAAAGGACATCATAAGACACTACGTCAAAAGCCTTTGAGAGATCAAGGAAGCAGGCATACACTGGAGTACGTCTATCTATATAGTATTGGACGGTCTGCTTTAGACAGAGTATAGCGCTTTCAGTAGATAGTTTGGGCTTAAACCCAAACTGTGCGTCATGAATATGCAGCCACTTGTCCAGCTGTTTGTCAAGCAGACCGTCCAACACCTTAACAATAACGGTGGCCAAAGAAATGGGTCTGTAGTTTGCCTTATCCGATATATCGCCAGTTTTGTTTTTTAGTATCGGCACCACTATTGTCTTCAGCATATCTAAAGGGAGATATGAGTGGCTAAGACATAGTGAGTAAAATAAAGCTAGTACCCTAGGTAGTAGATGTTCAACACTGAGACCGTCATGACCAGGAGACTTGCCTCCGGTCATTTTTATTATAATTTCCTTGACTTCTTTTGCCGAAAATCGCATTGGTTCCTGATCATGACAGTTCTCAACATCGACCTCACCTCTACCCGGACCCAGTGGTGACGATACTTTAAATTGCTCTTTGAACAGGTCGGTTATCTCTTTTGGCGATCTACATTCCCCAACACTCACAGGGCGACTCGCCTTACATTTAACATTTAACTTTATGCCTCCGTTATTTTCGTGCCCGATTTTGTTTAGGTCAATGATATTTAGTAAAGATACGTTATACGCTCACAAAACAAACGAAAATAATGTTCCCTATGCAGCGGCGGGACACAAACATATTTTTTCTCTTTTACATTTCACTACGCATTTCATTTACACATTACATACAACGGTATTTTGAAGACTTACGGCCAAAATTAATATCCTATCTATCCATCATTTGCCCTACTAGAGATAGAATTTTGACATAAACTCCATACATTTTATGTCAAATTTCTATCTCTAGTATGGTAAATCGTGAATAGATAGGATATTAATTGGATGCTGATAAGCAATAGTATGTCAACCTACACGGAAGCCATTTCGAGTAAATCGTGTTTCAAAATTACGGCGCCAATTTAATTAGTTTGTTCAAGGATTTGCTGCAAATATTGATGATATGCAGTCATTATATCATAATATAAGTTTTGATCAAATTTCTCCCATTAAACTTGTAAAATCTGTTATATTCATTCCAAAAACCGTTAAATTTGATATTACAAAATGCGCCAGCAAACATTTTATTTGAATATATATTTCAAGTTTTATAACACATTATTGCTAAACTGAAAACAATTAATTTAAATTCAATTTGATTAATGTCAAGTACCTTAACCCTATATTGATAAACGTATTATTAAGATAAAAATTGTAATGTTAAGGTGTTATCAATAAAAGCCATGATTTTTTACAACATAAAAATATTTATTTTCCTCTTAAAAACGTAACAAATTAGGAACCATCGAGCGTTATTGGCTATTCAATCTTCAAGATTTACTTTGAATACTTACCTACCTACATCATAATCAACATTATCTAAATTAAAACAGTATTTAAAAATCAAAATAAAACTACCTACAACAAAATAATCTCGTTTCGTTCGACTGGATACACTGTCAACGTTAACGGCGAGAACATCTCATATCTCCGTTTTGCCGATGACATCGTTGTAATGGCTGAGTCGTTGGAACACCTGGGCGAAATGCTGCACAGCTTAAACGGAGCATCTCGGCGTGTTGGTCTCGGCATGAATCTGGACAAGGCTAAAGTCATGTTCAATTCAATATATAAAATAAAAAATAAATAAATAAAAATAAAAATCATTTAATTCAGACCTTCAATATATGCATGTCATGCCGAGGCCAATATTCGTCGAAGGGTCGGCACTCGAAGTCGTAACGGAATACGTCTACCTAGGGCAGATAATTCAGCTTGGTAGACAAAACTTCAAGAAAGAAGCCGAAAGAAGGTTCTAGTTAGTCTGGGTAGCATTTGACAAACTTCGCCGAGTCTTCTCGTCGCATATACCGCAAAGTTTGAAGACAATGGTCTTAAACCAGTACGTCCAGCCTGTCATGACTTACGGTGCCGAGACGTGGACACTGACAGTTGGGCTAGTCTACAAATTCAAAGTCGCTCAGTGAGCTATGGAGCAAGCTATGCTTGAAGTTTCTTTTAAGGATAAAATCCATAACGAGATTATCCGGAGAAGAACCGGATTGACCGACATATCTTGTAGGATCAGTAAGCTGAAGTGGCAGTGGGCTGGCCGTGTCTTTCGAAGGGCTGTTGGCTGCTGGAGCAGACTAACCCTTCAGTGGAGACCGCGAATCGGCAAACGCAGCGTAGGGCGACCCCCGTCAGATGGACCGACGACCTGAAGAACGTGGCTGAACGTGACTGGATGCGGAAGGCAGAGAACCGAGTGTTGTGGCGCAACTTGGCAGAGGCCTATGTCCAGCAGTGGACTGCGATAGGCTGAGTTGATGATGAATCAGACCACTCATTGGGCTCGGACTGAATAGTTGCTGTATGATGAATAAACTCAATGATCGACGAATGAGCTAGTGTTGTATTATCAGCCATAACACTAGAAACTCCAATAAATGCAGAGTATTCTCAAAGTCCAGATCTTGAGCAGAAATATAAATATTCGGAAGGTGTGTTTCTGCTGGCCGAACTTCTGGAAACTCCTCATTGAGACTGCTATTTGACGGAACCATACACCTCTTTTCTTCTACATCGTGGCTAATAACCTCACACTGAAATTCCTCGTGAGGAGGAGGACGCGACGCATGGCTTTCCTCGTGAGGTATTACATGATCCACAAGCATGGCTTCTTGATCTTGGCGGTGGCATTCTGAAAATAATTTAAAAAAATAAGTCACGACTTGCTAAATGAGGGTATGTGCCAAAATGGAACGACGTGCGATTTGGACGTGCTTCTGACTAAACCCTTAGACTTCATCAGAATAATTTCGAGAACCTCAAGATTTGAAAGAATGTATGTCTGTCTACCCTGTTTGCGGATACTTACAGTCATGAACCTGTTTATTGTATTAATTCCCTCATTCGACTTATTTCAAAAACGTTTCAAGTCATTTAACATACTATTGAAATAAACGAACGAACAAGTGAACGAGATTTTTTTGTAGCAATAACGTGTCAAGCTTTATAAAACTTTTACAAGCGCTAGTCAATAGTAGAATGTTTGTTAAGCAATAACCTGTTAATCAAAAATATTACATTTTGCTGAAATTAGGTAGTTAAGATAAGTAATATTACCCACGGTAAGTATGTAAAACGTATTTGAATGTAATTTTAAACAGTATTCTGTCATAAAAAAGCGTTGTTTTAATCATTTTACCGGTAAAATGACCTCTAAACTTGTATAGCTAAAATAAATATAATTATGTAATATTTTGACTTACCTTTGATGATCTTATATTCCCCAAGGCTTCTACTGCGTTTTCCATGTAGTATTCGTGGCTAGTAGTCTTGTGAGGCCCATTTTATACGTAAAATTTTAATTAAATATGGACTAATGTTGTTTACACAGCCGAAAAAGGATAATACTAATTATGAAATAACCGATCATGTCCCATAACTTCTTTTGACTTTAAACAGATGGCGCCTAGGGTCATGAAACAATGTTTCAAGTGCCTAAACATCTTATTGCAAAAAATTTTACCCTTCAAGAACTAATTTCGTGTCAACCTTTTTGTACTAATTTTTGGTATAAAAACCATTCAATCAGGTTAAAACCCTATTGAAAAACGTTCTTTGTCAGCCAAAGAAGCGTACTGCATCATTAACTAAATGTTCGAATTTTTGTGGGTTGACACATTATTGCTTATCAGCATCCAATTTTGCCCATTAATCGACACGAACACGCGGCTAGCGGGAGAACGGTATATATGTATCGTTTACTTGTGCGAGACTGACTGAGGCTATGAGGCGATATTTAGCTCCTTTTGTACGCTTCATTTTATTTCATGTACTTACAATAAATTTGATTCAAAGCTATTTTTATTAAATATACTGGCAGACACAAAAATGCTTTTACCTACCAAAATAATAGAATATTGAATGTTTAATGCTTTCTATGAAAATAATTTGAATTAATATAACGAACTTAATCTAAAATAATTATTTGGTATACTGAATCAAAAAGTACGAGTCACAGTATTCTTTGAATTTTTTTTTCATCATTTTGTTGCACTTATTTCGTTGTATTGCAGATAAGAAAATAACTGTCTGTAGTTGAAACACTTTTTTAACAATAATTAAATTATAACAATAGAAAACATGCCAAATCTAAGTAGTTTCTACCATTCTGTGTTCCTACCTAATCACAACCTAAATCACAGCTTCTGTTTAGTAAAAAAATTGTATTAAAATAGTAAAATGTAACTTTTTTTTTATAGTTTCGGATGGCGAAACGAGCAAAAGGCCCACCTAATATTAAGCGGTTACCTTTGCCCATAACAACTGCAATACAAATACAACCTAGGCTTTTGCCTAAATGGTACCGCAAGTCGGTTCACCAAACTGAGACATGAAGATGGAAAGTCTCATGTGATTGTAATTTCACCGGCACCCGTACCCTTCAGACCGAAACACAGCAATGCAAGCATCACTATTTGGCGGAGAAGTAGGAACGGTGGTAGTACTTCCCCGGACGAGCTCTTTCACAATGGAGCTCTACTACTACTAATAGTAGGAACTTTTAAGTAGGTAACTTTAAAACACAATATAAACAAAAATACCTGTATACCAATATTCTGTTTTTTCTCTCTTGTCTTATTTAGTAAACAATCTTGGCACGTCTATTTATTCAAATAACTACTGATAAAATACAATTACTAGTTCTGCACATGTTAAAAAATTAAAAAATGTTATTTAGTGAGTGAAATTGTTAACATAATGTATTTTAATAATTATTATTGACGAATTGCAATAAAAAGACATGCCAAGATTGTTTACTAAATAAGACAAGTAAGAAAAAACAGAGATTACAAACGTAATCTCTGACTGTCTCTGTTTTGTCGTAATTTAAACAAATTGCAACAAAATATAATGATCGTAAACATGCAAAATCTCATTACTATCTACTCAAAGTAAAATATTATAAACATCCTAATTTTAATAGAGAAGATGGATGGCAGCTACCACCTGTGTGGAACCCAGTCCTAACAATAATCAAGTCCCAAACAGCACGCAACACTGTAAAAGATAATGATATTGTGAGTAATTACTGCGTGCATCGAAACGGTTTTAATTAATAATATTGTAAATGTATTTTTTTTATCTTATCTCTTCTCATGGGTGTCGTAAAAGGCGACTAAGGGATTCACCAGAGGATGGGCAGCAGCGTTCTCTGAGTATTTAACCAACCAACTGCGATCGCCAACCCGCCTGCCAAGCGTGGCGATTATGGGATACCCCCCCCCCTTAATTGGGGGAGGCCTATGTCCAGTAGTGGACGTCTTTCGACTGAAATTATGATGATGATTTTTTTTAGAAATGTCTGTAAAGACGCTTGTTATCTTAGTCTACCTGCGACCACGAAATGCTGCAAAGCTTTCGAAACGTCAGGAAAACCAATTTAAATAATATACGCGATATAATCCAGTTAAACTTTGTTTTATTAAAATATTATAAATCATTGTTTTTACTTCACAACGATCACATACATGCAAAATCTAGTTCTTATGTAATAAATACCTAAATCACAGTTTTTGTTTAATCAAAAAAAAAATGTAAGTAATAAATAAGTTTACTATAGTTTAAACAACTTTAAAACAATTTCTACAAAAATATACCTGCCTACGTTTAAAATTCAACAAAATAATAACAATTTTAAACATGCAAAATCATCTACTTTTTACCTACTTACTAATTTAACTGTCTGTGTTTATATTGCTCCCTCCCTTTGGGGGAGGCCTTTGTCCAGCAGTGGACGATTTTCGGCTGAAATGATGATGATGATGATGATGATGTGCTTATATTATACAAAATCACAGTTTTTGCTAATTCACAACAAATGGACGGATTTTTTCCACAAAAGTGATACTTGAAGCTAGCTCTTTTTTCATATTCCAAGGTCAGCTTGGCAATTATTTTGTTAATCATAATGAATTATGCACCGTTCGCTGCTTCCGTGCGGTGTAAATTTTTTAGCAACTCTTAAATATTATTTAATTTAGCATTTTAATTTACGTATTCTTTTGTTTTACCATTACGAGTTTATTACCAACCTATAATAAATCATAACTGTATAATTTACATACCTAAACGTAAAAAAAAAAACAAACAATTTTGTTATCAACGGTAATTAGTTTTTTTTTAAAATAATATTGGATCGCGAAACGAGCTAAAGGCCCAGCGGTTACCTTTGCCCATAACAACTGCAATATCCACCTAGGCTGTTGCCTAAATGGTACCGCAAGTCGGTTCGCCAAACTGAGAAATGAAGATGGAAAGTCTCATGTGATTGTAATTCACCGGCACCCCCGTACCCTTCAGACCGAAACACAGCAATGCAAGCATCACTATTTGGCGGAGAAGTAGGCACGGTCAGCACTGTGGTAGTACTTCCCCGGACGAGCTCGTTTACAAAGAAGCTCTACTACTACTAGTACACACGGCTACACATCAAGCTGTACATTTCCAGTATAAGCTGACCTCGCGTTTCAAAGAAAACCTATACAATGCGAGGTCAGCTTATACTGGAAATGTCTCACAACTGACAAAAAAATTGATATAAAATCGATTCAAATCGGGTGCAAAAAGAACAGGAAACCGGGGGCATAACGAACGGACCCGCTTGTATATCGGTCGACCATTTGACAATTTTTTAAGTGAGTAGTTATAACCTATGGGCGGTACCACCGTGCCCTAGCTAACTATGATTTTTGATGCAAATGGGCTCTATAAAACCAATTTCAAGGAATAGGTCGAATTCCAAACCACGCTGTATATTAGTAAGAAGAAAGATTAGGATTTTTAGGATTAGTTATTTTAGTTAGGTAGTTAGAAGAAAGATTAGGATTTTTTATTTACTGTGGGTAGGTACACACGGCTACACATCAAGCTATACATTTCCAGTATAAGCTGACCTGGCATTGTGTAGGCTTTCCGTACAATGCGAGATTGTACGGTAGATTAAAATATTTTTTTGAAATATCTGTAAAGACGATTATCATCTTAGTCTACCTGCGACCACGAAATGCTGCAAAGCTTTCGAAACGTCAGGGAAACCAATTTAAATAATATTCGCGATTTAATCCGGTTAAACTTTGTTTTATTATAAAAACGATGATATTGCTCAAGTTATAAAATAATTAAAAAATACCTGAGAGGACCAGTCGCTTTGACTAGATGTGGCCACTGTCGACAGCAAGTTAACAATGCCACTAATTCCCAGAAATATTTAAATTATATCAACATTATCTAATATTCATGAACCGATGAAAAAGATACACATAACATAAAGCTTGTGTTACACGGTGAGCAACCAGCCCCCCACCAAGATAACCTTGTTGGTTTCTAATCAGGTAGACAGTGGTTTGTCACCAAATTTTGTTTGACCTTACAACGCCCTTAGCGGACGGGCGTGCGTTGGCGACTGCGGTCGTCCACACAGATGCCGAGAGTCCAACTCTTGAGAAACCCAACACGATGCAGCAGCGGCTGCCAGGGGGATCGGTGGCGGGGTCCCCCAGCTGTACCCTGAGCCAAGGCCCGAGCTCCCCCCTGGGGACGCCCTCACGATGTCGCAACCGGAGATAATATCATCACGCGAGACCCTATGCTCTAGAGTAGTTCCTAGGAGCAGGCTTAACCGCCACTGTGTTAGGATTAGGTAGTAGGTCTTCGCCCTCGCCGGCGAGGCTTGCCGCTTAACGGCGATTCGCGAAACGCCTCACCCACCCGATATACCGAAAGTGCGCCACTTTCGAGAAAACTATTCCCTATTCAGCAACGGCTGCCAGGGGGACATAGCGGCGGGGTCTCCCCGCAATGCCCCAGTAAGCCGAGGTCCGAGCCCTCACTTGGGGGCCGCCCTTATGCCCATGCAGGCATGCCCCTTAAGCGCGATTTTAGTTTATAAGTTAGGTTTAGGGAAAAATTTCGGCGGATGGAGTCCCTAACGGGATTCTCCGCCACCCGGTTAAGCAGTTAGGGTACCTATTTTGGGTATCGATCTGCGAGAGTCCATTAAAAAAAAAAAGTTGGCGACTGCGGTGGGTTCCCACCGTTGTGCACTAGGCTGTGTACACGCTTGTCGCCAACGACGCGAACGCAGTTGCGTCACTCATAGAGTACATTATGATATATATGTCACAATAGGCTTCATTCTTGAGCTTAGATCAACAATGTATTATCACAATCTAAGAAACTCTAGCTCTGCTCTTTCCTACCAGTCGTCCAACGGACACGTCTAGACAGAGCAATCGTGCGGGGTGTAAGGGGCGAGAGAGGGGCGGGTGCAAACCCCAGCTGCCATACATCTCGCTTGGGACACGGCATTAAAGGTTGACGAATTTTGTTGCTAAGTATTTTGTTTTAAATGGTTCATATTCTGGGGTGCTGGATTACGAATACAACATCTGCTTTGACATCCAAGATGGCGGACGCGATTTTATATATAAAATTAATACGGGTATCGTTCTTGAGATTTTCGGGGGTGAAGATTAACGAGTATAACATCTATTTCGAGATTCAAGATGGCAGACGCGACTTTTTAAGTTTAATCAATATGGGTATCGTTTTCGAGTTTTCTCAGGATGCAGATTACTAATATTACATTTATTTTGAGATCCATGATGGCGGACGCGACTTTTTAAATAAAAACAATATGGGTATCGTTTTCGAGGTTTTCGGGGGTGCTGATTACGAATATAACATCTATTCTAAAATACAAGATGGCAGACGTGACTATTCAAATAAAATCAACATGAGTATCATTTTCGAGGTTTTCGAGGGTGCTGATTACGAATATAACATTATTTTGAGATCCAAGATGGCGTACGTGATTTTAAAATAAAAACAATATGGCCATCAGAAGTTTTGACCATTTATTTCTCTAGAGTGAGCTTGATGAGTCAAGCCCTTTCATTTGAGTACCAACACGATGGGTGTAAGACCTATAGTTTAGGAGATATGGCTATCAGAAGATTTCACCATTTATTTCTCTAGAGCTCATCAAGCCCTTTCATTTAAGTACCAACACGATGGGTCTAAAAGCTCAAGTTTAGGATATATACGGGTCAACACAATGGGTCTAGGTGCTTTAGTTTAGGAGCAATAATAATTATGGCCATCAGAAGTTCAGTCCAGTTTAGTCCAGTTCAGTTCAGTTAAATTCAGTTCAGTCCAATTAAGTTGGGTCCAGTCCAGTTCAGATCAGTCTAGCTCAGTTCAGTCTAGTTCAGTTTAGTTCAGTCAGTTTCAATCAAGTTCAATCAGTTTCAGTCAAGTTCAGTCAGTTTCAGTCAAGTTGAGTCAAGCTGACTCGAGTTTAGTCGAGTTGAGTCTAGATGAGTCAAGTTGAGTCGAGTTGAGTCCAGTTATGTCGAGTGGAGTCGAGGTGAGTCAAACTGAGTCAATTTCAATTAAGTCCAATCAAGTTCATTCAAGTTCAATCCAGTCCAGTCAACTTTAGTTCAGTTCAGTTCAGTCTAGTTCAGTCCAGTTCAGTCCAGTTCAGTTCAGTCCAGTCCAGTTCAGTTCAGTCCAATTCAGTTCAGTCTAGTTAATTTCAGTCCAGTTCAGTTCATTTCAGTTCAGTCCAGTTCCATCCATCGTACATTTCTACCTGCGCTTGCAAAGGCGTAGAAGCTTCGTATCTGTCGGGCGCTACCCGACGCACGCCACGATTTTTTATTTATTTCTTTCTTTCTTAAAACCCATACCAGTTTATAAGTCTAATCATCAGCTTTCAAACAAAAAATGTTTCATCAAAATCGGTCGAGTAGTTTTAGCGTGATGCTCGAACAAACAAACAAACAGACATTTAAAGTTTTATAATATTTATGATAGGTAATAAATAAAATGTTTATATTTATTATTGTTACCAATAGGCGAATACGGAACAAAGTAAAATAATAAACTGAAAATAAATGTGACAACCCTGCGGTATGACGTAATGTCTAGACGGAAGCGGCATTTTCCGAAACTTCAAAGGCGTTGGACCACTGGTAGTTTTACTTACGATGTGGTATTATTGTTGATCGAAGTTCTTGAGTGACGCGCCAGAGCGCAGCCTATCTATGAGCCATTGGAACGTGGACGGAGCGTTTTTTTTCGGTAACCACCGAAAAATGCCATTTTGTCTCTGTCACACTCACGGACGGACACATTCAAAAATCGACTCCTCGTATCTTAAGTAGTCATGATGCAATTGCGTTTGGTAGACTGCACTAACTCATCTATATCTATAAGTGGCACCGGGTACACATCGGTTTTCAACATTGCGTAAAGTTTTCGGTAATCTACGCAAAAACTAACTAACATTTTACAAACAAGAGAAACCCGCAGCAATGGTCCGAATCATTAATAACTCTACTACACAAAAAAGGCAATAAAGGTGATCTCAGTAATTATAGAATAGTAATTATAGGGTCTTATGTCTAACATTTATAAAATATGCTCAAAAATTATATTAAATAGACTTATGGTGACTCTCGACATGAATCTGGACAAGACTAAACTCATGTTCAATATGCATGTCATGCCGAGGCCAATATTCGTCGAAGGGTCGGCCCTCAACTTCGAGAAAGAAGCCGACGGAAGGATCTGTTTGGGCTGGGCGGCATTTGCCAAACTTCGCCGAGTTTTCTCGTCGCCTATACCGCAAAGTTTGAAGACAAAGGTCTTGAACCAGTGCGTCCTGCCTGTCATGACTTACGGTGCCGAGACGTGGACACTGACAGTTGGGCTAGTCCACAAATTCTAGGTCGCTCAGCGGGCTATGGAGCGAGCTATACTCGGAGTTTCTTTGAACGATAAAATCCGTAACGAGATTATCCGAGGGGACTGGATGCGGAAGGCAGAGGACCGAGTGTTGTGGAGCAATTTGGGAGAGGCCTATGTCCAGCAGTGGACTGTGATAGGCTGAGTTGATAGTGACTCTAGATGAGAAACAACCACGAAAGCAAGCACTATTTCAGCAGGTATATAGCTCGTGGAGAAAGGTTGAGGAGTGGACTGTATATAGTTATTTAAAATTCAAAAAAATACTATGATACCTAATTTGGATCCTTGTCTAGTTAAAAGTAATCCCAATTCTACCTACCTTAAGCTCCTCCCGTATCCTGGATCAGATCAGGCTTGAAAAAAAAGAAAAGAAAGAAAAATTATTTACTGTCACAATTAATGACGCGCAACAGCAGCTCCAAGAGGCAATTCACTGCCACGTGGATGGAAGTTAAGTACTTCAATAATATATATAATAATTTAATAATTAATCTGGTCTTCTAGAAGTGTTTTTCAGGACACAAATCTTGGCGCACACGAGAGTTATTGAATGTTCGCTTTGATACGATCAGCGGTGCTATTCACAAACATTCGAAAAGTTTCCGTTTCCGAAGTGATATTTGACCGGCAAACGAAATAAAACGACCACTTTCTGCAACCACGAACGCTGCCAAGCATTTGAAACGTCTGGAAAACCAATTTTAATAATAATACACGATGTAATCCGGCTAAACTTTTTTTTAAACGATTCGAAAACCGAACGGATTCGGAAACGCAATGCGAAATTTACGGAAACTCTTCCGAGAACCATTTGTTGTCGGAAAGCGCTCAATGTAAAATTAAAGAACTATGAATAGCGTTTCCGAATCTGGAGGTCTACTCGCGTTTTACGAACGACAAACGAAGTACGAACTTACGTTCCGACTGATACCTACACAATAAAGATCGGCACATAAAAAAGGCACAATAAATATAAACTATGGTTCATAGTCGTATAAAATTGATCGGAGATCAGAGAAACAAACGTCAAAAGACGATCATCGCATGCGATATGGAAACGATGGTTGACCGGAGTAGCAAATTGTGCGATGATTCGTACGATTTATCGAATATCGTCAAACGGGAGTAGACCCCCTGTTCGATTCTCAAATCATTTTGTTTCATATTAAAACCAGTTTAACCGGATTACATCGTGTATTATTATTAAAATTGGTTTTGGTTTCAAGCCGACAAACGTGACTGACGGAATTCAACACCGCGCTTCCGACGTCACCAAGCATTGTCGGCGCCTTTTGTTTTCATTACCTAACATCGGTGGGGACGGACATAAATATTAATTACCCATATTCATTTTAATTGTACTTAAAATATTTAAACAATTTGTGAATTCAAATTATTAAATCTATTAACCGAAAAAGGATTATTCACTGAAGTTTCCCGACACACACACACATATATCATGTTACAATAGAATAATAAAAATAATAATGAATATTTTTGGGACATTTTTACACAGCACCATCTAGTCCCAAACTAAGCAGAGCACAAGCTATGGGTACTAGACAATGGATATTATACTTATATACGTGGGACACTCAGAAAGTTTTGCGAAACTAAAAAAAATTGTTCTATACGTACATATATTTTTATCAAATCTTTTCAAAGTACTTTCCACCAGCCTCTATACAAAGATTCATGCGCCTAAACCAGTTTTCAAAACACTTTTTCCAGTCCGCCGCAGACACCTCGTTTACAGCCTGCTCGAACGCAGCCAGCGCATCTTCCGGCGACGAAAATTGTATCCCTTTGAGCTGATTTTTTATTTTTGGGAATAAAAAGAAGTCACACGGTGCTAGATCAGGGCTGTAAGGAGGGTGACCCAGGAGTTCGACTGGCGTGCTGTCCAGGAAGTCCCTCGTTTTGAGTGCGGTGTGCGCAGGTGCATTGTCGTGGTGGAGCAGTAGCCCGCGGAGCCCTGTGTTTGGTCGCTTGTTGCTTATAACAGAGAAAACTTCTGGCAAACATTTGGTAGTATACCATTCGGCATTAATGCTTCTTTGATCCCGTAAGGGAATTGATACCAAGTGGCCAGTCAAATTAAAAAAGCTAGCGATCAAAATCTTACCCCCGCTTCTAGATCGCTTCACTTTGGTAGGCGTTGGCTCATTTTGAAACACCCAAACAGTCGACTGGCGCTTGGTTTCTGGGTCGTATTGATAAATCCAGGACTCATCACCTGTAACGATGTCGTAAACACGCCGAGACAAGCCTGCTTCAAATTTGTTAAGCATATCACGGCACCATTCCACCCGGGCCTGCTTCTGAGCATCGGTGAGGTTGTGCGGCACCCAGCGTGATACTATCCTCCTCACGCGAAGATGGCTGTGTAGAATCTCGTGAACGCTTCCCGATCCAATCTTCAATATGTGTTGAATCTCCTGATATGTAATTCGCCTATTGTCTTGGATTAAATTTTTCACTGCTAGCACGTTTTCTTCGGTAACAGCCGTCAAAGGGCGACCGCTTCTTTCGTCATCCCCCAAAGTTGGTCGACCGCGCTTGAATTCGTTATACCAACGATACACGGTTGCCTTGGAAGGGCCTTCATCCATGAATGCCATTTGAAGTCTATCGTACGATTCATCCGGTTTCAGGCGACACTTGAAATCGTATAAAATCATAGCTCTAAAATGTTCCCGGCGCAGATCCATATTTCAGTGAGACACAATACTTTGAATTAACTCGCAAAAAATGTGGAGGGAAATTTTGAAATTGGAACTTACTTATTTTTACTTATAAATAATCATATTTTCGAAAAACATTATAACTGGCCAGTCTCCCATATATAAAAACTTTTTTTCGCAATACTTTCTGAGGGGCCTGGTACTTGTTTTTTTTTTGTAAATACATACTTCTAATAAATAAGAAACACCCAGACCAACACAAACACTTATGTTCATCACACAAATATTTGTGTCCTGTGGGAATCGAACGACCTCGTGATCAGCAGTACGAACCTCGAACCATTAAAATACGTGATTACAAAAACATTATCACTTTAGAATTTTAAAAAATACAATATTTGCTATTCAAAATACGTAGGTATTGTTGTAACTTTTAACATATTTATTTAAATCCTACATTTAATTTTATGAAGAAAAAACCCAGTGGTAAAAATATTTTATTTCTATACAACAAAACGAAAAAATATTCATTCATGGTCACATCATTATAAAAATCATTTGTTCAAAATCTTGCAAATAAAAAAGACGTGTGGCACTCGGAGAATGCCGTGGTAAAGCTATTGCATAGCATTTTTTATGTAAATACAAAGAGGAGGTTCCCTAACGCCGAAACTCTAGCCTGCTTAGAGTCACCAGATTGCGGGGTGAAGAGGGGGATTACGCATGCGCAGTAACGCCGATACAACCAATGCCACCTAAAGGCGATTTGCAGAACTAAAGAGACAAGCGTGATATTTCAAAAAGTCATTTAAAGTTCTGCTATTCATCGATAGATGGCAAAACTAAAAAGTATCACCGCTGTTCCGGTCGGAGTGGGGGGTGTTAGGTTATTTTCGTTACGGAATTTCTGGATTCGGTCTCCATGCTCAAGGCCCGCGATAGAAGCTATGTAATAGCTTAAGCGCAGTAACGCCAAAGTAGTAAAAGCAGGCGGGGCTCCGGTCCTGAAGGAGCTACAGAGTCTGTTTAGTGCCGTCATCCAACAAGGCTCTACACCGGAGGCATGGAGCGGGAGTGCGGTGGTACTGTTCTTCAAAAAAGGGGATAAAACCCTACTGAAGAACTACAGACCCATCTCACTCCTGAGTCATGTATACAAGCTGTTCTCGAGGGTCATCACGAATCGTCTCGCCGGAAGACTCGACGAATTCCAGCCACCAGAACAAGCTGGGTTTCGAAAAGGCTACAGCACCATAGACCACATCCATACTGTTCGGCAGATCATACAGAAGACTGAAGAGTACAATCAGCCGCTGTGTATGGCATTCGTGGACTACGAGAAGGCCTTCGACTCTATCGAAACTTGGGCAGTTCTGGATGCTCTTCAGCGATGTCACATTGATGAGCAGTATATAGAGATGCTGAGATGCCTATACAACGCTGCTACCATGACTGTTCAGCTCCAGGACCAAAAGACGAAGCCAATCCAACTGCGCAGAGGGGTGAGACAAGGGGATGTAATATCCCCGAAATTGTTCACTAACGCGTTGGAGGACGTCTTCAAGACACCGGACTGGACTGGACAGGGTATCAACGTGAACGGCGAGAACATCTCACATCTCCGTTTTGCCGATGACATCGTTGTAATGGCTGAGTCGCTGGAACAACTGGGCGAAATGCTGCACAGCTTAAACGGAGCTTCTCGACGTGTCGGTCTCGGCATGAATCTGGACAAGACTAAAGTCATGTTCAATATGCATGTCATGCCGAGGCCAATATTCGTCGAAGGGTCGGCACTCGAAGTTGTAACAGAATATGTCTACCTAGGGCAGGCAATTCAGCTTGGTAGACACAACTTCGAGAAAGAAGCCAACAGAAGGATCCGTCTGGGCTGGGCAGCATTTGACAAACTTCGCCGAGTCTTCTCGTCGCCTATACCGCAAAGTTTGAAGACAAAAGTCTTCAACCAGTGCGTCCTGCCTGTCATGACTTACGGTGCCGAGACGTGGACACTGACAGTTGGGCTAGTCTACAAGTTTAAAGTCGCTCAGCGAGCTATGGAGCGAGCTATGCTTGGAGTTTCTTTGAAGGATAAAATCCGAAACGAGATTATCCGGAGAAGAACCGGAGTGACCGACATAGCTTGTAGAATCAGTAAGCTGAAGTGGCAGTGGGCTGGCCATGTCTGTCGAAGGACCGATGACCGTTTTTTTTTTTTTTTTTTTTCATGTATGTACACCGATTACTCCGAGATTTGTGGGCTGATTTACGTGGTTGTTTTTTTATTTGGTGGAGAAAGTCCGCGCGGTGGTCCCATATAAATTTTATTGACTTAGGTTGAGTAGTTTTTTAATCAGCTTCAATTGGACGTTCGGAAGAACATGAGCGAGACCTTTGCCCAGCAGTGGGATAGCAAAGGTTAATAAAAAAAAAATCTCAAATTGGTTATATAAACATTTATAAATCAACCCTCGCAATTTTCAACTAAAAAGTATGAAATAAAAACTTTTTAACAAAAACCCGCCGAATACATAACCTCCTCCTTTTTTTGAAGTCGGTTAAAAAATAAAACCGACTTCAAAAACCTTAACTAAAAAGTAAAAAATAATCATTGTATGTATTTTAAAATCTTAACATAAACCAAAATTTTGAAGGCGGTGCGTGATTGACCCTTTGCGTCATGTAATGTACAGTCGCGACTGTACATTACATGACGCAAAGTCGTGCGCAATATCTATAGTAAAAACAGTTTATGTGAACGTACATGAAAATCACGCGCCGCCTTCAAAATTTTGGTTTATGTTAAGATTTTAAAATACATACAATGATTATTTTTTACTTTTTAGTTAAGGTTTTTGAAGTCGGTTTTATTTTTTGTTAAAAAGTTTTTTATTATTTGTCGTGATAGACACCATAGTAACAAATTTCAACTGGTTATATATTACCGTTACAAATATACAGCCCTGTGACAGACAGACTGACGGACGGTCGAACAGCGTAGCGAGAGTAAGGGTCCCGTTAGCACCCTTTGGGTACGGAAGGAGATATGGCCATCAGAAGATTTGACCATTTATTTGTCTAAAGCTCATCGAGTTCTTTTATTTGAGTACCAACACGATGGGTCTTTGACATATGGTTTAGAAGATATGGCCATCTGAAGTTTTACACTGAGCTAATATGTACTACGTACTAGAGAAGGCACCTCGAACAAAATGTTTGTAGCACGTTTTAGAGCTCCTGCACTCTCACTCGCTTAACCACGCTCGCGCCGCGCGTTTTCCGCGGCCAGCAAGTTGTGCAATTTTTTTTTTCCTGATGTCTGCTCCAGTACGTAGTACATACTACCTCAATGATTTTAACCATTTATTTATGTAGAGCGAATGGAGCCCTTTCATTTGAGTACCAACACGATAGGTCTAAGACCTGTAGTTTAGGAGATATAACCATCAGAATTTTAACCATTTACTTGTCTAGAGCTCATCGAGCCCTTTTATTTGAGTAGCAACAAGATGGGTCTAAGACCTATTGTTTAGGAGATATGGCCAAATTATTGTTCTGTCTGTTGATTACCAACTATTGTTTAATAATCCTACATTATAGGTACCTACATTATTCTTGATGTTAGGATAAGAAAACGAATAAATCAAACAAATTATATTCGAATATCCAATTTAATTATTGCAGTCAACTCTGAACATCTACCTTTGTAAAATATAATTATATTTAAGATCACTGCTCATAAAATTAAAGACTTTGCTTGCTGGTAAGCTCGTTAGATTTACATACATACATACATATTATCACGACTGTTTCCCATTGGGGTAGGCAGAGACTATGGATTTCCACCTGCTACGATCCTGACACACCTCTTTCGCTTCATATACGTCCATTAACCTCGTCATGCATGCTCGTCGGTTTAGAGAACTCTTAACCTAGCATTTTTTGAGAACGTATGCGATTTGATCGCGATACGTTCGCCGAGGTCGTCCCCTTCCAACTCTTTCATCCACACTCGCTTCGTATACTTGTTTCGTCAATCTCCTCTCGTCCATCCTCTCTATTTGTCCAAACCATCTTAACATACCTTTCTCAATCTTTGTCACTTCTTTCACTCCACAACGCTCGCCTATCACGTTATTCCTTACTTTATCTCTCAAAGTTACACCACACATACTTCTCAAAGCTCTCATTTCTACTGAATTTATTCTGATTTCATGTTTCTTCTGCCATACCCAACTTTCACTACCATACATAAGTGTGATTCACAATTATATTATTACACTAATTAATAACTTAAATCCAACGACGTCCATAAATAGACACGCGATCTCATATACGCAGCATGTTCCAAATTAAGTGAACTGACTAATTGAATTAAGTCATACAATTAAATCAAGACAGCTGTCAAGTGAACTAATGACAGATGACAGTGTGGTTCCCGAACCATAACTCGGGTAACCATGTCGTTCTTCTAAACAGCGCATCCAGTACGTAGTACATATATCGATGCTTAAATCTAAACATTCTTTGTCATCATAAATCGTTCGATTCCTCCGAGGTATATTTTGATATATTCATCCCAGCTGATATCTGACGGGTTGCAGGGGAACACATATCTGTCGTCAGCTAACAGCGAGCTATGCAGCGCGCGCGCACCGTCCGCCTTCATCTCCCAGGAGTTGGACGTGAAGAAGGTGAGGAGATTCCGACCGAAGACCACTCTGGACTGGATTTTCATGTACCTAGAGATGAAATGATCGTAATGAGATGTGGCAGTTTTATTATAGGTAAACAAAACTGAATGCATGTGATCAATAATGAGTTGGATAATATGAATATGTTGTTGCTAGCTGATTTCTTGTGGCAATCAATAATATTTCTATCTTTCTTTCTATTTGTTTTTTATTATTAAAAGAGGAACAACAAACAGCTACATTATGTAATATAACTAATTATATGTATAACTTATGTAAATAAATAATAATGTAGCCCACAGCGCTGTTCACAGATTACCATAAAGTGTATAAAGCTTTAAGTCGCTAGGAAATGAGCTGTACATGCAAGACAGCTGTTATTATTATAAAAATATTAACCTAGAAGTGTCTCATATAAAAGGCTTCGAAACCTTTTATAAGTACCTATTATCCATTATTATTACCATAAATACGAAAGTAACACTGTCTGTCTGTTTGTTACATCATCACGACTAAACCACGAAACCGATCGTAATGAAATTTGGCGAAGAGGTAGCCTGGGACCTAGAAAAGGACATAGGCTACTTTTAATCCGGAAGTCCGAATAATATCCTGGTTAGCAACTAATAACCTTCGCAGCTTCTTACAACATAACATAACATAACATCACGCCTGTATTTTCCCCGAAGGGGTAGGCAGAGGTGTATAGTACACCCACATTTCGCCAGTTATGTTATTATAGTCCCATGTAATAGGGGGCGAGCCTATTGCCATTAACCGGGCACAAATCCATACTCCGGGCTGCTACTGAGAATTTCCTAATGGAAAAACCCAATAACACTTTGCCAGACCCGGGAATCAAACCCAGGACCCCACGCTCAGCAGTCGCGCTTGCGACCACTAGACCAACGGGGCAGTTCTTACAAATGTATTGAAAACAAAATTCATACAATGTTCATAATAAAAAGCATACCTATCGTCCAATTTTAAATATCACATAATAATATAAGAGTGAAAATCATAAAAAGCTACATAAACTAAATTTGTATAGGTATTATACTGCATGTAAAGAATGTTTGTACTAAATTACGATTAAAGTAAGCAGCAAGTCTGGAAGACTAGATTTGGTAATTATTAATTGGATATTTTTTATACTTAAAAAAGTACTTGATCCTCATACACGTTTGATGTGTGTACATCACAGATAAATTACATCTGAGACACACATGTTTTTTTTTTTGAACTCGTTTAATATTTGTGTTAAAAAGTTATTATATGAAGATTTATGTGATGAGTGGTTATAAAAATAACTTTGGCCACATACTTTGGTTGTTTCCCCTTGGCACGTAGAAAGAGGTCTGCTGTGTACGCAGGCACAGTTTGTAGCCAAAATGTAAGAAAAGACAGCAAGAAATTATTGCTGACAAATGCTAGCGACATGTGCGAGCCGAAATCTAAAAATCAGAAAGAAATCAAAGTCACTTATCTAGAAATGGAACCACAATAAGAAATGTACATATCAATATATCTACAAGATGGTTACGCTATGAAGGCATTAATACAGTATGTAACAAAAACCCTGTTGTTCCTGTGCGCTACGTTATCAGAATCGATATTCATACGTAAGGACACAAGTGACACAACTCAATTGGAAAAAGTATGGAAAAACTCGTCAATAAAAATAACTAATTAATATTTAATTTGAAGAGTTTTTCTAAATGAATTGTTTCCTTATGTATTACGGGTTTTTGTTACATACTGTATAAAACGCTATGACGGAGCGCTGGCTATGTGCTACGCAACGCCAATTACGCACTTGTAGCAGATGGCTGACCCATTTGATCCCTTTGACCCTAATCGAGTATTAGAGTCGAGTCAATTTAACTAATTTAAAAATATTTTGATTTTGTAGTTATTAGCCGATTGGCCAAGTTACGTCTACAAGGCATCGTCCTAATACAAAACGACTACGCGCCCAACGCGACGCAAGCTCGCGCTCGAATGTTGTTCGTGACATCGCGTTGTAACGATGTATGACAAGATAATCATCACCATCATCATTTCAGCCGAAAGACGTCCACTGCTGGACATAGACCTCCCCCAAACATATGTTGGGGGGATATGCCATAATCGCCACGCTTGGCAGGCGGGTTGGCGATCGCAGTTGGTTGGTTCCCTTAGTCGCCTTTTACGACACCCATGAGAAGATAAAGGATGTTGCAATTCTTTACGGCCGGCACCACACGGAACAAATGACAAGATAATGCGATATCATAAACAAAATGCTCGAACAAAATGACCGGAGCATTGAAGCGTAATGTAACGTGTAAGCAAGTGAATACGACAGATGTCAGTACAGTGAGTTATAGTGAGAGCTCCGAATGTTACCTTACGATAAAATGCTGCGGTCAGTCTCCAGCTTAAGGCGTTGTCTTAATTCAAAGCGACTACGTAACCATCGCAAGCTCGCGCAAATTTTGTTCGCGCATATTGCTCGTGATATGACATTATCGCGCGGTTATCGCGCGGTTATCGCGCGAATGCTAATTAGGACACCTGTTCAACATCTGTACGTTTGAATACGGGCTCGCACGTACAAAATTCGTGCGAACTTGCAAAGGTCGCCTTGTATTAAGACAACGCCTTAAGAATGTCTCAAATAATATTAAACTTACCAAATTCGTCCTTAATTCTTTTCACGTATTTAAAGAGATATTTCAGTGTAAGAGGATTACAGGAACTCGTGCAGCTGTTGTATACAGTAACATTGTCTGAACTGGAATAAGATATGTGCTTAATTTAAAAATAAATTATCTCGCGATAACAACCACAATTTTTCTCCAGATTGTTGTAATAGGTATTATGTTAAAATAGCGTATTTATATTATATGAATGCTTGAAATTACCTTAGCCGCTTATTCCGACAATCACTTTTATTCAATGTCTTGGCTAGCCTTTTTCCATTTACCGCCCTGACTTTATGTGATTTGTGAAACATACCTATTGCACCTCGCAGCAGCCACAATAGAGAGATTGGCCACGTAATCTACTGGTATTATATCCAATACATTGTTAGCATCACCGAGTATGACTCTATTAGCTCCCTTTAGAATCGCTGTGATGATTCCGGTGGCACCAGACCAATTATCCACCCATCCTGCTAGAGGCTCTTGTAGCGATGCTGATACTGAAAATTATAAAAAGCACTTTCTTATCCATTATTATATTTATTATAGACGGGGCCTGATTGACTACAGAGGCTCAATAGGCTGAAACTTGGGGGAACTGAAAATGTAATTTTATTTACTTAAAATGTGACTTATACTAATTACTATTATCAATAAATGACTATGAACTATGAACGAAGACCCAGAGGGCAATATCCGGGTGGAGTCCGAGCTAATCAAAAAGATAGGCAGAAGACAAAAAGATCAGCAGTGAATTTTTATAGGCCAATGGAAAGGCAAATATGATTCGGTATAGGAGCGAATTTCTGCGCAGAAAGGTCTACAAGTCGCGTGACGTTGCCCTAATTCAGGCGTTGTCATAAAAAAAACGCGACTACGCGACCATCGAACGCTCGGGCGAATTTTTTTCAAGCATTTTGTTTGTGACATCGCATTATCTTGTCATTATCGTGAAAACGCGATCTCACGAACAGAATTCGCGCAGGATTGCGATGGTCCCGTAGTCGCATTGTACTAGGACAACGCCTTACACGATATGTGTGGCGACATCGCGCGGCTTATGCCTTGTCGCTGCATCGCGTTCAATCCAAGGACAAAAGTCACTGAGTTTCTGAGTTTAGACGACATGATATGATATAATCGACTGCCGATTCTATCACGTCGCCCGTATTTTTTTGTGGACGAAAAAGTTCGTGTCGCATGACTACACACGTTATCTTTAGACACATGTCGCGGGACAATGGTCAGTTAATAGTCCTTATTATCCCTGTATTTATCAAAGTCTGTTTGTCTTTCGGGCTAATTAAACAGAAATGTACCTATCGTAAACATGGCATGCTTCTTTTTATCTGAGCATTGTAATTTATTTATTTAATTCTTTATGCACAACAGGGTACAAAGGCGGTCTAAATTGGTCTGGAAAGCTACGGCCCAAGGATGCTTATTATGAAAAAACCAACCAAGTGCGAGTCGGACTCGCGCAGTAAGGGTTCCGTACCTCTCAACGACCTAATACCCCATAAAAACTGTTTAAATTTACGAGACTATATCAAAAGACATCAACGGACGTACGCGAAATGTGAGTTTTTGCATCTCTATCTTACGTAGGTACCACCACAAATGTCAATGTTTGTCTTATTTTTAGTATTTTTTGCTAAACTACATAATATGCACTACAATCCGACCAAATTTGATGCTGGTATATATTACCGTTTTGCAGATAGAGCAGGAACAAAAACGTTGAAAAAAATGCATGTTTTTTGAGGTTTCCTTAGGGGACCCCCTTTGGTTTTAGACTTTTTTTTTATTTTAGTATTTGTCGTGATACACCTCTTAGCAACACATATTCTGATAAAATTTCAACCGGTTACCTATTACCGTTCAAAAGATACAGCCTTGTGACAGACAGACGGACGGACGGACGGACGGACAGCGTAGCGAGAGTAATACCCCCGTTTGGCACCCTTCGGGTACGGAACCCTAAAAATGCACTACAGTGGTTCACCTCAAACACTTGACGCACGCGGTGCATCGTGTCAACCGTTTGAGAGAGACCTATGCCATGACCAAATTTGGAAGAGTTGCTTAGTGGAACTAAAAAATACTCCATCCTTTTCCTTCGACAATGTTTTTTTTATAACACTTAGATGAGGACAAACGAGCAAACGGGTCACCTGATGGTAAGCAATCTCTGCCACCCATGGACATTGGACATCCGCAACACCAGGGTAGTCGCCGATATGCGTTGCCGACCTTTTAAAAAGTCATGCTCTTATAATAAAACAAAGTTTAACCGGATTAAATCGCGTATATTATTTAAAGTGGTTTCCCTGACGTTTCGAAAGCTTTGCAGCATTTCGTGGTCGCAGGTAGACTAAGATGACAAGCATCGTTACAAATATTTCTAAAAAATTATTTTAATCTACCGTACAATATTATTAATTAAAATCGTTTCGATGCACGCAGTAATCACTCACAATATCATTATCTTTTACAGTGTTGCGTGCTGTTTGGGACTTGATTATTTTTAGGACTGGGTTCCAAACAGGTAGTAGCTGCCAACCATCTTCTCTATTAAAATTAGGATATTTTTTAATTTCAATAGCCTCACGGAGCATTCTAGGTACATATCGGTTTTCCTTCGCCAGAACTTGTGGTTTATCAAATCGAAGAAAATGGTTGGGTTTGTCTAGGGCATGTTCACACACTGTAGACTTTGTGGAGCGTCTGTTCTTGACGTCAGCTATATGTTCTTTAATTCTAGTGGCTATACTACGCTTTGTTTGCCCTATGTATGATAACCCACAATCACAATCAATCTTGTAGACCCCTGCATCTTGTAAGGGAATGTGACACTTCACCGGTCTGAGGAGTTGGCTGATCTTTCTTTGGGGCTTGAAATAGGTTTTGATAGAAGCACGCTTCAAGATATGACCAATTCTGTCGGTGACCCCTTTGATGAATGGTAGAACAGCAGGTCGACGATCAACTGTGCTGGGTTTCAGGCGGCGTTTGCGATGGGGATGTGGAGCTTGCAAGTTATTATGCTTGAGAACATGCTTCACATGGTAAAGTTCCCCTGCCAGGTGGTCGGCATCGCAGATGCGGTGTGCTCTCTGTAACAAAGATTTGGCCACGGTAGCTAACTGACAAGGATGGTGGTGAGATTCACCGTTCAAGTACCTGGCTGTATGGGTAGGCTTTCTATACACTGTATGACTAACAGAATGATCAGGATTATGGATAAGTTGTATATCAAGAAAAGCTAAGGATTTGTTTGGATTTCCATAATCCTGATCATTCTGTTAGTCATACAGTGTTTATAAAGCCTACCCATACAGCCAGGTACTTGAACGGTGAATCAATCAATTTGTTTTTAACAGGAGGAGGTTCTCAATTCGACGCGTATATATATATTCTTAGCGACAGCTTTAATATTTTATTAAAAAAAACAAATGAAACGACAAAAGATTATTTTTAATCTCAGATCAAAACAAAATATAAGGTTAGTATGAATTTAAATAAGTCGACAAGGATTCTATCTAACTAGTGAACGCTGCGCGTGCCGGATCGAAAGTCAGCTCTCCGTCGTACGCGCGCCTCCCACTATAGTTCGCCATGATGTCTGCATTGCGTCAGCTAGCCACGCCCATCGCTCTCTTCTTCATTGCAGTTTGCCGCTAATACGGCCTCTCCTGACAAGTGAACGTCCACGTTCACCTGGTTGTTGGCAGCATGTACAGCATCAACCACCGCAGAGGTTCCAGCCCGAGGGTCTTCGCTAGGACTATCTTCATTAGACACTCCGTAGTCAGACTTCAGCTGAGATTGAAAACAAAAGCAATTTGTAATTATTGGTTTAGGAAGAGTACACCTTTAAATTTGAACAGTACAATCATATAAAAGCAGTTAGAACAGCACAAGTACACATACAGGCGGTTAATTCACAAAATACTGTTTTGGTGTAGCATTCCAATGTATAAGTGCGCAGTGTCAGTTGTTGAGCTAAGTTATTGCGTACGAACGACATGACCAAGTTAACATGTCGATGTGTGATATGAGAGTATAGTAGAGTTGACATGGCCAAGTTATCATGCCAAACAGCCACGACATGACCCAGTTAGCATGTCGGAAACGTTAGTTTACATGACACAGTTAACATGTAAACACAAGTACGATATGACCCAGTTAGCATATCCGTTACAGGCACAACATGACTCAGTTAACATGTCGGCAACGTCAGTTTATGTGACACAGTTAACACATAAACACAAGCATGATGTGACACAGTTAACACATCTGCTATACGCACAACATGACTCAGTTAACATGTCGGCAACGTCAGTTTATGTGACACAGTTAACACATAAACACAAGCATTATGTGACACAGTTAACACATCTGCTATAGGCACAACATGACACGGTTAACAAAGAATGTCCCCGCAAGTAGCAAATAAAAACAATGAAATTAACTTTTAAAGAATGCTGTATGAGACTCAGGAGACCATTCTCCGCGCCACGCCACCATATATTCGGCAGCAGCACTAGTGGTTTTGCCACAGGGGCCTGCAAACAGCCTAACTCGTAGCGATTAAGGGGCAATACTTTTATTACACGGTATGGTCATTTTCACAGTGCACCTCGAGAGTAATGTGGTGGATTTGACAACACATATCAGTTGCCCAATTGCGAAAGTGAGTGCATTCGAACATACGACCGTGATCGCAAATAATCAGTTTAGGTGTCCCGAACAGGGGAGAGAGCGTTCGTCTTTACTCGAGTCAGTTAAAAGTCTTGTCGTTTTATTGCATACTACAGTAAACAACATCTCAAGTAGGCATCGAAACTAATGAAAACAAGCTTGAAGCTATTTGACTCTGAAAGTATACCTAAAACATCAACATGATACTGTTAAACGGGGAATCGGGTTTAACCCATGAAGATATCGGTTGAAACCTTTTGGGCGAGACAAATCAAACAATGCCCAATATTTATTTATTTTGCACAAGTCCGTAACCCGGGAAACCAGAAGTGCCGTAGTATTAGATCTATTATTTTGTTAAAGCCAATGTGATCAAGTTGATCGTGAAAATTACTGAATAAATAGAGTCCGTGTCCTTTATGTACGAAACGAAGTAACCTGGACTTTTGACCAACGGGAGTATTGTAAAACAATAAATCATGGACTTCATAATGTGACTGATCTGGTTCATTGTTATGGAGCCTATCCATTACAGACAAGTGTCCTTATCGGTGGACTGTGGTATCTGTGCCCAACTTTTTGGCTTAATATAACGGCGGGAGTGGTCAGCCCATCCTAATAACTGTCTAACCTGCTTAACATTTGTGGGTACAGATGAGTAGACCAAGGCATACACCTTTCTGTCACTCGGCCTCACCTGACCTTGGTTATTTTTACGGTCCAGGTACTCGACCTATGTAGCCACAAATGAACTTTTCTTTAACCGAAAACCCTGAAGCTGTTAACATGACTTCGCGTAGATCTAACAAAGCTTCATCTACTGAATTTGACTATCTTTGATGATATTTAATAATTTCACGTACCTGCTAATATAATCTTCTCGTCAAGAGAAAGCTCGTATGGTCTATAGTAAAGCGGCGTATTGTTTGTCAGTTCAATGTGCACGCTACCCGTACTAACAGTTGACAAGGCAGTGCCAATTATCAAATTATTTTTAAATTCAGTAAGGACTGACAACAGCTTTTCACGTTGAGCACCCTAAGTGGTGTGCTAATAGACGGTTGCTCACTGAACTGCACATACAACACTGTTCGCATAAGTGAACTTAAATATCAAAATGAATCAGACGTTGTTTATTGATTTTTGTATACGCAAACGCCTTCTCGATTAAAAACATCCGTTCCTATGATCACGGGCACATTCAAACAGGTTGCAGATACAACAAGAAAATCAAATTCCCAAGAAATATCATCAAATTCGATTATTAACATAACGTGACTAGTCGATTCTAGGTTTTGACTACCTATGCCTCGCAAAAATGGATATGTCGGTATTTGGTGACAGTTAAAATGTTAAAGTATTTCCGCAGATATTAAAGAAACGTGAGGCCCGCTATCTGTCAACACATCAGTAGGCACACTATATTACTGCAGTTACAACAACGTTAAGAACTACCATAAACCTAACTCGCGATAAAAGTTTACTTTTTATTTACGTTTCCAAACGTTGCTTAGCAAAATATACGCTTACGTCACGACTAGAATTTTTGCAAAAAGAACATGTTTTAACCGATTTCGCACTGGAGCTAGTATTGTCACTGTTTATGTTATCGGTTTTTGATGAATTATTGTCCGTGGGACGCTTAGAACATGATCTTTGAACATGACCTACTTCACCGCAAGAAAAACATTTTATGCTTCTTGAACCGTTATCAAATGGTCTGTAAGGTTCTCACAACGTAAATTCCTCCCGAACGAGACTTCAGTATCTAAACTGAATGCAGGTTGACACTTGTCTTGCAAGTTCAGCCAAACACAACGGCCGGTTTTTTAATCGACCAATGCGCGGCTTGCCCTATATTTTAACATACTGACACCGGGACATTTTCTAACGTTAAAACCCTTGACAACGATCCTAGAAAGCGATTTAACTGAATTAAAAATACATCGACTGGGTCGTTGGCAGCTTATTCAACGCTTTCAACAATCGTTTCGGAAGCGTTGGAAAGTCGAATATTTGCAATCTCTGACTCAACGGGCCAAATGGACCAAGCATTGCAAGCCTTTGGCCGTAGATTCTGTTGTTTTAATCAAAAGCGAAAATACTATCCCATTACATTGGCCTATTGCTCGAGTAGTTGAATTGCACCCTGGCCCAGACGGAGTGGTGCGTGTAGCTACTATTCGTACAGCTAATGGCTCGCTCTTCAAGCGATCATTAACGAAACTTTGTCCGTTACCCACCAGCATAGATTAAACTCGTTTATATACCAGTTCAATTATTTTAGCAAGTAGGTTATTAGTAAAAATCGTAACATAGGATTATCGCAGTAATCGTTTTATTTATCTTTATTAATCGGAAAATACAAGCATGTATTTTGGTAGGCGGGATGTAAGGTTCTCACAACGTAAATTCCTCCCGAACGAGACTTCAGTATCTAAACTGAATGCAGGTTGAAACTTGTCTTGCAAGTTCAGCCAAACACAACGGCCGGTTTTTTAATCGACCAATGCGCGGCTTGCCCTATCACGCGATGTGTGTACTATGCCTTAAGTTATTATAGTGACCGCCACCCGACCGAACAATAGAGGCAGTACACCACGCAGTACACTAGAAGCACTCTCGTCGCGAGCGCGTATTACGCCACCTGATCGGCTGTGTTCACAAGAAACTTTTATAACGTGTGTGTGCCAGAGATCGCCGGCGCCGGTAGAAGATTAACCCTGAGCAGCAGACAGCAGCCCCACCAGGTAAGTCGTGCATTGTATTGTGCTTGTTGCGAACGATGCGAACATGCTGTCAACCTGTTCATAACCACGTACAAGTGAAATCATCGTAATTGTCTCTTTTCACTTGACCCCAATGTGCGTAATTTGATTTGCGCACATGGTCGTTTCCGCAGATTTCGATTAACACGAACGTTACGCACAGAATCATGGGAGGTACTTGGTTTTAAATAAATTGAAAAGAATTCTAAATCTTATGGCAGTAATTTGGAATTAGTCGCAGTTGCACGAATCTGAGGGTCCGTTACGCCACGTATAACAATTGAAACTATTAACTTATCGGACAGACCTTAAGACAGTTTGCAATTCTAGACAAGCACTCGTTGTCGTCCCATAACGTTTATATCACGAGCCCTATCAACTTCATTGCATCAGGAATCGATATAATTCACACTCTGGTCAAAGTTCGAGATATAGAAATGGTTAGATCTTACTTGGGATAGTGCACTTAACGCTCCGATGATCCTGTCTGTAGCGTCGAGAGTCGACGCCGTAGCTCCACTGCCACTCGTACTCGCATGGGACTCTGGCGGTGGAGGCGGCGATGGTGACGGTCTCGAGGCGGCACATACGGCTGTGCTCGTGGCCACCACAGCACCAGCGCTCACCTCATGCCCGGCCCCAGTGCCAGCAAATGGTGGCTTCGTACCACGTGCAGCGTTCACATCAGCGTTGCTTTCTTGGTCAGTTAAACGAGCCAGAATCATCTGAAGTTGATCTTTGAGATCTGGCGCATCACTGTTTCGTTTCTACCGACATTACTCCTAGTTACACTTTTCTTTTTTTTTTCAGGCATTTTCAAAAAGTTTCAGGATAACCAAAAATATTAATAGAGAATGGATAGGACTAGAGTCCTATCCCACTTCTGATCTTAGCGACAGCTTTAATATTTTATTAAAAAAAAACAAATAAAACGACAAAAGATTATTTTTAATCTCAGATCAAAACAAAATATAAGGTAAGTATGAATTTAAATAAGTCGACAAGGATTCTATCTAACTAGTGAACGCTGCGCGTGCCGGATCGAAAGTGAGCTCTCCGTCGTACGCGCGCCTCCCACTATAGTTCGCCATGATGTCTGCATTGCGTCAGCTAGCCACGCCCATCGCTCCCTTCTTCATTGCAGTTTGCCGCTAATAATATATATTTTTATATCATCATCATCATCATCATTTCAGCCGAAATACATCCACTGCTGGACATAGACCTCCCCCAAGCATCGCCACAACGACCGTTCCTGCGCCTTCCGCATCCAGCGGATTCCCGCGACCTTCACCAGGTCGTCGGTCCACCTTGTGGGGGGCCTACCCACCTTGCACCTTCCATTACGCGGTCGCCACTTCAGAACTTTACTGCCCCATCGGCCATCTGTTCTGCGAGCAATGTGCCCCGCCCACTGCCACTTAAGTTTGGCAATTCTTCGGGCTATGTCGGTTACTTTCGTTCTCCAACGAATCTCCTCATTTCTGAACCTTCTTATCAGGCCCATTGTGAGCGACCACGTTTCAGTGCCGTATCTAATTACTGGAAACACACACTGGTCAAAGACTTTCGTCTTGAGACACTGCAGTATTAAAAAAAACATCGAATTGCTATAATTAACACATTATTAATTAAACTTGACCGCTTTCTTAATAACTGCATTCGAGTCGTTTTGACCATGTGTCTGAGTATCGTTTGCTTCTAAAATGGTTGCCTATCCGCCAACGTAGGCATATGAGGGCATTAACTACTCTATTCTCTTTACTTTTCTCTCCCAATTCTCCTTCTTACTTAACTTCCTCATTTTCAGTTTCTATGTACAAGTCACACTAAATATCTGCACTCCACTAATAATCGTCTTCTCCAATGTCCTTCTTACCGCTCTGACTTCGTTCACTCTACGTTCTTCGTGAAATCTATCTTATTATGGAATGCGCTTCCTCTTGAAATCAGGATGGCTAACAGTCGGCTCGCCTTTAAAATCAAGTTAATGAAATATTTCCGTGAAAACAATTTAGCAGATTCAGCTCGACTTTGATTTATCTTGATGTTATATATTTATAGTTATATATGTAGGTATGTATAATATGTAGATTTTATTATATGTATAATGTACATACAAAGTTATTAATCTATTTTTATTATATGTTATTATAAGTCCGTAGTACGAAACATATTTTACTACTTTACTGGTGCATCTACCTTATTCTTTGTCTCTGCATTAAAGGTTGTCTGGTAGAGAACGCCTATGGCGTTAAGACCGCATTTGTACCCAGTTGTGCATAAATAAATAAATAAATTATACAATAATTGGTGTGAGTCCGAGTATAAATTAATATTTTAATGTTATAAGCTATGGAAAGCTGTCGTCAAAAAAGCGTAAAGAAATTGCTGGCAGCACTAGCGCTCCCATATATTCGATAGCCGCTCTGATTAATAAACATAAAAAAAAATCGATTTTATGCTCAAATACCAGGTATCGATCGATTCGATTGGCAACACTGAATTTGACAAATTGACATTAGGATCAGTGTCATGTTTCACACTCAAGTACTACATGAATAGTTTATCCATCTCTCTATTTCATAAGTGAAACTGACGTGAAAGAAAGAGCTAGCTTGTAACAGTATTATGCTAAGAAATCTTTTTCGTCAGTACTGAACTCTGAACTGTCTCGTTCATGTTCCATTATAAGCAAAACATTTTTATGCTATAGAAATCACAATTTTAATATAATATTTTTTGAATGAATGAATTATAAATGAGTAGTAATTTAGTTTTATTTATAGAAAATAATTCATGTAAAGTGTTATGTGCGTATTTTGTTTAAATATATTCAAAAATAAATCATGTAAAGTTAGTGAGTTTTGTGAAAAACGGAATGGTTAAGAGGGAAGGATTTGCCATGGCGTTACTGATAACTGTCGATTTTCTGTTTTCGGATTGCCGCTTTTTGTTATTGAAACAACGTATCTAGCTATATCTGGGGTTGGAGTAAATCTCCGATACACTCAAATCATGGCTATCAGATGTGTAATTAATTTCGGCCGATAGTGGTGATAGATCGTTCAGAGCGCCGCACAATGATTGTTGATGTTATTGTCCCGCATGACGAGAATCTCATGAAGGCCGAGAAGGATACAGAAATCAGATACCTTGACTTGGCACATGAGGTTGTCGACATGTGGGATGTTGACTCAGCAGTCATTGTGTCGATTGTTGTTACGGCCAATGGCTTAATAGCCAAGAGCCTCGATCTACATCTTAGGAGGCTCGCGTTGGGCAGCTGGGTCAAGGGCTTGATACAGAAAGCGGTACTCCTGGATACGGCGCGTATCGTCAGGAAGTTCCTCTCTCTGAGGCTCTGACCACCGGTGGTTTGGACCCTGTTCCCGATGCCGGTGGGCTACTATTTTTTATATTTTTTAATGTTTTTTTATATTTTTTTATAGAAATATTAAAAAATGTTAATAATATGTATATAAATGAATAAAGGGATACTAATAATACTAGTTTTCTTATGGTAGTTAGTTACTAGTACATAATTATTCAACGTTAGTTTTTGTTTACGCAATTTGAGATTTAATTTGATATTGTTCAGAATCATGAGGAGAATTGGTTGGGATAGTTTTTATACCATCCAACTTTGGCGCCACTGATAAATAAAAGACGTGCTTCCTAATTGGCGTTTAATGCGAGACTAAAGGAGGTACATACAACATTCGTTATAATACTTATAATATACAACAGTTATATTTTAAACGATTTTTTTAATACTCTATTTGGTTATTTTGTGTGGTTCTGCTCGATTACTTTCCGTGCACCAGGTAGCTCCCTCAGAGAGTTTTATCAGAGGGTAGGCCCCTATTTCTATAGTAGACCCTATACAACATTTTTCACTTTATCCGGTAACTTACAGTAGCTCTAAAAGCATGTAACTTTGTGATCTAGAAAAAAAATACTAGTCAAAGTCAAGGTATATAATAAAACAAACAAGTTTAACCGGATTACATCGCGTATATTATAACAAACTATCATTAAAAAACTTTTTAACAAAAAATTTAACCGATGAAGGTTCAATTTTTTGTTAAAAAGTTTTATTTTTCATTTTTTTGTGGTTAAAATCTAACTCCAGGTCTCCATTATGTCGTAGTGTCTAGAACTATATTTATGTGTGTCAAGTTTCAACAGAATCGGTTAACAGGTAAGAATTCAGTGGGTGAACAAACACTCATCCCCTGTTTTACTACCCTTAGGGGTGGATTTAGATTTTTAAATTTAAATGGGACCAACTTCGAGGTATACCCTATCCATTAAAAAAAGAATCATCAAAATCGGACCACTCTGCAAAAAGTTATGCGTGGTCATACATAAAAAAAAATATATATATATACGCGTCGAATTGAGAACCTCCTCCTTTTTTTCGTCGGTTAATTAATCATAAAGAGGAAATATCAACCTACTATTTAATATTTATTCTCTAATTTTACAAACTATAGCCAATACTTGTCGACTAACGGCCAAAATTAATATCCAATCTATCGACGATTTACCCTACTAGAGATAGAAATTTGACATATAGAGCTTACGTCAAATTCCTATCTCTAGTAGGGCAAATCGTGGATAGATTGGATATTAATTTTGGCCCTTAATCCTTAAGTTGTCCATAAATGGTGCCACCACGGTAAGTATATAATAAAACAAACAAGTTTACATCGCGTATATTATTTAAATTGGTTTTACTGACGTTAAAGTTTTTATTTCGAATAATCATTTACAAGCACTTTCAAAACGTGAATTATGAATCTAGTTGCGCGGTTTCAAAAAGTTGGTCCTATGGAGAAGAGCCGGCAAGAAACTCCATGGGTAGGTCACAGAAATAGTAAAAAATATAGACGAAGTGTTGCGAACAATCATAGTGAAGCCACAAAAAACTATGCGCCTTCGTCTACCTTCTACAACCAGCGCTCACGCACACACCATGCACCTGCAAACCATTTTGTCTGGGATATTATGCTCTCATTTCCTTTAGCAAGATCTCGGTCATTTCTATTAATTTTAAAGATAAGGGAAGTATCGTCACCGTACAAAATAATATCCGACAGTACGGACATCATATAGGTCATTTATTATATACTAAGAAAAGAAAAGGGCCTAAAATTGAACCCTGGGGAACACCCATTTTAGACTAGAGACCCCGTGATGTTACACCATTAATACCAACTTTTTGTTGATTCCACGACAGCTAGGACCAAACAAGCTCCGAGGACCGTCCTTGTATTCCGTAGTGACTTAGTTTGCGGATAAGTGTACTATGATCAACGTAGTCAAAAGCCTTGGAGAGATCACAGAAGTTGCCGATCACATCCTGTGAGCCCTCCCAAGCTTCTAAAATGTGAGACATTAACTTGGCGCCTGCGTCAGCCGTTGACCTACCTTTCGTAAAGCCAAACTGTTGAGCGTGTAGAAATGTGACGTCTGTTGAAATGTGACATAATTTGTTCAAGCATAAGCTTTTCGAAATCTTTTCGAAGAACAGAAATGGGTGTATAATTAGAAGGATTACCTTTGAACCCTGATTTGAAAATTGGAATGGTTTTGCTGTTTCATGAAATCAGGGAAAATCCCTGTCTCGATACATTGATTAAATATACACACAGATACATTGATATACACACAAATACACAGATACATTGATACCAATCGATTGTCCTCGTGATTCTGAAAAAACTAGTTTCCCAAATAGCGTAAACAAAAAAGTTTTCAGTACCTACCGATTTTCTACCTAGTGAGCAACTATTTATACTGACTGATTGTGATGGCCAATTGCCAAGTTCAAGTTTCCTCACCGCACGTAGTAAATAAATTGAAACAAATCAATCAACTAAATCATATACAAACTAAGTAGTGTCTACGTGTTAAGGGGCAAAGCTTGGGTTTAAATAAAAGGCATGTAGGCTCTTTACCACTAAGAGCACTTTTAATATTTCAGATTAATGATTAGTATTATTCAACAATTATCATATCATCATTATTATTATGCACGACTGTGAATTCATTCGAATTATTTGACTAAGTAAATCATTTAAATGACCAACCAAAACTTTGACTCGACTTTGCTAAAGTCAACTGGATCACTAGGGCACCTAATTCGAACGATTTCATTCGAGTCTCGGACGAATTTTTTATTCGTCCAAGATTCGAGTTGAACTCAAGTTTTTCTACTTTGCTCAAGTGCTTCGTAACTAAGTGGTAACTAACTGTCGTGTCTTATAGCGACGACCAGTGTCAATTAAATTTAATATTATTCACATGCATTCACATGCTGTTATTATGAATCATCGCTTGAAAGTCGATTTTCGCGCGCTGCCGCCGTCCGGCCGTGCCCCGCTGCCGCCGCCGTCGCGTCGCGTTACGTCAGTGTGCGTATTGGTGCTTATATACATAATACCTATCACAAACTGTGGTGTGCGTTCCGTTAACTCAGCTATGAACTCTACTACAAGTTTCGCCTCTTATCGTAGTATTCGTAGTGCTTATATCCACTTTGGCAACATTGGTTGTGTTAGTGTCTGTGCTGTTTTGTGATTTGTGAATTCGTCGCCAAAATTAAGCCAAAACATTATCTTGACGATATCAAAAACACTGTTAATGAAATGACACAATCACTGTCTTTGTATTTAACATTGGATTACAATTCAGTTCAAAAGTGAGTATGTTCTAAAATGTTATACCTATGTACCTAATCTAATCTATCCACGAATTGCCATACTAGAGATAGGAATTTGACATAAGCTCCATACAAAATATGTCAAATTTCTATCTGGTAGGGTAAATCGTGGATAGATAGGATATTAATTTTGGCTGTAAGAGTAGATTGTTTTATGATAACGGGTGGCGAATGAAACGATTTTCGTTTCACAAGCTTAATAAATTAAATTACTTAGCTAGTTTGGTGTTCCCATTTTGTAAAGTGGTTATCGAGAATGAATGAAATTTCATTGAATAGGTACGTTCAGGCTTAGGACTTGCTGCTGACGAGTTAATTAAGCAGCAATAAGTAATCTGTATTCAAGTTAGTTTCAAAAAAATAGGGGCATTTAGACAATAATGCACAATAAACAAAAAAATTGCTACCTATATTAGCAATCGCGCCTAAAACAAACCATGTTATCTTATCAAACATGTAAATTAAGACTGGGTCGGTCGTCGGACGTCGTCGTCGGTCAAGGCCACGCAACGCAATAGGTAGGTAGACTAGGTAGGTATTTGAAAATATATTTTATGTGAAAACGGCGCGGCGCTGGCGTCCCGACGCCGACGATGGGAGGCGGCGAATTTGCCAACCTTTGATGAATTATTTTTTCCTCTCATAAATCATACAATTCGCTACTGATAAAAAGTTATAAATAATTTTTTTGCTACATTTTTTTACCAAATTAAACCGAACGTTATCATTTAGAAAAATGATAACGTTCGGTTTAATTTGATTAAGAGTTTAAGAGTTTGTCCAAATAAGTTGTGTCTTTACGCATGAATATCGATTCTGATAACGTAGTTCACAGGAACAACAGGATTATTGTTACATATTGTATAAGTTATACATAGGAAGTTTGTCGAATGCAAGTAGAGCCCTGGGGGTCTACTCGCGTTTAAAGAACGACAAACGATTGTTAGCGATATTCCATTTTGAATAATATTATCTGTGGTTTACCGGGAAGACATTTCTAAACTACAAGGGGTGCGTTCACTATTATCGTCCGACGACGGCGGACGACGCCCGGAGCGTTGTTTGGTCGTTCAGTTACTCGGAGTGATCGTCCGGGCGTTCACACCAAACCGTTCAGTATTGTGAGCGGGCGTCGTCGAGCGTACGCACCGGTCACCCCGTGAAATAGTAGGGTAAAAGACGCTCTGCTGTCATGTTGACAGATAAAAGTATGAAATGACAGATAATTTGAGGTTTCGATTGTCATAATTGTCAGTGCTTCATTGTTCTAGTGTCAGTTTCATGAGGTCGCCCGAAGTCGTTCAGTATCTCTGAGAAAATCGTCAATGATCGAGCGATATTCGCACCGGGTGACTTTCACACTGAGTGTGTAATAAGTGAACGTAGCCAAGGAAATGTCAAATATTGATTTGACATTAGCAAAATGGAGGAAAAGTAGAGACTTGGTCTGGTCGTGACGTGACAGAGCGTACCTACGCAACTTATGATTATTGATGAATATACTATTATATTGTAATGAGCATAATAAAGTTTAATAATATAATACAGAACAATGGTAGGTACGAACTTTTGTTCAGACTGATAGGGTTATAATTCTATGCTGAATAATGGTGATAGCGGCTGATAGGTAGGTACTTACACAATTAAGATAAGGAGATAAAAAGACACCATAAACATAGACTATCGTTCATAGTCGTAGGCAATGATATTTAAAAGTACAGATAGGTATGTTACTTGTGCTCGCAATCTGAAGACTCGAAAACCCTAATTAGGACGTTTTTATATTAATCCGTGTCAAGTAAGGCGCTGAAAAAAACTAAAATACCGTCGTAGGTATGTGTACAGAAAGTGTTCCAATTATGACGCGAAAGTAACTTGAAGTAACCAACTTACTTTGTAATCGTTTATATGTATATTGTGCTGCCGCTGCGTACGGAACATTTTTTTCGTTTGTTTTGTTAGGGTATGACATATCTATACTTTTAAATATCATTGGTCGTAGGTGATTGACCGGAGATCAGAAAAACAAACGCCAAAACACCAAAACACGATCATCGAATTCGATATGGGAATGATGGTCGAGAGGAGTAGAAAATTGTGCGATAATTGGTACGAATAATCGGATATCGTCAAACGCGAGTAGACCCCTAGTGACCAGTGACGTATGAAGAACATGCGTATTGCGTGTCCTTGAATTCGGCACTCCTACATGATGTGCCCGGAATTAATAGTAGGTAGTTCTATACATAGTGTAATATACTATAGCATAGCGCCATCGCCATGGCGCCTGTGGCACTGTTACTAACGCAATTTATGAGTATGACGGACCTCTCGTTCGCCCTTACGGCTTACGGGCCGGGCCATAAGGAGCAGTACAAGTGTTGTGCGTAGTAACTTTGACGAACGTATTTGTCGATATCCTAAACAGCATGTTATTGTAATAACTCAAAACCTAAAATTAATTTGTTCAGAATGGTGAGTAGGTAGAATGGTTTACACTATTTGAAAAACAATTACCACGATTGACCACGTCTGTGGTCTAGTGGTTCGAGGACTGCTGATCACGAGTTTCGTTGTTTGGGTTCGATTCCCACAAGACACAAATATTTGTGTGATGAACATAAGTGTTTGTGTTGGTCTGGGTGTTTCTTATGTACCTATTATAAGTATGTATTTACAAAAAAAAAAAGTATATAAGTATTATATCCATCTTCTAGTACCCATAGTACAAGCTCTGCTTAGTTTGGGACTAGATGGTTTTGTGTAAAAATGTCCCAAAAATATTTATTAATATTTATTTTATTATTTATAAATTGAAAAATGGCGGGAAAGTGATTTTTAATTTTTATTTTTTTTAATAGTCTATGTTTATTGATATTAAAACCAGCCAGATATAAACAGTTTAACCAAAGAGATTTTTCTTCATTTTTATGCATACAAAATACGAAAAGACTTTTCCCTGACCTATTATAATTTTAGAGTAGTAGTTAGGTATGTTGATAGGTAAATAATAACAATACTACTTTATTGCAGGCACATAGACCCATATAAAAAGCACAAGAACATCATCCACACAATCATAATAAATTAAATTCAGATAGGGAAAGAAAACAATGCATTAATATTTAAATATCATAGTAACAAAAATTTTCATAATTAAATCAAATAACCAAATCAATCAATTAATACCTACCTATACCACAGATAATATAATACTATACACAGATAATATAATACTATACACAGATAATATAATACCTATACTAATGAGCGGGATAAAATAACTGAAAACCTCTTCACGAATCATTGTACTCATCAGTATGAACAACTTTCACTATGGGCCCAACCCTGAAATCGCAAAAAAAAAACCAGCTGTTCCCTTCATTTGTGTTCACTTAAATCGACAATATGTAGGTAAAGCAGTTTTTTTGGCGATTTCAGGGTGGGCTCAATAGTAAAAATGAGGTTTTCAGTTAATTCAATAACAAGTTGTTTATTATATGCTGTAAAATATAGCTTGATCCCTGTGACATATGTCAAATACGTACAAATAATGTCAAAATATGTTGAAAATGTATGTATTTGACGTGTGTCACCGAGATCAAGCTAAATTTTACAAAGTATAATGACATCGACAGATTCGACAGTCTGTTTAGTCTGTTATCTACCAGAGTGCGCGCATTAGCTAATTATATCGATAAACAACTTACACTAATTGGCCACGCCTAACACCATACTTATTTACTCTTAATTATTACTTAGCTGTTAGCTGCCTACCTGTTTACGATTAATAGCGCTATCTACTTATAGACGTAGAAGTATTATTTAGGTATGTCCAGGGGGTCTAGTATGGGTTCGACACTTACTGATACTTCTATCGAATTCGATGACTTTCATTAATAAATCAGTAGCGCCCCTAGCGGATACGAACTACCTAAGTACCTAGGTAATAATTTATGAATGAAAGTCAATAACCGACACTTCCATCGAATTCGATGATTTCATTAATAAATCAGTAGCGCCCCTAGAAGATACAATCTACTATAGGTTAGTAAGTACCTACTGATTTATTAATGAAAATCATCGAATTTGATTAAGGTATTCGCAATTCTCAAACTTGTAATAGGCCGTTTTGGTAGGTAGCATTATTTTGTTGCTAGGCTAGGCATATTAGGTATATGGATTCGTAAGATATTTAACCCATAATTAACTAACCTAAGGGAATTGCGTCTACAATCTTTTTTTTTTTTTTTTTTTTTTATGATTTATAGATCTGCTCTTGACCACAATCTAGACAGCTTTGTCAGGATGTGGTCGACGATGGAGCGAGCAAACCTATTAGGTGCCGATTCACTCCAGCTTTAAAGGCGTTAGGGTTATAAGTGCCCGGAAATACAGATGCCGGCAGTGAATTCCACAACTTGGCTGTGCGCATTATGAAAGAGTTCTCAAAGCGCTTGGTCCTGATAGTAGGGATTTCCACCAAATGTGGATGATATCCTGCAGTGCGGCGTGTAGTCCGATCTAGTGTTTCTTGCTTTATCTAAAAAAAATGTCGTCTGTTTGCATGACTAATTCATATAGCTAATTTATTCATATAGGTAGTTTATTTATTTTGTGCCCGGTTAATGGCAATAGGCTCGCCCCCTATTACATGGGACTATAACATAACTGGCTAAATGTGGGTGTACTATACAGCTCTGCCTTCCCCTTCGGGGAAATACAGGCGTGATGTTATGTTATGTTTTGTTGTGTAATTTATTCTGTGCTCGTGGTTTTATTACACAGCATTTTCCATTTATTATTAAGTACTTAATTAAAAAACGTTAGAAACTATCTAAAACAGTATTATTATACAATATATATGTAACAGAATAAACGCAACTCCTGAAAGTAGTTTGTTTAATGGATGCGACCTTCGCACGAAACAAAAACCGGCAGATCAGTATCTATGGGCACATCACATGTTATACAAAGTACCTAATTAATTTGTTCTAATACGAACGATTATTACTATTATACAAAGAGATTAAGTAAGTATTTTAATGTCGCGGCTTCGATAAAATAATAAAAATGTATAAAAGGAAATGTCATGTGGTCGCGGGAAAATGTTTATTTAGCTTTCAAAACTCGTTTAGCTACCTATGTGATAGTAAAATTGTCATTTGATTACAGTTTGGAAGGGGCACTAGGGGCTTAAAAATACTATTTGTGGATTCGGGGAAAACAAACTTCACAAAAAAAATGACATCATCATATTTTATTAATACCTACGCATAAAACATCCAGAGTTTGGTAAAACCCGTAGTGATAATAAAGTTTTTGGCATTATACAGTAGTAGTTATAGTTTCCTGCCAGATTCGCGTTTTATTGTGGTTTATTTATCGCTCATAGCAAACATAAGACGTTACACAGTTATAAACACATACTGGAAGAAAGAACCCGTGTGTGTGCAATTTTCATAATTATTGGCAATAAATAACAATGAAATACTCGATTAAAATAACTTCATCGAATTCGATGACTTTCATTTACAAATCAGCAGTTCCTTGACGCCTAGTATCCGTTAGGGGTGCTACCGTATTATTAATATAGGAATGAAATTAATCGAATTTGATTCTGTTAGAAATTAATTGTTAGAATTTAATTTGAATACTTACTTGCACTGCTGTATTCCAACTTCCAATGCGAAGTGGGTGATTCTTTCATAAGCCGACAGTTCCTCCTTGTATCCTCTAACGGCCAAAATGAATATCCAATCTATCCACGATTTGCCCTACTAAAGTTAGCAATTTGACATAAGCTCCATACAAAATATGTCAAATTTCTATCTCTAGTAGGGCTAATCGTGGATAGATTGGATATTCATTTTGGCCGTTAGGGTGCTATTGATTTATGAATGAACTTTATCGAATTTGATTCGAATTTAATAGGAATAACTAGGTAGGTACTAACATGCAATGTCTTTTGAGCTTACGTTTTCTCTCTATTCCTCGAAAAGTTATGATCGTATTATGTTCGAAATAACTTTTAAAAGAGAGTTTTTACTATAATAAGGTCTATTAGTAGACGATTATAAGTTTCTACGTTGCGTAGTTTAGAAATGGCAGGGGGAGACACATTGGGTGCTCAGTACAGGTCTCAGTACGCCAGTGCTTTAGCCACTAAACTAAGCTACCGTGAACACTGCTCGTGGTATCGAATTTAACCTCCACTTACTACCGTCTTTGGGTGACGTCAGCGACTTCTTATTAAGAAACAGTGTTCTTTAACCGACTCGACTAACTTTGCAGTTAATTCAAAGTCGTATAGATGTGCCTACTGGCGTACCTACTGAGCCAGGAGTCGCAGGTTCGAATCCTGCTCGTGAGCGATTTTTTTCTTTCCGCATGCGTAAAATGCGATAAAAAATAATAAAATAATTAGAACAGTTACTGTTAGGGCGTTCAAATGATTGAAGTACCTACTGTTCTACTCATTGGTCTGCCTTACTGCCTGCCCTCGTGTGAAATAGGCGTCAGAAAGCTTGGCTTCTGTGTGGATATTTATTCATGTGGTAATTTTAGAAATATTGAACACGAAACCCAAAAAATTTAACCAAAGGTAGTAATATAAATTAATGAGGAACTAAATGATACGTCATCTTAATATAAAAGTACGATTACAGATACAATTTTAAAGGCAATCACTTCCACCATAAAATAAAACATGGACTTCAAGCCTGATAGATTAGAAGTGAATCCCTCGACAGGAAATGACGTGAGATGTCGCCACAGTGAGCACTCAATGGCCACACTGGTAATATTGTAGCTTTAACAATTTTGTAGAAACAAAATAGTATTATTCAGAATTCAGTTAGGTTATTCACAAACGTTCAAAAGTGCCTTTCCGAATCCGTGGGAAAAATACCGCACGATACGTGTCCTTTAAACACTCTTTCCGAAACCGTGGGAAAAAATACCGCACTACAAGTGTCCTTTCCGAATCTGTGGGAAAAATACCGCACGACGCATGATACTTAGTTTTATTTTTTATAACATAGTGGGGCAAACGAGCAAGCGAGTCACCTGATGGTAAGCAATCTCCGCCGCCCATGGACATGCGCAACACCAGTGGAACGTCTTCTAAACGCTATTCATAAACCCGAAATTGTCAAATAATGACGGTTCTACGTCAATTTACAGAAACTCTTCCAAGTCACGGATTTGTGAATAGCGTTTAGATAAAGGACACGTCCTATAACTTTCCTCACAGATTCGGAAAGGTCACTTTCGGACGTTTATGAATGAGCTATAGATAGATTATACTTTATTGTTTGCACACCATAAAAATAAAACTAAAGTTACACAAACATGAGCACAGTACTAACAATTGCTATCAGACCATTTCACCATCTTTTTCTCATATCTCGGAGCCGTTTCCCAATTATGTTGGGGTCGGCTTCCAGTCCAACCAGGTTTAACCAGATGCGGCTGAACATCAATATTTTACACGGAGCAACTGCCATCAGATCTCGCAACTACAGATTGGATAAGTTCCACAACCCAGTTACCGGTAGTTTTTAGTAGGTACTAGTAGACCTTATGAAGGAGTTCGTCCGGGGAAATCCTACCACCGTACCTAAATATGTACTTCTGCTGCCAAACAGTGATGCTTGCATTGGAATCACATGAGACTTTCCATCTTCGGGTCTGTTTGGCTAACGCTACTTGCAATACCATTTAGGCAAGAGCCTAGTTGGTATAGCAGTTTTTATGGGCAAAGGTAACCACTTAACATCAGGTGGGCCTTTAGCTCGTTTCGCCATCATACAAAGAAGAAAAAATATGGTTAGAACAAGGGCCTTACTCCCGACTGGTTCCAGCTCTGAACCAAATCGAGCTAATGTCAATTCCTATAAAAATGCAGTACGATTTGACACTAACTCGAATTCAAATTCGATTGATACAGCACACGATCCAGTCGGAAGTAAGTTGTCAGACTTTCGGGCTTCTGACTACCCGTAACGACTGCCATATTTGTATGGCAGCCAGGTGTCCGCGACCGAGACTTTACCATCTAACGCTATTTGTATAATTTACTAATAAATTTACGAAAGGAATTAATGAAAGGCAAGTGCATGCAGCTGAGATGAGAATGTAAAGAGGAATGTGTGATGTAACGAGAATGGATAAGGAATGAATATGTAAGAGGGTGTCTGAAAGTAGCGCCAGTGACAGAGAAGTTAAGTAGCAACAGACTGTCATGGTATGGACATGTGATGAGGAGGAATGAGGAGCATGTTACGAGGAAAGTTTTAAGTATGAATGTTGATTGCTATAAGAAAAGAGGCAGACCGAAGAAAATATGGATGGAATGTGTGAAAGATGATATGAATAGAAAGAAAGTGAACACGGAGATGACGGCTGATAGAGATGTATGGAAGAAAAAAACATGCTGCGCCGACCCCAAATAAATTGGGATAAGGGCAAGAGGATGATGACGTTTTTAATTATTGACTTCGTCTTCTCGTCTCTGGTTGAACATTTTCATGAATAACAACTTTCTTTTTTCAGGGTGGCTGAAACAAAAAAAGAATGGGGTAATCATTTGTATGAATCAAAAGAATACGTTAATGCCCTGGCCATGTTCGACGAAGCTATAGAACTTTGCCCAGGGAATGCAGTATACCATGGAAACAGATCTGCATGCCACTTGATGCTAGGCATGTACAAGAAAGCTTTCGACGATGCTCAGAAAGCTGTGACTCTGGACGCGAAATACACAAAAGGCTACATACGTATGGCCAAATGTTGTATTAAACTAGGTAATATTACACACTTAATTGAATACATTTTTGTAACATAATTCCCAAAGGATTCAACACAAAGAAAGTAAAGTTAAGGCGGAAAAGAGACTAAACTGAGATTTGATGTATGTAAAATGTATGTCGTAAGCTAATCGAAAAAATCGGATCTTTGCGAAAATCCTTGGATGTTTGCAAAGGACCGGGTAATTGGAATCTATGAAAATTTTTCGTTATCATCCGAGTAATTTTTAAGATCATTGCAAAAATCCGGCTTATCTTAGGTAAGTCTCGAATACGCCTAACTGCTAATAATTGAAGATGTTATAAATCGACTTTTAGATTAGACAATCAGCGTCCAATTTCCAATTTCCAATCGTCCTAAACAAACTGGGTTTTTGCAATTATCCTGATAATTTATAATAGATAGAATATACTTTATTGTACACCTTGAAAATAGTAGTAAACAGGAACAACGTATAAATTATGGGTACCTACATGGGCGGTCTTATCGCTAAAAGCGATATCTTCCAGACAACCTTTGGATGGACACAGAAGACGTGAGATCTAGATAATGGGGGCAGTCCGTGGCGTACTACTAAACTAAAATAAATAAATAGCACAAAATATATTACACATATAGGTATCATAAATATATATAATATATATATAAATAATCTTATAATTTAGAATACATACATTCATTGATTGATTGGATACATAGGCAATGTCATAATAAATTACAATCTATTTGGAAAGGTAGTATTCTTTAACTAATTTAACTAATAGCTCGTATGATGGCAAAAATCTTTCTGTTATTCCAATTAGTCGGTCTTTTGCAATCATCCTGGGATTTCACAAAGATTCGATTTGTCCGATTATCCTAGGACATTTGCAAAACAAAACAACGAGTGGTGTTGGGGACACCTGATAGAAGCAAAGCTTCTACGTATTCGCATGAGTTACGGTAACGGTTTGTCTCGGTTTATTCTCCGGCAGCCGAACACGTAATGATGCTGTAGAAGCTTCGCTTCAGTACATAAATAAAAATATTCAAAATCCACCAGCATTAGCTCAAATCATAATGATTTTTTATAGTATAAGATAGCTTTGCGCTGCCTCGTTGGTCTAGTGGTCGCAAGCGCGACTGCTGAGCGCGGGGTCCGGGTTCGATTCCCGGGTCGGGCAAAGTGTTACTGGGTGTTTTCATAAGGAAATTCTCAGTAGCAGCCCGGAGTCTGGATTTGTGCCCGGTTGATGGCAATAGGCTCACCCCCTATTACATGGGACTATAACATAACTGGCGAAATGTGGATGTGCTATACACCACTGCCTACCCCTTCGGGGAAATACAGGTGTGATGTTATGTTATGTTATAAGGTAGCGAAACGAACTGAAGATCCACCTGATGTTAAGCGGTTATCTTTGCCCATAACATGACACCTGCGTGACCTGCAGCACCATCTAGACCGTTGCCTAAATAGTTAGTAGCAAATCGCGTTCGTCAAACTGAAAGAAAGAAAGAAAAAAAGAAAAATATTTATTTGACACAACTGAAACACATACAAAAGAAAGGATATACATGAACAAGAAATAGATATAGTGAAGAAGTAACAAAGCGAGGAAAAAGTCATTGACAGTCATGCGCCATGTGTCTCAAAATTGTGACAAATGGGTGTCCAGCTCAGCATATTGCCAGGTTATTAAACCTGACGCTGGTATTCTGCTGGATCCCTGTTGTGACGTAGGATGTCGAGCAAACTACACATTAGTAATAGATAGTGAGTGTGTGTGAAAAACTGAGGCCAAAGATGGAAGGTCTCATGTGATTAAAATTGAAGTAGGTTATTTACTGGCTAAAATGAGTATAATCATGATCGGTAATATGTGTTGACTGGCAGGAGACTTGACGAAAGGCGAGCATGCTGTCAAACGAGCGTGTGAACTAGGCGAAACCGACAGCGTGGAAACTGAGATGGAGGTTCTTAAGACACTGCGTGACCTGCACAACAAGGCGCTGCAAGCTAAACAAGAAAAAAATTACTCCGAAGTGATCAGTTGCATGAACAGCTACCTTGAACACAGCCCCTCTTCCGTTGAGTGAGTCATCATATCAATATACCTAGCAATAATTATTAGAAAGGTGGATGAGTCTATGGATTGTAAAACTGTGACTTTACTTACTTGCATTTTACAGACAAGAAATTGTTTAAAAAATAATCAAATTAAATTTATTAAATATTAATCATTATTAAAAGTGATTATACCACTTTCAATTTAGAATTTTTCCTGTGAGGTACGTTATCAGAATCGATATTCATACGTAAGGATACAACTCATTTGAAAAACTTTTCAATAAAAATAATCAAATTAAATATTAAATACCTAATTATTAATTGTAAATTGAAAGTGATATAATCACTTTAAATAATGATTTAATATTTAATTTGATAATTTTTATTGAAGAGTTTTTCCAAATGACTTGTGTCCTTACTTACGTATGAATATCGATTCTGATTAGGGCATGCAATATCAGAAGGTTTCCAATTCCGGAACTGATTTCCGATATTGGGTACTGAACTCCGGAATTCCGGAACTAGTTCCGGAATTGGTATATTTTTTTACAATTAGTTTATTTCGAAACTTTATTGTTTTAGAAAGTTCAAATTTTCGATTCGACTATATTTAAAGAAAGACACGGCCGTGTTTCTTTAACATGTTAAATCATCGAATCCAAATCAGCTCTAGAAAGAGTTTTCTCATCAACAGGCTACATTCGCAACTGACTGAGAATCTGCCTCTCAGCAGCAGCGTACTGAAAATCTAACGATCCCATAGAAATTTCTGATAACGTACCTCACAGGAACAACAGGGTTTTTGTTACATGTTGTAAAATGTACTTAGTTATCGTGGCTGCCCCTTCGATAAATCAGCCCCATTCGTTTCAAACTCAACTAGAGTGACACACTCATCTACATTGGTACCTAATAAAGACATTTGATAACACCATGACCATGGATAACCATCCACCACTCCGAGTGCTCCGGCAGTTATTAAACAGAGTATTAAGTTTGACTACGGTCCAAAAGCTGTGGGCTTTAGTTTAATTCTCAGGCAGTTATTTGGATTTCCTACAAGGAACTAACTATATTATTTCATTTATTTATTTATTATAGGTAGGATGGCGACACCAGTTTAAAGACCACCTGATGTTAGGCAGTTACCATTGCCCATAACAACTGCAATAAGGCTGTTGCCTAAACGATAGGTATTGTAAACCGTGTTCGATAAACTAAAACCTAAAGATAGAAAGTCTCTAGTGATTGTAATTTCACCAGCACCCGTCGCACCGAAAGACCAAAACAAGGCAATGCAAACATTACCTACCTACCTGTTTGGCGGCAGAAATAGGTACGGTGTGGTAGTAATTCCTACTTGTCTATGTCAAACAAAATGTTTACCTTTTCCAGGGCAAAACTCATGAAAGCGGAATATCAGGCCAAGCTAGGGCTATGTGATGAAGCTTGGAAACTCGTATGTACTGAAATCCCATTCCTCACTCCTGATAGTGAGGCTACATACGTGCGTGGTCTGTGCCTTTATTATCAGGTAATCAATTATTTGTATTTTTATTGCTTACTTAATAGATGACGGGCCCAAGCCCAGAAAAAATCCTGTTTCCCTTGTGGCATATTACGTTCAAAATCAAAATCTAATCATCTAATAAATACTTTTCAGGGTCAATATGAAGAAGCACTCAAGCATTTCCAACTAGTTTTACGTTTTTCTCCATATCATAAAAACGCGTCAGAAGTTAAAAGTAAGGTTTTACTTCTAAAGGAATATACAGATGAAGGTAACTGTAGTTTTCGTCTTAGTTCTTTCTTATTAGGTCTAATAGAAGTAAGAAATAGTTTTGGTTATTTATTTTCAGATAACCTTCTCATTCTGAGAAGAGGCCCGTGCCCAGCAGTGGGACAGTAATGGGCCGATGATGACGATGATGACATATTACATGATTATAGGTACTATAACCACAAAGTATACAACGTGTATAAACATAACAACATAACATAATAACGTGTGTGTGTGTTATACACGTCCACCCGGAAACCCGTTGCAAATCGGGCTAACGACCCAAGAGCTCGATTGACCCGACACTATACCGAAGATATCCCGGACGTCATCAGCCTGTACGAGATTAGGATGGCTCTGAAGCAGCTCAAAAACAACAAGGCACCGGGTGATGACGGAATTACGGCCGAACTCCTGAAGGCGGGTGGAAAACCGATCCTTAAGGCCCTTCAGAAGTTGTTTGATTCCGTCACTCTCGAGGGAAGAACGCCACAGGCATGGAGCAGAGGTGTGGTGGTACTTTTCTTCAAAAAGGACGATAATGCTCTGCTGAAGAATTATAGGCCCATCTCACTTCTGAGCCATGTCTACAAGCTGTTTTCGAGAGTCATTACGAACCGTCTTTCACGCAGGTTTGACGACTTCCAGCCTCCCGAACAAGCAGGATTCCGAAAAGGCTTTAGCACCGTAGACCACATACATACGCTGCGGCAGGTTATACAGAAGACCGAAGAGTATAACTTGTCTCTTTGTTTAGCGTTTGTGGACTACGAGAAAGCCTTCGATTCGATCGAGACTTGGGCTGTACTACAGTCTCTTCAACGGTGCCAGATTGACTATCGGTACATCGAAGTGTTAAAGTCTTTGTATGAAAACGCCACTATGTCAGTCCGATTACAGGACCAAGCCTCGAAACCTATCCTTCTGCAGCGAGGTGTGAGACAGGGAGATGTGATCTCTCCGAAACTTTTCACTGCTGCATTGGAGGATGTCTTCAAGGTTCTGGACTGGAAGGGGCTACGCATTAACATAAACGGCGAGTACATCACTAACCTTCGGTTTGCCGACGACATAGTAGTCATGGCTGAGACCATGGAGGACCTCGGTACAATGCTCGATGACCTCAGTAGAGCTTCCGATAGAGTGGGTCTTAAAATGAATATGGACAAGACAAAGGTTATGTCGAATTCCCATACAGTACCCATTCCCGTAAACATCGGAGAATCTACACTCGAAGTTGTCGACGATTATGTATACCTAGGACAAACTGTCCAGCTAGGTAAGTCCAACTTCGAGAAAGAGGTCAATCGTCGAATCCGACTCGGTTGGGCAGCGTTCGGGAAGCTACGCAATATCTTCTCGTCCAAAATACCGCAGTGTCTCAAGACGAAAGTCTTTGACCAGTGTGTGTTGCAAGTAATTACTTACGGCACTGAAACGTGGTCGCTCACAATGGGCCTGATAAGAAGGCTCAAAGTCACTCAAAGGTCAATGGAGAGGGCTATGCTCGGAGTGTCCCTGCGTGATCGAATCAGAAATGAGGAGATTCGCGGAAGAACGAAAGTGACCGACATAGCCCGAAGAATTGCCAAGCTTAAGTGGCAGTGGGCGGGGCACATTGCTCGCAGAAATGATGGCCGATGGGGCAGTAAAGTTCTGGAGTGGCGACCGCGTACTGGAAGGCGCAGCGTGGGTAGGCCCCCCACAAGATGGACCGACGACCTGGTGAAGGTCGCGGGAATCCGCTGGATGCGGAAGGCGCAGGACCGGGCGTTGTGGCGATACTTGGGGGAGGCCTATGTCCAGCAGTGGACGTCTTTCGGCTAAAATGAATGAATGATACAACGTGTTGATCTGTATTCGTGCCATATTTAAGGAGGTGACTATACCACTGATACTGAACACGAATCAATAAAAAAAACAGAAACAATATAAAAAAAAATGTTTAAATACCTATTTGTAAATAAACAAATGGAATGGATGGATGCGAAACCACCAAAACAATTTTCAGGTATTTCCACCCTTTGACAATGCCACTGATGACTTATTTTCAGAGTCGTTCGGGATTTATTCTCAAACCCTTGCTATACTTCTAAGTGAAAATTTGGGTATTTAATAATCGTAGAATTTTTAGATGACTAAGCACATTATTTATCAATAGCTGTAGAAATATGGCACGGTTACAGATCAACAACTTGTACCTATAACGTTACTAAAATATGTGCCTAGTACACACGGCTACACATCAAGCTGTACATTTCCAGTAAACGTTCACCTCGCATTGTATAGGTTTTCCGTACAATGCGAGATCAGCTTATACTGGAAATGTACAGCTTGATGTGTAGCCGTGCGTACCTGTGGTGTCTTACACTTCTAGATTTGAAATAGTGTAATCATTGTTGCAGGTACCAAAGAATACCAGCTGGGAAGGTGGACGTCTGCTCTGAGCTTGTACAACAAAGCCTTGTCTGTTGAAGAGGATAATGCTATGGTTGGTAATGCCCAAGTTTACTTTAAAAAGGCCACAATATGCACTAAATTGAACCTTATATATGAAGCCGCCACAGCTTGTAAAGCAGGCTTCGATTTACTAAACAACAAAGTGAAAGCACACCTATTACTTGCTAAGAGTTACAGTGAACTAGGTGAATATGAAGAGGCTCACAAAGTGTACGAAATACTGTACTGTATGGACGACAGCGAAGAAAACAAGCAATTATTACAAGAAGCCGAAAAAGCTGTCAAGGATTCGAGAGACGAAAACTTTTACAAAATACTCGAAGTAAAACAAATTGATGTAACAGACACTATCAGGACTTCTTACTGGTACGGATAATAATTATTAGCACTTTAGTAATGTTCTATATTTATGCTTATGTTACCGTTAATGTGCGTTAATCAGTTAGAGTGCAGAATAACTAGTTAAGGGCAAAACACACAGAGCGCGGGCGTGGGTCTTGTCGGGCCCGCTGCGGCTATATTAACCTGATTTTATATGGACGACATCAAGCACCCGCACTTTGTATAGTTTTCGCTTTCATCTACACCGGCCAAAATTTACCCGACATAATTTATATGGAGGTTACGTCATTTTTCTATCTCTAGTAGGGAAAATCGTGGACAGATAGGATATAAATTTTGGCCGTAAATCTAATAAAGTAACTTCTGAATTCTGAAAATTCAGCTTGGTAGACACAACTTCGAGAAAGAAGCCGACAGAAGAATCCGTTTGGGCTGGGCAGCAATTAATAATAAATAAAAATAAATAAATATTTTTGGGGCATGTTACACAGCACTATCTAGTCCCAAACTAAGCAGAGCTTGTACTATGGGTACTAGATAATGGATATAATACTTATATACTTTTTTTTGTAAATACATACTTATAATACGTAAGAAACACCCAAACTTGGCAAACTTCGCCGAGTCTTCTCGTCGCCTATACCGCAAAGTTTGAAGACAAAGGTCTTCAACCAGTGCGAGCCTCTCGACGTGTCGGTCTCGGCATGAATCTGGACAAGACTAAAGTCATGTTCAAAATGCATGTCATGCCGAGGCCAATATTCGTCGAAAGGATGGCACTCGAAGTTGTAACGGAATACGTCTACCTAGGGCAGGCAATTCAGCTTGGTAGACACAACTTCGAGAAAGAAGCCAACAGAAGGATCCGTCTGGGCTGGGCAGCATTTGGCAAACTTCGCCCAGTCTTCTCGTCGCCTATACCGCAAAGTTTGAAGACAAAGGTCTTCAACCAGTGCGTCCTGCCTGTCATGACTTACGGTGCCGAGACGTGGACACTGACAGTTGGGCTAGTCCACAAATTCAAAGTCGCTCAGCGAGCTATGAAGCCAGCTATGCTTGGAGTTTCTTTGAAGGATAAAATCGGTAACGTGATTATCCGGAGAAGAGCCGGAGTGACCGACATAGCTTGTAGGATCAGTTAGCTGAAGTGGCAGTGGGCTTGCCATGTCTGTCGAGGACCAATGGCCGCTGGAGCAGACGAGTCCTTGAGTAGAGACCGCGAATCGGCAAACGCAGCGTAGGGCGCCCCCCCGCCAGGTGGACCGACGAAGGTGGAAGAACGTGGCTGGGGGGGACTGGATGCGGAAGGCACAGAACCGAGTGTTGTGGCGCAACTTGGGAAAGGCCTATGTCCAGCAGTGGACTGCGATAGGCTGAGTTGACAGTCCAGATTTACTCCAACGGCTACGGGTAATTACTGACAGACAAGGTTCACGGAAGAACGTGAACGGAACGTGGCTGGAGGTAACTGGATGTGGAAGGCAGAGGACCGAGTGGTACGGCGCAACTTAGGAGAGGCCTATGTCCAGCAGTGGACTGCGATAGGCTGAGTTGATGAACTTCTGAATGACTAGACCGATTGAGGTGGTCATTATATTCTCACAAAATATATATTTGTTTTGTCTAATTATAAATATTATTATACAACGTGTACCAACGTGTACGTGGTCATATTTGAAGAGCTTATTCAGGGCTTAGCATAGAACAACTTTTACTATGGGACCAACCCTGAAATCGCGAAAAAAATATCAGCTGTTCCCTACTAAATCATCGTTGTTGCTCGACAAAATGTAAGGATCAGCTGATACTTTTTCTCGATTTCAGGGTTGGTCCCATAGTAAAAGTTGATCAATAGCATCCCCTAAATAAGCTCTTCAAATATAACCACGCATTTCTGATACACGTTGTATAGGTATTTTTTTTTAAATCAAGTAATGCTGAATTATAAACGTAATCTTGCAGGAGGCTTGCTGCATTACACCACCCAGACAAGCACGTAAACGCGCCGAAACCAGAGAGGCAGGAGCAGGAGCGTCGCTTCAAGAAGATAACCGAAGCGTACTCTGTGCTCAGCGACGCCGGTAAACGGGCTACATATGATGTGAAAAGAAGAGCGCCTTTATAACGCTGCACCAAACGAGACAACTGGCGCGTAGTCAATGGGCCCAGGAGCCTAGTAGGCTTAAGAAATATCCAATCATCGCGTTCGATAACTCATTCATAAATCAGTAGCGCCCCTGGCGAATACGAGGAGGATCTATTGATTTATGAACGAAAGTCAGTAATCAGAAGTATTAAACTCAAGGGCGTCGCCAGCCACTGGACCGAGGGGGGGGCAAGATCATAGATAGAGGATATGAATGCAAATTGTAAAGTTTTAATCGTTTACTACAAGAACAAAAATCTTTTAAAACGTAATCTTCTTGGGATTTTTTGACTACTTTATTATTAAAATCTTCTAGGTTCGAGTCTCTAGGGGGAGGGGCAGCTGCCTCCCCTCCTGCTCCTCCTGGCGATGCCTATGCTGTACAGTTGTCGAAGTTACCCTTCTCCGGATATCCGGAGTATATCCGGAGTATATACTGTACCGAAAAATTGTAATAAAACAAAGTTTAACGTCCCAAGAAATGATTATGTACCGAAAAAAAAATTACCCGATGCAGCGATGGTTGCTTCTACAACATGTAATTGAAATAATTGAAAACCTCTTGAGGGTTAGTTGTACTCATAATTAAACCTAGAATTGCGAAAAAAAACAGCTGCTCCGTACATTTATGATCGCATAACTCGATACAATGTAGGTAACATTCGCCATTTGTATCTGCTAAATGTATGTATTTTTTTTTTGTGGAAAATAAATAAATAACAGCAGATATTTTTTCCGCGATTCCTAGGTTGGTCCTATTGTAAAAGTTCGCCAAATAAAATCTTTCGCTTTACACCATAATAAGTTTATGGTGTAAATCAAACACCTCTCGAAATAAAATTCAGGGATTGCTTTGATGTTATAAATAGTATTTGTTGAGTCATCGTACTCAACCAGGTTTTTTTTATTCCGTGTACTCAACAGCACCATCAAGACCCACACCGCCAGTCAGCTGTTGCACCCGACCAAGCACGGCCGCGCTCGCGCATGTTAACTTCTCTTCCATTATTTTTACCGGTCATAATTTATACCGGTAAAAACCGGATTTTTTTTACTGCCTCGTTGGTCTAGTGGTCGCAAGCGCGACTGCTGAGTGTGGGGTGTTGGGTTCGATTCTCGGGTTGGGCAAAGTGTTATTGGGTTGTTTTCATTAGGAAATTCTCAGTAGCAGCCCGGAATATGGATTTGTGCCCGGTTAGTGGCAATAGGCTCGCCCCCTATTACATGGGACTATAACATAACTGGCGAAATGTGGGTGTACTATTACACCTCTGCCTACCCCTTCGGGGAAATACAGGCGTGATGTTATGTTATGTTATAATTTATTATGCATTATGCATAATGGTTTATTGTGCATTATGCATAATGGCTTAGCAACTGATTAACTTTGAACGGACAATGAACTAAGGCTTATATTCAGAGAGAATCTAAGCCTCTCAGAATATATATATATACAGCCTTATACCATTGAGGTAATATGTACTAATACGTACTCAAAGACATTAAAATACTTACTATGTACTAGAGTACAAAAAAACGAACAAAAAAAATCGCATAACTTGCTGGCCGCGGAGCACGCGCGGCTCGAGCGTGGCTAAAGGGTGCCACCAGGTGCCACTGACGATGCATTCAAAAGTCCGAATGGCGTGCCCGCATTTCAAAATCTGTCCGTGAATGTTGAAAACGTATGTTAATTTTAAAACAAGTCAAGCTTTTTTGAAGTAGTCATTAAAACGACGTCCGAATGGATACACATCGTCAGTGCCCACCTTAAGCGAGTGAGAGTGCAGGAGCCCTAAAACGTGCTACAAACATTTTGTTCGAGGTGTCTTCTCTAGTACGTAGTACATATTACCACCTCAGTGCCTTAGACAAAGTACTGTGTTGTACCTATGTTCAAAATTATACCTTAAGTACAAAACATTTTCACAAAGACACCCATAAAATGTAGACATACTTTCTCAAATGGAAAATGAATGAAGACAACGTATTATATACCTACAACACTGTACTGTAATTATAATTACCCATATATTCGTTCACATAAATGGACAAAATGTAGGGAACAGTTTGTCTATGTTGTACCTATGTTCAAAATTATACACTAACGGCCAAAATTAATATCTAATCTATCCACGATTTACCCTACTAGAGATATAAATTTACATATTTTATATGGAGCTTATGTCAAATTCCTATCTCCAGTAGGGCAAATCGTGGATAGATTGGATATTAATTGTGGCCGTAAGTACAAAACAGTTTTCACAAAGATATCTATAAATGTGAGTACCTAACCTACCTAAGTTTTAACGAATTGTGTCATTTTAGGTTTAAGTTACTTAAAGGAAAAATTGCAAAGGAACTATGAATTAATTTTAAAGAGTTTAAGATTGTTTATTTTGTATACCTCAGTGATTTTGTATTAGATTTCGTACTTTTTGCATTTAATTTTTATATTGTTTTCCATCGATTCGGAAAAAAACCCGTACGTACCTAGTTACTAGTCTTTTGAAAATTTAATAAAAAAACCTTTTTATAAAAAAAAAGGTTTTATTTAACACTTAGAACTTTTTATATGTATTTCCACGTATTTCACAGTACATAGTTAACAGTAACTGTACATGACTGTACTTAATTTTAAATGATCATCTGGATACAGCAGGTGATGGCAGTAAAACCTTTTTTAACTATTCTGTGGCAGTAAACATAGGCTCAGACACTCAAAAGGCAAAGGAGAGCGCTATGCTCGGAGTGTCCCTGCGTGATCGAATCATAAATGTGGAGAAATGCCATCAGACCTCCGCAACCCAGCTACTGCGTAATATCGACATCCTAAGGATGCCAGGGTGAACCCTTTCATTTGAGTACCAACACGATGGGTCCTATGATTCAGGAGATATGACCATAAAAAGTTTTAACTATTTGACTGTCTAGAACTCATCAGACCCTTATAATTGAGTCGCTACGTGAGGATGAGGGATCTGCGACTGTTAGTTTAGGAGACACAGACCAGTAGAGGCTTACTGGTCTGTGTTAGGAGATAAAGAATGAAGTCACAAAAGCTTTCTAAGCAGTGACATCTAGCAGAAAATTTGGACAACTTCAATCCTGAAGCCTGCATTATAAGTTCCTTGGCTTTAACACATCTCTACTTGGTCTGTGCTTTAACATGCGTAGCACAGACTACTAGGGGATACTACGATGCGTAGCAAAGAGAATATAACCCACAGATTACTATATTAGTAGCTAGTAACAACTACTACGTTTAATGCGTAGCATCTCTAGTATATGTTACGTCTGTGGCTTTATTTAACACTACGTTCGACACAGTGTCGCCAACTCAAATTTTAAAAGATAACTAGATCAGCAGCAAAAAATAGCTAGATTAAAAAAAAAAATATAGCTAATAGTTAAAAATAGCTAGATTTTTATAAAAAAATTGCTAAAGATAAAAATTGTTAAACATATTTGCTAGTCTTAGTATAAGGCACGGGGCCGCGGTTTTTAGTATGTAAATACACGTGTATATCGGCGCCTCCTTGCCGCAAAGGTAGTCAGAGTCCATTTTTGGTATTAGATGGATGCGAAATAATACATTAAATCGCAATAACTGTTTATTCTTATAAATAAGACACACTGCACATACAGACGCAATTACTATGAATAATTACATTCTAAATACAATATTCACTCTGTGACGGATCGCAATCGAATTAGTGTATAATCTATGATCGAATGAACTCTGTGCTTACAATAATCGCCTTTTTATATACCCTCAACCATAGATTTAGAACACTATAGATAGAAAATCGACGTGCCCCTTTTAGATAGCAATAGTTTTTACTTCAGTGATACCACACTAAGATTTTTACCCCCATTTTTTTGAGATTAAGTTAAGGGCTCTTAGCGTACGTAGAAAATAACTTGAAAATGCGCAGTGATCAGTTTAAACGATTTTAACCTCTATGTCAGTATTGAGTATAGTAACAAGCGCAATCGTACCATCTTTGTTCAAGTTATTTGCCGGATTAACATTTAATGGAAGCCAGTGGCTCCTACACTCTCGTCTATGAATCGCGTATGTATGTAAAGGTAATTTAGAAAAGGGAAATTAAATAAAGTATTTTGGAAAAATAGGATTTATTGTAATTTTTTTTTGATATATTTATACATAGATATATTTTGGATATTGATTGGATGTATAGGATTTATTGTAATTTTAAGTGTAATTTATTGGCCTTTAAACAGAATCAATTTCGTATGAAAGTTTCTCACTCTGTCACCTTTCTGTGAAACAGTTTTTATAAGGTGATGTATTCGTACATCTAAATATTTTAATGCAACAGCTTTTATTAGGATTACGAGGTGGCTATCCAGCGGGTTTTGATCTCTAACATGGTCGTTCAACGTAGTAAATGTGGGTTTCTCAATGTTTTTTTTCAAAATGGTCATAACCATTTGAGCCATTGCCTTGTTAGTGGCTAAAAAAAATTTATACTACACACATACTACACTGTGTGTACCCTACACATAATACTAAAACAACCATATAAACCAATCTACTTCATCAATAAATAAAGATGAAAATTAAAAACACCCTAAATAATGGGTACATAATTACGTAAATCACAGCAGCACTAATCACGGAATTATTTAAAACATACGTCTCCTTCAACAATTTAATAAAAACCACCATATAACAGGTAGCACCCTAAATACTGGGAACGTAAACATGTCTATCATGGCAACACTAAAAACGGAAATATTTTAGGTTATGTTATTTAGAAAACGCTGAAAACTGCTAATATTTCTATAAGAAATGGGTTCAAAATAATTAACACTTACGTACTTGTAGAAACACATTGTATGTAGTTAAATAAACACAACAATTTAGATATAAAATGCCACTTACCCGTGGAAAGTTAATCATTCAATGTGTTGCTCGCTGCGGCTCTTGCAGCCTAACACACTACACCCGACCATATCACGGAACTGTTTGAGTGTTTTATCACGAAGTTTCACCATAAAATTATAGAAAACTACGAAGCACAATTAATAAAACTCTTTAGTTTGACAGACCGAACGCTTTGTTTGTCAAACTTTAAAAGTGTGACAACGAAAATATGGGTAACATGTAAGAGATGGCGATATAATATTTGTGTCTTGCTCTATCTTAGGAGCAGTGGCATACGTCCATTTCTTTCCCACATACTCTAACGTAGTTAGGAATCCATCTGTAGTGTTCATAATCTAAGCCCTCAACTAACATCACTTACAATCATGAGATACTGTTTAGATCTATTTAAATTCTTGATAATTAAATTAAACATTTCATAGCAAAGCAAAAATCTTAATTAGTTAAATAAAATAAATTACGAACTTTGAACAAATCTAAAACGATAAAAATAACATTATCTTATGCTCAATTACACGCTTACAAATAAAAACAATAATTTACATTTAATATCAAATTTAAGTGAAAATAATAAAATCATGGTTAAAAATACATTTTATAATCAAATTAAAAAGCATATTTCTAAATTGATTTAATTTCACATTCATCCGCGCCCACATGTACAACACATTTAATACACGTTCCCGTCCGGGGCACGTGGCTCCATGTACCGCGCCCCACAGTCGTGGATAGCGTCTTTTAATTCTTTGTGGAGCTCATAACCATAGCAGGATTTCTCATACTATTTCGGATCGGATTGTTAAAATGGCATTTATTATTGGTATCCTCAATCTGTTCCTCGATTTAGTTTTCACTAAAAGAATTAATTATTTATACTGGATTTCTGCTTTAGCAGCAAACTCAATAGCAGCAGTAAACTCAGTAGTGGCAGTTGATTATCAGATCAAGCAATCTTTGAGTTGCCTAAGCACTTCATTCAGAAATATCTTCCATTATCTGCCAAAAATCTGCCCATCTCTTTTATTTCCATTAGTAACACCTTTGTTTAAAAATAGCTAAAATTGTAAATTCATCATCATTTCAGCCGAAAGACGTCCACTGCTGGACATAGGCCTCCCCCAAGCATCGCCACAACGACCGGTCCTGTGCCTTCCGCATCCAGTGGATTCCCGCGACCTTCACCAGGTCGTCGGTCCACCTTGTGGGGGGCCTACCCACGCTGCGCCTTCCAGTACGCAATTGTAAATTAAAAATAGCTAAATAGCTAAAATTTTTTTTTTTTAGCTGCTGATGTTGATATACCTATAGCTAAATCTAGCTACAAAAACTCCGAGTTGGCAACACTGGTTCGACATCTGTTAAGTGTTACCAACATAATAATAGTAATAAAATTCATCTGAGTAGTAAAAAATATTTTTCGGGAAAATGTTCAGAAATGTTTTTCAGTAATAATAAATAATAAACTTCATTTGTTTGTTAGTAACATAACATAACATCACGTCTGTATTTCCCCGAGGGGTAGGCAGAGGTGTAATAACGTACACCCACATTTCGCCAGTTATGTTATAGTCCCATGTAATAGGGGGCGAGCCTATTGCCATTAACCGGACACAAATCCAGACTCCGGGCTGCTACTGAGAATTTCCTAATGAAAAAACCCAATAACACTTTGCCCGACCCGGGAATCGTACCTAAGACCCCACGCTCAGCAGTTGCGCTTGCAACCTCTAGACCAACACACTTATATCACAGTAATCAATTGGTTTTTCTAACCGATGTCGGGGACGTCGTTTAAGTACTAACCGGGTATTTAAACAAGACATTTTTGACGTTTGATAGTTGAAATTTTTGAGGTTATTCATCAATATTCTGTATTTGATTGTTTTTTTGTAGCTTAGCTTCTTAAATCGTTGTTGTTTTTCGTAATTTTAGAAGAGTCTATGCTGCATAAAATATTAATATTTGGATTATTACTCTCCAAGATAACAAAACAGTAGCATTGTACCATATCGTAAAATTTACAATGAACAACGAATAAAATAAGGGCCGTGCGTGATACGTTGCCGTTTTTCGAGCGTGCGTTTATCTTTTACGAACATAAACAAAGTAACACATAAGTACATTGCCTTGTGAAAACTTATGAAAGCTGTGTAAACATTACTGTTTTTGTCGTATTCAGGTAATAGTACCTATGTTATTTTTTAACCGACTTCAAAAAAAGGAGGAGGTTATGTATTCCGCGGGTTTTTTTTTTTTTTTTTTTTTTTTTTTTTTCATGTATGTACACCGATTACTCCGATATTTCTGGGCCGATTTGCGTGGTTGTTTTTTTATTTGGTAGAGAAAGTCCGCGCGGTGGTCCCATATAAATTTTATTAACTTAGGTCGAGTAGTTTTTTAACCAGCTTCAACAAACCAGTTTAATTTAGCTTCGCTTACCTAGATGATCTACTAATAGTTTAGTTTTTCTGTGAATTATCAACTAAAAAGTATGAAATAAAAACTTTTTAACAAAAAATAAAACCGACTTCAAAAACCTTAACTAAAAAGTAAAAAATAATCCTTGTATGTATTTCAAAATCTTAACATAAACCAAAATTTTGAAGGCGGCGCATGTTTTTCATGTATGTTCGCATAAACTGTTTTTTACTATAGATAAGCGCTCGACAGTACATTATATTTACATGACGCAAAGGGACAGTCACGCGCCGCCTTCAAAATTTTGGTTTATGTTAAGATTTTGAAATACATACAAGGATTATTTTTTACTTTTTAGTTAAGGTTTTTGAAGTCGGTTTTATTTTTTGTTAAAAAGTTTTTCATCTATTTATTTTTGTATAATTACCCACATACACACCCACACACATACACAAGATACCAATATTTTTAGCTGTTTTTTTGTTTCTGTTATTTATAACTCGTTGACCATTAAATTTATTCTGAACCGTGTCAACTATGTCTTCTGGACTGAAAGAGACTAGACCCCACGACACAGGGAATCCTAGTGTGAGGTCTAGGGCTTCAACCAATGTTATGTATATTTTTTGGCACAATAAAGAAATTTAATTAAAAAATATATTATTGCACTTTGCCCGACCCAGGAATCGAACCCAGGACCCCACGCTCAGTAGTCGCGCGTTAGTTAGTAAATAATGCCAATATCACATTTTGCTTAGAAATTATTCTGTAATAAAAATAAAATACATGCCGTCACATACGAGACATAAATAAATATTTTTTCGTGTTACTTTAGTTCGATATAACAAGCACAGATTACTATATTAGTAGCTAGCTAACTAAAAACAAAAACTAATAACAAGTAAAATTGAGTTATTAAACTTTTTAACATGGCAACTCCTACTTGTAATTTGTGTTGTGGTTAGGGATGTGACTTACCAGTAAAAAAATCGATTTATTAATAATTGATTCTTTTATGTTTCATTAAAAGCGATTAATAAAAAGTCAATTTATTTGTAAATAATAATGGTTTTTTTTTTCCAAGAAATCGTTTTTTTTTTCGTTTCATTAAATGAAAAATATCAAGAACCACATATTTTTAGTAAGGAATTAAGAAACAAAAGCTTCGGCAACCTTTGTTTGGTGCTAGACATTCTGTGCACAAAAAAAAAGCTACTAAACACAAATGTATTTTGGAAACAAAATAATATGAACGAACCAACGAACGCTGAACGAGAACTTGAATTATACTGAACAACATAACATAACATCACGCCTGTATTTCCCCGAAGGGGTAGGCAGAGGTGTATAGCTCACTCACATTTCGCCAGTTATGTTATAGTCCCATGTGATAGGGGGCAAGCCTATTGCCAGTAACCGGGCACAAATTCAGACTCCGGGCTGCTACTGAGAATTTCATAGTGAAAAAACCCAATAACACTTTGCCCGACCCGGGAATCGAAGTTAAGACCCCACGCTCAGCAGTCGCGCTTGCAACCACTTGACCAACGAGGCAATCTGAAGAATTCAATCAATTATACTTAAGATTAGAAAAATAATTAATGAACAAGTTAAAGCCAGTGTCAATAAAACAATGACTTTTGTCTTGACCTTGACGAAGACATAGAAGAAAAAAATCGAAAATACACGACGCTTAAAATAAAAAATCGATTTCAGATGATTCGATTTTTCTTGAAATAATAATCGACCCAAAAACAATCAATTTTTTAATAATCGATTATATTTTCACATCCCTAGTTGTGGTTATTGTGGGGTAACGTATCAAGTGTTTTTATTTATTTTGGACAGGAAATCCTTGAAAAATATGGCGTAAATCTAATATAATACGTATTTTAGTTTATTCTAAAGTGAATTTTTCATCACTGTGAGTCCTGTGTGCTCAAAATGTCGAGATCAAGCTCTGTGGAGGATATTCCCGAACAATATAAAGTGAGTTCGATGGGTGTTTTTAATGTTTATTTATTCTTTGTCCGTCGTCTGCCGTGACTTGACCTTTGCTCACACTCGCTGCTTAATAGTTAGATATTGTAAACAACGTTATAATTGTATGCTTTTTCCGAAGGACAAGCTTGGTATTGCGTCATTAGGAAATGCTCAATTTTGTAGCTGGTAGGTAGTAGTACTAGTAGTACTTATACAATTTGTGCACGTATTTAGTTAGTTCCAGAGACGTAAATCAAGTTCTATTCCAGTCGAGATAGTGTTTAGGTGATATCAGTGCATAGCCTTTGATTATAGACAAGTAAATAATCAAACTGCATAGCATAACATAGTGTTCACGGTAGTTTAGTTGCTAAAGCACTGGCATACTGAGCCAGGAGTCACAGGTTAGAATCCTGATTGTGAATGATTTTTTGAAAATTGAATTGAATTGAGCAATTTTTTCTTTGCATAATTTATATCTTTCACACAGCATCAGTTTTTGTAACAGCTGTAGAGACAAAATTATCTAGACCACAAATTAAACTGAATGGTAACAGGAAAAATAATCATTATCATACACAGATATAGTAAAAAATATAGACAAAGTGGTGGGCGATTATGAGATATACTAATGAAATCATTAGATTATGAAGATGTCTCGAGATATCTCGATTATAGCAGTTAGTAGTTACTAATTTAGTTAGTAATCGTGATCCCGAGTCAATGCAGAGCAGAACGAGCGAAACACGATGCTCGGTAAGATACCTACACTAAAAATTAAAATTTAGTTGAGGTTAATTGCCATTGGTGTCGATTCTCTTGTTCACAAACTAAACTTATTTTAAACTATCGCTCTCTTTTACTAAAAGTAGATACAAGAAAGGGATGGCAACCATTTTAGAACTGTCAAATTAGTTTACGTGTTACATTTCTTTGTATTTTAGTGGGCACGTTCCGAGATCACGACTAAACTTGTATGGAAATTTTAATTCCGTCTAATTTGACAGCTCTAAAATGGTTGCCATCCCTTTCTTGTATCTACTATTAGTAAAAGAGAGCGATAGTTTAAAATAAGTTTAGTTCGTGAACAAGAGAATCGACACCAATGACTCGTTTTGTTGGTAAACCAAAAAAAAAAATTTTTAAATAGAAAACTATCAATATATTTTTGTTATCTATCAATAACAAAAATTTAAATAAGTAAACTTACTGTTAAATGACTCCACCAAAAAAGCCACTTCTTACAACAGGATTAGTAATTCAAATTAGTAGTACAAAAACTCGAGTCTCCCTACTTTTTAATTAAAAAGTTTTAGTACCTACTAATTTGTACTACTAAATGTGTTGCAAAAAGTTTTTACAACAGCATTAGTAGTACAAATTAGTAACGTCATTCGATTATGAAAATAAATTAGTTACTAATTTCATAATCGATTATCAACATTAGTTTTACAAAGTAATTCGATTATGGCAATCATTCATAATCGCCCACCGCTAAATTATAGTGAAGCCAACAAAACATTTCCCATCCATTCATCCTGTGTGTACAAACCAGCACTCATGCACACACCATGCACCTTAAGGATATTTGTTTCAATGCTTACTGGACTATGCCGTGACATTTGTACTGAGAGTGGTGAGCGCGGTTTGAGGTGCATGATCTCTGTTGTGTAAATGGAGGAGCACGCTTTTGTTAGCTTCACTATGATTGATAGATAGATAGATAGAATATACTTTATTGTACACCATGAAAATAGTAGTGAACAGGAACAACATGGGTACATGGGCGGTCTTATAGCTAAAAGCGATATCTTCCAGACAACCTTTGGATGGACAAAGAAGACGTAAGATCTAGATAATGGGGGCAGTCCGTGGCATACTACTGCATGTTAATAAACTAAAATAAATAAATAGCACAAAATATATTACACATATAGGTATCATAAATATATACAGGGTTATTTGTAAAACACCGTTAACCTCTCAGGACCATGTTACTAACATCATAATCGACAACTTTTGTTCCATGACTTTTTACAAAACATAATGCATTTACCAAAAACAAACCTTCAAGATTTTGTTGTCCTATCTAACACATTTCAACTCTGTATTTTGCTGTACGACGATGTGACGCAAGCGCATCAAAGCGACCGACCGACTGGGGGCGGCCCGTAAATAGGTCAAGTTCAAGCGCCTCCGCGGCCCTAACCTCGCTCCCTTCGCTATTAGGTGATCAAACGAACTTACCTGTGATGTTCGATCATTATTATACGAAGGGCTTCGTTCGAAGATATATGTATTAACCATGCAGCTTTCTCGAGTTACTCGCCAACTGAACGCAATTTTCAGAGCTAAAACTAAACGTAATTATAAGTACATTGTCTGTGTCCTTACGTCAACTGTCATTCTTTTTAGAGTCTTGTAAGGTCTTCTCAATTTTACCGGGGGTGGGACGGGTAGGGTACATATATCTTCGAACGAAGCCCTTCGTATAATAATGATCGAACATCACAGGTAAGTTCGTTTGATCACCTATTATACTACAGGCTTCGTTCTCGATATATGTATTAACCATGCAGATGTTTAGAGAGATGGTAAACTTGAGATGAACCTTAAAATCATTATGGATTCCTATTGAATAAACATTTGTTATGGAATAAACATTTGTTATGGAATCACATTGTTTTATTTAGAACCACTTAGATTCTTCTCTATGATTAAACATCTATAGAAATTCCAACGTTAATAATCTTAGAAAGTAAAAATGTGATGATCAGTCTTATTAGCTATAAGAACAGGAAAGTGTTTTCTACTCGTGGCACTTATGATGTTTGAGATCAACAGTGACTAAGATAGTACTACTAGTAAGTAAAATTATTTTTATTTATTCAGCACAGCATGGGCTAAATCCCCTGAATTAAAAATGGTTGGTCATAAACATTTTTGAAAATGTTTATGAGTTATTTATCCAACCAGCACTCTTTCTGATTACATCTAATAAGTTCCTGTTGACTTAGCTTTGGACGTAGAGGCGACGCATGTAGCTATTATGTCCTGAAAAGCCACTCATATAAATATACCGCACACTGAGAGTACTTTAAATCCATTTACCAATGGTAGAAGCAGAAAACAGTTTTATTTTTTATTTTTTGATAATTAGAAATAGTTGTCATGCCCTCTATAGAGATATATATTGAATCATGTAATCACACAATTTGTGACTTGGCAGGGCAAATCAATTTTTATTTAATTTTTTATACACATTGTTAGTGATCATCGTAATCATACTATGTAATTAATGGCAATATTGGCTCAAACATCACTCAGTGTGAGCTATAATACTATTATATATTTTAATCTGATAATTATTGTTAGTTCTACTTATAATAACTATGTAAAATAAATACATTTAATTTTTATAGCGTTATTTTAGATATTTTAGTAAATAATAAAGTTTGTGCTCATTCAGCTGTACTTAGTAGAAGCAAAAACCACCGGTGTTTTGACATACTACATCAAGACTTAATGCCATATTAGGAGTCCAGTTTTGTAAATACACTTAGAACTTTATTTGGATCCCATGTTGCTTGATATTTTGCCAACGCTGGTTTGGACTTATGTCCTTTAAAGGGTCTCTTTGTACAAGCATCCTCCCCAATTTTAGAGCCCTACAAAGATAGAGCTGACTTATGAGAGTTTAAGTTTGAGGTACCATAGGCAGCCCCAGAATTAAATGATTTTGTTAGAAAATATGTAATAAATGGTAGAGATGGAAGTAAATGTATCTAAACTGTAATTATACCAGGGTTATGAAGGCCAGTGGGGCCTGACCATGATACCTGTAGCCTTTTAGTATTTTATAGGCATCTGAATATATAAAACATAGTCGGGTTAGTTACACCATTTATAGGTCAAGAATGGCTGAACGGATTTTGATGAAATTTGGCATACAGATAGAACATAACCCGGATTAGTGTATAGGCTACTTTTTATCCCGGGAAGATGAACAGTTCCGGAAGGGTGCACGATAAACGATATTCACGCGGGTGAAGTGACGAGCATAGACTAGTAAATAAATAAAATATTAAATTGAATGGACAAAAGGCAAAGAAATATTCTGTCCAAGACAGAATATTTGGATTTTGTCGCCAACAGGCTTAGAAAATACATTTAGAATTAGTGCGGGATGCAAATAATCTATTTTAGGTTCTCCCAGTTCAGGTACAATTGAAATGTCACAATATTTAATTCCCATTCTGTACTGATATTATTAGCCCAGCATTGCAGATCTAATTTTATTTCTGAATGTAAGTTTACTTTTACATTATTTATATTTATATTGCTTTCCTATTTTATTTTATTATATTGGATAAATATCTATAGATTAAAATGTAACCATATTTTATACCACATTTTATGAAAATAAAGATATAATAACATGTATGTAAAGTTTTTTTTTTTTTTTTTTTTTTTTTTTTTAAATATTTCAATATGTAAATATTAATAAGAGAATGTAGCAAATAAAGGGAATAATTATGTAATTTTATTTGTTTTTTGTTTGAACTATCATGACCTCTTGTGCAATAAAAAGGATAATAATAATTATTATTTTGACTTATGATGTTCTTAAAATTTGGTAGGTAACACCAAACATATGGTACCACAGTAGCGATAGTGTGCCTAGGTGCCCCTGAGCAGGCTGTAATTAATATTCCAATTAACTTTGCTAGATCTCTTATAATACAACTTTTCAGGTCTAAGTACTTTTGGACAGACTTTTTAATGTTTAATACTTTGCCTGTAGGCAATATTGCAATGTCATATTTCTTGTGTCAGACACAAAACTTTGAATTTAATTATCAAGACTGATGGTACTATTATGCTTTTATCAAAAATAAATAACAAATCTCAAGCACTAAGAGAGCTAATATTTCTTTAATATCCTTTAAACATGATTGATTACTAGATGCTTTACAAAGTAGGTCTTTGATGTGTCACCACAACTTTCATGATTATTAAGTACAGAGCCCAAGCTATAAGGGAGGGCAGTAAACTCATACAATTGAGACCTGTAACACAGGTTCATCTAGTAAAGGCTCCAGCCTCTATAACATACGTGGGACACTCAGAAAGTTTTGCGAAACTAAAAAAAATTGTTCTATACGTACATATATTTTTATCAAATCTTTTCAAAGTACTTTCCACCAGCCTCTATACAAAGATTCATGCGCCTAAACCAGTTTTCAAAACACTTTTTCCAGTCCACCGCAGACACCTCGTTTACAGCCTGCTCGAACGCAGCCAGCGCATCTTCCGGCGACGAAAATTGTATCCCTTTGAGCAGATTTTTTATTTTTGGGAATAAAAAGAAGTCACACGGTGCTAGATCAGGGCTGTAAGGAGGGTGACCCAGGAGTTTGACTGGCGTGCTGTCCAGGAAGTCCCTCGTTTTGAGTGCGGTGTGCGCAGGTGCATTGTCGTGGTGGAGCAGTAGCCCGCGGAGCCCTGTGTTTGGTCGCTTGTTGCTTATAACAGAGAAAACTTCTGGCAAACATTTGGTAGTATACCATTCGGCATTAATGCTTCTTTGATCCCGTAAGGGAATTGATACCAAGTGGCCAGTCAAATTAAAAAAGCTAGCGATCAAAATCTTACCCCCGCTTCTAGATCGCTTCACTTTGGTAGGCGTTGGCTCATTTTGAAACACCCAAACAGTCGACTGGCGCTTGGTTTCTGGGTCGTATTGATAAATCCAGGATTCATCACCTGTAAAGATGTCGTAAACACGCCGAGACGAGCCTGCTTCAAATTTGTTAAGCATATCACGGCACCATTCCACCCGGGCCTGCTTCTGAGCATCGGTGAGGTTGTGCGGCACCCAGCGTGATACTATCCTCCTCACGCGAAGATGGCTGTGTAGAATCTCGTGAACGCTTCCCGATCCAATCTTCAATATGTGTTGAATCTCCTGATATGTAATTCGCCTATTGTCTTGGATTAAATTTTTCACTGCTAGCACGTTTTCTTCGGTAACAGCCGTCAAAGGGCGACCGCTTCTTTCGTCATCCCCCAAAGTTGGTCGACCGCGCTTGAATTCGTTATACCAACGATACACGGTTGCCTTGGAAGGGCCTTCATCCATGAATGCCATTTGAAGTCTATCGTACGATTCATCCGGTTTCAGGCGACACTTGAAATCGTATAAAATCATAGCTCTAAAATGTTCCCGGCGCAGATCCATATTTCAGTGAGACACAATACTTTGAATTAACTCGCAAAAAATGTGGAGGGAAATTTTGAAATTGGAACTTACTTATTTTTACTTATAAATAATCATATTTTCGAAAAACATTATAACTGGCCAGTCTCCCATATATAAAAACTTTTTTTCGCAATACTTTCTGAGGGGCCTGGTATGTTAAGTGAATACTGATGTTAATATCCTTAATGTGCTGGAGAAATAAATGTTTTTATTATTAGTATTAATAAATATGATTTCTTCAAATAAATTATTGCCACGTAATCTCCCGAAGACAGTGGTAATGTTGCCATCCTATAGTCCCCCATCTTGAAATGAGATGTGTCTACAAATCATTACAAATGTATTCAGAGACAAGTTTAATATGAACTTTCTCGTAAACTGCCTCGTTGGTCTAGTGGTTGCAAGCGCGACTGCTGAGCGTGGGGTCCTGGGTTCGATTCCCAGGTCGGGCAAAGTGTTATTGGGTTATTTCATTAGGAAATACTCAGTAGCAGCCCGGAGTCTGGATTTGTGCCCGGTCAATGGCAATAGGCTCGCTCCCTATTACATGGGACTATAACATAACTGGCGAAATGTGGGTGTACTATACACCTCTGCCTTCCCCTTCGGGGAAATACAGGCGTGATGTTATGTTATGTTCTCGTAGGTACACTAAAATTATATTTTGGAATAAAATTATATGGCATGGCTTGTAAGGGGATATACACCCAATTTTATTATATTGCAGATATAGTATATCACTATCTTTCTCAGCTGATTTTACTGAACCAGGTACTGGCACAAAATTCTAATGAGCCTTCTATACAATGGTAATTAGGTAACCTTTGATATAGTTAAGTATGGACTTGTCTTTGCAAATTTAATTCCAGCAAGGTAAAAAGTCTGCTAGCCTTCTGGCATGACTTACTTCAATGTTCGAGCAGAAGTTTTCTTCTGGTAGGCTTTGGTTTTCTTGACCGTGGACTGATAATGCTGGCTGTGATGTTCCCGGGCCTGCATTGAGGACTGGGTGTCCATACCTAAACCGCAGTTAAGTTTCCCTTATGATTTGTTGTAAGTTTGACTGACCGCTTTATTGACAAGTTTTCAAAACTTTGATCTTGTCACTAAGACTAGTTTCATAGATATACTACAGGGAAGTTGGTCCTTGACTTTGTTTGGACACAATTTAAATCCATAAATAAATAAATAAATATTCTTAGGACATTTTACACAGCACTATCTAAGCCCAAACTAAGCAGAGCTTGTACTGTGGGTACTAGACGATGGATATATCCATCAGGATCCTTCCAGCATCACTAAGTACCTAGTGAGATCAATTTCAATCGGTCTACTGTATCGTTACCAACAACAGTGATAATGCATTACTTACTATAGACAGTTTTTGTGTCTTTAAGACATTTTTCAAAATATAGCTCCAAATAAAAGCGAAGTCTCTATTTATAGGACCACATTTTGGCTTATCTGGCATAAGATGTGGCTTATCTGCTAACAATACCTTATAGCTTATTGTTGGTGCTGCTGAGGTACGCTCAGGATCAACCGTTAGGGTGGAGATAGTATTTTCCGCTAACAGAGGTTTGGGTTCTTTTGGAACCCGATCTGGTCATCCTGGTGGTGGTGTCCATACCACTGAAAAACTGATCGTACAAGTGATTGATAAAACTGCTTATTAAGGTCTCACGGACCTCACATAAGAGTAGAAGGATCTCGTGCGTATATCTCGTATAAGCCCCGAGACGAATGAGCACGTCAATGTATCTCGTACACCACCCGTGTCAACCGGTACAAAGGTTACGAAAAACCCTTGCGGCCTTACCTACTATAAAAGCTAGTAGCCGTACCGGTGTAATAGCAATCACAAGACAACGTATTATTACCTGGAACACTAAAAAAAGATGTCTATCACTTTTATTTTATGACGAATAATGTTCGTCTTTCCGACGACGCTTTATATTCTGGTTGAAATATAGTTTTAACACTCAATTATTTAAATAAACACAGAGAAACACAGTAACAGTTGCCGCGCAAACGAAAAGAATGACAGTTGACGTAAGGACACAGACAATGTACTTATAATTACGTTTAGTTTTAGCTCTGAAAATTGCGTTCAGTTGCCGAGTAACTCGAGAAAGCTGCATGGTTAATACATATATCGAGAACGAAGCCTGTAGTATAATTAACTATCGCGCTTTCTTTTGCTTCGCATGGACTTCGTAACATTTAGAGTGTTCAATTTAAATGTTTTTATTTTTGTATGAAAATCTGATGAACTTAAATATGATGAATTTTTAAACGTCATAGAACAAAAGTTGTTGATTATGATGTTAGTAACATAGTCCTGAGAGGTTAACGGTGTTTTACAAATAACCCTGTATAATATATATTAAATAATCTTACAATTTAGAATAGAGATTGGATACATAGGCAATGTCTTAATAAATTACAAGCTATTGATTGTTCGCAGCTGTCCGTCTATATTTTTTACAATGGCTGTGTCAGTGGTGTGCACTGGCCTACTTCATTTGAATTTAATTGTGGTGTAAGTTATTGATTTTTTTATGTAGGAAGATTAATTTACCATTAATAGGTCTATTAAAAGATAAATAATCATCATACTTTAGAAATAAAAACCGGCCATGAGCATGTCGGGCCATGCTCAGTATTATAGGGTTCCTTAAGTAGGTGTTACATACAAATCAAATCGAATATTAATCATGGCTATTTTAGATTTTGCAATAGACGGCAGCATTGGCGACTCAGAGAGAGCCGCTAGATGGCGCTGTACAGCGCCAAATTTAAGAAGTTTGTCATTTCAATATAACACAAAGTTACTTTTTGTATTTTTTTTAAATAGAAAGTAGCTAAAGGAGCATTATTTGCCAAGATAATTTTTTTCTATGGTCAATGACCTTTGAACTAGGACGTTTTAAGTATTTTTCAGTTTTCTCTCTATAACTCATATATATATTATATTATCAAATTATACTCGAAATAATTTTCAAAGAGTTTTTTTTTTTTTTTTTTTTTTTTTTTTGCCTCTTCTTTTCTTACAATCTGTCTCAATCAAGGACATTCAGTAATTGTTGGGACACTTAGTTAATGTCTTGGATGGTATGTGTCCTATGACACATCCAAAGATTAAGGTAGTCGAGACCTTTCGAGTCATTCATGAGATGGTTTGCCAGGATATTCGGATGGCGACTGATTCTTTCCTTATAGGATTTGGCATAACTTTTTATTTCTTCTTTTATGGACGGGATTTCTAGGTCATGGTGTAGGTGCTTCGTTTGGTACGAACCATGGTGAATTGGTTATGATACGCAACAGCTTGTTCTGATATCTCTGAATGATCTCTATATTAGAGTGTGATGCTGTGCCCCATAGCTGAATGCCATATTTCCATATAGGTTTTATAAGGCTTTATAGAGAAGGATTTTATTTTCCAAGTGGAGTTGTGATTTCCTCCCAATAATCCAGTAAAATTTTCTAAGCTCCAGTCCAAGTTGTTTACGTTTTGTAAAGATGTGCTTTCTCCATGTTAGTTGTCTGTCAGGTGTAGCCCAAGGTATTTGACATGTTCAGCCTTGGGGACGTCAATGTTGTTTTATTTAACTAGGGGGCAGGTGTCTTTCCTCTTAGTGAATGTAACATTTACAGACTTTGTTTCATTTGCTTTAATTCTCCACATCTTTAACCAGAGGGATATATCGTCTAAGCAGTTCTGGAGCATAGCTGAAGCTATTCTATGGTTACTGTGGGATACTAACACAGCTGTATCGTCCGCGTATGTGCCGGTGGTGGCAAAATACGATATTGGGAGGTCAGCCGTGTGAAGCAAATATAAAATAGGTCCAAGCACACTGCCCTGCGGGACCCCAGCAGTAATGGGATAAAGTTTAGTAATAGCTTCGCCACATTTCACAAAGAAGCATCTATGGCTTAGGTATGACTTCAAGATTGAGTATAGGCCACTTGGGAGGTTGGTTTTAATTTTCTAAAGGGCTTCATGCCAAACTCTATCAAATGCTTGTGAAATGTCGAGAAAAGCAGCAGCACAATATTCCTTCTCTTCAAATGTTTTGTGAATTTTATTAACGAGTCTGTGTACCAGTGGCGTGCATTGCATATAGGCAAATAAGCAATGCCTACCTCGTTACAATTCAATATTAACTACTACTAAATAAATTAATCAGAGTATTAAATAAAAACCATTAACATAGGTATTCAATAATAATGTATGAATTCAATGCGAAACTTCATACTAGGTGCAGGCATTAGGCAGGTCAGCCGCACGAATGCCTGTAACTTCACACACAATCAAACCATTTGGCGTAACTATATACACACGCACACTACTTTAGCGACGTAATACGACAAAAACATAAATCACGTTACGGCCATGCGTAACACACTAACATTTGACAATTCGCAATTTATTCGCAATATCAGCGCTACAGGTGTAGCCTTGTCGACTCGTCGCGTCATGGGTCGTTCGTAACGTTTTTCACACGTAACCGTTTTGTGTGTAACTAGTTATTTCCATACAAACTACAAAGTGATCGTTATAATAAAACTATACTCAACATTAGAAAAATAATGGCGAAGTAAAGATAGTAATTGTTTTATATTATTTACATTTAAGTGTAAATGGTAAATATATTACAATTTTTTTTTTGTACAGTCGATTGCATGACAGTGGTAACACTTACAAAATCAGCCTTACTGCTTACGAAATAAAGACGCTGTCAATGTCGAAACTGTTACCACTGACATGCGGTCGACCGTACATTGCTACACATTTATCGTAAAATAACGAAACTTAGTATACGCTTATATCGAAATATCGATAGCGTTATAACGTTATTTATCTATTATTATAATGAATTGAATATAATAATTGTGTAAAATCTGTTCTTTTCGTGCTCCGTAAATCTATTTTGTAACTTTGTTCGTAAATTAATCGCTAAATTACTACATCCACAAAACTACTATTTACACAAAACGATTATCATCATCCTCTTAAGCATTTTCTCTAACCGACGTTAAATAACGCCCAACTCTAATTTATTGGCTGTTGACATTGACACATGACAGTATTTGACATTCTTGTTTCTATTTGCGCGGGTGAATTGCATAAATCGCTCAGATTAAAAACCTCATAAATCGTATTTTAATTACGTAGACAGAGAAAAACTAATTAGGTAGTTCGTTTTATTGTGATTTGTGAAGGTTTTTGTAAAGAAACTTATGTAAACATGGATGAATTACAGTGCTCGGTATATGTGTTTAGAGAAATTACGAGAAACCCTTTCAGTCAGTTTTCGTTTGTTGACAAAACAAAAAAAGTGTATATCAGTAGACAAATACGAAATCAAATCTGTCTTTGACTCAAGAAAATCTAAAATGTTATGACAATTACACGTTAATACAACTATAACTGGACTAACTGGGTGCCGTCATTCAAATGTAATGGTCTTTTACCAGTGTCTCTTTAAAACGTATGTGTACAAGATTTTTTTAATTTTATACTAGTAACTTGCTCTGTCTGTTTAGTGCCTGCCTACCTAGGCCGAAAACCAATGCACGCCACTGCTGTGTACCTGGTCTATAGTGCCGTGCCTTTGTCGAAAGCCAAATTGATGGTCGGGTATAAGATTTTTTTCTTTGATTATAGGCAAGAGACGCAATAGAAGAAGCGATTCATAAATCTTCGAGGCTATTGGGAGTAAACTTATAGGCCTGTATGATTTTGGATCTTCAGACTGTTTCCCTGGTTTAGGGACCATCAAGATTTGAGCTGTTTTCCACTGAGGAGGAAAAAAGTGGAGTCTTGTCATGGCATTGTAAATTGATAACATGAAAGTCAGACCTGGATTTGGTAGTTGTCGCAAGATCATGCACGTTATCAAATCATAGCCGGGAGCTTTTTTGAGTTTCATGGCAGTAATAGCTCTTATTAAATCTTGTTGAGTGAACTTTTCGATGGGATTGTCAGGGGAGTCATTGTTCTCTAGCAGACTGTGGACTTTTGCTTTGTGTTCTGGAGTCCCCTCGTAATCATGAGGCTGGAAAACGTCTTTTAGATGCTCAGCGAATGTTGTACATTTTTCTAGGTCACATCGGGCCCAGCAGCCATTAGATTGCCGAAGTAGAGGAGATATCGTTTTAGGCTGCTTTAGTTTTTTGGTAGCTTTCCACAATGAGTAGTCGGTGGCAGCTGTCGCATTTAGATTACTCAGATCAGCCTGAACACTGTCGTTTCTGTCTTTATCCAATCGTTTCTTAAGTTCCCGAATGGCATGATTAAGTTTACTTTTATCTTGGGGATACCTAAATTGTTGCCATTGTTTTCTCAGCCTCCTTTTTTCAGAGATTTCATCTATAATATGACGAGCTATATGGATCTTACTGCAGTTATCTCTTTTGGCGGGAGTAGATTCCCATGCAGCATTTTGTACTGAACAGTTAAAGTGCTCTACAGCTGCTATTACGTTCTCTTCTGATTTAAGACTAACAGTAGGCATTAAAGCTGAATCAACCATTAAACGGAAGTTTTCCCAGTCTGTCCTTTTGTTGTGTAGGAAGTAGCTCTCCGTGGCTTCTTTGAATCGAGTTGATAAGGTTACTAGCACCGGAGAGTGGTCTGAAGAAAGATCATAACTATTTTCACATTGGAAATAATGTTTGGAAATGCCTTTGATGGTACAAAAATCTACCAGGTCGGGTACTTTTTTTCGGTCGGTGGGCCAGTATGTGGGTTGAGTAGAGTTTTTATAAAGGTCTATCAATGTGGAAGATTATAAGTTTCTACCTTGCATAGTTTAGAAATGGCTGGGGCGGGGGACACATTGCAAGCCACTTTGGCGGGCTATATTTCGCAGATGGTACACCTGATAAAAAGTGATGTATGAAACATTACCTTCATTTTAGTAGACCTATTCAATGATACCCCAAACGAGGGGGTGCAGCGAAAAAAAGAATTTCAACCCCATTTCACATGTATGGGCGCCACCCCTAAAATACGTAATCACGATTTTTTTATTCATTTAAAATTCTAGACTATTTTTTAGCAAAATTTCATTTACTTATGTTTATAACTGTAGAAGTTATTAAGCTGTAAAGGATTAGGACAGACGGACAGACGGACGGACATGACGAAACTATAAGGGTTCCTTGTAGGACTACGGAACCCTATAAGAAGATTCGTGAAGAATTTCTTTAATGAACCCGTGGCCAGTTATAGCAGCTGTGATTGTATGCAACTGTTGTTTTGACAATCGGAGGGCTTGTTTCGTGAAGCGGCCGTCAATTGTGGGAAGTGCCTCCTTGGCCTGCCTGCACTCACCATGGTCTTGCCATAGTTTGTGGTGTTATACCCTATAAACTTGTCTAAGGATTTTTTGTGAAGAAATGCCTAGTTTTGATGCTTGTCTGTTGTATCAAAAAGCACAAAAGCGGCAACTGATACTCATTCTTCCCAAAAATAAATAAATATCCAACATGATTGTTTTCCTTAAGACAAACATTTCATTGAGATGTCAAAAGTGTTTAAGCTAATGATAAAACACATTTATTACTAAGTATCATTTAGATTATTCTAGATAATGAAACAAACAACTTTTTTGATTCTCTATACCAGTGGTTCCCGAACTTTTTTGGCTTCGGAACCCAAAAAATAAAATAAAATTCTTTTTTCATTTTATGGAACCCCAGCACTAACTAAACGAACTCAATTTGTTTAAAACAAATATTTTCAGCTTTTTCGCGGAACCTTGGCTTCCCTTCGCTTCCCTTCAATGGAACCCAAAGGTTCCACGGAACACACTTTAGGAATCGCTGCTCTATACAATATGTTTTTGAAATAACTGAAAACCTTTTAAGGTTTCAATAAAACTACTCATCAGTATGAACAATTTTTACCATGGGACCAACCCTGAAATCACGAAATAAAATCAGCTGATCCCTACATTTCCCGATTCATGTGAACTAAAATGTAGAAGACAGCTGATAATTTTTTCACGATTTCAGGTTTGGTCCCATAGTAAAAGTTGTTCATACTGATGAGTACAATGACCCCTTAAGAGGTTTTCAGTTATTTCATTCAATAACACATTGTATAATGCTTACAATAAATTCTTCCACTAGCTGATGCGGGGTACTGTAATCTGATTGGCCCTACCAAGGTGGCTATTGGCTAATCACTAACGCGGCAGTTTTGATAGCTCATATAAGTCGACGAAACTGATTTGAAGATTTCAAGTGGCGAATAGTGGTGACCTACATTAGTGAAATTTCATAAATGTGTTGCAGACATCGGTCGCCTTTTATGAGGCGTCTACGGGCTGAATGGTCATTGGACGGTACATAACAAGTTTGGCCTTGAGAGAGGCTTACTAAATCAAGGCCATTTTTCTTTACTTTATCAGTTCTATTGAGATCTGTAGTACTGATAAGCTTATCTGGGTAGTTGATGTACCCAGTGGCTTGCCTAGTATTATGTTATGTCCAATATAAATAACAGATTAATTTTCGTTTTCGTAAAGAAAGGAAAAAAAAGTTGTATCAGCTAAGAACATGCAACATTGAGAAATGTGTTGAAATTACAGTACATTACTGAAAACGAAATAATAGTATTTGAAAATAAGTGAGTGTCAGGGGACCCCCGTCAGGAAAGAAGTTCCTAACGCACGCACGCACACACACACTCCCCTACACACACACAAAGACACAATAGAAAGTGAAAGAAAGAGACAGCACGTGGTGTGCCTATATGCCAGCTCATAATGAAAAACTTACGTGATGTTTCATTGTCTCCCGAATCACACCTACCGCAAGCCGCAATAAGGAACTTTTTTACAACAGTATTTAATACTATTTTTATACTATTATAATCGTATATCATAACTACCAACAATCGGTTCCCATTCTTCTAGTCCAGCCATTCCCAAAGTGGGCGATAACACACCCTTGTGGGTGCTGCAGGCCTTTAGCCTTAGTGGTGGTTCACTGGAAAGATTTCTGACTGTAGAATATCCTGCTAATATTATAATCCTATCCTACTAATATTATATACGTGAAAGTTTGTGATGATGTATGGATGTTTGTTACTCTTACACGCAAAAACTACTGTTATTTTAATAAGATTTGGCATACAGACGGATTAACCAACAGGATTTTTTTTAAACTAGTGCGCAAATTTATTATAAATTAATAATCGGACATAATCTGTTCGTAATAACATCAATGAAAGCGCGCGACGGCTGGCTCACGCGGCCGTCCAGGAGGGGCTTGTACCCCCGATGCAAACCCGCAGTCGCATGAGCCAGCCGTCGCGCGCTTTCATTTTATATATTACGAACAGATTATGTCCATATTTTGCTGATTTTAAGTCGGATAAAAATATAAAAAAAATTATTGAACAATCAGTGGAAATGTGTTCTATTACTCATACTGAACCACCAAAAAAAATTTGCGCACTGGTTAATTTTTTTCCCTGTATAGGCTACTTTTTATCCCGGGAAGATGAACAGTTCCCGAGGGATGCGCGATAAACGACATTCACGCGGGCGAAGTCGCGGGCATAGGCCAGTAATAAATGAATAATTACTGTATTTATAATAGTACAGCATAAAGGATAAAATTCCCTATCAACTTTTCAGGACCTCTTCACGCAAGATGGAGTTCTACTCAAGGCCTGTCTGGGTAGACCGCTTACGGACCTCAACTCTATTGGAATGCTGTGCATTGTACAGAATCAAGACAGCAGCAAGTCCATTGAATGGAGACCGAACGACCTGATCACCATAGATTCTGACACCCAAGACCAAGAATGGGCCGTCGTCAATACTATTGGTATTACCATGTCTTATGCTAAAGGTAGTTTATTAATCACTAGTTTTGGCTCGCCGCGTGGTTGGTGGTTGCATCGCCTTTCCGTCTTGCTTTTGAGTAAAGTGGAGTTACGCAAAAAGGTATCAGTAATTTGTAAAGTATCGGTTTTCAGCCGTAAATGTTATAATGGAAATCATCTCAACGTAATTCGGAAAAGGCAAGGCTGATTTATAATGTTTCGGTTTAAACTCTGCTTCACTAGCATAAACCATTTGGTTTCGGCGTGATGTGTCAATTAGTTATTATGTCAATAGCTGCTTTATATTTGTAAAATTTCGTTCTGTGTGGTGCCGGACGTAAAGAATTGCACCACCCTATATCTTCTCATGGGTTTCGTAAAAGGCGACTAAGGGATTCACCGGAGGATGGGCAGCGGTGTTCTCTGAGTATTTAAACAATCGGCCGAAATAGCAATTAACGGCCTCGTTTAGTTAAAAAGGACTCGGCTAGCGCCTCGGCCTTTTAGAATCACTTGGGAAGCCAATATTACTCGGCCGTCAATTGCTTCATTTCAGGCCTCGACAGTAATGTACAGATGTGCATGACAGTGGAACACTTCAATTCGAAAACCGCCCTCACGGCTTACGAAATAAAGATGTTGTCAATGTCAAAGTGTTACCACTGACGTGCGGTTGACCGTACTATTATTAAATGATCGTGTATAATCAGGTGTCCCAACATGTCCCAGAAGATGTAACGTGTAACTTCATGCCAATTTACTTCTTGCAAACTTGTCGAATTTAAACTATTGTCAGTAGCAATACTTATTTAAAATCGCCATCAGGTCGGCGCCAGCGCACCCTCAGTGGCAACCTGACGTCAGACTACGCAACCGCCCGCGCGCGCATCATCAAAATACCTGTCGACGAACTCAAAACCTTCAGGGTTACAAGAAACAACCAGCAAATGCAGTTCTCAACCAAACCGGGAGTCTGGCAGACTACCTTCTACTTCCAACACGGGAACGCCGAAATATTCGTCGCCTACCTAAAGAACCATGTGAAAACTGCGAAGACTCGCCATGATAGAAATACGTACGTCGTTGTAGAACCAAATATCGAGTCTCAAGTCCTGAACAGGTCTTTCGCAGAACTGGATATTTTTACTGAGAACACGACAGATGTTGTATGGAATTTGGTGTCGAATTTTAAGCAGAGGCCCTATGAGACCACCTTGGAAGCTTTTTCGAAGCTTACTGATATTGGTAAGTTCTTAAATATGTCTGATTTCTATTCTTTCTTCTAATTAGTTTGCTTTCTATTTTGCGTAGTGTAATTGCTTATTCGCTTTGCTTAAGCTTGACCATCGTTAACAATCGGCGGGATTATTCTTGAAAATCATTGCGATGTTCCTATTCCAATATTAATGTCTAGAATAAATTAGTACTTTCGAAAAATTTTGATTGCATTGAACCTAATTGTATTCAAAAGTACGAATTGACATACATACCCCAAGGCTGATCAATTTGATCTATGGTCAAATCTAATGTCAGCTCCTGTGATTGGTCGGCAAAAATACTACCAACCAATCACATCGCTTAACGTGAGATATGACAGTCGATTAGTTAATTTTTGTGTTGATCAGCCTTTCGGAAACTGGGGAGTAGTCTTATGTCGATCGATCGGGAGTTTTTTCTAAGAATAACCCTACAAATCGTTTGCCTTTACATCATCCAGCCATAATTAATTCGCAGTCATAACTGCCAGTAATAACTACCATTATCATTATCTTGGTATATATTTCTGTACTACTATAACAGTACTAGATCACACCTAGTTCAAAACAAATATGAATAAAAAACGTATGTGGTCAGGAACGAAGTTATTATTAAAATTCATATTTTTTGACCGGTTCATTGTAATGCAAAATTTCACAACAATAATACAAGCATAGATGGCAGGAAACATCATGCGTCGGACTGAGATACCACAGGACCCAGGTTCGATCCCCAGTAAAAAACATGTCTTTTTGTATGTTTTATTTAATAGTTAGCTGTAACTTTGACGTTACCCACCAGATGGTGCTTAAAAAAGGTCAGCTGACAACTCTATGTCCGTATATTCAATGTACACTATGGGTATAACGCAAATCTTAGCGTGACGTGACGCTAAATTTTCTCCCGAATCGAATCCCAAACGTTCTTAAGAGTCGTTTTGACGCTTAAATGCGTGACAGTGACAGATGACACTTAAGGGCCACTTAAAATTGAGTTGCGTTTGAGTATTTGGGGGTTTTGATCTAGGTGTGCATAAATCTTCTATCAAAAAATTAATTTCATAATCATTTCAGCCGAAAGACGTCCACTGCTGAACATAGGCCTTCTCCAAGCAAGAGGGGGATATGCCATAATCGCCACGCTTGGCAGGCGGGTTGGCGATCGCAGTTAGTTGGTAAAATACTGAGAGAAAGCTGCTGCCCATCCTCTGGTGAATTCCTTAGTCGCCTTTTACGACACCTTTGAGAAGATATAGGGTGGTGCAATTCTTTACGACCGGCACCCCACGGAACCGTCCAGCGTCCGGCACCACACGGATCAAAAAATTATCATACCAAAAATCACCATATTCTTATTCTAGTGTACTACGGCAACGAAGGCATGAACGGCAAACGTGACGTGTCCGAAGAGGTAGCAGACTTGTTGACGAAGAGTATGAGTGCCATAGAGGATGCCACTACTGTGACCAAGAATGATGAGTATGAGGTCATCAGCGTCAAACCCACACTGCCACCTAGACCGAGCATACCTAGGTCAGTGTCTATTCAGGATAAATTTTTAATGAGTGCAGATAATTTGCATAGCGGTTCAGATCTGTATCTTATCGCAAACACATTGTTAAAATTTACTTTAAAACAAAATAAAAATATGGCTTTGTATGGCATATGCTACAAAATATTCTGAGTGTCCCATACAAAGTCGACATAGCCCGAAGAATTGCCAAACTTAAGTGGCAGTGGGCGGGGCACATTGCTCGCAGAACGGATGGCCGATGGGGCAGTGAAGTTCTGGAGTGGCGACCGCGTACTGGAAGGCGCAGCGTGGGTAGGCCCCCCACAAAGTGGACCGACGACCTGGTGAAGGTCGCGGGAATCCGCTGGATGCGGAAGGCACAGGACCGGTCGTTGTGGCGATGCTTGGGGGAGGCCTATGTCCAGCAGTGGACGTCTTTCGGCTGAAATGATGATGATGATGATGATTATAAGTTGAATAGATTTAAAAAATACATCAGTATTAAAATAAACGGAAGAAATTTTTTGAGGTGACAGGAAATCTTACAACCTTAACGCCTTTAAAGCTGGAGTGAATCGGCAACTAACAGGTTTGCTCGCTCCATCGTCGACCACATCTTGACAAAGCTGTCTAAATTGCGGTCAAGAGCAGATATATATCTCAAAAAAAAGAGCTTAAACGGGATCAGATATTTTAATAATTTTATTGTTAATAATTTTATTGTTAATAATTTTATTGTGGTACTGGAGGTTATCACTGTTATCAGTAAACAGGGCACTACTATATACTGATACAAACCACCTGTGGATTGATAATTATAAGTAGTGTTTTTAGTTCAATGCTCTTTTATCTATGATTCATGATGGTACAGTACGACACAAAAAATAAGGCGCGTCGTTTATCTTCGTTCGCGCAGACACGAAAAGACGATCGCCGAAACATAAAAAAATATAGTCAACCTTATGCAATGCCCATAAGGTTTTAAAATTGATTGACGTGACTGACGTCTTTTCCTATTTCGCTCACACGCTTCCGTACTCTAGCGGCAGCGGCTAAGACTTTTGGCGCGAAGCGTTGGTGTTCTCTGATTGGTTAACCAATTTCCCGCGTATTTAAATTGTGTCATCTGCGTAGGTACATCGATGGGCCATACAAAATGTGTACTACTGTACGAAAGTTCGAAGCCATGGGTTCGATTAATGTTTTCGGACTATTTATTTATGTCCGGCCCAGTGCTAGTCGAACTCGCGCCATGTCCGTATCATGTTTATAGTATTTGCCATAATAGAGACCATAGTAACACGTATTCTATTAATTCAACTGACCGGATCCCACAGAAATAGGAGTAGAATTTTGGGTTAGGTTGTAATCACAAATTTACTTGCGATTCATGCGTGGCAACTTTCGAACAAACTACGCCTTACATATTGACGTCATTAATTAAAAAAAAATGACTTTAATCAAATGTACTTTACAGCTTTTGTTTCTGCAGTTAGAAACAGCAAAATAAGGCATTTTTGCGGGTTTTTGTTATAGTATTTTCAGAAACAAGTCAAAAAGCGTACCTACTGAGAAAGGTTTTGAAATGCCCTACACTTGGTGCAGAGTGTTGGGACGCGTGCCCTGCCCACTTTTCCATTCTATCTATTTCTGTCCTGGATCCACTGCACAGGGGCACGTCATGATACCGAAAACAATAATTTTTATTTATTTTTATCAGCTAGGTTTTTATATGAAAAACATGAAATTATCATTAGCAGTATCTCAATGCCTATTTCAGAGGGACTCCCCTATCTACAGAGAAGTGGGACGGACTACAGGACACAGAAGGCAGGGTCACAGAAGTAGAAGGAGTTAAACAACTCATATTTAGAGGGGTGAGTACTGTATCTTAAAATAAATAAATATTTTTGGGACACTTACACATCACCATCTAGTCCCAAACTAAGCAGAGCTTGTGCTATGGGTACTAGACAGTGGATATAATACTTATATACTTTTTTTTTTTATTGTAAATCTATACAAAAAAAAAGAAATCATAATCTTAACTATTATAAAAGTCTGTTTGTTTGTTTGTTTGTTCGAGCATCACGCTAAAACTACTGGACCGATTTTGATGAAACTTTTTTTTGTTTGAAAGCTGATGATCAGACTTAAAAACTGGTATGGGTTTTGAGAAAGAAAGAAAAAATTAAACAAATAAATTCGTGGGGTGCGTCCTCGCCCGACAGATATAGGCTTCTACGCATTTGCACGAGCGGATAGTAATGGATGGATGAATGGAGTGGAGTGGGCTGCACGGTCTGAATGAAAGGATGGATGGATGGAACTGGACTGGACTGAATTAACAGGATCCGTCACGTGGGCTAACATAATTTAACGCGAGCGGAGTTGCGGGTAAAAGCTAGTAGTATAAATAAAATAAAACAAGCCAGTGTTCAAAATACACCTGAAGTGGTAACTAATAAATTATGAACCTTATTGTAAAGACATAAAATAGTTTTTTGTTTGCTGGCATGTTCTAGAGGCTCTACCAATAATCGCGTCATCATTTCAGCTGAAAGACGTTCACTGCTGGACATAGGCCTCCGCCAAGCATCGCCACAACTACCGGTCCTGCGCTCTTCGCATCTAGCGGATTCCCGCGAAACAATATTCGCGTATAATTAAGCAAATATTTAATAGTTTTTATAAAAATAATGTATTCATTACACAAAACAAAAAGTTCTTGTCACTAAGATTTTTCAAAGAAACAAATTGAAGTTTGTCACAATCACAGAAAGTAAAAAATAATAATTTCTTAGGTTTTGGCGATCACTACACGTTATAATAAAACATGTTTCACCGGATTACATCGCGTATATTATTTAAATTGATTTTTTAAATTGGACGTTTCGAAAGTTTTGCAGGGTTCGTGGTCGCAGGAAGACTAACGGCCAAAATTAATATCCAATCTATCCACGATTTGCCCTACTTGATATAGGAATTTGACATAAGCTCCATACAATCTATGTCATTTTTAGGGTTCCGTAGTCCTACAAGGAACCCTTATAGTTTCGTCATGTCCGTCCGTCTGTCCGTCTGTCCGTCTATCCGTCTGTCCGTCTGTCCTAATCCTTTACAGCTTAATAACTTCTACAGTTATAAACATAAGTAAATGAAATTTTGTTAAAAAATGGTTTAGATATAGATCTCAATTTTAAAAGAATAAAAAAATCTTAATAACGTATTTTAGGGGTGGCGACCATACATGTGAAATGGGGATGGAAATGTTTTTTTCGCTGCACCCCCTCTTGTGGGGTATCATTGAATAGGTCTACTAAAATGAAGGTAATGTTTCATACATCACTTTTTTATCAGGTGTACCATCTGCGAAATATAGCCCACCAAAGTGGCTTACAATGTGTCCCCCCCCCTGCCATTTCCAAACTATGCAACGTAGAAACTTGTAATCTTCCACGTTCATAGACTTTTATAAAAACTCTCTTTTAAAATTATTTCGAGTATAATGTGATTATAATTTTTTGAGTTATAGTGAGAAAACTGAAAAATACTTGAGACGTCCTAGTTCTTAGGTCATTGACCTTAGATAAAAATGATCATAGCAAATAATGCTTCTTTAGTTACTTTCTATTTAAAAAAATCACAAAAAGAAACTTTGTGTTTAATATTGATAACACAAAGTAACAGCGCCACCTATCGCTAAATGTAAGAAGTGTTATGTATCAATATATGACACACTTCTTAAATTTAGCGCTAGGTGGCGCTGTTTGCAATAACTAAAATAGCATATTCGATTTGATTCGTTTGTAATTAGACCTACTTGGGGAACCCTATAATACTGAGCATGGCCCGACATGCTCTTGGCCGGTTTTTCTATCTCCAATAGGGTAATCGTGGATAGATTGGATATTAATTTTGTCCGTAAGAAGACAAGCGTCATCTGTAAGATATTACTAAAAAAATATTTTAATTTACCTTACATTAATACGTACGTAATAATATAAATTCGGTTAAACTTGTTTTATTATAATAGTAAAAAATATTATGTCTGTGATCAGAATATAAAAATTTCATAAGTCAGATTTTTTTTTTGGGACATGTTTACACGGCACCATCTAGTCCCAAACTAAGCAGAGCTTGTGCTATGACAATGGATAATAATACTTATATCCTTTTTTTTTTTCGTAAATAAATACTTATCACTACATAGTATAAAACAAAGTCGCTTCCTGCTGTCTGTCCCTATGTTTGCTTAGATCTTGAAGACTTGATTTTTTTATGCGGTTTTTTTAATAGATAGAGTGATTCAAGCAAGAGGATGGTTTATATGTCCATTCTGTAATATATTTAGTATCAGCATTGCACCCGTGCGAAGCTGGGGCGGGTCGCTATTAATATATAAGAAACACCCAGACCAACACAAACACTTATTGTTCATCACACAAATATTTGTGTTCTGTGGGAATCGAACCCACGACTTCTTGATCAGCAGTCGGCACTCGAACCACTAGACCACAGATGTCGTCACACTTATAGTGCGGACCAGGTATAGTGCGGATAAGTAAATTATTAATTTAATAAATCACTGCCTCGTTGGTCTAGTGGTCGCAAGCGCGACTGCTGAGCGTGGGGTCCTGGGTTCGATTCCCGGGTCGGGCAAAGTGTTATTGGGTTTTTTCATTAGGAAATTCTCAGTAGCAGTCCGGAGTATGAATTTGTGCCCGGTTAATGGCAACATGCTCGCCCCCTATTACATGGGACTATAACATAACTGGCGAAATGTGGGTGTACCACACCTCTGCCTACCCCTTCGGGGAAATACAGGCGTGATGTTTTGTTATGTTATGTTGTTAATAAATCACAATTTCTCATTTACCAGGGTGTAGCCCACTCAATAAGGCAGTCAGTGTGGAAGTACCTGCTTGACTATTACCCGTGGCACATGACACACTCAGAATTGAGAGCGCTGACCAAGAAGAGAACAGAAGAATACTTTTCCATGAAGCTGCAGTGGAGATCCATGACTGAGGGGCAGGAGGCCAGGTGTGTTACACTCTATTTAATATACAAGATGTTGATTTGTAACGGTGCCATATTTCTAGAGCAAGTGATAAATAATGTGCTTAGTCATCTAAACATAATTGAAAAATTCTACGAATATTTAATACCTAAATTTTCACTTGGAAACAGCGACGGTTTGAGAATAAATCCCGAACTACTCAAAATAAGTCATCGGCGACATGGTAAAAGCGTGGAAATACTTGCAAATTGTTTTAGTGGTTTCGCACGCATCGTTTTTGTATCGCACGCGACACACGGAGGGAATTTGTTTACAAATAGGTAGGTTTTTTTGTATTGATTTTTTTATTGATTCGTGTTCAGTATCAGTGGTATAGTCACCTCCGTAAATATGGCACGGATACAGATCAACATGTTGTATAAGAACAGTGACCGTTTACAGTTAAAAAAAAAAATTATATATGGGTAAAGACCAAAATTTTGACGCATTTGCCCAATTCAAAATTTCCCAATGTTTTTTCTTAAAAACTATGTCTGATAGAATTTTATGATAATTGATATTAAATTAAATGATTATATGTCCAGCATGCCAAAGAGTCTAAGTTATAGAATAATACTCGATAGCAGAGTAAATTAAATAATTTATCCACAAACGGGAACAAATTATGTAAAAAACGGCATAATAATTTTGGAGGGTGAACTTTGAGAATATTTTTGATCAAGTTTTGTGTGACATTAAGGCTGAATATCGAATTCTACAGCAATAGCATATAATTGGCAACCCTTTTCGTAAAGATGGTGTAAGAAAATAACCGCAATAATATGCTTTTTTACTGTTTTTATTTTTATAAGTCATTTTAAACAATTGTGCTACTTATTTTGTGCAACCGTTTTCATTGGCAGTATCTATAGACTAAACAAGGTAGGATTTCGTTTTCGGGAACTGGCAACATTGTCCTTAATTGTCTATAGCAGCTAGAGCTCAGCGGCAATATTGAATCAGTCGCGATGTCAAACTCAAAGTGATTAAGCGTGGTCAGAAAAAAATCGACAGGTTTATCGACGATTTTTATGGTAAGTTTTGTGTTATAACTATGATTTATAGTGCTCTAAGTATAAAAAAGTGCGGGCTTTTGTGTAATGTTCATTTCAATACGATTCTCAGCGTAGTTTCGAGGTAATCAATGTTTACTCACTGTGCTACCTCACAATTGTGATACGTTTGTGTTACTTTTGTATCACCAGTTGAACAATTTCTGTGTCACCACAATTGTGCTACCATTATAAGGTTGGGATACACTTGGTACTATGGTCATAATGTAATAAATTGCAATAGTGAGTCAACTGGGCCGCCAGACAGAGCAACGATGAGGTGTGGTATGAAGGAGAGCGGGGGTGCCCCCCTGCGCGCGACGCCTGCGGTAGTCAGGCTCGACATCGCTTGGTGGCTTGCCCGTCGGTACTCTCGTTTAGGTGTGTCAGGTACATGAAATTACTAACACCCGTTTGATTTTTAATTGAATTAAATCTAAAGATGACAATTAATATATCATTAGGTTCAATAAAAGCCAGCTAAAAACATCTAATAAAAATATCGTAAATATTAACCGGTTGCACATCTGTATTGAGGCGGATTTATCAATAAACAGATTGCATATTTTAGCCTAGTTTATTTTATTCTGTCCTAGGTACTCCCAAATATTTTAAATGCAAAATCTTTAATGCAAAACTTTGGATGCTTTTTCGTTATTTAATCACGGCAAATTGGGCGAAACCGCGGGGCATAAGCTATTAAATACAATAGAATATTTAAAATATTTAAAGGAGTAAAAGATATTTTATTTTGTAACAAACCCTTGCATATTTTTAGTGACTAGTCGCCTGTCGAATCGCCTGATTGAATATGAAAGGATGAGTGAACAAAATTAGAGCTATGATAAGGGCAATGATTTAATTAAGTCTTTTGTCTCTCTATCTGTAGCATGTAACCGAGAGGCCTGGCCCCTGTCATACAGGTTGACCTAGTTCAGGGTCCAGGGCTACACTGCTGTTATGTTCTTTTGAAGTAGCAATAAACATTATATTATATTATATTATTATATTATAAACTCCTGATGTAACCTCAACTTTATAGTTCTATGCTACCATTTTGTGCCACTTTTGTGTTACTGTAGCGTAAATTGCTGTGCGACTTTTGTGTCACCATCGCACAACATTTTGGGTCACTATTGTGTTATATGCGTCAACATTTTGGACTTCACCCATATAGCCTATGTAGTCTCTGGATAAAGTAGCTTCCTAATGGTGAAATAATGTAAAAATTGGTCCCAGAGTTTATCATCATCATCATTTCACCCGAAAGACGTCCACTGCTGGACATAGGCCTCCCCCAACATGTTGGGGGGGATATGCCATAACCGCGGGTTGGCGATCGCAGTTGGTTTGTTAAATACTCAGAAAACGCTGCTGCCCATCCTTTGGTGAATCCCTTAGTCACCTTCTACGACACCCATGAGAAGAGATAGGGTGGTGCCATTCTTTATGTCCGGCACCACACGGAACAGAGTTATCCAGAGTTTATCGATTACAAACAATTCTTCCTCTTATAATATTATTTAAACCTGAAACTATTCTTCCCATCACCCTAAATAATTCAATTATAAATACTGTCAACACCTTTAAATATCTCGGACATGTTCTGAACGATCATTTGATGGATGATACCGATTTGGAACGACAAAGAAGGGGCATTGCATGCAGAAGCAACATGCTTGCAAGGCGATTTGCACACTGCTCAAAGCAAGTAAAAATAACTCTGTTTAATGCTTACTGTCAGGCGTTCTACACCAGCCAACTTTGGTATCAGTACACGAAGAAAGCCTACAACTCTCTTCGTGTACAGTACAACAATGCATTCAGGGCCATGTTCAACCTGCCTTGGCGGTGTAGCGCGTCTGGCATGTTTTTTGAGAACAGAGTGTGTGACTTCTTTGCCGTTCTAAGGAGGTCGAGGGCCTCATTTCGAAAAAGATTAAAAAGCAGTACTAATGGTATTATAGCAACTGTATTCAGCACAATTTATATGTTTAGATCCGAATTTAATCTTAATAATAAAAAATAAAATTGCAAAAATTATGTTCCTGTACTGTTTCTTATTTCTTATTTTTTAATTTTGACAACCAATATAAGTATTTGACTTAAAATTTAATATAAAAACTTAATTTAATTGAATAATAATGTATTTCTAAAATTATTTTTAAAATTATTTATACTATTCTAATTACGTATTTGATGTTCTTGTTAGTATTAATTTAGAATAAGAGGTACAGTCTCTTAACAACTAACTTATAACTATGGGTGAATTTGCCTGAAATAAAATGATTTTATTTATTTTTATTTATTTATTTATTTATTTATATATGCTTTATTGTACACCATAAAAAACTTAACATTGAATATGCATTTAAACTATTGTACAAATGGCGGCCTTATTTAGATCAGCGATTTCTTCCAGGCAACCTTAGGATGAAAGAGAATAAACTGGACAGAAAATGGGGTTGTTATTAGTTCTCTTTATAATATTAGTATAGATAGATTTGCCGTAATACACCCAAGAAGCCGTCGGGCTTCTTTAATTCACTTCTGAATAAATTCAAATTATTTATTTTGCAAAAATGAAAAAAAAAATACTAAGAACCCAATGAAAGGTAAAAACCGTCAAAATCGTTCCTATTCTTCTATCATCTACTAGAATCATACCTCACACACTACAGACAAGTCTCAAACCCTTAGTAGTTCATCCACTCACATTCAAAATTCTACAAAAAACAGTCATACTAAACACATGCTGACTCGTCAGGAATTTTTTATCAACAGATTCAACTACCCCAGCTCTCGTGCTTGTCTAAAGCCCGCACGAAAGTGTAGAATTGAACTAGGGAGGTTATGGAGCTCCGTAACCGTAACCGAAACTATCAGATATCCGAAATAAAAATATATCCGTAACCGTATCCGTTTCACAAGTTTCGGATATTTTCGTATAAGGGCGGAGTCTAAATAAAACGACATGTTTCGACAGGTTTTTTTTTACCGCTCGCGCGCCGCGTTAATCTTGCAGTTTGTTTGTTATTTCTAGTCATAACATAACCTATAAATAAAACCAAATTAAAACATACTATTTGTGTTTATATTTTACATCAATCTAATATCCGTAACCGAAACTATCCGAAACTAACGGATAATCCGAAATAATTACATATCTGTAACCGTATCCGAAACCGATATAATTTTATTCCTATATCCATATATATATATTTATATCTATATATATTTTTTTATATCTATATTTTTTATTCAGATCCGCAATATCATATCCATAACATCTCTAAATTGAACCCAATTTGGAGAATCGCAAGTTTAAAAAAAAATATATAACACTAATAAATTTTTGCGAAATTAGATGTTAACAATCTACAGTTTCTCCACAGGTTTTCAGAATACAGAGACAGAAAGAGTCTAGTAGAAAAAGACGTGAATCGAACAGACAGAACGCATCCGTTCTACGCTGGGGACAACAATCCTAACTTAGTTGTCTTACAAGACATCTTACTGACTTACGTGATGTACAACTTCGATCTCGGCTATGTGCAAGGCATGTCGGATATACTGGCGCCGCTGCTGCTACTGCTGGGCAACGAGGTTGATAGCTTCTGGTGCTTTGTGGGCTTCATGGACAAAATTGTAAGTTTTTGCAACATTATTCTTTAAAAAATTTCGTAGTATAATGCAGGAAATGCTCATAATCGCCATACTGGGTAAAAAGGTTGTTGATTTCGGTACAAGCCTATCGCTAATGTCCCTGGCCAGGGCTGTTTGGGTGAAGCCAGTTGGATTTTCATTAAATTTTCTTGGGTCCGTGGATTTTGCAAAGTGTCTGAGTTTGACACATTTTCAACAATCATAACTTAGTTGTCCTATAAGATATCTTACTGTCTTACGTGATGTATACACTTTGACCTGGGTTAGTGTACAGTCGACCTCGCGTCAGTGGTAACACTTGAGTGAAATGAAATGTTACTGTTGGGCAACGAGATCGATAGCTTCTGGTTGGTGCTTTGTGGGATTCATGGGCAAATTGTTTCCAGTTAGTTCGCCATGCCATTTTATTTGACTTGATTTTTTTTATTTTATCTTTGTAGAATTTGTTCCTTATCAGCAACCTTATCAATTGAGAAATAATTTAATACTGCATTTTTTTTGCAAAAGACATTCGGTCCGATCTTCGGCTAAACTAGCTGCTTTTTCAATAATTTCAAAATGCAGCTTTTAGTTTCTTCAAAATCGAGCTTCATCAACTCAGCCTATCGCAGTCCACTGCTGGAAATAGGCCTTCCGCATCCAGTCCCCCCCAGCCAACTTCAGGTCATCGGTCCACCTGGCGGGGGGCGCCCTACGCTGCATTTGCTGATTCGCGGTCTCCACTCATGAACTTGTTTGCACCAACGGCCATCGGTACTTCGACAGACATGGCCAGCCCATTGCCACTTCAGCTTACTGATCCTACAAGCTAAACCGAGCTTACAACTCTTTTAATAATTTTTGGTCTGCCCTCAAATGCCATCATAAAAATTCTCAAAAAAAAACTACTCCCATTGTCCCAGGCCACAAACTTCGACATGGACCAGGCTGGCATGAAGCACCAGCTACTCCAGCTGCAGCAACTCCTCACGTTCGCCAGCCCCGAGCTCGCGTCACACCTGGCACAGAAGGACTCTGGGAACATGTACTTTTGCTTCAGATGGCTGCTCGTCTGGTTCAAGAGGGAGTTCTCGCATAGAGATATTATGAGGTCAGTAGTAGTTGTTATGCCTAGTTTACACGGTGCAAGCTACTCGCCTGAGAGTAGACAGCAACTAGTATGACAGTAGCTCGGCTCGCCTGTGCTGTTTAGACGACGCTAGTAGAGGCCTAGTCTCATTGCGCGAGTGAGTGTGCTGGTTAGTAAATTTCATCAAAACAATTCCATAGATTTTCTAGTTCTCTGTAGAGGTTCATAAAATATGTAATATTATTTTTAAAGTTAGTATTTATGATAAACTTAATAATGTTATGTAAATAAGTATTTAATTCTATTTGTTTATTAAGTATTTATATATTTATTTTGAAGAGACCATATATACACATCGTTGTGGCGATGAATGGGGGAGGCCTATGTCCAGCAGTGGACGTCTGTCGGCTGAAATGATGATGATATATACACAGTCATTTTTAAATTCTAAAAAAGCACATGCTGACCAACAGATCTTCTCGTGACTGGCGAGCTACTGTCGAACGCGTCCAAATGATGCAAGTGATGTGCGAGCTGCTACTATGTGAGTGGGAAGGCGAGCAGGAGAGTGAAAACAAAAAATGTTGTAGTAACTCGAAGGCGAGCTACTGTTCAACTCGCAACTGCGAGTAACTTGTATGATGCGTCCACACAGTGCGAGTTGCTGCACTGCAGCTACTCGCTAGGCCGTCTCGCACGCTAGCTCGCACCGTGTAAACTAGGCATTACAGACGATGTAAATACTATTGAACTGTTATTAATTTATTTCATTATTATTATTATGCCGCCAAGTAGCATTGCTCTTCTGGTTAGAAGGGGTCCCAGTGAACTTAAATAAATGCACATAAAATCTCTTTGTTCATGCATTCAGTCGTAAAAAGCAATAATTAAAAGAAAGATAGAATGAAAAGGAAGAACAAATATTTATTTTCTTTAAAAGTGACGCACAAAATTACCAAAAAAAAACAAGAACACAGAACAAATACAGGTACAGAGCCAAGAAGTGTGGTAAGATATGCGTCACATCCGCGAAAAACGGCCACCGCTCAGCATATTGCATATTATTGTGTGTGTGTGTGCCTCATAGAGGTGTGTAACTCAGCTCAGAACCGGTTCAAATATGCAGATCAATAAGCTTGAGCTGTTGAGCTGCAGCTCAATGACAAAATACGCAGCTCACGGCTCAAAGAATAGTATCTATCTGTGCGACAACTTTTGTTGCACGGAAGTTAAAAAATCTCTATATAGATAAAAACCTGTTTGAACCGGTGAGCGGGAGCGGCGACAGATCCGCGGTGAGTCGCAGAGTCAGCGAGCGAGCGCAGCTCAAACAGATCGAACGGTCTTTAAGCTCAGCGACTCGCATCACAGATCATAACTCGAAGTAGGCAGATACACAAATTGAGCTGATCTGTGAGCCGGTTCACAGCTCCGGCTCACTGACCTGAACCGTGAGCTGAGCTGCAGCTCACGCATTTTTGTTGAGTTACCCATGTCTAGTGCCTCATGCACGGAGCAAAGACACAGCGCTGGTTTTCTGCGACAGCTGGCGTCGACACAATAACGTAGATCAATGCGTAGATTAATTGTTTTCTTCCATTATAATAATTTATCAACATGTATGTAATTCTATATTTCAGACTGTGGGAAGTTTTATGGACGGGATTGCCATGTGATAACTTCCATTTGTTGATATGTGTTGCCATACTCGACGCAGAAAAAGATGTTCTTATCAGTAAAGATTATGGATTTACTGAAATATTGAAAGTGAGTATTTAAAACTATATTTAGATTATGCTGCCTGAAGTAATGGATCGTTTTTTAGGGTTCCGTAGTCCTACAAGGAACTCTTATAGTTTCATCATGTCCGTCCGTCTGTCCGTCTGTCCTAATCCTTTACAGCTTAATAACTTTCTTTATGGGATTTTATTTTTGATGTAACATTTTTTTTGCAAGATTCTTCCTTATAAAAAATTGGTTAGATTCCTGGATAAACTAGCCTTTGCAAAAATGTTAAAATACCGTTTTTTTTTAAATTTCTAATGGACGATGGTACACGCTTGCCCAGCAAAAACCTATTCACTCGAGCCTTGAAGACCACCAGATTGTACTTCTCGGGAAACACAGAATCCACTCTTCAAGGAATTCCACTCTTTAGCGGTATGCATGATAAAGCTATTAGCAAATCGGTTCGTACATAAGGGTGGAATGTCTACCATATATATGTATATGCCCGGTTTTTTTTCCTAAATTGAGTTCACGACTCACTAGACGATTTTCCTGTATTCCGAAGTCTTTGTTTCGAATTTAGACCTACAGTTCCATAAAAATAAATAAATAAATAACAAATTCTTATTATTTTCCAGCACGTAAACGACCTATCAATGTGCCTAGACGTCGACAAAATACTCAGTACTGCTGAAGGGATATTCCACCAGGTGGTCTCAGCTCCGCACCTAACCGACCAGATCCGCATCATCCTAGGCCTGCCTACCCTCAACATTTCCACGTCCACTCACTCGGAGCTTGAAGAACCCACCACTTCGAAGGTCGAGGCTAATGGTACGGTGAATGGGGAACGAGTGAACATGTTCGGTCAGGAGATGGATGAAGTTATGTATCAAATAGGTTTAGACATGAATTTTTAGGCACGGCGGTGAATATCTGTTTTTATGTATTGTATATTTTATGTAGTGTAGTTTGGGTGAATTGGGTCGCTGGTAATTGCTTTTAGAAGATGATTTAAACCTATAGGGTACTTCGCATTGACCTAGAATCATGAAATTTGGCCAATATATCGAAATATCTTTTTTTTTGTCAATATATCGAACTCCGATTGTATATTTAAAAATATCGATAGATCGAAAATCTGATATTTAAAAAATATCAACAGCCCTAGTTTGTTTACTTGACAGCTCATGTACTATGGGCCACATTGCGGGGTAAGCGGGGTTGCCACGCGGCGTAGGTATTTTGACATCCCGTAAAGATGTTGCCAAACAGAGAATATAAAAATAGCATGCGATCTCTTTCACCAGACGATATAACACCTTGGTTAACAAGAGACAAAGGATAGTTTCATAATTCAATAACGATTTAATAGTTATTTGTATAAACTAGGTGGATATAGAAGAATGGGCCACTTCCATAGGTTTCTTAATTCAATGGACCAGATTTATTACTTTGACCAACTCCAACTAGCTATCATGAATAATATCTACATAAAGTAAATAATATATCAAATTATTCAATAAACATTATTAATCGCTATTTAATCAAAGGACAATGCCCATTCTCTTAGGAGCTTTAGGCCTCTCAAAAAAATTGCTATGTCACGGCGGTTTTAGTCTTATTTTGTAGACCAAGAATTATCTTTTATCATTCTGCAAAGGATTTTAATTTTTTCACCCTGGTTTAAGAGAAATCCAATTTTTTCCAACTCCATAATTGATTGATAAGTACGCTCCGTGCATCGTTGGGCGATATAACTGAACACACCCACAAGGACATCCAGACATCATGTATGGTGTTGCAAGATATAATTATTTTGTTAATCGATATTCAAAATCGATTTTGTACTCATTTTTAAATAACATAGGATAAGCTTTTCAAGTTTTTGGGTGTATTAATTAATATCGATTTTATGAGTAAGGTTTCAGTTAATTCAAAATTATTGTAACAATATTTACAATAAATGCATAGGTGTTTTAAAGTAAAGAATCATCTTATTTTTCTGTACAAAAAAGGTTTATAAAATATGTTTTGCAATTTCTTTTGATTTGACGTCATATGAGTGAGTTTTTATTATTTTTAACGGATTTACGCATGCGAACCGAAATCTAAAGATATAAATTGTGGAAAGAAAAAATAAGAAATCAATCAATTAAGATAAGTCTAGTATAATACCATCAGAAACAAAGTAAAAGTGAATTTATGGAAGTATCGATATTTGGAATCGATTCTGATTATTTGTTGAAATAGTCTGATACCTGGCAACATTTACGTTCGGTTTGAATGGAGGATATACTTACGACTCCGTTTAATACACATTTATTATGTTTTTTAATGCTAGGGTGAAAGAAATGTTGATAAAGAACAAATAAACATGAAAAAATAAGACATAATTTTTGAATAATATATAGTTTTGACATGGTGCCAAAAATGGGCCCATCCGTGGGCAATGTCCTTTTCTGTGACATACATAAAATAAAGTAAAACCGGCCAAGAGCGTGTCGGGCCATGCTCAGTATTATAGGGTTCCTTAAGTAGGTGTAATTACAAACGAATCAAATTGAATATTAATCATGGCTTTTTTTAGTTTTTGCAATAATCGGCAGCATTCGCGACTCAGTGTGTTAGTAGCGCCGTCTAGCGATAAATTCAAGAAGCCAAATTTAAGAAGTTATGTCATTTCAAAGTTACTTTTTTTCAAATATAAAGTAGCTAAAGGAGCATTATTTGCTATGATAATTTTTCTCTAAGGTCAATGACCTTTGAACTAGGACGTTTTAAGTATTTTTCAGTTTTCTCTCTATAACTCAAAAAATTATAATCACATTATACTCGAAATAATTTTAAAAGAGAGTTTTTACAAAGGTCTATCAATGTGGAAGATTATAAGTTTCTATATTGCATAGTTTAGAAATGGCAGGGGGGGGGACACATTGCAAGCCACTTTGGCGGGCTATATTTGCAGATGGTACACCTGATAAAAAAGTGGTGTATGAAACATTACCTTAATTTTAGTAGACCTATTCAATGATACCCCACACGAGGGGGTGCAGCGAAAAAAAATTATTCATCCCCATTTCACATGTATGGACGCCACCCCTAAAATACGTAAAACCGATTTTTTTATTCTTTTAAAAATGAAATTTTGTTAAAAAATAGTCTACATATAGAATGTAGACTATTTTTTAACAAAATTTCATTTACTTATGTTAATAACTGTAGAAGTTATTAAGCTGTAAAGGATTAGGACAGACGGACGGACATGACGAAACTATAAGGGTTCCTTGTAGGACTTCGGAACCCTAAAAACAGTAGAAATAAATAGAATTTGAATAATATATTCAAAATTCGAAAAATTCTATTGCTGTAGCAGTGCATCACTATTGACAATACAGTCATTGACTTGTACCTATGGACTTGTAATACCTACGAAATAAGCGTGTATACCTTCAATATCCGGGCCACTGTTATGGCGGCCATAGCTAGGGAATTAAGTAATCAAAACTAAAAAGTATCGATATCGATGCTCGTGTTTCTTACCAGAGATGTGTGCTGATTAAAATCGTTTTCAAGTAGTAATAAATAATGCAATCATATCAAATACTAAGTTCGGCTGTCCCTAGGACATGAAAAAATCAAGCTTCTAAGTCAAGGCAATCATACGGCTATGTCACATTTTAATACTCGTAAACTCACATAAAAAACCTATGGGTACTTCGCGTTGACCTAGAATCATGAAATTTGACCGATATATCGAAATATCGTTTTTTTTTTTCAATATATCGAACCCCGATTGTATATTTAAAAATATCGATATATTGAAAATCTGATATTTAAAAAATATCAACAGCCCTAGTTTGTTTACTTGACAGCTCATGTACTATGGGCCACATTGCGGGGTAAGCGGGGTTGCCACGCGGCGTAGGTATTTTGATATCCCGTAAAGATGTTGCCAAGCAGAGAATATACAAATAACATGCGATCTCTTTCACCAGACGACATAACACGTTGGTTAACAAGAGACAAAGAATAGATTCATAATTCAATAACGATTTAATAGATATTTGTATAAACTAGGTGGATATAGAAGAATACACCGCCTCCATAGGTACAACTCACTGCAATAAAGTACGGCAATTGTTCAATCATACGTAGCTGTCAATATTTTCGGATCTTCATGAGCAGGCAAACGTCAAAAACGCCATCATACCGTGCCGCACCTATAAACAAAAGAAAAATCGGTTGATAAACTGAGGAGAAAAAAGTGCTGAACTGGTTTGTATTTGCCTATTTATGCAACGTGTTATTGAAATAACTGAAAACCTCTTAATGGGTCACTGTACTCGTCAGTATGAATAACTTTTCCTATGGGACACATATATCAAAAAATTGTAGGGATCAGCTGATTTTTTTTCGCGATTTCATGGTTGGTCCCACAGAAATAGATAGAATGGCCATGTGGGCACGGCGGGCGTGGCAGCACCATGAGCCATAGGGCAGGGCATTTCAAAGCTTTTCTCAGTACGCCTTTGACTTGTTTCTGTAAATACTTTAACAAAAATCCGCAAAAATGCCTTATTGTGCTGTTTCTAACTGCAGCAACATAAGTTGATTGAAGTTAATTTTTTCAAATTAATGACGTCAGTATGTAAGGCGTAGTTTGTTCGAAAGTTGCCACGCATGAATCGCAAGTAAAATTGTGATTACAACCATTCTACTCTATTTCTGTGGTTTTTTTGCCTCGTAAAAACTGTGGAACCAACTCCCGTCTGCGGTTTTCCCGTAACAATTCGAGATGGGAGCCTTCAAGAAACGAGCATACGTTTTTTTAAAAGGTCGCCAACGCATTGGCGACACCCCTGGTGTTGCGGATGTCCATGGGCGGCGGAGATTGCTTACCATCAGGTGACCCGCCTGCTCGTTTGCCCCCTTATGTCATAAAAAAAAGTCAGGACATCTGTCTTTATAAGTATAAATAAAAGTTAACAGTAGAACATTCAAAATACTGTTTAGCAGTCATGAGAGGGTCAAGTGAAGGGCGTTAACAGAGGCGGGTAGGGTAGATATGTATGTTTCGCTATACCTACATAAATGGCTTGCCCCTTAACCAAATTGTTTTATATGATCTTTAAAAACCTCTTAAGTAATTTTGAGCGACCCAATTCAAAGTAGAGAATATTTACATAGCTTGCTAACAAATATATACATTTTACGCAATAGAAGTACATAGAAATAGCTAGTGACATATTTTTATATAGCATTTCAAATAACATTTAAAGTACAAATAACTACTACCTTTATCTTTTAAGGTAGAAAATGTACGAAAAAGTAGTAGTGCTTGTTAGATTTTATTAAGACGCTGACAACAGCCAAACACCCCAAATAGGCTTCTTTTAAAAACATTTTTAGCTGTATCTATTCAGTTTGTGGCAGTGAAAAAGTGTCTAAAACACGTTTTCTTGAAGTTTTCTCTATAGAAAAGAATTGTAAACTAACCTCTTAAAACATGCTTTAAAGCAAACAATCTCTATTATTTACCAAATATTATGAATGAAATTAAGAAAACATTTAAGAAAGACAATAATCTAAAACACTGTTGTTTCTGTTTTTCAAATAAACTTTTGATTTTTTATTAAAAAAAATAAAAAAAATCGTTCTAGTTGAGCGACGCACCCAACGTCCCTCCGCTCGTTGCCTCTCTTTCTGTTCTGTACAAAACGACAGTGACCGCAGAGGTCTGATTTTTTAGGTGTTGTCAGCGTCTTAACGTAATTTTGGATAAACTTGAGTGACTACTTTTTTGCCATTTATAAAAAAAGCATATAAAAGAGTTTATCAAAGAGTATATGAATGAGAATATATGAATCGAAAAATATTTATAATGTTTAAATAAATTTTCTTTTAGATACATTTTTACTAATGTCTAAAGCTCGTCGTAGTAATGATGGTATTTATTATTTGAAAAAGAAATGATAAATTGTTGATTATGGAGCTATCCATTTCACATTTTTCATGCTTTATTTTTCGTAATTATTATATTTAAGGGGAATGTAGCAGCCAAGTGGCGCCCCCATCAGTAAAAAAATATTACTCGCTGAATACGTCATTTATCAAAAATTACTTTTTAGGGTTCCGAAGTCCTACAAGGAACCATTATAGTTTCGTCATGTCCGTCCGTCTGTCCGTCTGTCCTAATCCTTTACAGCTTAATAACTTCTACAGTTATAAACATAAGTAAATTAAATTTTGTTAAAAAATAGTCTACATATAGATCTCAATTTTAAAAGAATAAAAAAATAGTTTTTACGTATTTTAGGGGTGGCGTCCATACATGTGAAATGGGGATGAAACATTTTTTTTCGCTGCACCCCCTCGTGTGTGGTATCATTGAATAGGTCTACTAAAATGAAGGTAATGTTTCATACACCACTTTTTTATCAGGTGTACCATCTGCAAAATATAGCCCGCCAAAGTGGCTTGCAATGTGTCCCCCCCCCTACCATTTCTAAACTATGCAATGAAGAAAGTTATAATCTTCCACATTGATAGACCTTTGTGAAAACTCTCTTTTAAAATTATTTCGAGTATAATGTGAATATAATTTTTTGAGTTATAGAGAGAAAACTGAAAAATACTTAAAACGTCCTAGTTCAAAGGTCATTGATCTTGTCTAGTCTAGTCAAGATCTTGGAGAAAAATGATCATAGAAAATAATGCTCCTTTAGCTACTTTCTATTTGAAAAAATCACAAAAAGTAACTTTGACATAACATACTTCTTAAATTTGGCTTCTTGAATTTATCGCTAGATGGCGCTACTAACAACACGCTCTGAGTCGCTGAATGCTGCCGATTATTGCAAAAACTAAAATAGCCATGATATTCGATTTGATTCGTTTGTAATTACACCTACTTAAGGAACCCTATAATACTGAGCATGGCCCGACATGCTCTTGGCCGGTTTTTAATTATTGAAGTACAGGTACGAAAAGTACGAAAAATTGCCACTTTTGTTTTTTTTTGCTATTTACAACTACAGCTAATTATATTTTACAGAGTTAATATTTTCTGATTAAACTACAGTACCTGTACTCCAATTGTTAAAAACGATTTTTCGATAAATGACGTATTCAGCGAGTAGTTTGTTTTACTGATGGGGGCGCCACTTGGCTATTACATTCCCCTTAAGGTTCTGAATGATATACTTTGTGTTAAATGGTTGATATTACTCAATATTTTCCTAGCACTGGTTTTGGGAAATATTTTTATCCTTTTTAAAGTTTTTGCACTTACTAATAGTTAGCAAGATGGTTTGAGGTTATTCTTAGCATTGCAACATTTTAAACTTTTTAATTCTTAGAACCTATATTTATCTTCATTATTCTTAATGTAAATAAAACGGTATTTGCTAATTATATTTCTAAGTAAAAATCAAAGCATTTGCATGTGGCAGCACCATGAACTTTACTTAATATTGCCAACATTAAAAAATTATCAAAAATATTAAAATATCTATTTTTTTATTTCAGGATACACTCGAATATAATGGATTACAGATATCTATAGTTACAAAAACAGTTTGGGCGTTACTTGCCTAGTGAACGAATGTACATATTACAATGTCGGTTCTTAAACTGGACATAGAGTGATATTTTTTATATTTTTATAAATACACACTTTATAATGTAAGTTTGGCTCCTATTCGAACTTGAGAGTTTAATTAACAGTCCAGCATTATCACAGGTGGGGAGAGTAATTCCGTGCAGGAATCTAAAAATTCAACTATTATTTATAACTATTTTGTCTTAGTTTTTGAGGAGCTTTATAAAGAACTAGCTTTTACCCGCGGCTCCGCTCGCGTTAAATTCTGCTAACCCACGTCAGTCCAGTACAGTCCAGTCCATTCCAGTCCAGTCCACTGTCCCACTGTCCCGCTGTCCCGCTGTCCCGCTGCCCCACTGTCCCACTGCCCCGCTGCCCCACTGCCCCAATGCCCCGCTACCCCACTGCCCCGCAGCCCCACTGCCCCGCTACCCCGCTGCCCCACTGCCCCGCTGCCCCGCTGCCCAGCTGCCCCGCTGCACCACTGCCCCGCTACCCCACTGCCCCGCTGCCCCTCTGCCCCACTATCCCACGGCCCACAGCCACCTGCCCCACTGCCCCGCTGCCCCGCTGCCCCACTTCCCCGCTGCCCCACTATCCCACGGCCCACAGCCCCCTGCCCCACTGCCCCGCTGCCCCGCTACCCCACTTCCCCACTGCCCCGCTGCCCAACTATCCTGCTGCCCCGCTGGCACGCTGCCCGCTGCCCCGCTGCCCCGCCCCCGCTGCCCCAATGCCGCTGCCCCGCTAGCCCACTGCCCCGCTGCCCCGCTACCCCACAGCCCCACAGCCCCGGTACCCCACTGCCCCGCTGCACCGCTGGCACGCTGCCCCGTTGCACCGCCGCCCCGCTGCCCCACTGCCTCTCTGCCCCGCCCCGCTGCCCCACTGTCCAGCTGCCTCGCTGCCCCACAACCCCACTGCCCCACTGCCCCACTACCCCACTATCCCACTGCCCCACTGGCCCACTACCCCGCTGCCCCGCTGCCCTACTGCCCCACTGCCCCACTGTCGCACCGACCCGCCGTCCCACTGCCACTGTCCTACTGTCCCACTATCCCACTGTTCCACGGCCCACTGTCCCACTGTCCCACTATATCACTAAATCACTATGTCCCGTCCCATGTCCCCTGTCCCACTATCTCACTATATCACTTAATCACTATCGTCCCATGTCCCATGTCCCGTCCCATGTCCCATCCTATGTCCAGTCCCATGTGCCATCCCACTGTCCTGTCCCATGTCCCGTCCCATTTCTCGTCCCATGTTCCGTCCCCTATCCCGTCCACTGTCCCGTCTCCAGTCCTGTCCCCTGTCCTGTCCCCAGTCCTATCCCCAGTCCCATCTCCTGTCCACTCCACTCCACTCCACGCCATCGTACATTACTATCCGCTCGTGCAAATGCATAGAAGCTTCGATTTGTCGGGTGAGTACGTAACCCACGATTTTTTATTTTTTTTTTTCTTTCTTTCTTTCTTTCTCAAAAACCATACCAGTTTTTAAGTCAGATCATCAGCTTTCAAACAAAAAAAAAATCATCAAAATCGGTCCAGTAGTTTTAGCGTGATGCTGGAACAAACAAACAAACAAACAGACGTTTACAATTTTATAATAGTTAAGATAACAGACAAGTGAAAACAGACAAAGCTTAGTTGAATAATGTGGCTTTCTTTAATTACATATATTTGCTTACAAGCAAATGCCTGTTTTGTGAGAATAAAGTACACATAATGTACAGAATCATGTGATTGTTCATTAATTTATTAGTGTACTAATTAAAATTTTGTAAAAAAAAATTGAGTTGTGTCATTAATCTCGCAAAGCAGAGAAATATGTACGACGACTGCGATAGACCCAGTACTGGCATTTTAGCGAGTCCGGCGCTAGATTTAGTGCATTTTTAGGTTTATTAGAGCCCGTTTTAATTTTTGGCGCCTAGAAGATTACGTCATATAAATTGATGGTTTGGACTGACCATTTTTATACGAAAATTTGTTATTTAGATTGTTATAGAGACATTTTTCGCCCAACACCCGTACCATAAGACAAACGCGGAGGAAGCGATGAAGCTAAACTAAAAAAAAGGTGATCACTTTAAAATACGCTGGCTCAGCAGTTGATTAACGGAATTAAGTGCAATATAGCGCTTTCCTCGGAGCACAGACCAGTTAGTCTAAAGACAGACCAGTAAGCCTCTAAACGTCGATTAGCCGGACACTCCCGGTCACCACACATATACAGTAGCACTGCATATCATACGCCCCGCCGCCATTTAGGACTTCAGTCCGTCAGCGAGCGGCACCAATCATACGGAATCATATCACCGAACTTTTGAGCCGGCCAATCATAACGCGTCTCCCGGTCCCCGTCAACATTTTACGACTGTGTTTTAATGAAAAACTTTATTTATGCGGCGTCTTGAGGCTTACTGGTCTGTGACGCCACATAAAGAAAGGTTTGCATGACAACACAGTCGTAAAATGTAAGTCGTAAAAGTCCGGTGGTATGATTGGTGCCGCTCGCTGATGGAGTGACGTCCTGATTGGCGGCGGTGCGAATGATATGCAGTGTTACTGCATATGCTTGGTGACCGAGGGGTATCCGGCTAAGTGGCGTCTTGAGGCTTATTGGTTTGTGCCTCGGAGTGATCTGGTGCCACAACACTCGACCGGACCCGGCAGTACTGGATGGGCCCAGTTCGATTGATTAGTAATTAATTCGTATAAAATTGTGAAGTTTTATAATAGCCAAGCTGCGCTAAATTGATTTAGAAATATTTTAAATTATTTTTTTGCCCACCAAAATGATTGCATTGTGTAAATAAGGTATCACATTGTTAGCTGAGGCATATGTGTAATAAATACTAATAGTGAGTCAACTCCTTTGTCGCGGCGCAAAATGCCGATAGACGACTACCTACTTACTACCTAGTAGCTAAAAATATGCAAGCGTTGTTACAAAAGAAAATATCTTTTGCAAAATAATATTACATTACTGACATCAAAATTTGTATTCCTCTTTGTTGGATTATAGTGATAAATTAAACGATGGTAATTGATATTAACAGATCTTTATACGTAAAACAAAAAATCACACACCATTACATCAAACAGTTGAGAGAGAGTGACATAATATATTCAAATATTGACAATGACTCTTTTACGTTAATTGTTTATGCCATGTCGACAATGAATACAAGTCTTTTTGCGTTTACCTATTTCAACTCTTAATATATTATATTCTATATGTACTTACAAGCTGTGCCCTGCGGCTACTCCCAATTCGCCGTGATTAAGTAACAAAAAACATCCAAAGTTATTCCTTAAAGATTTTGCATAATTAAAATATTTGGTAGTAGGACAGAATAAAATAAAATAAGCTAAAATATACATTATGTTTATTAATTAATCCGCCTCGATACAGATGTGCAACCGGTAAATATTTGGGATATTTAGTATTAGAACCAAATGATAATATAATGAATTAACATCCTTGGATTTAATTCAATTAAATAGTACATTACTGTCGAGGCCTGAAATTAAGCAATTTACGGCCGAGTAATATTGATTGATTTTGAAAGGACGAGGCGCAAGCCGAGTCCTTTTGAAGTAACCGAGGCCGTTAATTGCTATTTCGGCCGAGACTTGTATAGTACTTTTCTCTTATTTGCGAGGAAACACAACACAAATTAATTCAACAGTATCTCATTTTCATTCACACCAATTTGCCCGCGCGCGGTTCTTGTTCTATTTTCATAGTTTTGAAAAAAAAAATGCGCATTCAGCCTGTATAATGATAAATATTTTGTACCTAAAAACACCTAATTTATGTAAGTGTGTACTTAAAAACCTCGGTAGCATAATTTAAAAAATAAAAAGTGTCCAGCAATTTCTATTATTGTCCTGTTGGATATTACCGGCCTGTTATTTCGTTGCGTACGGAAAAGAGCCGATTGTTTTATTCTTTTTTTTGAATAATGAACCAATATCCGAGCAAGTGGGAGAAAAAATAATTTCGTGGTAGTGATTTCATGTACCTGACACACCTAAACGGGAGTACCGGCGCACAAGCGATGTCGAGCCGGACTACCGCAGGCGTCGCGGGCAGGGGGGGGGGGCTCCGCTCTCCTTCATACCGCACCGCATCGTTGCTTTGTCTGGCAGCCGAGTTGACTCACTATAAGAATTTATTACATTATGGCTGAGGTCCTTTTTAGGGGGGATTTTCCCATCATAATAAACAACTTCTACTATGTGAACAACCCTGAAATCGACTGAAAACTGAGACTGAGAAATGGATTTTGAAAATCGGGAAGTAAATCCTTTCAAATAAAAAAGTAATTTTCAAAATCGGTTTATAAATGACGGAGTTCGGTGGTAACAAACAAAAAAAAAAGTACAATCGAATTGAGAACCTCCTCCTTTTTTATGTCCGTATTTACTGTTTTCAAGTTTATTTTCACCGACTTCAAAAAGAAGAAGGTTATCAATTCGACATGTATGTATGTAATATTATTGGAACTGCGAAATATTTACATATGATAATCTATAAGGGCTTTTAAGTTTTTTCCAAAATTTTTATAGAGTGAGATCCATAACTTTGTATGAGACTGCAATTTTTTCGATATTTCTGGATTGCTCCTATAGTAAAAGTTGTTCGTTATTATGAGAAAATTCTCCCCTAAAACAAAGCTAGGCTAATAGTGATACACCTTAGCCTAGGTTCACACGGCATTCTACAGCACGTTTTTTTTTGCGGTATTCGATTTTAACGGATAAACAGCAGGATGTTCACACGATACATTTCCATTCGTATAAAAGACGAATAGTGAAAGAGATCGTGATACTCTACTGCAAACCGAATATGTTAAAAGTTCGTTCGGTTTGCTTGACAAGTCCGTTGAGTAGGTATTCGATAAACGTATAAAGCTGTGTACGTTTTTTTGCAGTACTAACAACGTATGAACGGTACTGTACTCAATGTATTGTGCAATGTATAATAAAACTTTTTAACAAAAAATTTAACCGACGAAAACAGAAACTGAAAAGCGAAAAATAACTAATTATGAGTCGGCGCCAAACAAACTTAACAAGCAAAGTGCGTGCAAGTTGCAAGTGGCCGAGCGGAGAACGCATTTTTGGAAAGTTATTGTTTATCGTTGAAAATTTCACGTTGTACGTGGGACACTCAGAAAGTTTTGCGAAACTAAAAAAAATTGTTCTATACGTACATATATTTTTATCAAATCTTTTCAAAGTACTTTCCACCAGCCTCTATACAAAGATTCATGCGCCTAAACCAGTTTTCAAAACACTTTTTCCAGTCCGCCGCAGACACCTCGTTTACAGCCTGCTCGAACGCAGCCAGCGCATCTTCCGGCGACGAAAATTGTATCCCTTTGAGCTGATTTTTTATTTTTGGGAATAAAAAGAAGTCACACGGTGCTAGATCAGGGCTGTAAGGAGGGTGACCCAGGAGTTTGACTGGCGTGCTGTCCAGGAAGTCCCTCGTTTTGAGTGCGGTGTGCGCAGGTGCATTGTCGTGGTGGAGCAGTAGCCCGCGGAGCCCTGTGTTTGGTCGCTTGTTGCTTATAACAGAGAAAACTTCTGGCAAACATTTGGTAGTATACCATTCGGCATTAATGCTTCTTTGATCCCGTAAGGGAATTGATACCAAGTGGCCAGTCAAATTAAAAAAGCTAGCGATCAAAATCTTACCCCCGCTTCTAGATCGCTTCACTTTGGTAGGCGTTGGCTCATTTTGAAACACCCAAACAGTCGACTGGCGCTTGGTTTCTGGGTCGTATTGATAAATCCAGGACTCATCACCTGTAACGATGTCGTAAACACGCCGAGACGAGCCTGCTTCAAATTTGTTAAGCATATCACGGCACCATTCCACCCGGGCCTGCTTCTGAGCATCGGTGAGGTTGTGCGGCACCCAGCGTGATACTATCCTCCTCACGCGAAGATGGCTGTGTAGAATCTCGTGAACGCTTCCCGATCCAATCTTCAATATGTGTTGAATCTCCTGATATGTAATTCGCCTATTGTCTTGGATTAAATTTTTCACTGCTAGCACGTTTTCTTCGGTAACAGCCGTCAAAGGGCGACCGCTTCTTTCGTCATCCCCCAAAGTTGGTCGACCGCGCTTGAATTCGTTATACCAACGATACACGGTTGCCTTGGAAGGGCCTTCATCCATGAATGCCATTTGAAGTCTATCGTACGATTCATCCGGTTTCAGGCGACACTTGAAATCGTATAAAATCATAGCTCTAAAATGTTCCCGGCGCAGATCCATATTTCAGTGAGACACAATACTTTGAATTAACTCGCAAAAAATGTGGAGGGAAATTTTGAAATTGGAACTTACTTATTTTTACTTATAAATAATCATATTTTCGAAAAACATTATAACTGGCCAGTCTCCCATATATAAAAACTTTTTTTCGCAATACTTTCTGAGGGGCCTGGTATTTGATGTTACGTTGTTTTTATTATTTATTTAAAGTAATTTAATGATCTTCGTTGATTAATTGTTTGGCGCCGACTCATAATTAGTTATTTTTCGCTTTTCAGTTTCTGTTTTCGTCGGTTAAATTTTTTGTGGCTAAAATCTAACTCCAGGTCTCTATTATGTTGAAGTGTCTAGAACTACATTTATGTGTGCCAAGTTTCAACAGAATCGGTTAACAGGTAAGAATTCAGTGGGTGAACAAGCACTCATCCCCTGTTTGCCTACCCTTAGGAGTGGATTTTGATTTTGAAATTTAAATGGTACCAACTTCGAGACATACCCTATCCATTAAAAAAAGAATCATCAAAATCGGACCATTATGTAAAAAGTTATGAGTGGTCATACATTAAAAAAAAATAAGCTACGCGTCGTATTGAGAACCTCCACCTTTTTTTCGTCGGTTTATAATGTAGATGCCACTATGTATTCGGTAAGATTTATCCTTCAAAAAACGTGTGGTGTATAAATGCCGTGTGAACGGGGTCTAACATAGGTAGACTGGATAGATGTGCCATCGTTCCTGTTATTAATTATTATATGTACCTATAGATGTTCCTACATAATAATAATATGTAAATAGATAAAATTTACTAATATTTACTAATTGAAACGACGCCGACGATCAGAAGGCAAAATCTCATAATTAATAACGTTATTTGTGATATGATAAACGGCAATCGGAAACACCTACTGTCATGAGATTGAGATTTAACGGCCACAATTAATATCCGATCTATCCACGATTTACCCTACTAGAGATAGGAATTTGACATAAGCTCCATACAAAATATGTCAAATTTATATCTCTAGTAGGGCAAGTCGTGGATAGATTGGATATTAATTTTGGCCGTAAAGCATTAAGATCAGTTTTGAACTATATTTTGAACGTTTGTAATTACGAGAATTTGCCTTCAGACAATAGCGTAGTTTGTTGATCATAAATCAAGCGTAATGTACAGAAATAAGAGTTTATGTTTGCTATGACGGATATGCTTAGGCCAGATGAAAAACTCGGATCACCAAGCAATAGAAAAGTCAATTAAATATACTGGATTGACATAAGCTATTGAAAGGCCCTGTCAAGTCCCTATGAAACAAATCCAATCTACGCTTACACATATTCATAAATGCCTTATACTTGGTGCTTTTCAATTCCTTCGAATAGGAGCCAAATATTTAAACATTGCTGTTAGGGGAACATACCTATACCACGTGACCCATTTTCTTCCATTTTTTACCCCCTCCCTCCCTTAGTGACCACCCGTATATACCAAGACACCACTTTCCACCTCTATTTTTCACGTAGTAATTCATAAATATGGTTTTAAAACATATTTTGCAAACAGAAAGTTAAAAAAAAACTCATATTTGTCTTTGCCGGTGATTGTGCGTCAGTGCTGCCACCTGTGAGATAAGAAAAAGCGCTAAACGCTGCGCACCATATTTGAATTTGGCTCGAAAAAGCGCGAGATTTCCCTAGAGGATATTGACTGCGTGACAAAAACCTAAGTCCCCCCCGCCCCTGTGACCGAGCGTGGTATTTTGAAGACCTCCCTCCTCCCTCCCCCACCCTGAACGGATCACGTATTATAGGTACGTTCCCTAACTATGTCAATCATATTATATCCTATTATAATAAAATTATTAATTTCTTATGTAGGATTATATTTTCTTTCAAAGGCAAATTAATTATTGTATCGAGTAAGTTATTGAAAGTGCCTCGGTTCGCCATTTTGTTTCAAATGGTTTAAGGTAATTATTTTCTAATTATTTTATGGTAAAATTATATTCATAATTTTATTAAAGTTTCTGTACCTGCACAATATGGTTTATTTCATTTTATATGCGAAATAGATAAGGCTAGGCTCGAGGCTATGAGTTTGATCCTGATTTATTTAAACGTGTTGAAAAACCAGGAGAGAAAAGAATAAATATTTAGATTTATCGAAGTAGACTCGCGCTTTTTACATAGGGCATCTGGTGAACAAGGGCTAAGGTTCACCAAGAGCTATGCTAGCTAATCTAACGTAAACTGATAATTTGCGGTTGACACAATACAACGTGTTATTCAAATAACTGAAAGCATCATAAGGGGTCATTGTACTCATCAGTATGACCAACTTTTACTATGCGACCAATACGGAAATCGCGAAAAATAATATATTTAGATGTTCCCTTACATTTTGTCGATTTATGTGAACACAATGTCAGAGGATATTTTTTTCGCGATTCAGGGTTGGTCCCATAATAAAAGTTGTTCATACTGACGAGTACAATGACCCCTTAAAAGGTTTTCAGTTATTTCAATAACACATATTCAGAATTATTTTGAATTTACTCACGACTCTACTCTGAGAATTGAAAATACAGGAATAGCAAAACTGATTGAATGTATCATAAGCAGAGCAGCCCATTATTGTCCCACTAGGTCCCACTGGTGGGCACAGACTTCTCCAAATGAATGTAACTATAATCAGAGTTTAATTGTGAGGATAGTCATGAAGGTATTTTTTTTACTTAAAATGAAATATTGAACCAAAAAGTACAAAATAAAACTTACAATACACATAAAACTATTTTCTTCAAAGCTTGAGGAAGGATGTTTCATGCCTCCTCAAGCTTTTAAGAAAATAAAGTTTTTTGTATAAGTGTATTGTAAGTTTTATTTAGTACACTTTGGTTCAATAAAAGCTTGTTTTTAAAAAGCTTTTATTATTATTATTGTTTTAGTCTTAATCTATCTCATCAAACGAATAATGTTACTATCTCTCAGCCAACTACTCATTTAGACAAATCTAACTAGCCCAAACTCGATATGTCTATGTTAACCACAGCGGAGATCCTGTGACGACCTTCCGACTCCATCATCAGATCAGCTCCTTAGCACCATACTATTGCATTGTTATCGGGTTTACATATGGGTACCAAATTTCAGCCAATTCTGATTACTGGAACAGGTTCAAGTTACTTGCAAAATTTGATTATAAATAAATCGGATAAATAAATAAATAAATATTTTTGGTCAATTTTACACATCACCATCTAGTCCTAAACTAAGCAGAGCTTGTACTATGGGTACTAGACAATGGATATAATACTTGGATACTTTTTTTTTTGTAAATATATACTTATAATACATAGGAAACACCCAGACCAACACAAACACTTATGTTCATCACACAAATGTTTGTGTCCTGTGGGAATCCGAACCCACAACCTGATCAGCAGTCTGACACTCGAACCACAGACGTCGTCGCTTTTATAAAACCTTGTAACTTGTACAAAGGATGACAAAAGAAGCCGGGAAGATAAATAATAAATTCATAGTAATTTGAGTCTTCAAATCTGTGTATCATTCATAAAATAATAATTAATCATCAATAAATACTTATCCTAAACAAATGAGATCAAATTAACAATTTGTGCTTTGTTTTACAAATTCAATACACTAATATTTATTGGCGAATGGGATTTCAAATGCACATTCAAGCCATATCTAGTTTGATAAGACTTGTCACACAGATGGCAGTGGAAATTCTTAACTCCAGTGTGGGTAAGAGAATGTCTCTGTAATTCTGACTTGGAGAAGAATCGCTTCCCACAGCTATCACATCCATATTTCTTTTCTTTTAGATGATTCTTCCTTATATGAGAACTTCTCGAACTAGATGATATAAATGTAGCATTGCATACTTCACACTTGTGATTTCTTGTCCTTTTATGATTCCACAGGATGTGAGAATGCAGACCTCCTGGTACTTTGAACTTCTTTGGACAAAACTTACAGCTGTATGGACGATCATCGCTATGTGTTAACATATGAATTCTTATGTAACCAGGAGGATACGATTTCCCGCATTGATCACATTGGCGCAGAACTTTTTCAGACTTGTTTTTTTCCTTGTTTTCTATATTAGGCTGGCATGAATGGGTATTCAATTCATCTTGACTGTAGAAGCCTTCCCAGCAGTTTTCACATAAATATGGCTTTAAGTGCAACTTCCTGTGTAAAACCAGTGATCGGAAATCCTCAAACTTTTCATTGCAGTAATCACAATCTCTCCCAATTTCAGATTTTGTTGGATGATTGTTTGAACAGTGTTCATTTAGCAGTTTGACTGAATGGAACTCTGCCTTGCATTCTACGCAAAATAGCAGCCGTATTTCATCCTCAATGTTTTGTTCTATCTTTTTTATTTTCCTTTTTTGTATGTTTATATGGCAGTTTGGTTTCTGGTCATCAGATTCATAGTTACAATAATAATTGTCACTGTTGGTAGAATCTAGAAGGGTGAGGTTGTCCATCAGAGTTTTAGAGCTGGCTTCTATGAGGACTTTGAAGGAATATGTGATTGTGAGCTGGTGGACACAGTTGATACATATGTTGTCTGGAAACATAGGGTCTGGTGTTACCTGGAATCAAACAAATTGCACCTACTGAATAAGGATATATTAGCCATTGGGACAAGGTTATACACAACCTGACCTATAAACTGCTTCATTCATTGTGAACTAATTAACTCACCAACCACAGTGAAGTCATTGGTGGGAATGCTGGGATATAAAGTATTATGTAAATGTGTATTGCTGGATTATGGGTAAAATACCTATTTTACTAAATTACAGGTCATGCTTACTTCTCATCGTACAAACATAAGTATGGTAATCTCTGAGAGCATACAATGCTCTACCTCTCTTGCAATGCCTTCTAATTTGGGTTAAAGAGCAACTCTATAGTTTAGGTGCTCAAAATTGGGCATATTCAAAGGACCTCAAGACCAAGAGCTGCGCCCAATACCAAGTGGTGAAACCGAAAGTCACTAAATAACACCTACTACTAAAATAATACCTTGTAATTGTAGAAATTCTGCAGAATATCTGATAAATAGACATCTTCGCCAGCGATTCTAATATGGGAATGTATGTGGCGCATTTCCTTCTCGCTGCCCAAGCAGGTACGACAGCGGTCCTTGTAATCCATTGTGGAAGTAGGTAGGTAGTTATTATTATTTTGTTTACACTATGTAAGTAGAAATTAAGCCATTTACTGTTTTTATTTTATTCAGTATTCTTTATTTTATGTATTGTCAACAATGGCTAATCAATATTGACATTAGTCTATGACATTTGAATAATTTGAATTTGACATTGATTTAAGGGTTGCCAGACGCGTCTAGTGAATTATTGTACTGGGGGGGTCTGGGGGTCTACTCGCCAAATTAACAGCAATATAATCGAAACAACACGATAGTGCTCCGAATATTTCGGTCGTACTGTACCCTACTTGTCGTTCAGTCAGTTACTCGGAGTGATCGTCCGGCCGGCGCGGCGGGCGTTCAGTTTGAGTAACTGAACATCCAAAGTACCTAGTACGCTCCGTGGACCGTGCGTCATCGGCCGATTTTACTGAACGTATTTTGACAGGACGTGTTGAAACTGTGGAGTAACGAGGTATCATGTTCCTCCGACCAGGCTGGATCTGCGCCTGGCGGGCTGCTGTTCAACGGTTGATGTTGGGCTCTTGTATATATGTTAACTTGCGTGTAAACTCTGCTTGCGCGATGTACGTTCTCATGTCACCGGATAGATGTCGCTACAAAATCATCAAAGATATCGAAGGTCACAAATTGTTTGTTTTTGATTTTGTGATGAACTAACGAAACCCAGTGCAAAAAAGTGCCGCCCTTTTTTACACACTAATAAGTTAGCAAGTGACAAAGACAAGACAGCAAATAAACACAGTTACTGTTGCTGTGTTAGGGCATGAAGTTAAGAAAGTAAAACATAAAAATTTACGCATAACGTTTGACTATTGGGGAAAATTGTTCGATTATGGGTGGATTTGTGTAATTTTCCACTGAGAATAGGGGAAAATTAAATTTCAGAGTTGACAGCACTGAATTGACATTATGAAGTGTACGAACGAGTCCTTGACTTATACCTATGGACCTGTAATACCTACAATAACCGGGCCACCGTTATGGTGGCCATAGCTAGGGAAGTAAGTAATCAAAACTAAAAAGTATCGATATCGATGCTCTTGTTTCGTACCAGAGATGTGTGCTGATTAAAATCATTTTCAAGTAGTAATAAATAATGCAATTATATCAAATACTGAGTTCGGCTGTCGCTAGGACATAAAAAATTAAGCTACTAAGTCAAGGCAATCATACGGCTATTTCACATTTTGATACTCGCAAACTCACATAAAAAACCTATAGGGTACTTCGCATTGACCTAGAATCATGAAATTTGGCCAATATATCGAAATATCTTCTTTTTTTTTTCAATATATCGAACTCCGATTGTATATTAAAAATATCGATATATCGAAAATCTGATATTTAAAAATATCAACAGCCCTAGTTTGTTTACTTGACAGCTCATGTACTATGGGCCACATTTTTTTTTTTTTTTTTAAATTATTATGGCCTGGTTGCTAAGACCTTTAAGCCAAGTCATTTATTTGTTATATGTGAGTAGTTTTATGGCCTGGTTGCTTAGACCCTCCAGCCAAGTCTTTAGTTTACTCACCCTAGTAAAGTGATGGAAACTTTACCAGGTTTTTGAGCGGATGACGAGAAAATACGAAAGTCACGTTTTTCAACTTTGTACCATTTACCCACACTTGTACACGTTAACGAGCACTTAACATTTAATAATCCACCATTATTACACATTAACACTCGAAGAAACACAAATTTAGGAAAATAATACAAAATCCACAACACGATCTTTCCGAATTTTCCCGCCAACCCCATGGGCCACATTGCGGGGTAAGCGGGGTTGCCACGCGGCGTAGGTATTTTGACATCCCGTAAAGATGTTGCCAAGCAGAGAATATACAAATAACATGCGATCACTTTCACCAGACGACATATTCGGACATAACACGTTGGTTAACAAGAGACAAAGAATAGTTTCATAATTCAATAACGATTTAATAGATATTTGTATAAACTAGGTGGATATAGAAGAATGTGCCGCTTCCATAGGTTTCTTAATTCAATGGAACGAGTTAAGTTGTTTTTTGTCATGTCAATGTCAAAGTTGTCAAACGGGAAATAAATAATTATGTTTTTCCAACCACCCGACGACGAAACAAATTGTAATAAACGATTTCAAAACAACCCTCGAGATCGAAAACAGAAAAAACTGAAACGAAAAAACAAGAAGAAAGCAGCAATTAAAAAGCATCAGCTTCAGTTAAAGAGTGCGAGTTCTCAAATTCCAATAACGATGTCATCCTGGGCCGAGGCTTATACAAATGCTGCGACATGGCAACTACAGCATCAAATAGCTTTCTGGAAATCTAAAGCGACAGCTTTGGAGTACGAGAACAAGTTACTACATGATATTATACGTAAAAACTACTTCAATGCATCGGAATCGGCAAATAACATAACTGATACTGACCACGAAAACGTGGATGAAAGTTGTCCAGAATTCGAAACTGAGCTCGAAGATGGTGATGACGGGGAGTTTGAGGCGAGTGAAGAGTTCATAGAGTTTTTGAGAGCAAATAGGGCGTTCAGAGAGGATGCTAGGCGGGAAAGAGAAAGGTTGAGGGCACTGAATGACAATGAACAATTATTGATAAATGAAATGGAGGCTGGGCCTTCGGAGAACGCTGAAGATCCAAAGGAAGTGTTAAAGAAACTTTATGGAGATGGTTGGGAGAAGATAGCAGCGTTGGAAACATCATTACAGTCACAGTTCATTGATATCTGTGATCGGGATAAACCAACGTACTGGCCAAATATACCTTTTAATTTTAATGTTAGTTGAATTGTTTTTTTAATGTAATTTGATGTTAATTGTAAATAATATATCATTTTAATAAATTTACATTATAAATAAATAAATATTTTGGGACATTTTTACACAGCATCATCTAGTCCCAAACTAAGCTGAACTTGTACTATGGGTACTAGACAATGGATATAGTACTTATATACTACATACATCTTCTAGTATTTTATGTTTTAGTGTTGTTTCTTTTATTTTTCAATATTTATTGTATTTTTATGAAATCAAATGCACTATTTAGTTGTTCAGTTACCAAACATGTATTCTTATGTTGATTTTCAAATGTCATTCATTCATTGATCTTGATCTTAGATTAAAAACCTCATCTTCATAGATAATTTGCTGTTTCATTACAAAAGAACCATAAATCTAATCCGTGGCTGGCATGAATATGTTGACAACTCCAGATACATGTTTTTTATTGTTCTCTTCCCAAATCTATGGTTTTATAGCAAAAATAATTACAATATTCGAATGACTGCATGAAATTATCCTTAAATCTAGTTAATTACAAAAGTTTAATGGATTTAACAAAAAACTTTAAACTTGCTGCCCTGTAAAATCATTGCTTTGCACATATCAACATAATCATGCCGTGTGCGTCATCCCAGCGAAAAAGTGTCGAATTTCTTAATTCGAGTTAAGTAAATCGTTAGTGTATGACGTCGTGTAATTGTGTATGAACATTTCAGATTTGTGTGTCCAACCCTTTTTGGGATATTCATCAAAAACGTTTTCCGCTGGAACGACGTCTTCCCAGCGAGACTTTTTTTTTCCAAAGGCCGTAAGCAAAATAAAATAGTTACATGGATTAGACTATAACGAAAGGTAAATGTGTATGCATAAATGAGATTTGTGTGTCTAAAGACTCCGAAGATATTCAAGTTTCCGCTGCGGTGACGTTTGGCTGATTGCTGGATATCATAAACGGTAAGGCGAATAGTTGTGACTTTTTTTACACATGTTGCGATTCTTTTGTGTGTAATGTTTGTGAAAACAGACTTCGAAAAAAAATTACCGCTAGGAAGCTATAAATTTTAAAATGAAATCAGGTTATTAGGTCCTAGTACTGCGTATATGAGTTCCGAAGCCTAAATGTTAAAGTTTATTTGTACCTTATAAATGCTCACAATGTCATGTTAAGTCTCATCGATGTACTGTAAGTAAATAATGAATTATGAACAAAATTGCTAGGTCTGGGCCACGATGTTGTTCGCCATTCGATTGGACGAGTTTACTATGGGTTGGCAAATTAAAAGGTATCTCATTCGTTAGTGTATTAGTTCAATTATCCATCTGTAAAATTGTAGCCCAATACACTTAATAATTAAAGAAATATAATCAAAAAACCAATGAGAAGCGCAATACATAGATAAACCAACCAAGTTTGAATGTGTACTACAAAGCGGCCGCGCGATACATGGTGCTTACCTTCCAAAATTGTTAGTATAGTACCGTTTTTATTTTGGTACATGTGCGTACACAATTCTTTAGTTTTTATTTTCTCATTTTACTTTACACAGTCATCAGTACAATTATTTCAAAATAAGTAGGTACTATTACAGTTATTGACATGGGGTCACTAAGAACAAATTATAATATTGTAAAGAGACCACGACTGTGGTGCTAAAGTTTTACGTATTATGTGAGATTTCCATGTAGGTAATTAACATTCTTGGTTTAGAAGTTACAAAGTTCTGACAGACAAATGCATTTGAATTTCTTTTTTACAGGTTCCGTCCGTGTGTCCATCCGTTTAACTTGAAGAAGTAAAAACAAAAAAATCATACAGTTAGTGATTTGTATGATTATTTTGTTTTTGTTTTGTAACGGACACTCAAGCATAGTGAATTTGTGTGTTTTATTGCGAAAAAAATTTTTAAAAACTTAAGTTTAATTTTTTTCTTACTTCCTTTGTTCTTCATATCGGATTCAACATAAAACTACCTCGTGTTGTGTTTCCTAGCGTTTTTATTTATGCTATCTGTGTCGATCTAGTATAAACGTATGTTTGGCAAAATACATCCAAAGTCGGTGGGACCCCGTACGTTTACAGTGGGCTAAAATAAAGAGGTAAACAATGAACAAGGGTTCACTGTAGCTGCTAATGTTCTCGTCTATTCACATTTACAATTAATTTCACTGCACTTGTGGCATAGTCGTTAAGGTGGTCACCTCTCTATTGACACCACGCCAAATGTTGTCGGTTCGATCCTCACATGCAGTTAATTTATTATCTACGTAGAGCTGGTTACGAATAATATACATAATCTTTAATTTTAATAAACATAACAACCTACATTAATGTAGATACCTACTAAGCTTATGAATGAGTCAATTATTGTAACTGATCTGTGATTTTAAACATTAAGTAATTTAATTAAAATAATAGCTTTACTTATTTTTTGTATAAATACCTTTTCTATATCTTTTATGTTGATTTTAGTATGTAGATTTTTATTATTTTGTTGTAGTTGATTTTTTTGCACGAGTTTTTAAGTACCTATACATACACATATCTACAATTGATAATCATTAGTAAATTGATACTTTTGAAAATAAAACGAATTAAACTGCAGTTGTTTTTCATTTTTACTAATTATTGTGTACCAAAGTACCACACCAATAACAATAAGTATGCTAACAATTTGGGAAGGTAAGCACCATGTATCGCGCGGCCGCTTTTTAGTACACATTCAAACTTGGTTGGTTTATCTCTGTATTGCGCTTCTCATTGGTTTTTCGATTATATTTCTTTAATTATTAAGTGTATTGGGCTACAATTTTACAGATGGATAATTGAACTAATACACTAACGAATGAGATACCTTTTAATTTGCCAACCCATAGTAAACTCGTCCAATCGAATGGCGAACAACATCGTGGCCCAGACCTAGCAATTTTGTTCATAATTCATTATTTACTTACAGTACATCGATGAGACTTAACATGACATTGTGAGCATTTATAAGGTACAAATAAACTTTAACATTTAGGCTTCGGAACTCATATACGCAGTACTAGGACCTAATAACCTGATTTCATTTTAAAATTTATAGCTTCCTAGCGGTAATTTTTTTTCGAAGTCTGTTTTCACAAACATTACACACAAAAGAATCGCAACATGTGTAAAAAAAGTCACAACTATTCGCCTAACCGTTTATGATATCCAGCAATCAGCCAAACGTCACCGCAGCGGAAACTTGAATATCTTCGGAGTCTTTGGACACACAAATCTCATTTATGCATACACATTTACCTTTCGTTATAGTCTAATCCATGTAACTATTTTATTTTACTTACGTCCTTTGGAAAAAAAAAGTCTCGCTGGGAAGACGTCGTTCCAGCGGAAAACGTTTTTGATGAATATCCCAAAAAGGGTTGGACACACAAATCTGAAATGTTCATACACAATTACACGACGTCATACACTAACGATTTACTTATCTCGAATTAAGAAATTCGACACTTTTTCGCTGGGATGACGCACACAATCATGCCAGCCATGGAAATAAGGATGTACCTAAACAACTTCGTTTTTCTTTTATTTATTTTTTATTTAAGGGGAATGTAGCAGCCAATTGGCACTCCTTTTTTATTTTTTAAGGGGCTTGCGTTTGACCCCTAACAGTAAAAAAATATTACTTGCTGAATACATCATTTATTGAAAATTCGTTTTTCACTATTACAGGTACTGTAGTTTAGTCAGAAACTATTAACTCTGTAAATTATACTTTGCTGTAGTTGTAGATAGAAAAAGTGCGAAAAACGGCCACTTTTGGCATTTTTTCTATCTACAACTACAGCAAACTATATTTTACAGAAACTACAGTACCTGTACTTCAATTGTTAAAAACGAATTTTCAATCAATGTTGTATTTAGCGAGTATTTTTTTTTTTACTGATGGGAGTGCCACTTATCTGCTAGTAATATTTTTTTTACTGATGGGGGCGCCACTTGGCTGCTGCAGGAAAATTATGGAGCAATTGTGGGAAAGGAAAATGACATGTCAATATACAATAGCTAAGCATTAAAAAGAGAAAAGAAATATAAAGAAATGGCCTGTTGAAGTGATTTGCAATAATATAAACAGTGTATCATTATTTTGAAGGAGACAGGTTTACAGTGCTTTGCTTAAAGGGTTATTGATTAGACAAGGTCAAATTTTCCTGAATCTCAGGATGATTTTGTTGTATTTTTGTTGTACTTAGTCATAAAACATAATAATATAATTAAATGGCCTAAAACTTGTGTGCCACCTTTTGTTCAATTCTTATAATAAAATAAAATGTATGTAAATTATAATAAAATATTTTTTTACACAAGATAAAGAATTTTAAACTAGGTATGTAGGTACCTATTGTAATTTTAGAGATTCTTTTATACTTGTATGTCTGTATCCCGATACACTTGTACTTGCTTTCTTCTCTTCAATATTATCATCAGTATAAAAAAAAACCTTGCAAAATTAGATTTTGGTATAATTTTATTGAGTGTGCTATTAAAATTTTGTGAATAAAAATGCCCTTACTGCTTACGAAATAAAGACGCTGTCGAGATCAAACTGTTACTATTGATATGCAGTCTACTGTACTTCATGAAGTTAGAGTAAGTATAGAAAATATAAACCTTTTTTTACAAAAAATTGAACCGACGAAAACAGAAAATGAAAAGCGAAAAATAAAATGAAGCTTTTAGTCCTTCCTAACTAAACTAATGTAAATACCTAACTAATAATGAGTCGGCGCCAAACAAGCAAAGTGCGTGCAAGTTGTAAGTGGTCGAGCGGAGAACGCATTTTTGGAAACTTATTGTTTATCGTTGAAAATTTCACGTTGTATTTCATGTTATGTTGTTTTTATTATTTATTGATAATATTTTTTTGTTTTTAACTTCCAAAATTTTATTTGGAAATATATAGTTTTTTAATCCTACTAATATTATAAACGTGAAAGTTTTGAAAATGTATAGATGTATGGATGTTTGTTACTCTTTCACGCCAAAACTACTAAATGGATTTAAATGAAATATGACATACAGATAGAACATAACCCGGATTAACATATAGGTTACTTTTTAGTTTTAACCCTTATATTTCTTGATATATATATCTATTTAAATAAAATATCAAGAAATCAAGAAATATAAGGGTTAAAACTAAAAAGTAATGATCTTCGTTGATTGTTTGTTTGACGCCGACTCATAATTAGTTATTTACATTAGTTTAGTTAGGAAAAGACTAAAAGCTTCATTTTATTTTTCGCTTTTCCGTTTCTGTTTTCGTCGGTTCAATTTTTTGTTAAAATTTTTAATTTTTAATTTTCAACTAATCAACTCAGCCTATCGCAGTCCACTGCTGGACATAGGCCTCTCCCAAGTTGCGCCACAACGCTCGGTCCTCTGCCTTCCGCATCCAGTCCCCCCCAGCCACGTTCTTTAGGTCGTCGGTCCACCTGGCAGGGGGGTGCCTCACGTTGCGTTTGCCGATTCGCGGTCTCCACTCAAGGACTCGTCTGCTCCAACGTCCATCGGTCCAGACATGGCCAGCCCACTGCCACTTCAGCTTACTGATCCTACAAGCTACGTCGGTCACTCCGGTTCTTCTCCGGATAATCTCGTTTTTAATTTTGTTGTGGCTAAAATCTAACTCCAGGTCTCCATTACGTTGTTGTGTCTAGAACTACATTTATGTTTGCAAAGTTTCAACAGAATCGATTAACAGGTAATAATTCAGTGGGTGAACAAGCACTCATCCCCTTATGTTTTCCTACCCTTAGTGGTGGATTTTGATTTTGAAATTTAAATGGGACCAACTTCGAGATATACCTACCCAATCCATTAAAAAAAAACATTAAAATCAGACTAATAATAATAATAATCAGACTATGCGTGCAGCGTGGTCATACATACGTCGAATTGAGAAACTCCTCCTTTTTTTTCGTCGGTTAATAAAAAAGCAATTTTTATACTTAAAACAATGTATTTTCATCAATGATAATTCTAGAATAAAAGTTTACTTTATTTATTGTTGTTTTTTATTATACTTTTTCAGAAAAGTACAACATGTAATTGAATTAACTGAAAACCTCTTAAGCGGTCATTGTACTCATCAGTAATCAACTTATACTATGGGACACATCCAGAAATCGCGAAAAAAATCTGCTGTTGCCTACATTTTGTCGAGTTATACGAACGTAAATGTATTCTAATTCAGGGTTGGTCGCATATTAAAAGTTATTCATACTGATGAGTACAATGACCTCTTATGAGGTTATTATTATTATTAATATAATATGCAATGATTTCATGTTCTGTTTTTTTAAACGCCTAATTTCTTTATCAAACAGAATGGTTGTCTATGCTTGTCAAAAAAATGTCGAAGACCATGGTATAATAATATGGCTGAAGCTTATTATTCTACCATGCTGAAGACAAAGACATGGGGAAAAATTAATAACCCACCATTGATTAATACAACTGTAAATATGAGGATATATATCATTTGTTGGTGGAGTGTGTCCGATATGAGTCAATGAGGGCCATGCATGCCGAGTCTCTTTAAATTTAACAGACTGGATGTGGGTAAGTATAACGAAATTTTAGCTCAACCTAATTCCGAGGTGGCAAGGAATTTGTTTTATTATTTTTTGTAAAGTTTAAAATATTGCTAATTGTGCGACAGGTGTTATTAGGGTATAATGGGGCTGGTATGCACATAGTGTAAAAGCACCGAAAAAAAAAAAAAAAAACTAAATAATAATAAAAAATTATCATAGGATGAGCTATAATTTGGTCTGATTAAAGTAGGTAGCTGGGGGGACTAGATGCGGAAGGCAGAAGACCGAGTGTTGTGGCTTGTGGCGCAACTTGGATGTTCAGCAGTGAATTGCGATAGTCTGAGTTGGTGAAGATGATGAAGCTATAATTTATTACAAAGCTAAACAAAATGAAACCCAATAAAATGTTTTATTTCTTTAATTAATCATTTGCTGTGAATCAATGATATTTAAAAGTATAGATATGTCCTCGCACGAATAAAAAAGGCGGACGGAATCTCGCGAAACAAAGAATGAAGCATATTTTTCATAAACGCACTGTAATTTAAAAGCATTTTAACACACCAGATTTATACCTACTGTTATTTTATTTGTGACACTACAACAATGACAATCGTCACACTAGATTTTTTGCTTAAACGCGGCTTTTTAGAATACTTATGGATGTGACTGCCTCGTTGGTCTAGTGGTTGCAAGCGCGACTGCTGAGCATGAGGTCCTGGGTTCGATTCCCGAGTCGGGCAAAGTGTTATTGGGTTTTTTCATTAGGAAATTCTCAGTAGCAGCCCGGAGTCTGGATTTGTGTCCGGTCAATGGCAATAGGCTCGCCCCCTATTAAATGGGACTATAACATAACTGGCGAAATGTGGGTGTACTATTACACCTCTGCCTACCCCTTTGGGGAAATACAGGCGTGATGTTATGTGATGGATGTGAATGTGTGCGTGCCGGCCGGCATACTGTGGATGCTTCACTTACCTATTGTTTAGTGAGATTCCGTCCGCCTTTTTTATTCGTCCGAGGATATGTCATACCCTAACAAAATGAACGAAAAAAATGTTCCGTATGCAGCGGCAGCACGTACACAAACTTATACAAAGTAACTACCTAAGTAAGTTCGTTACTTCAAGTTACTTTCGTGTAATAATTGGAACACTTTCTGTACACACACGACGGCATTTTAGTTTTTTTTTGTCACCTTCACGCTCGCCGTCTTACTTGACGGATTAATAGAAAAACGTCCTAGTTAGGACGTTTTCGAGTCTTTAGATTGAGAGCTCAGTGACAAATCTGTACTTTTAAACATCATTGCTGGGAATTGATAAAAATGCAGTGGGGAAAAGCGGGGAATCAAGCATAGTATAGTATAACGGGCTGGTTTCCGCAACTCCACGACCAAGCGTGTAATGAATCAAGCATATTGCGCCGCGCCGGGGAGTCAAAAATGTACACTGGCAGCAAATTGGCATTGACTTCTTGAATACAACTGTCAAACGAGACTACAACGTTTGGGAGAGCGAAATACATGTTGCGGTATGCAAGCGGGTGGGCAGCAATCCACCAAGTTGTCTAATTGTCTTGGTCTATATTGTCTAAAGTTAAATTTTAACGTGGCTGTCACTTGCATCAGCGTCGCAACGATTTGGTTTTGGACACTTGATGTCTAACTAACTATAGTTAGTTTGACCATCAGGAATAATTTTCCCTGTGGTCAAATTAGTTAGCACATAGCTTCGTATAGTGTAAACACCAAGTTTGGCGCTAGAAAGTTGACTCTGTAGTCAAACTAGTGTTTGACTACAGAGTTTGAACAACGGGAAGAACCGAGTTTGTCCATCGGGAAAAATAAATATTCTATTTAACAAACAAGACCACAGGGAAAAATTTTCTTTGATGGTCAAACTAGTTTGACTACAGAGTTTGACCAACGGGAAGAACCGTCATGTGTATAATTTAGTCGACTTGTATACCTACTAACCATAATTGAATTCTCCTTTTTGTTGAGTTTTAGTCTGTAAAAGATCGAAATACCTCTCTTAAATCTACCGTAGAAGGAAAGAACCTATCCATGACGATTTCAATAAAAAAATATTAAAGGGTGGTTGATGTTTTCTGACGATAAACTGATAGGGTACCTTCCCGCTAAGGGCCGAGACATGTAAAACCAGTAGTAAGCTACTAATTGACCGTAAGTGCTCATAGGTACCTATGAGCAGTACATAGATCATAAGCCACTAAGTGGTTCGTTGAAATAACCCGTTCAAAGCTTAATTAAAAATTACTTTTCTATAATTGTGGCGATTCTCTTGATCACAAACTAAACATATTTTAAGATATCGCTCTCTTATGCAAGAAAGGGATGGCAACAATTTTAGTGCCGTCAAATTAGTTTACGTATTCCACTTCTTCGTATTTTAGTAGGCACGTTCCAAGATCACGACTAACATACATACATACATACATACATATTATCACGCCTGTTTCCCATTGGGGTAGGCAGAGACTATGGATTTCCACTTGCTACGATCCTGACATACTTCTTTCGCTTCATCTACGTCCATTAACCTCGCCATGCATGCTCGTCGGTTTAGAGAACTCTTAACCTGGCATTTTTTGGACGACGTCTGTGGTCTAGTTGTTCGAGTGTCGGACTGCTGAGCACGACGTCGTGGGTTCGATTCCCACAGGACACAAATAGTTGTGTGATGAACATAAGTGTTTGTGTTGGTCTGGGTGTTCCTTATGTATTATAAGTATGTATTTACAAAAAAAAAGTAAATATGTATTATATCTATTGTCTAGTACCCATAATACAAGCTCTGCTTAGTTTGGGACTAGACGGTGCTGTGTAAAAATGTCCCAAAAATATTTATTTATTTATTTATTTTTGAGAACGTCCGCGATTTGATCGCGATACGTTCGCCGAGGTCGTCCCCTTCCAACTTTTCCATCCACACTCGCTTCGTGTTTCGTTAATCTCCTCTCGTCCATCCTCTCTATATGTCCAAACCATCTTAACATACCTTTGTCAATCTTTGTCACTACATCTTCTTTCACTCCACAACGCTCCCTTATCACGTTATTCCTTACTTTATCTCTCAAAGTTACACCACACATACTTCTGCTTCACGACTAAACTTGTATGACAATTTTAATTCCGACAAGTTTTACAGCACTGACATTGTTGCCATCCCTTTCTTTTATCTCTATTAGTAAAAGAGAGCGATAGTTTCAAATATGTTTAGTTTGAAAAAATAGATTCAACACCATTATTAATCTTGACAAGTTAGAAAGGAAAAAATGTTGCATTAGTTTCGATATTTTATACTCTCGTGACACGAAAAATGTAGAAGTGCTGCGAACAATCATAGTGAAGCCAAGAAAACCGTGCTCCTCCGTGTACAAACCAGCGCTCAAGCACACACAGGAAGCTTGGGAAACTATAAAAAAATATTTAAATCTTAGACTCGTCTGTCATGAAAGATGGTAGAGAGGTAGGTATGCCTATAATTCTAGGACCTTTTTTTATTTGTTTTTTATATGCGAGGAGGAAACCTTCAAAAGGCTGCCGGCCATGAGGCCAGAGGAGGAGGAGGACAGAGGCCGGGGTGTGTGGGATTTTTACCCACCAAAACCCCCGGGAATGTAATAAGCCTCCGGAGCCTTTCCTGTGCTACGCCTGTTAGGCACGCCTCAAGGGAGACTTTATTGTTTCCCCTTACACTTTCCCGATTGGATTGGTGCATATGGTGGCCCGAGACCACTTCGTGCCATCGGCATCCCTGAGGTCATTTGACTGGACACACAGAGCCCCCACTCTGTTCGTCGTGATCTCGAAGGCTCCCCATTCTCCAGTCGCGAATTGATAGGGCGGGAAGTGCGCCGTATAGCCCGGCGGTATAGCGTAAGTGCCGGAGAGGTTGCCTCTCCGGCGTCGCCTTCTCCGAGCCGGATCGGCCCTCTCTCGATCCCGCTCCTCAGTCTCCTTCTGGGCCATACTGGTCTGGCAGAAGGAGACTACTTCCCTCCAATTTATAATTCTAGGACCTACACGCAATAGTGCACAAAAACAGGTGAGCGATAAGCATCAATTGTCGAGCACATGCTGAGCGATCGAGGTTTGGTCCAGCCATCGACCATACACCTCATAGACTCCTCATTATAACAGGCGAACTATGTCTGTCAACACATCTATGAAATTTCACTAATGTAGTTCGCCACTATTCGCCACTTAAAAACTTCAAATCAGTTTCGACCACTTACATGAGCCGTCAAAACTGCAGCGTTAGTGATTAGCCTTGGTATTGGCCAATCGGATTACAGTACCCCGCCTCAGTTAGTGGCAGAATTTATTGTACGCATTATATTCAACATGAGGCGTTTATTGGGCTGTATGGTCGATGGGTCCAGCCGTGAGACATGCATGGTCTTTAGACTGATTGTTTTTATGTGTATTTATAAACCTTAATATATTTTCTAAATCTACTAAAAAATCTAGTAGCCTATGCCCGCAGCATAGACCAGTAAGCCTCTAGACGCCGGTTAGCTGGACACCCCCGGTCACAACGCATATGCTCTACCACCACACCACCACCACTGCATATCATACGTCCCTCTGCGAATCGGAACGTCACTCAATCAGCGAGCGGCACCAATCATAAGGAATCACACCACCGAACTTTTGAGCCGGCCAATCATAACGCGCCTTTCGCCCCCTTGACCCCACCAACGTTTTACGACTGCATTCGAATACAAAACTTTGTTTATGCGGAGTCTTGAAGCTTACTGGTCTGTGGCCCGCAGTAACACCCGCGTAGATGTAGTTTATCGCGCATCCCTCGGGAACTGTTCATCTTGCCGAGATAAAAAGCTGCCTATCTGGGTTATGTTCTATGCCAAATTTCATCCAAATCCGTTCAGTCCTTACAGTGTGATTGAGTAACAAACATCCTATTTTGCTATTTTAGGCCATGCTTAATCCCGAAAAGATAAACAATCCCCGATGGATGCGGCGTAACGTCTTTCTGTGATAAACCGAATTATACGTGGGCAAGCACTAGTTAATTATAATTATAATATTAGTAGGATACAAACATTAATTCAGATTCCAATCGCAAAAAAACAGCTTCGCTGCTGAGGAGAGCGAGAGACTGTAACAACAGCATCCTGAGAATAAAATAAATTATAGATAAACATTTTGGTACATTTTTACACAGCACTATCTAGTCCCAAAATTCAAATTCATTTATTCGCATAAAACTTGGTACATAACACAGTTGGTCTAACTAAGCAGAGCTATCAGTTGGTGACGTGCAGTGTGCATCATCGTAATGAGCGAAATGACATTTATAACAAGTTGGTGACGTGCAGTGTGCATCATCGTAATGAGCGAAATGACATTTATAACAAGTTGGTGACGTGCAGTGTGCATCATCGTAATGAGCGAAATGACATTTATAACAAGTTGGTGACGTGCAGTGTGCATCATCGTAATGACTGAAAATAAAACGTAGTGATTATATTCTCTTTGACTGAAAATTCTCTTCTCTCACTTCATAATTTTACATCACTGTTTTAATTTAAACTTCTTTCCTTTTGGGAAATAACTCAAAACAAAAAAGTACTTTGTACACCGTGATCAGTTTCGAAAATTATTGTATTTGCTTTCTTGTAGCCACCGATACCGTGATCAGCGGGTAAAATATTAATTTGTTTATTTGTTGGAAACGGATCACGGTATCAGTGGATACAACGCTCCGGGATCCGTGGCTAATTCAGTCTGATCCCGGGATCCGTGGACACAAACCCTCATTTTATACTTAATTTAACTAAAGCTCCATCTATATCGGTCTGCCACTAACCGCTATTTATAACAGAATCCTGTAGAAATGTTCGCTCGGTGACGCACACTCTAGTTTGCGCGATTCATCCGTACAAAAGACATCAACGCAAACTTTAAATGTATGTAATTTTATATCAATAAAATTATTATAGTAAAAGATTTTTATTATAGAAGATTGATTTGTATCAAGAAGTTTCGTATAATTATAACAATAACGTACCTTTTTAAATTTTTCAAGTATTTTTATAGGTTCTTATGTAAGCTAAGCAGAAATCGTGACTGCAAAAATCTTTTAATAAGTTTTGTTGTAAACATATAAGATACACAGGGTCCTATTAAGATCATAAGCCATAATATACGACGATAAATTGTTTTTATGTTGGTCTAAGTTCGACTCATGGCTGAGGCAAGCATGTTTAAAAAAATCTTTAAATGCAGTTATACTTATCTTTAAAGATATTTTTTTTTTTTCCTTTGAGTAAAATTGGCTATCATCAATATTTAAAGTACTTTCCTCGAGTGATCACCTTTAAATTACATTATGTATATCCTCACAAAGGCTGGAATTTAAAGGCAGTTATATTTCATATAAATGTGTGCTTACTTTTGTCTAAGACTAAGGCCCGTCTTACAGAAGCTTACTCAAGTACAGTTTAAACTCCAATCACCTGATCACTACTTAAGGATAGAATCGTTACTTGAGAATCGGCCTTATTCCAGAACGGTAATTATAAAGTTTAATTCAACAACATAACACATGAATTTGACCTGAAATAGAATAGAAATCTCTACTCAAGCGTAGTCTGGACCATACTAGAGTGATTACATATCAAATCTCTGCTCAAATACCGAAACAGATGACAGTATAAAACAAAACTAAACTCAGCTGAACTATATCAATAAATCTCTGCTTGAGGAACGTTCTAAAATCAAAGCTCAACTCAAAACTAGTTTTAAACAGTGATCAACGCTTGAGTATCGTTCTGTAATATGGGCCTAAGTAAGTGGTGTCAGTATAAGGAAAATAATGAATTTATTATTTTTTGCTGAAAAAAGCGTTTTACGATGGTTGTTAAACTAGATTGACAGGAAGTTTCATGAATGAAAAAACTATAAAATGTCTATCTTTGTTTTTAATTACGGAAATACGGCAATTCTTCAATTGCAAGTTTATTTATCTGTTCGTATAGTATGTATTTGGATGTGGTTCCGTGTGGTGCCGGACGTAAAGAATAGCACCACCCTGTTTGTTCTCATGGGTGTCGTAAAAGGCGACTAAGGGATTCACCAGAGGATGGGCAGCAGCGTTCTCTGAGTATTTAACCAACCAACTGCGATCGCCAACCCGCCGGCCATGCGTGGCGATTATGGCCATTTGCTCCCTTTTTGGGGGAGGCCTATGTCCAGCAGTGAATGTCTTTCAGCTGAAATGATGATAATGATAGTGGTATCTGGCAATATTTATTAAAACACTAAGGGTGACTCGCGGCTTCGTTCGCGTGGATGTATGCATATCGCGCGGCGTATGCCGCAGGAACTCATTAGTTTTTCGGGATAAAAAGTTCTGATTGTGTTTCACGTGGGTGTAAATTACCTGGATAAAAATAATTTATTATTATTATTATAACATGACGCCTGTATTTCTCCAAAGGGGTAGGCAGAGGTGGATAGTATGCCCAAATTTCGCCAGTTAAGTTAATACGCCTCATGTAATAGGGGGCGAGCCTTTTGCCATTAGCTGGGCACAAATCCAGTGTGGCTTGTGGCTAAGTGGCATCTGCACGGATTGTATGATATGCAAGGTTAAGCTACACTTGCCGCGGTCAGTCCGTGGATGGGTGACCATTTCGTTGCACATCGGGACCCCTCCGTGCCTCGGAGAGCACGTTAAGCTGTCGGTCTTGGTTGCCATACGAGTATCTATGGCAGTCGTTACGGGTAGTCAGAAGCCCGAATGTCTGACAGCTGGTCTATCCTCCGAACGTCAGTATTACCCAGTAATTGGGTTGTGGGGGTCTGATGGCAGTCGCATCGTGTAAAATATTGATGTTTAGCCGCATCTGGTTAGACTGGAAGTTGACCCCAACATAGTTGGGAAAAGGCAAGGAAGACGAAATCCAGCCCTCGGGGTGCTATTGAGAATTTCCTAATAAATAAACCAAATAACTTTCCATCTTAATGTTTCAGTTTGGCGAATCGACTCGCAGTAACATTTAGGCAACAGCCTAGGTGGTATTGCAGTTGTTATGGGCAAAGGTAACCGCGTAACATCAGGTGGTGGGCCTTTAGTAGCTCATTTCACCATCCTAAAATATTAAAAAAGAACTTTGCCTGACACGGGAATCGAACCCATGAGGTGGTAAAAAAATAAACAAAATTGACACCAAACCCTAAAGTACCTTCCCGAAACTACAAACCCAGCATCTATCAACATTTAAAGTATCAATCGTCGGCACCAAAGAACGTAGAAATTGGCGCTCAAAACGGTTGAGCGCAACCTGTTTCTGAGACCCCCCCGCCCCTCCACAGGGCAGCCCCGCCAGTGCCATCAGAGCCTCCGTAGAGCTCAGTAGCGCGCGCGCAGGCCCCACACAACTAAAAAAACACGTTTTTCTGTGAATTTTTTTTTGATCAGTGATTCCCGGATTGCAGTGCAGTGCTAGATATTGTTATTAAATTCATTTTAGTGTGAAAACAGTGAAAAACCGAATTATGTTTCAGTGATTTGTGTTACAGAAGGATTTTGGAGGTAAAGCTTTCGGCTTTTTGTAGACTCTATGTAGGAATTAAGCTCTATCGGTATTGTAGAGACAGAAATGCCTATCTCTCAAGTCGTCTCTACTATCACGATAGTAGAGCCGACTCTACATATTTTAAAATGGCTAGCGGGTCTATAAGTTGATGTAGAGAATGCTAATGACATTTCATACAGTTATTCCCGTGGCTAGGATGTTTCAATATAAACTTTATATAAAACGGTTTTATACATCAAAATTAGAGTAGAAACTCTAGCGTTGATGTTTTCTCTGTTACAACTTGTGACATTAAGATTTTTATCACAAATCTAAGATAGAGTACACTCTGCAAGTCTTTATCATTATAAAATTCACTAAAGTAAACTAAAAACTTAAACATAACTTAAAAGTTCTCTTAGAAAGTTGGATCTAAGTTAAGTCTAAGTTACGCTAAGTTCAATAAGCGTAGGCTTTACTCGCGTCCGCGTTATAAAGTTGCTTATAACTTACAAGTTATAAGTCATAACTAGTAATTTGCCCGCGGCGTTGTCTGCATTTCACTAGTCTCATTTGTTGGACGCGTCTGATAAATGTGATACGAGTGATATTATAAGTCATTATAATTTGCACCAGGTGGTTTTGTTAACACTTTTTTATCTGTATCTGTGCTAATGACGTTTAGTACCATTTAAAAGGTGGAGCTTATAAAATAATACATTAGGCTAGTATTATTTGGAGACTAGATTTTGCCCGCGACTTCGCCCACGTGTAATCCGCCTTATCACAGAAGTACTTACCGCACATCCCTCGGGAACTGTTTTGAATCGGGATAAAAAGTAGCTTATATTTTAATCCGAGTTATGGTCTATCTATATGCCAAATTTTATCCAAATCCGTTTAGCCATTTCAGCGTGATTGAGTAACAAACATCCAAACATGTTCACAAACTTTCACATTTATATTACCTTTCTATTAGTAGGATTAGGACCGAAAAAAATGGATACGAAATTAAGAATAGAATAAAATGGTAAATATCAGTGGTATTCTGATATTTTCTTCAGCAGAATAAGAATGTTAAAAATGTATAACATTTTATTAAAATGAGAAAAGTTTCTGTAGTTTGATAAGAATACCTGTAAAGAAAGTTTTACAGGTATCTTTATCAAACTGCATAAGTTTAGTAAAATTGAAATATTAACTTTTGGATAAGCTATGAGTATTTCTCCAGAGTCCAGACTGTAAAAGGTTATACCTATATGTTTAGAGCCAAGTAAAACTCAAACTAACAATTCTCGGTTTAATAAAAGATAACACTCACATTAAAAAGTGGAGTTTTTGTGGTTTGAGAAGGATACCAGTAAAGAAAGTTTTACAGGTATCTTTATCAAACTGCAAAAGTTTAGTATTGAACCCTATGCCCGCAGCTTCGTTCCAAGGCTACGAAAAGTAAAAAAATAAAAAGTATCAATTCTATATTCATGGTTTATCTGTGTGTAAATTTCACCCAAATTGTTCCAGTAGTTTTTACGTGATGCTAGAACAAACAATCAAACAATAAATTACAGTTTTATAATAGTTGGGATAAGTATTTCTTTTTATTTCGGACTGTGAAAGGCTCAGACCAACAAAAAACTATTTTGTTGATCTGAGGTCAAAGGTTTTATTATGTTTAGAGCCAAATAAAACTCAAACTCACAATTCTGGGCTTCATATCGGCGGATGGAGTCCCTAACTGGATTCTCCGCCACCCGCCCGGTTAAGCAGTCCGGGTACCTGGCTAGGTACAACCTGCGAGAGTCCATTCGATAAAAAAAATTGGGCTTCTTTATTTTCCAAAGAGATTGTAGAGCTAGCCGGGGAAATACTACCAATGTACCTATTTTTGTCTTCAAATAGTAATTAATTAATAGCTTGCATTGCTGTGATTCCGTGCGAAGAGTATGGGTGCCGGTAATATTACAATCACATCACTTTGACTTTCCATCTTCATGTCTCAGTTTGGCGAACCGACTTGCGGTACCATTTAGGCAACAACCTAGGTGGTATTGCAGTTGTTATAGGCAAAGGTAACCGCTTAACATCTGGTGAGCCTTTAGCTTGTTCCGCCATCCCATAATACAAAAAAAGCTGAACTGCGGTTGTCTGTAAAAGTTTCGTATTTACATACAACCATGATTATTAGAGCTTTAAAAATTATTTTAGTATATCCTGAGTCAATAAAAGCACTGCTGCACCCCGTAACCAACCCTTGAATATCATTGAACTTCAATATAAAATAACAAAATAAATAAAACTTCTACTAAAAATATTTTAACATCAGTTATTTAACTTATTGCAAAACTTCATGTCCGTTGTTATTATTTTTACTATAATCTGAGGAAACCGTTTCTGGGTATTATTTTACACAATTTTGTTTACCATTTGTTACTACATCTGTTTGTTTCCAGAATAAAGTAAAATAAAATAAATAATTATTCCAGTAGACACTTAAGTTACGTATTGTAACTCTCATAAGTATTATGGAAACGGACGATTCTGTCGTTAAAAGTTTTGAGAAATTTAAGGAAAAACTTAAAAATCTGTATGTTTGGCAAGACATATCTCTCCTTTGCTATCAAATTAAATTGTTACTTATTCAAATACACCTAATTACTGGTGCCTAAAGTTGATTCTAGTTGTACGGTTCCAAATTCTGGCCCTATGGAGAAGAACCGTACTCCGTAAATATACTGTTTTTTAATCAATTGTTAGATACCAACAATAACATTCAAATGCATATACATTGCTATGTTTCTTCTTTCGATTTAATCTGCGAATAAAAAAATAGATTCCAATCCATTGGCTCTCACTATTACTTCATTTTTAGGGGGAAGGGTACCAAACGGGACCCTATTACTCTCGCTACGCTGTCCGTCCGTCCGTCCATCCGTCCGTCTGTCTGTCTGTCACAGGGCTGTATCTTTTGAACGGTAATAGGTAACTGGTTGAAATTTTCTCAGAAATTGTGTTGCTATGAGGTGTATCACAACAAATACTAAAAACAAAAAAAAACACAAAAACCAATAAACATGCATTTTTTTCAACGTTTTTGTTTCTGCTCTATCTTCAAAACGGTAATATATACCAGCGTCAAACTTGGTCAGAATATAGTGCATATTATGTAGTTTAACAACAAATACTAAAAATAAGACAAACATAGACATATGTGGTGGTACCTCCGTAAGAAAGACATGCAAAAATTCATATTTCGCGCACTTTAATTATTATAAAGAATGTGTAAAAATGACAAAATATAAAAGTTCCTAGTTATAAGTAAAATTTGCATGCTGTTAGTGATGGCTAAATGGGCTTGAACATATTTTTATCATGTAACAACATTCGATGTACCCTATTTATTGCAAATAAAGATATTGTATTGTATTGTACTGTGCGTTGATGTCTTTTGATAAACTCTCGTGAATTAAATCAGTTTTTGTGGGGTATCAGGTCGTTGAGAGGTACGGTACCCTTACTGCGCGAGTATGACTCGCACATGGCCGGTTTTTTATTAAATATCTGTATCTTAACCTGCTCTAAATAAATCACGGCTTCCTTTGAAAAGCCGTGCTTTATACCTTTTGAAAGTCCCAGGCTGGACATAGGCTCAAAACGAAGAAGGTAGAATAAGTTTCCTAATAATATTCTTATCATTAACTTCTAACTTCTCAAGAATTTTACTGTAATACGCTTATACAAGAAGCCTTTTATGTAAAAGTAAATTGAAGTGAATTACTGTCATGTGCGCAAGCGACGGGTTAGCTGTCTATCTGTACTATTTACTGCCTTTTGCAGTTTTTTAAACTGAAAATACATTTTAAATTTAAGACTGATTAGCTAGGTTAATTAGTATATTTATCAATAATAATAACTAATTTACGTACTTACATAATTAGTAGAGCAAAATTTTATTTTGAATTGAATAATTGCAACAAAGTAATTTCGGAGATATAGAATTATGTTTATTTATTTATGATTTCCCATTGAATAAAAAGTAAAATTGAAAAAGTAGTACTAATATATAGATCAAGTTTCAAGGTAAAGAGACATAAAGAACTACAATGAATAAATATAAAAATAATAAATAAATGGTTAAAACGACCCCTTGAAAGACTTTTTAAATTCAAGATTGATTAGTTAGAATAATGAATAGGTACATCGTTTTAATTGAAATATTTTTTTTAAACATAAAGTGTTTTGAAAATATAGACTTAAGTTTAATTATTTATGATTCATAAATAAAAAGTAAACGTGAAAAACATTTAGTAATAAAATATAGTTTAAGTTTTAATGTAAAAAGACTTAGAGAACTTGAAATAATAAATATAAAATTAATTTAAATGTACGCCTTAAACGAACCTTGTCTTTTCGGGTAAGTAAACGTTATGAAAGATGTTGAGTAAAAATAAATGTAGTATATTTATTCTAAGAGCAGAATCCAAATAAAATACAACTTATGTAAACGATTGATCCAAAAAAGGTTCTATAATCTTTCATACTAATAACGTCTCATTAATTGCTCCTTTAATGGAAAACCCTTGTATAGAAAGACGATTTTATTTTATTTAGACGCAAATATATCTATCCTTTAGAAAAATGCCGCAAAGGACTAGTACCTTAATAAATTAATACTTATGAAGTTGTTATACTTGTATTTCAACTCTGTTAATGATCAAAAACTCAATATATGTAATAACATTTAATTACTTAGTAATGTACCAAATTAATAGTATATTATATTAATTTCTATAAATAGATACAAAATAGCGAATAAGATTTACCGAGTCACAAAAATAAGATATTTCTGCTTATACGAATAATATCGCAAAATCCTATGCATGTAGCCAAAAAGTAAAAGGGAAAAAAACCGGCCAAGAGCATGTCGGGCCATGCTCAGTATTATAGGGTTCCTTAAGTAGGTGTAATTACAAACGAATCAAATCGAATATTAATCATGGCTATTTTAGTTTTTGCAATAATCGGCAGCATTCGCGACTCAGAGCGTGTTGTTAGTAGCGCATGTCAGTCATTTCAAAGTTACTTTTTGTGATTTTTTCAAATAGAAAGTAGCTAAAGGAGCATTATATGCTATGATAATTTTTCTCTAAGGTCAATGACCTTTGAACTAGGACGTTTTAAGTATTTTTCAGTTTTCTCTCTATAACTCAAAAAATTATAATCACATTATACTCGAAATAAATTTAAAAGAGAGTTTTCACAAAGGTCTATCAATGTGGAAGATTATAAGTTTCTACATTGCATAGTTTAGAAATGGCAGGGGGGGGGACACATTGCAAGCCACTTTGGCGGGCTATATTTTGCAGATGGTACACCTGATAAAAAAGTGGTGTATGAAACATTACCTTCATTTTAGTAGACCTATTCAATGACATCCCACACGAGGGCGTGCAGCGAAAAAAAAATTTTTTTCCCCATTTCACATGTATGGACGCCACCCCTAAAATATGGAAAAACGATTTTTTTATTCTTTTAAAATTGAGATCTATATGTAAACTATTTTTTTACAAAATTTCATTTACTTATGTTTATAACTGTAGAAGTTATTAAGCTGTAAAGGATTAGGACAGACGGACAGACGGACAGACGGACAGACGGACAGACGGACAGACGGACGGACATGACGAAACTATAAGGGTTCCTTGTAGGACTTCGGAACCCTAAAAATGATCATCACAAGCGGATTAGTGAACGCAATTAACTTAAAACAGGTATAAGTACACAAGTAGCATTTACCTGAAATAAATATTCAGTAGACCTTTATACAGCAATATGTCTAGAATTGATTTTAAAGGCAGTTAGTAACTAGAATAGAGAAAAACTTGTTTGTACCTCACATAATTATAATTATGTTCTACAATCGGAAAAGTTAGTAACTAGAATAGAGAAAAACTTGTTTGTACCTCACATAATTATAATTATGTTCTACAATCGGAAAAGTATGAAAATTAGTATGAATAACTAACTCTTCGTCCGTCCGTCTCGTCCGTGTGGTGCCGGACGCAAAGAATTTCACCACCCTGTATCTTCTCATGGGTGTCGTAAAAGGCGACTAAGGGATTCACCAGAGGATGAGCAGCAGCGTCCTCTGAGTATTTAACCAACCAACTGCGATCGCCAACCCGCCTGCCAAGCGTGGCGATTATGGCAAATCCCCCCGAACGTGCTTGAGGGAGGCCTATGTCCAACAGTGGACGTCTTTCGGCTGAAATGATGATGATGAATGATCTAACTCGTACTATGAAAATCTAGTAATAATAATATGCCTAATTATTATGCGTAATTAATTACGGCATTGAAACGTGGTCGCTCACAATGGGCCTGATAAGAAGGCTCAAAGTCACTCAAAGGGCAATGGAGAGGGCTATGCTCGTAATGCCCCTGCGTGATTGAATCAGGAATGAGGAGATTCGCAGGAGAACGAACGTAACCGACACAGCCCGAAAAATTGCCAAGCTTAAGTGGCAGTGGGCGGGGCACATTGCTCGCAGAACGGATGGCCGATGGGGCCGTAAACTTCTGGAGCGGTGATCGCGTATTGGAAGGCGCAGCGTGGGTAGGCCGACGACCTGGTGAAGGCTCGCGGGAATCCGCTGGATGCGTAAAGCACAGGACCAGTCTTTGTGGCATTGCTTGGGGGAGGCCTATATCCAGCAGTAGACGTCTTTCGGCTGAAATGATGATGCTGATGATGAATAATATGCTGTGCCTAGGTTATAAACCTTCATCTTCTAGCGTTATCCCTTGTTGTTAGGGTTACCTTACCAGCTAAACCACCTCCACTTCACTCACCTTCGGTTACTTTAAAATGGTCTCATAATTGTGAAAGGCTTAAATGTGATTCCTTGTCCAATGTTTCATACTGATATTTCAAGCGGTTTTTAAACCACCTAATCATATGCAAAACTTTTCTCTTTTACAATGATATGGTAAAATAATAACAGAATAAAAAGGGATGACATTGCATTAGCCATGTAGGACTCATCTGCTGTGCCCTGGGCGTGGTGATACATGCAGTGCGATCACAATCAAACCGAATACAAAGACTGACTCTTTTATGTATGGGGTTGTATGTGATCTGTATGGTCCAATGGTCATTGTATGGCTTTTGTGTTTTGACGTGGATGTATTAAGGTTTTCGAATAAAGTTGATATGGTTAGGTTAGATCGAAGGCTTTGGTGAAATTGAAATGACTAAATAATTAAAAGACGGATGGATTACATCGCGAATATTATTTAAATTGGTTTTCCTGACATTTCAATAACATCGTAATTTTAACCACCTGTTTAAAAATTAATTCTAAAAATAATCAAGTCCCAAACAGCACGTTACACTGTAAAACATAATCAAACTGTAAGTGACTACTGCGTGCAACGAAACGATTTTAATTAATTAAAAAATTATAAACATTTTCTGTATAAAATATTTTATGAATAGGTAATTTTTTGGTATTATGTAATTAAATTATCTACATTTCGTCATTATTTGCACATGTTGAAATAATTGATCCAAGTTTAGAAACTGCTGTTGAATATCGAAAGAAAATCTAATCCCATCGTGTTATTTAATGAGTGAAAATATTATAGCAGTGTATAAAATTAAAAGAATAATACACAAAATGCAGCACAAAAATTTTCACATCTGAGGTGTTTCAAAAATACTTTTTCGCGCATTTCGAAAAAGCGCATAGTTGAAATTGACGCGGTTTTGCCCACGGCCCCGCGCGCACCTATATAACTCATTCGAGCATAGTTTCTGTTGACGCCCGAAATTCGGAATTTTTGATGTCCGCCGCCGCGCGACCGTCGCATGCGCCGCATTTTTGACGCTAATTTGTTTAGAAATCACTCGTTTTTCTAGTGTGAATTGTAGTTTAAAATTTTGGTAATACTTCGTGTGTACGTAATAATGTAATACTACAGAATTAAATTAAATATTTGAATTAAAAGATCAATTATAATTATATCGCATTTATTTTTATTGTTTGCAGTCCATAAGTAAAGGAATTAGGTAAGGATATTTGGGATAAGACTATAATAATATACACTATGTATTTACTAGTAATACAATAAGTGTGGTTATTAGCAAGAAACCAATAAAATAACGGTAAATTTAAATACACAGTATAATATTTTTTTTAAATCAAAATTTATTATTAAAGATATAAAACATTACCTGCCGGTTTTCCAATCGGCAGTTGTCTTTTATACGAGGAATAAAGTATTACATTTTGACATTAGTTGTATAGAACACTTGGCTATGCCTTGCGTTGCAATGCCAACTTTTTACTTTGTGTCAAAAACCTTTGCGGGCGCGCAACAACTGACGAAAGTTTCATCGCAATAATTGCAATCGAATGAGTGGTATAGGAACGCATACGGGACCAACAGGGACATACAAAGAAACATTAACATTTACATAAATCTGTCAAATCGTCACATTTAAAAAATACCAAAAGTTTGAAACGTTTTCACATTATGTTCATACCACAGACATAGTAAAACATAGACGAAGTGATGCGAACAATCATAGTGAAGCCAACAAAACCGTGCTCTTTCGTGTATAAGCCAGCGCTCATGCACACACATGCAGAAGGATATTCGCGATGCTTACTGGACGATGCCGCGACATGTGTATTGTGTACTGAGAGCGGTGGTTTGAGGTGCATGCGTGTGTGCGTGAGCGCTGGTTTGTACACGGAGGAGCATGGTTTTGTTAGTAAGTAAGTAAGTAAGTAAACTTTATTGTTTCTGATTGCGTGGTTACAGTTGTTATACATACATGATTGTGTTAGATACATCATTCAGCCCATTTTGGGCATACAATAATTTTTATGATAGGTAATATTATTAGTTATGTTAAATCTATGAATTAATTATAATAACCATCAAATTAAATTATTTTTACATTCAAAAACTCCTTAATTGTATCGAAACATTTTTCAGTTAGCCATTTTTTAACTTTACACGAAATAATCTTAAGGGTAATTCTCTTAGAGTCTGGGGTATTTTGTTGGCTTCACTATGATTGTTCGCAGCACTTCGTCTATATTTTTTAGATACAAATATTACTCTGGCTCACATCTGCTAACATGCATCCTCACACGAACATGACCAAATAAAGCACATTCGCACTTGAAATATAAAAGGGTTGGAACATATTTCAATGTTTATTTTGAGTCGAGATAGACGCGTTGAGTGAAGCTCATATGCATTAGAAGCCGGCTTGTATTAAAACTTAGTTTTTACGAGCCAGCCGCGGACGTCTGAGAAGGCGATGCGATCCGGATTGTGATACCAGTAGATGTAATGTACCTTTAATACTAATATAGGTATGTACATATCAACTATATTAGGTTTGTTGTTGAAGTACAAAATATATTTTGCAATAGAGGTTACATAACGACGGGTGCAAAGTAAAAAATGACAGCTGCAAAATGGTTACTTTTAACCGACTTCAAAAAAAGGAGGAGGTTCTCAATTCAACTGTACTTTTTTTTAAATTTTGTTACCTTAGACCTCCGTCATTTATAAACCGATTTAGAAAAATCTTTTTTATTTGAAAGGATATTTATATTATGTGATATTTTATTTTACTTTGCAGCCGTTGATTAGTTTTGTGTGTGTGATTGTTTAAATTTGTAATTTTTTTAGGATTATTTTGCTACAATAAGTGGTTATGATTATCGAGCTGACACATATTTCACATTGTTTTAAACAATTTATAGGTACAAATAACTAAGCTACACTTAAATTTTACTATGTATTACAGTTTTATTTTACTCTATTTTGATAGTACAATAATTATCCTTTTGCTGACATCTAAGCCTCGCTTTTTACCCGACTGCCCCAGAAGGAGGGTAATGTTTACAAAGGGATTCAAATAAAGAAAGATATTTATATTGGTTTGCAACTCATAGTATACAGAACAACACAAAACAGGCAAAAGACACACAATACAATAAAAAATATGCAGCCATATTCTACTATATTATTAGTACAACCTAAAAAAAGGCCTAAAAACCTAAAAAAGCGAAAAAGCTTCAAATCATTTCCTTTAAATCTGATAATAAGCTCAAATTTAATGCCAATTCATATAAATTGTATTAAAAGACGGTAAGCCAGAGTTAAAAATTAAAGTTACGGTATATTAAGTAAACTTTTTGATTTAACACGCAAAATATTGTCTGTCCGTAATCTTTAAATGCATTACAGATTTAATATATCACCATGTATAGGGTTGCCAAAATTTACTTTGAATGTAGAAATACTTGAATTTTAATAAAATCGCCTAAAAGAAGATATTTGAAAAGACTTTTCATATTTAAGCATTCTCTTGGTTTTGATGATGATTCAAACAAAATTCTTGACTTTCAGAAGTTTGTGTAAAATGTTCTGATTTTAACAAATTAGTACACTATAATCACGAAACCAACAACAATTAGGCAACAACCTAAGGTGGTATTGCGGTTGTTATAGGCAAAGGTAACCGCTTAACATCTGCCTTTAGCTCGTTTCGCCATACTAAGCCATAAAAATAAAAACAGTCTTAAAAATCCATGACAGAAACACTAATTATTTGAAAAGCAGATTCCGTTGTCAAATATTTTACTACATCCGAATTTTCTCCATATATCTGACAACCCTAACAATATTATGTATAATTGTGTATGCGTTGACAGTTTTATTATGAAGTTAAGTTTTATTAAACTTAAGAATGTTAATGTTAACCAATTTGTTATGTTTATTTTTTACTTCATAACTTGTTCTGGGACAAATGGACGAGGTATCGATATTATCCTGATCAAGTTTAAGGCAATTCGGATCAGCTATTGTCCTTGTAGAGAATGGGCTACCTTATTAATGTACTATACGTTGAATTTAAATTAGCCGTGTGGTGCGCTTGCTCTCCATGCAGGAGGGTCTGAGTTCGATCCCGGCCCGCACCACTGACTTTTCGGATTCATATGCGGATCAGAATTTGATTATCACTTGCTTTAACGGTGAAGGAAAACATCGTGAGGAAACCTGCACACTTGAAAGGGCATCAATTTTTTTTCGATAGTACCTATGTGTATATGCACCAGATCAGTGTGGTGGGCTAAGCCCTAGCCCTTCTCATTGTGAGAAGAAGCCTGTGTTAAGTAAAACACTTCCTTGTTATAGGGAAATAGTACATTATGATACAAGTGAGCTAAGTTGGCTATTGTATATATTAGTATAATAGTCAACGCTTACGCGTGTCATACGACGTTTTTCAACATACTTGCGAGGACAAAACATATAAACATATTTTAGCAAAATATTGAAATTGTGAAAAATGGCGGGCGGATTACTGTAATCGCACGGTGACGTTTATGTATGCGCGCGCAGGTGGTAGAGGGAAACCGCCAAACAGCCTAATATTAAAAATATTTTTTTTATAAAGGTAAATTATGAACCTAAAGGCGGACAATAAGAGCCACTTTACGAGCAAGTGTGTTTATAAAAACATATAATGAAATAACTTTCGAATTAAAATCTTTTATAATAATATTCCAACGGAAACAAAATCTAAATCTTAAAGTTACCTTACCTACCCTTAACGTATTTAGGCCCGTCAAGACAAACAGTTTTGCTTTTAATAATATTATTAGTTAGAACAAGTGTTGTCTTTGTTGAAAGCCCCTAAGTTTACCTCTAAACTCAGGTACGGACGGCACAGGTAAAAAATGTTGGGCGCTTTCGGTCCCTGGATGATGTTAAATTAGATTTTGATATTCTGCATTTTTGTGACGAGGATTTTTTATTGAGAAATAAGTATTTTTAATTTGTTTATTTTAAATGACCAACATTTAATTTATTTTATTTAATCGGACATTGGTTGTCTTTGCGAATAATCGAATAATATTCAGTGAAATAAAATTTTGGAATTGCTGCAATATTTTATTGTTTTTGAATTACAAGTAAAATATATCCTAGCTAAATATTTTAAAAGTAAAAATGGTTTTGTTTGCTTCTCCATTGGTGTGGTCAACATTTTAGTCGTATTTCAAAATCTTCTATTTGGTACATTAATTAAGTCTAGACAACATTTTTCGAACACTTATAATTACTGATTTATTTTAAGTAATGACATGACGTATGCTTCCTAGGATACTTATCAGTCGTTTTATTTTATTAAAACAAGAATATTAATGTTGTTTATATCTTAGAGTTATATGACATCAATAAAGTGCAAATTAAGCTCGTTTTATCATATAAAAAAACATTAGGTTAGTAACACATGGGCGATTTTGTCTGTCTACCAGATTATGATTCATCTTTTGTATCATTAGTTTTATAAGCCTTCCTTATTAAAGGAATAACTGTTTGTTTTTTAAATAATTGGGTATTTTATTTGTCATGGATATTCCTGTAAATTCCTCCGTTTGTTGGAATAGCATACTAGACTAGGTCTTGCCTATGACTGCTCGGAATTTAAACCACATTATGTCACGATTTGGTCACCAGTCAATACTTTAATCAAGTATTTATTTCATAGTAGTCTCAATATGTTTCAAAGATATTTTCAGTACCTATACATCGTAAGCAGTACATAATAATTATAGGCACCTACTTCTACCATTTGATATAGGACGGACCAATAAATTATACCTATTTAATTAAAATTTTTACCCAACTGTAAAACTTTGATACGTATTTATATAGGTACTTTAAAACAACAGTTGTGTGTTTAAGATTCGGTACTAAGCCGGGTTCATCTTTTAACATTTAGTATGGTCGTAAAATCGGCGATTCGTGACGCAATGAGTTTGCACATACCAGGCCCCTCAGAAAGTATTGCGAAAAAAAGTTTTTATATATGGGAGACTGGCCAGTTATAATGTTTTTCGAAAATATGATTATTTATAAGTAAAAATAAGTAAGTTCCAATTTCAAAATTTCCCTCCACATTTTTTGCGAGTTAATTCAAAGTATTGTGTCTCACTGAAATATGGATCTGCGCCGGGAACATTTTAGAGCTATGATTTTATACGATTTCAAGTGTCGCCTGAAACCGGATGAATCGTACGATAGACTTCAAATGGCATTCATGGATGAAGGCCCTTCCAAGGCAACCGTGTATCGTTGGTATAACGAATTCAAGCGCGGTCGACCAACTTTGGGGGATGACGAAAGAAGCGGTCGCCCTTTGACGGCTGTTACCGAAGAAAACGTGCTAGCAGTGAAAAATTTAATCCAAGACAATAGGCGAATTACATATCAGGACATTCAACACATATTGAAGATTGGATCGGGAAGCGTTCACGAGATTCTACACAGCCATCTTCGCGTGAGGAGGATAGTATCACGCTGGGTGCCGCACAACCTCACCGATGCTCAGAAGCAGGCCCGGGTGGAATGGTGCCGTGATATGCTTAACAAATTTGAAGCAGGCTCGTCTCGGCGTGTTTACGACATCGTTACAGGTGATGAGTCCTGGATTTATCAATACGACCCAGAAACCAAGCGCCAGTCGACTGTTTGGGTGTTTCAAAATGAGCCAACGCCTACCAAAGTGAAGCGATCTAGAAGCGGGGGTAAGATTTTGATCGCTAGCTTTTTTAATTTGACTGGCCACTTGGTATCAATTCCCTTACGGGATCAAAGAAGCATTAATGCCGAATGGTATACTACCAAATGTTTGCCAGAAGTTTTCTCTGTTATAAGCAACAAGCGACCAAACACAGGGCTCCGCGGGCTACTGCTCCACCACGACAATGCACCTGCGCACACCGCACTCAAAACGAGGGACTTCCTGGACAGCACGCCAGTCAAACTCCTGGGTCACCCTCCTTACAGCCCTGATCTAGCACCGTGTGACTTCTTTTTATTCCCAAAAATAAAAAATCAGCTCAAAGGGATACAATTTTCGTCGCCGGAAGATGCGCTGGCTGCGTTCGAGCAGGCTGTAAACGAGGTGTCTGCGGCAGACTGGAAAAAGTGTTTTGAAAACTGGTTTAGGCGCATGAATCTTTGTATAGAGGCTGGTGGAAAGTACTTTGAAAAGATTTGATAAAAATATATGTACGTATAGAACAATTTTTTTTAGTTTCGCAAAACTTTCTGAGTGTCCCACGTATTTTTGTCTGGACTTGAGATTGAGCCTTGTGAATCGTACGTGGGCACATAATAAATGTTATATTAAAGGATGTTTAACAGTGTTACGATAGCTTGATTGTTTATTGACTAAATTGCTAGTCTCAAGAGAATTATGTTTTACTAGACTTTATTTGCGGCTTCGCTCGCGTGTTATTTGGCTTATTACAGAAAGACGTAGCGCATCCCTCAAGAAAATATTTTTTTCCGGGATGAAAAGTAGCCCATATGTTAATCCTAGTTATGATCTATCTGAGTGACAAATTTCATCCAAATCTGTTAAGCCGTTTCGGCGTGACTGTGTAACAAATATCCAAACATCCTCTCAAGCTTTCACATTTTATAATATTAAAGTAGGATTTGTTTTTTTTAGAGTTTTTATTTATGAAATGTGGGTGTACTATACACCTCTACCTACCCCTTCGGGGAAATACAGGCGTGATGTTCATTTATGATCACTATAAATAAAAATCCAAGGTAGCGGTACGGTCCATAAAACGGACCAAGGCTAAAATATTAGTAAAAGATTACGCTCGTGTGTTCCTAGACTTATTAACAAAACTAAATATCTAGATCTCAATGTATTAGACAACAGGTTTTTATAAAAGTCGATGACAACATTATTTTCTTATTTTTAATTATGAACCTAATTCATATTTCAAATATGTTTTTTATAATTCATTATTGTGTAACATGCATTTTGATTACCAATTAGTGTAAAATAATAATTAATATTTTTGAGTTTACAACTTGTGGTAATAACTGAAGAATAGTTTTATTACAATGTTATAAAACAGTGTCTGCTAGATTTGTATTAATTAGTCAAGTTATATGTCACATGTTATTTGACCATTTTTTTGCAGAGGTAAAATAGACCAACTTGTATACGATGATTATACAAAATCTTAGCTATAAAAACACTAATAAAAATCGGGTTTCATCAATCAATTAAAAGCTTATCTGGATTTTACCTTATCTTAAATCCTGCCAACACCAAATTAAAAAACCGCCTGCATATAAAAACTAAACTAAATTGCAAAAGCGGGAAGACTGTCAGCCAACTAATATAATTTACAACGAAAAATTCGTAGGGAATTTAGATATAAAATATATAAATATTCATAAAATCATTACGAATACTGTCTTGTAAAATAGTCTAGCAAAAACTAAATAATGTTACTTATCGAAAAGGAAACCTGTTCAACTGCATAGGTATATATGTTATAATTAAAGTGAGTATCTATGCATTATTCATGAATTTTCCTTTGGCGGAGTAGGGTTGGGAGTTCTAACCGATGTTAATAGACGTGGTAAAATGTTGCCATACTGCAAACATTTTGACAGATTGCGTATTACCGGTGAATCGACACTATTTCTTTATTCTATCTGTGGTAGGCGTGTGGGAAGATGTAGGTAATATATATCAAGCTATTATTCCAGTATTAGCTGACGTCTCTGTTCAGTGTGGTGCCAGACATAAAGAATAGCACCACCTTTATCTCTTCTCATGGGTGTCGTAAAAGGCTAAGAGAAAGGGATTCACCAGAGGATGGGCAGCAGCGTTCTCCGAGTATTTAATCAACCAACTGCGATCGCCAACCCGTCTGCCAAGCGTGGCGATTATGGCATTTCCCCCCTTTGGGAGAGGCCTATGTCCAGCAGTGGACGTCTTTCAGCTGAAATGATGATGATGATGATGAAGCTAACCTCTCATTGTACAGAAAGCCTATACAATGCGAGGTCAACTTATACTGGAAATGTAGCCCAGTGTACAGTAATATGTCTTGCAATTAGATTAATTGATTTCTTTTATTTTTTCAAGCATTTCTAAGCAGCTTTAATTAGGATCAAAGAATTAATTAAAAGCTTGTTTTGCTTATATTTCATATCGGGTTGGAAAGAAGATAAAAAGTCACAAAGTGGAGACAGGTTGCCTGATCTTCGTCTGTTTACGAAAGTGATTGCAAAATTACACCTTTCTTTTACTTTGCTTAGTTGTTTCCGTATTGTAATCGTATAATTTCTTTTCCAGGTGTGAGTGACAATGTGTGTGCGGTGAGTGATAAGAACGCGCGATGTTGCGCGTGATCACTTGCCTGCTGGTCGCGTCCGCGGCGGCGGAGCACGTGCGAGAGTTTGCCGTCAGAGAGAACGCACGCGCCAGCACCCTCGTCGGACACCTCGGAGACGAACTGCCCGACGCAGCCCCACCATACACCATCGTCCCAGTACCCGGCAGCGCCGTCAATGATGACCTCAAAATAGACCCCCACACAGGAGAAATCAGAACCCGACTCCCTCTAGACAGAGAGAATAGAGATCATTACGCTCTAGTCGCGATCCCCGCAAGTGGAGACAACATCCGCGTAGTCGTACGAGTGCTAGATGAAAACGACAATGCCCCTACATTCCCCACCCCTGTAATGAACGTTGAGTTCTCAGAGAACACTCCCAGAGATGTCAAAAGAAAACTAAACCCGGCCAAAGACCAAGATTTAGGAGCATTCAACACGCAAAGATACAATATTGTATCTGGAAATACTGATAATGCATTCAAATTATCTTCCCATAGGGAAAGAGATGGGGTCCTATATTTGGACCTACAAATTAATGGGTTTCTCGACAGGGAGACGACTGACCATTATCAGTTAGTAATAGAAGCGTTAGACGGTGGTACTCCACCGCTTAGAGGGACTATGACTGTAAATATTACAATTTTAGACGTTAATGATAATCCCCCTGTGTTTGCTGAAAGTGTTTACTCTGCTACTATTCCGGAGAATGCTACTGTAGGCACTCCTGTTCTAAAAGTGTCCGCGACCGACTCAGACTCTGGTGAAAACGGTTTAATCGAATACTCGATAAACAGAAGACAGAGTGATAAAGAAAATATGTTCAAAATTGATCCTGAAACCGGTGATATTACCGTGAATAAAGCGTTAGATTTTGAAACTAAGGAATTACATGAACTTGTAGTTGTTGCAAGAGATAAAGGTGCACAACCTTTAGAAACAACAGCGTTTGTGTCAATAAGGGTTACTGATGTAAATGATAACCAGCCTACTATAGACGTTATATTTCTAAGTGATGATGCTACACCAAAAATTTCCGAGTCGGCGCAGCTAGACGAATTTGTGGCTAGAATATCAGTACATGACCCAGACTCCAAAACCGAATACGCGAACGTAAACGTTACTTTGAGCGGTGGAGATGGGCATTTTGATTTGCGGACTCATGATAACATAATTTACTTGGTAGTTGTTGCGTTACCACTGGATCGCGAAGCTCGTTCATCTTACACATTGAATGTGGTAGCGACTGATAAAGGATCGCCACCTTTACATGCATCTAGGATCATCAGTCTGAAAGTGACTGATGTGAACGACAATGCGCCAGTTTTCCTTGAATCGGAGTATAAGGCGAGTGTGCCTGAAGCAGCAGCTCCAGGTACGCCGGTGGTACAAGTGTCAGCTGCTGATGCTGACGAAGCAGAAAACTCTGAAATTCGTTACTCCTTACTGCCGACTCCGCAATCAGATTGGTTTGCGATTGACGAGCGATCAGGGCTGGTGACTACTCGGGCGCGGGTGGATTGTGAGACGAATCCGATGCCACGGTTGACGGTGGTGGCTCAAGACCGTGGCAACCCTCCAATGTCCTCGACGGCCACGTTAATAGTGACAGTGTTAGATGTGAATGATAATGAGCCGATCTTCGACCAGTCCTTCTACAACGTCACCGTGTCGGAGAGCGAAGCTGTTGGCAGCTGTATTTTAAAGGTGAGTAATTTAATTTATGAAATATATTTTTTTTTTTTTTTTTTTTTTAAATCTTTATTTATTTAGAGGACTTTTATCCCGTGGATATGCCAGTCCTATTGTTACAAATAACACACTTATAAATTATGTTCTTACTTGTTTACACATCTCATAAACATGTGTAGCTGCTTCCGAGTTGGGAGCAGCTAAAATGCTTTGAAATAGACCAACATTTTGTCTGCTTATTATTTTAAATCTCTGGAAAAACTGTTCCCGGCTACAACGATTCCGTTCACATTTCATCAAGTAATGTTGGACATCATCAACTATGCCACAAATTTCACAATTTGGCGAATCATATTTTTTCATCATGTGTCCAAACTTCCTTGATGGAACATGACCGGTTCGCAACCTTAATGCCATAACTACTGTGGTTCTATTTAACAAAGTATCCGCAAACCAAGGGCCACGAGGAGGCTCACTTTGTACAGTTTTATACCAAATTCCTTTTTCTTTGGATCTTCGGTCGAAATATTCCTTCCAAGTATCATAACAATCTTTTTTGTGATTGTTTAAAATTTCGGAGTAAAAGGGTAGAATTTCAAAATTATTTCCTTGGTGAGACCCTAATTTTGCTAATCTATCTGCCTCCTCGTTACCCTTAAGGCCAACATGAGATGGAACCCACTGCAACTTCAGAGCTATACCTTTACTTGTTAAATTATTGATTTTATTTAAAACTTTATATGCGATTGGTAAACCTCTTTTTCCTCTTGAACATCTAATTAAATGATATAAGGCGCTTTTACTATCGATTAAAACTACTACTTTTGGGAATGTCATTCCTTCTGCGTATGATAAAGCTTCTGAAATAGCAATGAGTTCCAAAGTCATGATGGAGACATGTTGATTTATTTTAAAACAGCTTTTGACATTTCCAATTAGATCACAGAAAGCAGCACCCAGATTATTACCAGATTTAGATCCATCAGTGTATAACTTATGCCAATTAAAATATTTAGTATTTAACTCTTTAATTACTTCATATTTCAGAGAATTAAGTTCATATGTTCTTTTGGCATTGATAACAGATTCTAGAATAGGCACAATAACATTATCAATATCTATATAGGTGACCCACACATCTAATTTAAACATTTCTAATGGGGAAGATGAACTAACATTGTGCTCCTTCGTTTTTTCATAACTTAAAGCTAATAACGGTTTTTTCTTTTTCGTCCAGTATTGGTTGCAAGAGATTGAATTAATAAGTGAACCCAATAAAGATGAAGTAACGTTATCTGCCCATGACATGGTTCTAAGGCAATACTTCAAACCTAGGTATTTTCTTCTTATTTCAAGTGGAGGAATACAAAGCTCGCATTCCATCGCATGTATTGGGGTACTTTTAATAAAGCCACCCACTATTCGTAATGCCTGGTTTTGTACTTTATCCAGCTTAGCTATGTTTGTTTTTGCACTATTGAATTGAATTGTATTGTGTTGAAATATTTGTGTATAATCACGGCAAATCTGGGATAAAATAGTAAAATTAGCATGCGTTAGTACCTCGTCAGTACATAGCTAATACTCGGCTGGTAACTGATACATTCTGTATTCTGTTGGTATGAATAATTTTCATCTCAAACTTTCCAATAAATACTTTATAGCTACTCTTTATTCATACTATGATATTTCATTGTAATATCACAAAGCAAATGTATGTCATCTGACAATGAAAGGCTTTTGCCGTCACTAAAGCCGTGGGCATGTTTATTTTTTATAGCTTTTTCCTCATTAGAAATATGCAAAGTTGTAGGCAATTACTCCCCATTTATTACAGCTTAAGTTACATATAACATTAAAATATTAAAAGCTTGGTGAGTTTATATTGGTACATCGTCAATAAGTTTGACTACAACTTCATCTGACTTGCTTTCATTGGCTAATTTTTGGATCTTATGGAAGAGCTTATTCTGATTTTGATTATATTCGGTCTAGCGTAAGTTTTTTATCCGTTTTGCTTTAAATAGTCTCCTCCATATTATTACAACTATTTGTTTTTACGGAAAGTTACTGATTATTTGAAATCAGCAATGTCGCTTCAGTTCTTTCAACCTATATTTTTAAATTAAAGCTTGGAGTCTATCTTTGCGATGACTACATTTCAGTCAGATCAAAATTATACAATCTGTAAAAAAAAAAAAACCGAGGAGTAAACCTTCGAAAGGCTACCACCCTCATGGGGAAAAAGCTGGGGTGTGGGGCGTGTGGGATTTTTACCGCACTAAGACCTCCCAGGTGGCCATCTTCAGCACAATAGAGGGGGGGACTCCGGGAATGGTTATACTATCGGTGCCCCCCCCCCCCCCCCCGTGCTTTGCCTATAAGGCACGTCTCTGGGAAGACTTTTGTCTCCCTGAACACCTTCCCGATGCAACAACAAATGGTGGCACGGGACCACCGCGTGCCACCGTCATCACTGAGGTCACCCAGTGGACGCCCAAAGCCCCCACTTTGGACGGCCGTGACCATAAAGGCCCCCCGCGAACCTGTCCTATCGACAGATTATTATGACCTAGTACTCAAAGAATTTTGGTCATTTTCTAATAAATACGTAGGTACACAGAATAACATGGTGATTTATGTATATCGTCCAATATATCAATACTTATTGATTCCGATCTACATATAATCTTTTAAACCCTTTCGTCACATTATTTTTCAATTTTATTATCTGCCAACATTTTCCATACGGATTTGCATTATTTCACAGCCACAATGAAGTCTGATACGTAAATAATGTATTTTCAATTCAAATAATTCTTTAATCGTAAATTAACAGATTGTTATGTCTCTTTTGACGGTAATCTGGTATAAAAATCCTCTAGATTCAACATCTCTCTATCGCTCTAAGGTTTGCTGTTAGAAAACTCAGTTCTGAGTTAAGCTCGCCGATGTACATAAACTTTCCTACTGTAATATAAATGTATATCTGTGTGTACAATAAAGAATAAGAATAAGAATAAGAAAATTTGCTTTTTATTAGTTTTTGTAAAGTGATTGCGTTTAATCGTTATTGTTATGTGAAATAAGTGACTGTTATGTTTTTCAATTATGACACTGATATACTTGCTGGATTTGTAATTGTAACTGTCTCATAGATCAACCGTGTTCGATGTATTAAAATAAAAATAAATAATAAATATTTTTGGGACATTTTTACACATCACCATCTAGTCCCAAACTAAGCAGAGCTTGTGGTATGGGTACTAGACATGGATATAATACTAAAAATATATATATACAAATATATATAAATATATTGACTTTAAATATAACGTATGGAACCCACCAGTTACACTACTTTACTCAGGAAATTGGAAATGAGGTGAATAATAATCTTCAATACACCCCCAGTTAGCCAACCGGATGTGTGGGGATATTGTAGCTATTTTCTGGGCACGATTCCAACCCAAGTTCAACGCAATCCAAATTGTAACAGCTATACCTAATAAAAACAACTCGAATTGTACTGGGTATGTTGTATTAAGTAAACTTAAATCAACTGTCTGTTAAATCAATTAACTGCGTCGTTGGCCTAGTTGTCGCAAGCGCGACTGCTGAGCGTGGGGTCCTGGGTTCGATTCCCGGGTCGGGCAAAGTGATATTGGGTTATCTCAGTAACAGCTAGGAGTTTGGAATTGAGCGCGGTTAATATAAATAGGCTCGCTCCCTATTACATGGGACTGATGACATAACCGGCGAAATGTGAGTGTTTAATTTGGGGATTATACTATACACCTCTGCATACACCTTCAAGGAATACAGGCGTGATGTGTTTATATTTAAATTAAATCAAGACCTAGTTCTTGGTTCTTTTTGAAAGTAGGTGGAATATTTCAAAACAGGATAGTTACACATTCATATATTTTGACGACGTCTGTGGTCTAGTGGTTCGAGTGTTGGACTGCTGATCACAAGGTCGTGGGTTCGATTCCCACAGGACAAATATGTATGTGATGAAAATATATGTTTGTGTTGGTCTGGGTGTTTCTTATGTATTAGAAGTATGTATCTACAAAAAAAAAGTATTTAAGTATTATATCCATTGTCAAGTAACCACAGTACAAGCTTTACTTAGTTTGGGACTAGATGGTACTGTGTAAAATGTTCAAATATAAGTATTTATTGATATATAAATCTGTAGTGAAAGTCCAATTTGCGTTCGTTGGCAATTCGCCAGAAGTAAACTACGGTACTGGCATAATGCCATCGAAATGCCAAAGGTAACACGGCAGATGATGATTCCATACGATTTGCCATTGCCATTACCCTCCCATATATGCTAAAATGGGACATATAGTCATATATTACAGCCTATTTGCGATCGTTTTCATTGTAAAATGACTGTCTATTTTAGTAATGTGTTGATAACTTGATGGTAGGTCTCATTTTGAATGTCTGAGTGGCGGGTAGGATGAAATTCTAAATCTATTTCGGATACAAATTCATATAAATAATACACTTCGATTCTGATAGTAATTGTAAAAAGCTATGGAAAACGGTTACTTTGTGGTTGTTATTTAAGGTGAATGTAGCATCCAAGTGGCGCCCCCATAAGTAAAAAATTATTACTCGCATTTATCGAAAATTCGTTTTAAACGATGGAAGTACAGTCCCCCAAGCCAAGTTGACAATCTATAATCGTCAACGCTAATAGAAAACAATCAAAATGTATGGGAATGACATATCTCAATGAAAAAGTAATTCGTTGAGATATGTCATTCCCATACATTTTTTTTTTTTTCATTTGGTTTTTTTTTTTCATTTTGACACTTATCTCTTCTCATGGGTGTCGTAAAAGGCGACTAAGGGATTCACCAGAGGATGGGCAGCAGCGTTCTCTGAGTATTTAACCAACCAACTGCGACAGCCAACCCGCCTGCCAAGCGTGGCGATTATGGCATATCCCCCCCTTAATTGGGGGAGGCCTATGTCCAGTAGTGGACGTCTTTCGGCTGAAATGATGATGATGATACATTTTGATTGTTTTCTATAGCGCTGACGACTGTAGATTGTCAACTTGGCTAGGAGGGCAGGTATTGTAGTTTAATCTTATACTTCGCTGTAGTTGTAGACAGAAACAGTGTGAAAAACGGCCACTTTTGGATTTTTTTTCTATCTACAACTACAGTGAACTATATTTTACAGAGTTAATAGTTTCTGATTAAACTACAGTACCTGTATTTCAATTGTTAAAAACGTATTTTCGATAAATGATCTATTCAGCGAGTAATATTTTTTTACTGATGGGGGCGCCACTTGGCTGCTACATTCACCTTAATTGGTTGCTTTTCCGTTATTTGGTTGGTTATAGTTGTAGTATCCGGTGCTTGAGATATGCGGCACGCCGTGTGGTCTTACGACCAAAATTAATATCCAATCTATCCACGATTTACCCTACTGGAGATAGAAATCTGACATATTTTGTATGGAGCTTATGTCAGAATCCTATCTCTAGTAGGGAAAATCGTGGATAGATTGGATATTAATTTTGGCCGTTAGACGATAAGGGCAGGAGGATGAGATGAGACGAAAAAGCAACTTTGGCTTTTGAGTGAAATTACAGGCTAACAGCCGTTTTCAATAACCACGATTTGTTTTGCTAGAGATAGAGGTTTGACATAAAATGTATGGAGCTTATGTCAAAGGGCATTCGTGGACAGATAGGCCCCCCTAGCCAAGTTGACAATCTACACAATCTACAATCGTCAACGCTAATAGAAAACAATCAAAATGTATGGGAATGACATATCTGAACGAATGATTTTTTCGTTGAGATATGTCATTCCCATACATTTTGCAATTTTATGCAAGTGAAAACTTTACTCATAAACAGTAACAGATTTTTAAATATATAGTATAGAGTCTTCGCTATGAACACTGAAAATAAACTTTTTTGGACTTAGTAACAGATTTATATTTTCTCGAGCCTAATTCCGATAGAACTATTGTTAGTAAAGGGGCTCGTGACTAACTAGCAACCGCGCGGATTGTATGATCTGCAAGGTTAAGCTACACTTGCCGCGATTAGTCCGTGGATGGGTGACCATTTCGTTGCACATGAAGACCCTCCGTGCCTCGGAGAGCATGTTAAGCTGTCGGTCCCGGTTTCCATACGAACAACTATGGCAGTCGTTACGGGTAGTCAGAAGCCCGAAAGTCTCACAACTGGTCTAACCTCCGAATGTCAGTATTACCCAGTAACTGGGTTGCGGAGGTCTGATGGTAGTCGCTCCGTGTAAAATACTGATGTTCAGCCGCATCTGGTTAGACTGTTGTTGTAGTTGGGAAAAAGGCGAGGAGGTAAAGTCACAGACTAAGAAAAAACTTTACTTTTAAATACCAAATTGCTTGAAACCTAGTCCTCCAGAAGTTGCATAGGTAAATGACAGTCGCTCCACGTGACATCAGAAACCCGCCATATTAGAGATGGACAAGCTGATCATGGAACCAGTTTCTATAAGCCAAGTAGACCCATACAAAAAGCCGAAAAAACGCGAGACACAAGCAGTTATAATACTTGTCCCGTTAAAGAAAAAATATGACGAAACATGCGTTCATTCAAGTTTGTGAGTTAAAAACAGATTCTTTCATACGCAAACGCATTTTTCAACGTTAATGTCTTGCCGACAGTTTTATATTACGGTCTCTGTGTTAACATGCCGTTTAGAGTCTTAACTGGCCATAAAATAGTAGAATTGCATTATTACCTCTCTATTTCCGTAGATATTATGTTTCTTTTTACTTATTTAGGTCCACGTTCAATCATCAATAACTCCTTTGCACATTAAACGAAGGTGCAAAGGCGTTTCTTAAAAATAAGGTTCGCTTATGGTGGCTATCATGCTGTGCGAGTGGCCTGGGTTCAACCATCTATACTGAAAATGAAATTTTCGAAATGACGTTATCTTAACTAAATACTGAAAATACTGTCCACGTATAAAAATACTTTTCGAATAAAAATTTGAAAAAAAAAAACTTGAACAATTAATAAGTGGACTTCGCAAACTTTGTACCAATTAGTTACAACGGACAGATCAATTCCGCTTATCTCTGTCGGCCACACCCGCACTTGACGAATTTGTCGAGAAAAAAAAAACTCGATTTTCATTAACTCTTATCTTGAAAAGTCAGGCCTGGCCCGTAACTTACACGAGTTAATTTCTTTTAATATATTCCACGTATATTTATAAGTGGTTGTACATAAATCTATCGTATGGAGTGATGCCAGTTTGGGCGTGTGGCGAGCGGCATCGCAAATTACGATCTAAATTGAAAATTAAACAGTCCAGCAAGCCGGGTGAGCCCGCGGCTCCCGCCAATGAGCGATTCGCAAACTACGCATTCGCACGAGTGCCTATTCCGAAATAGCGTTTCTATTTTCCCATTTACCGTTACATGAAAAGAGGTTTAATATCGAGAAATTGTGATAAACAATTTAATATGAGAACGTAGGATTTCAAGCTGTAAAATTAGCAATAACAAAGCAATAAGCAGTAACGACTTACGTGACTTCGTTGTGAAATCTATGTTTGAAGTTGTTAAACCAATCTGAGTTATTCAAACTAGCAGTTACTGTATAAATTAGGTCTAACCTGAACTTCTGAGTTTCCACGTCAGCTAATGAAAAAAAAAACGTTACAAAAATTTTAAAAACCATTTGAATGTCAACGTAAAAGAAATCAACAGAAACAATATTAGAAGTTGAAAGATTAATCAATATTCAGCCCAATTAAATATAAAATTAAACAAAGCCATAACGAGCATTGCGCCAGACTATAACAATTCAATTCCGTATCAGATGTTAGTCTATGAATTCTAAATACCGAATCCACAATTGAATTGTAAGGTTTTTCGTCACCTGCATCACGAGCTCACGACTCGGCCGATTGTTATTTGGTTATACACATAAACTTCCATGTGTTTCGCTTTTAATAGAGGTTAAGTACCACTAAAAGGCAGACAAATGAACTTTGACTCTAGTTGCCTTTGCTCGATTAAAAAGAAACGTACTTTCTCTATTTGTATTTGCAGATTATAAATTTTTTTTTTTGGCGCTAAATGAATTTTACAGCCAATATTTTCATGATTTAGCAAAAAAAAAACGCAAAAATGAAATGAAAAAAAAAACAAGTCATTCAACTATTAATTTTATTAATATTATCCTATCCTTCACTTATGTATGAACTTTTATATAATATTCAAATTATAATAATGCACCTACCATTACATGTTCTTGAGTTGGAAATACAATTTAGCCAATAACATAATAGATTTAAGTACATGTTAGACTGTGATTTGCCTTATTATATTTAATGTGTGGGTTTAAATATATTCAGCCATTGTGAAATAATCTTTTTAGTTCTCATAAAGGCAAGAGGTCAAATTAAATAATTATTCGTACTTTTTTGTTTATGGTATGGTGTAACGTAGATTATAAGTACATACCTAATGCTTCTAAATTTTAATTATTATTCACCTTTTTGTGAATTAATCAGTCTAATCAATGACGTTATTCAAGAAGTAACCACCAAACAATTATACTGCTGTTGGTTTTTTTTTTAAATCCTTTATTTCGTTTCCTGGAGCTAAGCTATAATAAAAATGTATAATAAACTTCATATCTCAGTTTTAGGGTCCCATCATAGGAGAACATCGTGAGTCTAAGCCAAATGATGGACTAATAAAACCTAACGAAAGCGTATCGTCCAATGCAGTTTTATATCTCACAATCTTTTATTAGAAAAAATAGTTTGACTCATTCGAAACCTCCTTAAAGTTCCTTCATGACACACACACAACACTTAAGATTATCTGCATCGGAAAACTTGGGGCTTCTGATGCCAATGCATTCTACAAAATTTTATGATAAATCTTTTACTGTTCAGGCTGTGCGTTTGTGGAATGAGTTACCTGTGTGTATACGGCGAGCTCAGTCACTGTTTTCATTTAAAAAATTACTTAAAGAATACTACCTTTCCAAATAGATTGTAATTTATTATGACATTGCCTATGTATCTAATCTCTATTCTAAATTGTAAGATTATTTATATATATATTATATATATATTTATGATACCTATATGTGTAATATCATTACAGCCGAAAGACGTCCACTACTGGACATAGGCCTCCCCCAATTAAGGGGGGATATGCCATAATCGCCAATAATAATTAATAATATAATAATATATATATTAATATATATATATATATATATTTTGTAATATATTTTGTGCTATTTATTTATTTTAGTTAAGTAGTACGCCACGGACTGCCCCCATTATCTAGATCTTACGTCTTCTTTGTCCATCCAAAGGTTGTCTGGAAGATATCGCTTTTAGCAATAAGACCGCCCATGTACCCATAATTTATACGTTGTTCCTGTTTACTACAATTTTCATGGTGTACAATAAAGTATATTCTATCTATCTATCTTATTAGCGCTTCAATCACCTATGATTTTTAGGGTTCCGAAGTCCTACAAGGAACCCTTATAGTTTCGTCATGTCCGTCCGTCTGTCCGTCTGTCCGTCTGTCCGTCTGTCCGTCTGTCCGTCTGTCCGTCTGTCCGTCTGTCCGTCTGTCCTAATCCTTTACAGCTTAATAACTTCTACAGTTATAAACATAAGTAAATGAAATTTTGTTTAAAAATAGTCTACATATAGATCTCAATTTAAAAAGAATAAAAGAATCGTTTTTCCGTATTTTAGGGGTGGCGTCCATACATGTGAAATGGAGAAAAAAAAATTTTTTTCGCTGCACCCCCTCGTGTGGGATATCATTGAATAGGTCTACTAAAATGAAGGTAATGTTAATGTTATGTTGTTGTTGTTTGATACACCACTTTTTTATCAGGTGTACCATCTGCGAAATATAGCCCGCCAAAGTGGCTTGCAATGTGTCCCCCCCCCCTGCCATTTCTAAGCTATGCAATGTAGAAACTTATAATCTTCCACATTGATAGACCTTTGTGAAAACTCTCTTTTAAAATTATTTCGAGTATAATGTGATTATAAGTTTTTGAATTATAGAGAGAAAACTGAAAAATACTTAAAACGTCCTAGTTCAAAGGTCATTGACCTTAGAGAAAAATTATCACAGCAAATAATGCTCCTTTAGCTACTTTCTATTTGAAAAAATCACAAAAAGTAACTTTGAAATGACAAACGTCTTAAATTTGGCTTCTTGAATTTATCGCTAGATGGCGCTACTAACAACACGCTCTGAGTCGCGAATGCTGCCGATTATTGCAAAAACTAAAATAGCTCTGATTAATATTCGATTTGATTCATTTGTAATTACACCTACTTAAGGAACCCTATAATACTGAGCATGGCCCGACATGCTCTTGGCCGGTTTTTTTATATTAGATTTTATTTGAAATTGATTACAGCGGACGCTTACCTTATACGACTGTTATTACATTACTCCCTACATATTTCAGTAGCGGGACTGAGCGAGCCTCCAATAACCTGATAAGACGGGGCGGCCATATTGGATTCCGGTACGGGTTGCCATGGTTACCGCTTGATTGCGTGCGTAGGCGCATCAGGAGCGTATCGACATTTTTGCTCGGTCCCTTTACTAATGTACTGTTTTAATAGGATTATTAGTATGTAATGTTTGTGAATGTTTTTATGTTTTAATCCTTAAGTATCTGTCGATCGATAGTTTGTCTATAATAAATGCGTCTTTTTAAATCTCTGCCAAGCTTGCTTATTTTTTGTGTCTGGTGATGGACGTATAGTTATGATATTTTTAATATTTATTTTTCTATCACTCATTCATAAAAGCGCAATTATTTGACTTATTTCTATCTTACACAGACTCCATATGAATATTGATGGGAGGGATAATATCATAAACAAGGTTTTGCTGAAGTTCACCATAAAATTAAAATTACACGTTATCTAATCTAAGCCCGATTCATTTTATCTGTACTCAGCCTGTAATAAAACTAAGTGCCTCTCAATAAATCGGTCGGGACAAAACTTAAATAGTTGCTAAACACTCGAGGACAAGTTCTCTTATGGTTCACAGTCACGCGAGACCGCTAATTATGTAACGAAATAAATTTATTACTCCAAACTTATAAATGAAAGACTTTGAGACGAGTTTAGATGTTAATAGCATTGGCAGAATAGTTAAATATATTTTTAATGGAAAAAAAGTGAGTTGCAAAATTTTATTGTGCTTGAAATTTAGTTTTTCTTGGAATGACGTGACGTGACATTACGAAAGGGCGCGCTTTTTGACAGATGTGTTTTTATAAATTGCAATAATTTTTCATTGTGTCAACAAATTGGTCATTACTTATTTATTTTTATTAAATATCAAAATAACAATATTTATGTACCTACAATAAAATTATTGTGATAGCTAAAAAAATACAGGTTAGGTTTTGTTTTCGAACACTGTCTGTACATTTTATCAGTCAATAAAATTATTTTACTTTCATCAATTATTTCTTAGTACTGTTTACGCGATAGTGGTTTTAAATTACAGTTATTATTCAATCAAGTAAAATCTTATGTACTTAATTATCTTTTCACTTTCGGTATCAGCAACCATATCGTTTAGATGAGTAAACACGCAAACGAATCCAAACGAAACGTTATGTGTTTCATAATAAGTTCTTTTTCATCATCATGCTAAAAAAAAACGTCAGAAAAACGGTTAATGCGTGCACGCGTGATTTACGCTTTGCTAATTGTGAGACGTTTACTGCTTTTTAACATGAATTTAAAGTATTTTTGATTCTCACGCGATGATTTATGTAATTATTACACAGAATGTTTTATCTGAGTTTCGTGCGAAATTAACTTTTGGTTTCATTCTAAATATTTTTAATTGACATAATGCGAACGGACGTGCATTATCAAAGAGTTGCATGACAATAGACATTAACAATTCTATGTGCATGACACTGTATGCTCTTGCTTATTCTTAATAGAAAATGTTAATAACTAAATGCTTACTCGTAGGTACCTAATTGAACCCAAATTAAAAAATTGTGTTTTTAGATGTCGCTTGTCTGACAATTAGATAATATTACAACAAAAAAAATAACTATAAGAAAAATAAGAAATACTTTTCGATTAGCTCAATTTTTTTTAAACGCTTGCAATTTTTTCGACGTCAAGAAAAGTATTTAACGTTGCGTGTGGCCCAGTGTAGACAGTTAACGGATAAGGTTATTTTCCCTCACGTATTAAAAATCTAAGCTCATTTAATGCATTCAAAACTGAGCTAGCATTATATGTAATTTCAGACAACTCTTTTGTAAAATAATGAATGCACTGAATGGGTACACCACAATTCTTTGAAAAAAAAAACATTTTTAAATTCGACGAACTAAACCATCATAGCTTAAGTTAATATTGTTCTCAAGTAAGTGACTTTGTGTTTTTATTGAGAATAAATTTCTTTAAAACTAAACCTATATGCGTATATGTATGTACAGCCAACTATTTGAGTGTTTATAGCTGTAGAATGCGTTACTTAAAATTGTTTTTTTTATGAAAACCAATCTTTGGTTGCAAGGAATTGGCTTTGATGTGAGCGGATAGATTGCATCTGTGATCAGAGACGATTTTATGTTATCTATTCGTGGTTTTGTATAAAAAAATTATTATGCTTACCATCTTACAAAAAAAACTGATTTTGTATACTTACATGGTTTCAGTTACCTATGATAAAATGACAATTCAATTCAATTCAATTCTTTATTTGCGTGAATATTGTTACATAGATGGTAAAAAAATATATTGTATTGGTACATAATATTCCGCCTAAAAGACAAGATATGTTCTATAATACCTGCAGATTATATATACTTTGAGAGCTTATGTTATTATCAGGTTCAATAATAACATGCGAAATGCAGTCTTATAACTTTTATCTCGAATTTAATTAACGTTAAAATCGTTTTCTTGTATCACCGCTCACATTACGACCCCGTCTTTACATCGTAAAATCATACATTAAACCGTTTTCGATGTCTCCAGTCAGAATCTCAATGAAAATACCATTTCAATGCTTTTTAAATTATGCGGAAAAATGTAGGTAATTGAGAACGTGGCCGAGATGCCTTTAACCCGCAACTTTGAGTTCTGAATAATTCACCACCATACCCGTCACAAGTTCTGATACATTCCGAACTTTTAATAGATGAACTTCTGATACATTCCGAACTTTTAATATATGATACTTAAGAGTCAAGTCTAAAATCTTTGAAGGGTAAGAAAGAAAAGTATCTACTACATTTCCAAATTCTGTTACTATTTTTTTTGTTGCGGAGAAAATGCCTATCGCATGTCATGCCACCCGGGGAGGTAGCGTGGTTATGTGGGGCTCGCACCCACTAAAAACTCCGCCGTGTATCTACTCTCGCCTTGGTGGATGAGCCACAAGAACTGCAATGTATGGCATTCGCGACCCATCCAGCGCGGTCCATTTTCAGGTCCCTCTTTCTGTAATGACGCTCCTTTGGCGATGTCCGGGCCTTACACTTAGTTCAACTAACAAAACATAATCGATAGCAGTAGTACATTGTACTAGAGCTTGTAAAAGATCTCGTCCGAAACATAATCGGTAGCAGTAGAAGTATTAGAGCTTGTGAAAGAGCTCGTCCGGGGAAGTACTTACTTGGGGAAAGTACTACTTACTAAACAACAAAACCTTTTTCTCCCGCCAAACAGTAATGCTTGCGTTTATGTGTTTAGATGCGAAGGGTATGGGTGTCAGTAAAATTACAATGACTTGAGACTTTCCATCTTTAGGTTCTAGTTTAGGCAACAACCTATAGGTTTTTTAGGTGGTGTTGCAGTTGTTACGGGCAAAGGTCATCATTGCGGCCTTATAATACCCATTTTTGGGTGCAGGCCTCCTCAAATTCCTCAACTCCTGGCGGTTTTGAGCCTCATCTAACATCGAACATCTAATCCGGGCCTGTGTGTTATTGGATGTCGTCCACCCAACGTTTAGGTAGCCGTCCCCACGGTCTAGTGTTCTGTCGTGGTCACCATTCCAGCAGTCTCCACGTCCATCATTCCTTGTATAAAGGTAGCCGCTTAAAATCAGGTGGCCCTTTGGCCTTTATTAAAAAATCAGCCCATTAATGTCTCATTGCTCGACACGGGTCTCTTCTGAGCATGAGATGGGGCATAATCCTTTACAATTTTTGGCGGAGTACCTCGCAAACAACTGAAGTAGAGAACCACCTGAACCACCAGAACTGATTCTTAAACTTTAATATTATAATAATTTCTTAGGTTTTCGCCATCACTACACATTGTAATAAAACAAAGTTTAAGTTAAGTTAAAAGTTAAGTTGGTTAGTTAAGTTAAGTTAGTTTATTTTTTAGAAATATCTGTAAAGACGTTTGTCATCTTACGGCCAAAATTAATATCCAATCTATCCACGATTTACCCTACTAGAGATAGAAATTTGACGTATTTAGTATAGATCTTATGTCAAATTCCTATGTCTAGTAGGGCAAATCGTGGATAGATTGGATATTAATTTTGGCCGTAAGTCTACCTGCGACCACGAACGCTTGCAAAGCTTTCGAAACGTCAGGAAAACCAATTTAAATAATATACGCGATATAATCTGGTTAAACTTTGTTTTTGATTATAATCTTTAATATTATTTTAATTATCTCATATAATCTATTAATTCCTGTATATCAGTGTTTAAACCGTTTTTATCGATTGATGTTTTACGAGTCTCTCATAAAGACTAAAGTACATTTTAATGTGTGTAGTCTGTGCATTAAAGTTCTGTTTTATTCAGATACTAGATTCCTTATAAGCCATAATAACTGAAGCAACAAAATAAAACTCAAAGATTTTTACGATAATCGCCAACTTTGCTGGGATAACGTGAATTTTATTTGATGTTTTATTTTTATAAGAACTGAGTAAAAAATCCTGAAGTTATTATTAGCAATAAAATGGAAATAGTTTGTACATCTTGTGTACACAAGTGAAATACAAATTAAAAAATGAAACAAAAAACTGTTTATTAGTAAAATAAACAACAGTTTCTATCAATGGGGCGGGTATTTTAATTAAACGTTATAACTAAGTGTTTACGTTTATAACAAATTTACTTACGTATGCACCGGTCTAGGTCAGTATTAAATAACTTTAAAAAATATAAATTACCGACTCCACAGGACTTGTCAATTCTGCACGATGTAATTATTTCTGACCTTTTATTAAATGCGGGTTTCATTATCACTACTCGTTATTAATAGTGTAATAATAATCAGGAGACAATATATTATTGGCCTGCACGCGAGTGGACATTTTACTTATCTACCTGAAATTGCTTCTATTAATTATCAGTCGTAAAAAAAATTACATATAGTTCGTAAAATATAGCTTGAGGCTTGAGTAGTATATTGACAAATGTCAAATACGTAAATTTTTAACGTTGTTTGACATAATTTGTACGTATCTGACAGCTGTCACAGATGACAGAACTGAATCTATATTTTACGAACTAGAGTTTGGAAAATTGTGGACTAAAATAACAGTCACATATTTTAGGTAATTCATCTGAGGATATTTCGGACAGAAAATCTGATTACTGTAAAAACATGGCCACCAAATCATGATTAAAACTCATCGAAGCAAAGATTTTCTCTTTCTGCCTATTATGTCAGTCACGTCAATGCTCATTTTCTATCGCGTTCACCACTGATTGCAAGATTGTCAACTTCTACACGAAAGATACTTTGTAGTAATTAAACGCCATTCCATCTCAATGAATATTCAACGCTTTATTGATGTTAATAAAAGGATTTTCTACTTGTTTTTATAAAAGATCGGGCTTTGACCGTCGTTGATCGATTGCGCGTGGATTGACTCATTAATTTACTAAGTATTTTATATTTTCTGATGCCGCTTTCAGTTTTTATTTTAAAGGAGTATCAATAGCAAGATTATCATTCTAGATAAAAATGATCGTGAATAGGATTCAATTATTATTGATCCAATAATTTTATTTTTTGAAATTGGTGGCCGCTGATGCCTTTTTCATGTATTTTTAAATATCGGAGGATTATAAACAGCGATAACTACGACGGTACTTATCTTAAGGTCTGTTGAATGATGTCGCTTGCCAGGGCATTCTTGTTGAAAAATTTAATTAAGTTAAGTTAATTAACACTGACACTGACACTGACAGTTGGGCCAGTCCACAAATTTAAAGTCGCTCAGCGAGCTATGGAGCGAGCTATGCTTGGAGTTTCTTTGAAGGATAAAATCCGTAACGAGATTATCCGGAGAAGAACCGGAGTGACCGACATAGCTTGTAGGATCAGTAAGCTGAAGTGGCAGTGGGCTGGCCATGTCTGTCGAAGGACCGATGGCCGTTGGAGCAGACGAGTCCTTGAGTGGAGACCGCGAATCAGCAAACGCAGCGTAGGGCGCCCCCCTGCCAGGTGGACCGACGACCTGAAGAACGTGGCTGGGGGGGACTGGATGCGGAAGGCAGAGGACCGAGCGTTGTGGCGCAACTTGGGAGAGGCCTATGTCCAGCAGTGGACTGCGATAGGCTGAGTTGATTGTTGATTGAAGTTAATTAAATTAAGTTCTCAATTTAAAACTCAAAATCTTGCTGTTCGACTGTTCGACCGATCACACTATTGTTTATTTTTAGTTTATTTATTTATGCATCGGGGAATGATACGTTCGACGAATAGTTGTCAGTAAAACGTGTTTTGGTGGATCGTATTTCGGGGAAACGTAGTGCTCCCGTTTAATACACAATAATAGGGGTGCTATAGAAGATTGGAAAGTAACCTTTCACTGCTTGGACTGTAACGATCATTTGAAACTTACCCTGCTTTATCAGGAGAGGATATATATAGTGTTTGTTCTGTATGTTATCTATAATAAAATGTGTTGTGTGTACATAAATAAATAAATATATGGGAAGGGTATCCTACCCAGTGTATTTATTGCAAAGCTCATTGAAATATCAAAATCAGTAGATTTCAATTTTGTTTTTTGTTTCACCGTCTGCCAATGTCACAATAAACTTAGTGTCTAAATCATAGAGAAATGACTAAATCATGCTTTAGTCGTTTCTCTATGGTCCAAATGAATCATTATTCTCCTTGTAAGTAGCGGGTAAAATCCAACTAGCGTATGGCTGATGACGGAGTTCAACCTGGCGCCTGGTAGCTATTATTTTATTAACCACTGTTAAAATTTGACAGGGTATATTTGTTTTTACGTGTTGGATATCATAAATACTAACCATCTTTATTGTCAACAGTAAAAGAAAGAATAGATAATTAATTTTCAAGTAGCTTCCAACGTTTTTACGTCATAACGGACCTCAGACATTGTAGAAATTACCTTCTCTGGATAGAGTTTATGAACATGGGAGGAATGTCTTGTCTCTTTCGCAGATTATAGCTAATAATATGGCCATATAAAAATAACAGTTACGCTTGGGTAACCAGCAAAGCAAGCTTCTAGTAGTATTTTATCACACATTCTAGTAGTATTTTAGACACAGAAAATATAACATACAGTATGGAATCTACGTCTTAACGCTCCAGATTGAATGACTCACACAGACGCACGCCTCAACAAGATCCTAAGCGGTCGTCGCAGTGCTGTCAGTGCAAACAACCCGCTTAAGGGCTGCCATCTTCGATCTTAGGGGCCTTGTTGATGCATGTGTCTATATGAAGTGTGTCAGGGCGGCGCTGCGTCGCGTCGTTTCGAGCGTTCGTACAGAGTTTCCGTACTGTAGGTATGTTATGTTTACTGTGCCGTAGAGTTACACAGAGTGAGTTTTCAAAATAGTGCTGGAGGGCCAAATCTAAAACTATAAGGTACCTACAGAGAAAAGATGTCAAAGGACTCGTGAGTTCGATTTTGAAGAAAACGTAAAATGCATTTTTAGATTTTTGTAAAAGCAAGAACATGTCATCTTATATTATTACACCAATTGATAAGGTTGCTAATAAGGAACAACTCCTGCAAAGAAATATTGTGTGGCTAATTAATGGCGACGAATTTTCGACAACTTTTCTTCATTTCAAAAATCATTCTGTATACGTTTCTTGTGATTGAAGTGAGACCTTCTTTTTGAAGGCCCCGTGGCTAAGTAGTAACTGTAGGAATAACCGCGCTCAACCCTTGGCTGGAGGACCGTTTCGTTGCAAGACCCCTCCTGCCTCGGAGAGCACGTTTAGCTGTCGGTCCCGTTTACAATACTAATATCTATGGCAGTCGTTAACTCATTACGGGTGACTGGTATGGTTAGGCCGATCAGACTTTCGGGTTTCTGACTAGAAATCTGAAAGTCTGATTGGCCTAACCATAGGATGTCGTATTACCCAGAAACTGGTTTGCGGGGATCTGGTGGCAGTCGCTCTGTGTACTGGGCGTCTACTCGCGTTTCACGAATCACAAACGATGTACGAAATTTCGTCCCGACTGATATTTATACAATAAAGATAGGCACATAAGAAAGGCACAATAAAGATAGACTACGGTTCATAGTCATCGTAAATTGACCGGAGATTGGAGAAACAAACGTCAAAACACGATCATCGTATGCGATAAGGGAGCGATGGTTTGTAGTGTGTGACGCGCCTTTCCCCATATAAATGCAACCTAACATGTAATTGTGGTAGTATATTATACTAATTGCACCCAAACAGTCTTCTTTGATTCGCATCCGAACGCCCGTCCTTACAGGTTGACCGGAGTAGCAAATTGTGCGATGAATAGTACGATTAATCGAATATCCTCCTATAGATCCTCTCTCTGGTTAGACTGGAAGCCAACCCCAACATAATTGGGAAATAGCTCTGAGAAAGAAGCGAGACCTTCTTACGGGTAACAGTTGACAACGCTGCACATGTTTCTAATAGAATTTTTAATACATTCCTCAAAACTAAACACACCAGGGGCCAGACTCCTGATTGGTTCGAGCACCGAACCATCATCATCATCATCATCATCATTTCAGCCAAAAGACGTCCATTGCTGGACATAGGCCTCCTCCTCCGCCACAACGACCGGTCCTGCGCCTTCAGCATCCAGCGGATTCCCGCGACCTTCACCAGGTCGTCGGTCCACCTTGTGCTACCCACGCTGCGCCTTCCAGTACGCGGTCGCCACTCCAGGACTTTACTGCCCCATCGGCCATCTGTTCTGCGAGCAATTTGCCCCGCCCACTGCCACTTAAGTTTGGCAATTCTTCGGGCTATGTCGGTTACTTTTGTTCTCCTGCGAATCTCCTTATTTCTGATTCGATCACGCAGGGACACTCCGAGCATAGCCCTCTCCATTGACCTTTGAGTGACTTTGAGCACTGAACCAAATGGAGCTAATGTCAATTCCTACAGGAATGCAGTACGAATTATGAATAACTCGAATTCAAATTCGATTGATACAGAACTCGATCCAGTTGTAAGGCCTCTGTAGCAAGAGAGATGACCTATCGAAATCAAGCATTACCATTATTAGATTACAAATCCTATTCGAAAAAAAAGTGGAAATACTTTTCTCTGCTAGCGAGTGATTAGCTACACTACCGTCAGACAAGATTCAATCGATAAGCATAATTATCGATACTTTTATCGATACATCTCATAGTTCCATCCATGTTATTTCCACGCATGTCCAGTGTGTTTAAGCATCCAATATAGCAAAAAGATTGTCTTACGAGGTACATTCCCACAGTGCTGTGTTTGTGTATTTTTTGCTACACTACCTAGGGCTGTGGGAATTGGTATTTAGTTAACTTCATTGGGTAATGAAGACTGTGGTGTATCGCATAGCGCAATTGTATTATCATTTCATTATTTTAGCTCAACAACGTCAATAAATAGACACGCGATCTCATATAAGCAGCATGTTCCAAATTCAGTTGACGTAACCGTTGATAAAATTTACGTGTGTTCGCGAGACAGCTTTCAAGTGAACTAATGGCAGATGACATTGTGGTTCCGGAACCATAACTCGTGTAACCATGTTGTTCTTCTAAACAGAGCATCTAGTACCTACGTAGTACATATATATCGATGTTTTAGCTAAATCTCAGCTGTCGGTCCCGCTCCCCGATTCGGAACATCTTCGATAAGCAGTTGTCGAGTGATTTGGTTTGTTTTCCCTTTTTCTCTCGTTACGTGAATCGTAGACGAAACAACAGGCACAGATAATAAACCGAATCAGTCGACAACTGCTTATTAAAGCTGTTCTGAATCGAGGAGCCGGTTGTCATACGAATATGTATGGCAGTCGTTATGGATAGTCAGAAGCCCGAAAGTCTGACCACTGGTTTAACCTTAGGATATTATCCAGTAACTGGGTTGCAGGACTTGCTGGGGTCTGATGGCAGTCGCTCCATGTAAATGTTCAGCCGCATCTGGTTAGACTAAAAGCCCATCCCAACATAATTGGGAAAAGACTCGGAGAATGATATTTTAGCTAGATTTTAATGAAAATTTCCAGGTTCCAGGACCATTGCCAAATTAAAAATAGATTCCACTCTATGTATGTCCTAAATAAAAGAACCTAAGAGTTTTAATACTAATGCAGCATTTTCACTTATTCAGTAAGCTCATCGTCAAACTTACAATAAAATGGAACAAATCAAAATGTAGGATAAAATTCTATTTGAGGTGCTTAACTCCTCAGGAACCTATTTAGATGGACTTAACATAGGGCTTCGAACTTTTAAAGCTTCCTAAGAATCTAGCCATCAAGTGTTTATAAGAAGTTTAACAAATTGTGATGTAGTTGATGAGGTCTTGTTCCAGTGTATAGAAAGGCATCGTTTTTGTATGTATTATGCAGATGGCTAGTTTATTAACCATAATGTGCCTCGGATAAAACTAGGGTACTGGAAGTGGGCCAACCTTATCTTAGGTGGCGAAACATACATGCGTGAAAGTTGCCATCAAATAAATAGTGGCTATTACAATTATTTATAAGTGAAAATACGTCTATCATGGCTTTAAATGATGCGATCTAGCTACTATAAAATTTGCTTATAAAACTGTAGGTTTTTAATATACATACATTTGGATATAAAATTTACTAATGTGACAAATGTTTTAAGGATTGGGCTGATTGATTGCAACATATCCAATGTTAAACGTATTTTGAAGCGAATATATCTACCTTGACCTGTCAATTTAAACACTTTATTAGCATAAAATAATATTTCTACTAAAATATAGAATAAATACGATAACAAATCAAAGATTTGAATCTTATTACGAATCGGCGAAGATTTATAAAAATAAACATGCAATATTGAACAATGTGGTCATATGTTACATACTTCAGCTAGAAGGGTAAACAGATATTGCCCGGTAGCTTGAATTGAACAATAAAATGATGTTGCATCCCTATAAATCCCGCGTCCCAACACATCATTTACTCGACTTTGCACGTGGCGGGCCGTGTCCAATGTTGTCAGCGTCTGTGCAGGGCGGGAAAGTCGGCGGCCATTTTGAAAAAAGTCGTTCGACTAGTGTCTAGTCGGCCGGTCGCATGTGGAGCGTACCTTTTTATATTTTTAAATTGCGTTCCGTTTCTGATAGATTTATGTTTTATTGCATAATTTTTATTTTTTATTGAGGAAAAAATATGATTTATTTTATTTATTGGATGGAAATAACTAATAGGCATTGATGTGTTTTCCTGTTCACTTGAGATTTAATGTGGAGTAGAAATTGTAGAGCAAGCTGTTTATGGGATTAATCAGGTTTGTCTGAGTAGAAGTCGTAAAAATGTATGGCATAACATTTATTTAAATGCATACCTACGAGAAAGAATGTCTGTCTCCTATTTAGTTTCATAGAATTTAAAACTAAAAAGCTCAAGAATAAAAATTCCAAACCACTCTAAAGAGGCTCCATTAACATAGTCACTACTATATCCAGTTTTATAAACTAGTACTCCCGTTAAATTTAAAGTGCATTTTATTTCTATAAATTAAAACAAACAAAAAAGCTGGCCATATTGTGCGTCTGTCATCGGTCGCGTTTAGTGATGTGGTCGAATGAAGAATCGATTTATTAAAAAATATTACGCGACATCGATCGACGGGGCGCCCGATTACTCGATTACCCACTGCTCGCGGGCTGTAAGGTAGCTTGGCTTGTGGCGGGATGAGCGAGTTTTTATTTTTTAATATTTTTTATTGTATACAGTGACGATGAGATATTTTCAAAAGGCTATTAAAACAGTTTGTATAACTTTAGCAAGTTAATTTTAGGATTATGATTGAGTTTTCGGTTTTCTGAAATATGTCAAGAGTCATAGAACGCCATTAAATATATCAATGATATTTGTTAACATCTTTCATCATTTCAGCCAAAAGACGTCCACTGCTGGACATAGGGCTCCCCCAATAGGGGAGGGGGTTAAATTCCTTACTCTATTGGAAATTAAATGCTACTGCATGTTAGAGTCAAATAGATCATAGTGTAGATAAAGCCCATAAAATAGAAAACATTATTAACTGAAATGATTAATTAGTCTATTCGAGCGTATTCATAAACTAGACTGAGCCATTCGATACAAAACGGTCCATTGTTAGTAAAAGTATATATTAATTCAATGGATTTTGATCAAGATATACATTGTACAAATATGTACATAGCTTACTCCCACCCGCTCCGCTTCTCACAGTAGCGAACCATTTATTTCGATTTCATGTAAATGTAAACGATCTTAAAAAAATCCTTTTCGAATTTGACTTGTAATAATCGAACTTTTTTCCAACAATCGTTATGTTATTATAACAGCTAACATTCAATGAATAAAGATTTAAACTAATCCCAAAATTCGATTTAATTCGCGGACTTTCTATTCGATTATAAATTGTAGGGAGGAGTTTATCGATGTAAAATTAATAATGACGCGGACGCCTATATTTTGAATTTAGAACTAGGCTTTTGTAGATTTTAAATCCCGAAATCTGGTTCTGTACTTACTTAGTTATTGCTCATTTTATTTTTTAATTAATTCAATCACAAAATATATAGTTACTTTCCTATTCATAATTATTTTGTATCAAGCGGTCAGTCCATTATTTGATAGGTACATTACCTAATGATAAAATTATAATTAAAACTTGACACGAAATGATCCAAACCTTGCAATCTCCCGAATCAATAATTTTAAGCAGACCACACTGAAAAATGCAATTAAAAATCGAAAACATTTAATCAATCATCATGATCCACGCTATCTACCTACCTCAATGAACACAAGCGTAAATAATCCAATATTTTTAAAAGTTTATAGGCGAATGGACGCTCAGTTCATTAATGCATCTCGTTTTCGCATAATTATAGCATAAGAGTTGAATATGGCACGCTAAATGCTTTTAAATTTCGTTGCGACTGCATCGGAACATAAAATGGATGTTTACGGCAATGTTTTAAAAATATACCGGCAAAGTTGGATAAAATTGCTTAAGGGGAATGTATAGCAGCCAAGTGGCGCCCCTATCAGTAAAAAAACATTTATCGAAAATTCGTTTTTAATGATTGAAAAACTATTAACTCTGTAAATTATACTTCGCTGTCGTTGTAGATAAAAAAAGTGCGAAAAAAGGCCACTAGTGAATTTTTTTCTATCTACAACTACAGCGAACTATATTTTACAGAGTTAATAGTTTCTGACTAAACTACAGTACCTGTATTATATTATATTATTATACTTTATTGTACACACAAATACACATTAATATTACAATAGGAAAGCTTATGTATATCGGCGAGCTTAACTCAAAAATGAGTTTTCTTACAGCAAACCTTAGAGCGTGTACTTCAATTATTAAAAACGTGTTTTCGATAAATGATGTATTCAGCGAGTAACATTTTTTTTACTGATGGGGCGTCACTTGGCTGCTACATTCCCCTTAAATAACAACCACAAAGCACAGCAAAATTTGCTCTTTTTCGTTGTGTGTGTAACTAATGTAACTCAAATTTGACAAAATGTCACTACCTTTTAGAAATCGGACGGCAGAATTGCGCAATGATATTGACCGTGAGGGGTTAGATTGAAATAGTATTGAAGATTGGGACGGTACAATAATAATTGTGCAATATTAATATTGCAAAATTATAGGTCGCCTAGGAGAAGAACCGGAGTGACCGACATAGCTTGTAGGATCAGTAAGCTGAAGTGGCAGTGGGCTGGCCATGTCTGTCGAAGGACCGATGGCCGCTGGAGCAGACGAGTCCTTGAGTGGAGACCGCGAATCGGCAAACACAGCGTAGGGCGCCCCCCTGCCAGGTGGACCGACGACCTAAAGAACGTGGCTGGGGGGGACTGGATGCGGAAGGCAGAGGACCGAGCGCCGTGGCGCAACTTGGGAGAGGCCTATGTCCAGCAGTGGACTGCGATAGGCTGAGTGGATAGGCCGCCTAAAGATATAAATAGTGGAAGGAAAAATTCTCCCACGAGCAGGACTCAAACCTGCGACTTCTTTACACACAATTTTTTGACACAATTATTAACGTACATACATGTACGACATTAACATTGTATTTGATGTGATGAACTCTCGTAAATTAAATCAGTTTCTATGGGGTATCAGGTCGATGGGTGGTACGGAACCCTTACTGCGCGAGTTCGACTCGCACTTGGCCGGTTTCGTCAAGTAATGCGCCGAGCGTGATCGGTGACCAAAAAAAATGCCGTCGTGTGTGTACGGAATGTCTTTCAATTATGACGCGAAAGTAACTTGAAGTAACCAACTTACTTATTTTGTACTAGTTTGCGTGTATTGTACTGCCGCTGTGTACGGAACATTTTTTTCATTTGTTTTGTTAGGTTATGACATATCTATACTTTTAAATATCATTGTGCAAAACATATTTCAATCATTATAATAAAACAAAGTTTAACCGGATTAAATCGCGTATTTAATTTTTTGTTTTATTATAATGTGTAGTGATCGCGAAAACCTAAGAAGTTATTATATTTCAATCATTTGATACCTATACAACGTGAAATAGAGCTTACATTTGCAAATATCATAAGAAATTTTAAATTTCTCGGCATAAAGCTTAAAATGACAAATCAACGATAACATTACAATCGTCATGCAATTTGACCATTTGTCCAATGTTCCAATTGATTTGTTCAAGTTTTTTGTTGGTCACCTAAAATTAGAATTGGGTTCCTCGCGCATTGTCAATTTGTCACCAACTTAATGCCAATTATATAAACAAGATTTAAGCTCGCCAGAAATTGAACCCAGCCCACGTAGGTACAGCATACGTCATGGATGGTTTAGAAAAACGTTTAAAGAAATGCTGGACCGCATGTTGGTCCCCCTCCACGTCACCCAGTGTCACGCGGCAGACATAGCATGACTAGAAAAGATATAGGTATGTCTACAGAAAAGTAGATAAAATATATACATTGTATAGAACAAACAATATCATATTTTCTTTCCTCGTCTACAATCTCCATGCTACGCCAACAGGAAGAATTTGCGAACAAAAGACAAACGCGCCGTCTGTCATTTGGCTGGTTGAAATCGGCTGGGTTTGATTGGGTTGTCGTCTGTCTGATAGTCTCACTTTAGTATACATTGTGTTATTTGTAAGCAAGAAGTCTTTTACAGTTTTAACTAAGGCATTAATGGATGCTAAAGTTTGACTAACATTTTTATCAGTATACCAAAGTATAAAAGAGATCGAGATCTTTAATGATGTGCTCATTTACCGTTCAATACAATTTCTCGGCTGATTTAAAGATCAACTGTGAAATTAGCACTCGTTCGGTTTCGATTCATCAAGTATTTGATACCGATTAATCGATTTAAGTCAATTTAAATATCGATGCGGAATTTTGTGATGCCGAAGTTTCTTTATTTTTATTTAGAGCTTTAAGTTATTATTTGTTTAAAGGTTTAGGTAACCTAGAAGTATATTTTCTAACATTCCGGTTGACCCCATTTAAACTACATTTGCTTGGGTTAACTCTGCAGCTTAACGGGGCAAGATTTAAACCCAACCTTTTACCAGTCGACACTTTATCCGTTAGGCTATTGTCAGTCATTGTGTACCGATTCCGAATCGATTTGAAATACCGATAAGAAGATTGAGCCGAAGAACGAATGCGTTCATCGCTGGTTTTTAATTGAGGTGGTATCATTCGATTTACATATCGAGAATCGATATGTTAAGTAGTAACCTACGTAACGTTTTTTAAAAAGGTTGAATTCATTTTTCGAATGAATGTTAGCTAGTGCACATGCACTTAGAGCATACTTTTCAAATGTATTCACTATGAATTCTCATGAAAATGCTCTTGTTAAGTTCATTGACCTTGTGCCCCACGCATTGTGCGAAGTATTGAACATTTTTGGCGCCCAAAAGGGGACTCAAAGTTAATGATCAAGAAATTGCGGTTTCGTGAGAGAATATTTAAGGTTAAAATCAAGTTGATGCTTGAATATTAGGGCTTCGGTCTGTTCCTTCCGTGCAATATCAGAAAATCGCTTAGGTATTTATGGTGGTAGTTACACAATACAAACGAAAGTACATTTATATAAAACAATCATAGTCAAATGAAAGTATATAATTAATTCTTGACGATGGTAGCGTTGAGTGTCAGGTCGTCGGGTGGTATTGTGTGGTCGAGCCTGGTGTTACTTATTCACACGTCATGTCTATCTAATGTTAATTATTATTAGTATATTATATTTAAGACATTAACTTAGATTGTTCTCACTATACTTAAATCAGAAGATTGTTCTACACCAGATCGTACCACACATTATTTTAATCCATAGTATCTATCTTTTGGAACCGTGCAACTAAATTCTCAACATTGAACTATATTTACCGGACTTTTCGCGTACAGTGAAATCAAAACAAAACAAACATTTTGACTAACCTCGACGTTTCAGCCAAGTTGCATTGGCCGTGGCCACGAGCAGACAGCGACGACGATGACGTGGTCAGTCTGCTCGTGCACGTCCACGGCCAATGCAACTTGGCCGAAATCTCGAGGTTGGCAAAATGTTTGTTATGTTTTGATTTATTTATGCGCGAAATGTCCCGTGTGTATAGTTCAATATGAGTGAATTTCGCGAAAATTTAAAAACATCTAAATACTCAACATTTCTTAAGAGCATGTACTATGTCTATTTGAAATAAAAACGTTGACTTATCGTTGTATCTTTGACTTGCTCTGAAACGGAACTAAAATTATAATTTGCGTTCACAATTACCTGAAATACTTAATACCTATTTACTTATTGAGATTCCAATATACAAAACGGTTTATCTCGATCATTTTCCATACACGATCGGCCCGAATACCAATCGTCAGGACAATTTATTTAAACAATGCCGTATAAAAGGTTTTATAGTTTAATAATAAGTACATTACGCAGGCGCGCCGCTGCGTATTCAAATTATATGATGTTCACGTCCTTTGTGCGAGTTCAGATCATTATCGGTGCAGTTTTAAGGTCCTGAGTCCAGACGCTTATATGCGTTGACGTTTTAAAACGTCATTCTTCATTGTTGTGCAAATTGACCATTGATTTGGCCAATTTTTGAATTATTTGATACGGTATTTGTATGCAAAGTTCAAGCGCCTCTAAATCGTCGTGTCATATTGGGGCTGCATTATATTTCTTCGATAGCACATTTTGTTTATTTTTAGAATTGGTAGAATGTCATCCTTCGCGCCCTTTTCCCCAATTATGTTGGGGTCGGCTTCCAGTCTAACAAGATGCGGCTGAACATCAGTATTTTACATGGAGCGACTGCCATCAGACCCCCGCATCCCAGTTACTGGGTAATACTGACATTCGGAGGTTAGATCAGTTGTCAGACTTTCAGGCTTCAGACTACCCGTAACGACTGCCTAACGATATTCGTATGGTAGAATGGTACACATAATGAAAAAAATAATTGTAAAAGTATTCTACGATAAACCACGCGTACAATTGTAAAAATGCTCGCGCACTCTCTGACTGAATGTCTAGGAGTCTGTTGGCTAGTACAAAAGATGGAGAGGATGGAAATTGCAACAGACGGACACTACTATAATCTGGTGGTCTTCAAGACTCGAGTGAATAGGTTTTTTCTGGGCAAGCGGTACCATCGTCAACCGCACCATCGCATAACATCAGGTGAGGAAAAAAAAAAAAACAAACTACTATTTTTCACCTCACCGAATGCAACTTTGATTTGTAAGTGCAAAACAGTGTTCACATTAATCGATGAAATAGATTGAAAAAGTATTTAAAAATTAAGGTAGTTACCATTTGATTGACGACCTCTGTGGTCTAGTGGTTCGAGTGTCGGACTGCTGATCACGAGGTCGTGGGTTCGATTCCCACAGAACACAAATATTTGTGTGATGAACATGAGTGTTTGTGTTGGTCTGCGTGTTTCTTATGTATTATAAGTATTTATTTACAAAAAAAAGGTATCTAAGTATTATATCCATTGTCTTGTAACCCATAGCACAAGCTCTGCTTAGTTTGGGACTAGATGGTGATGTGTAAAAATCTTACTGGTCTGTGGTAAAAATGTACCAAAAAATAATATATTTTTTTTACGTATTTGGAACAATAATCAAGTTTAACAATGACACCCCGGAGTCTCCCCCACTCAGGGGAGCCAACACCACTAGCAGAATCTCCTTGTCTCCCCCAAAGGAGACACCGGGGGAGCCAAGTCCACGTAGTCTACAGAACATCTTCCTTCAATAAATCTCTCGTTCAACCAGTCATCCTGTCGAAACAAAGCTATAGTCGTGTTTCTATTGTATTCTTTCGTAGTATAGGACTATAGTATTATATTATCTGTGGTATAGGTAATATTTAAAGTTGTATTGCAATAAGTTCTCAAACCTTATTATTGTTAATGTAGAAGTTTCTCAATGTTCCTTTCCGCAGTATTGCGTCATAGAAGTTTTTAAACTTTCGCGAATTTCACTCATATTGAACTAAGTTTACGGGACTTGTCGCGCACAATTAAATCAAAATATAATAAATTGTGCGCGATAAGTCCCGTAAACTTAGTTCAATATGTGTATTGCGTCATGTTATATTATACATTCTACTCTAAACAACTCTAAAACTGAACTAAGTAGATATATCGTAATTCTTAATACAATTGCTGGCCTCATTTAAATACTTTAAGCAATAAGCATACCTATCTTTGTAAGTTCATAAAATACCCATAAATTATAGGTTTCTTGGCCACTAGTGTCGATAACCATTCATATAATCTCATACTTACAGTATAAGCAGCTGACTAAGTATTTTTCTTAGGGTCCTTTTAGACGTGACATAACCACAACCACACCACAGCGGCAAAAAGTCGCCGGGCACAACATATAATTAAAACGGTAGTTCCATTCGCAAAAACGACAATTTGCAGTTGCATTCAACGGCTTTCGTGAAAGTGTAGTCAATACCGACCACACTCGTGGCATTCGCTCGCAAGCAGCCGACCACCCCGCGACCACCGTACGTACGATAACGTAACCATAATCAGCCCATTACTGCCCCACTGCTGACACGGTCCTCTTCTCTCAATATGAGAAGGTTAAGGCCTTAGTACACCACGCTGGCCCAGTATGGTTTGGTGGACTGCACACATCATTGAGCATCGAGCGATGTATGAGGCACTCTCAGGTGTGCAAGTTTCGTCACGATGTTTTCCGATAATCAAATACTGATCCGCTCACTAGGCTATCACTACTACGTTAACTACGTACCATACCTAATATATTTTTTCGCTGGATAAACGCAATTACATCGCAACCACGTAATTTGTGGCTGCAACGATGTAGCTTTAGGCAGTTGCAGCGTGGCTATTCACACACGATCACACACGAACACTACCTGGCCACATTTTTGCCGTTGTAGTGTGGCTGTGGTTGTTGTGTAGTCTGTAGTCCTTATTACCCTACAGATTGTTTTTATCTTCGCAAATTCGTAATTTATTCATTGATATCTTTTCATACAAAATCATATTGCCATTTAAGTGTTAAGGACAAAGATTAAAATGTTGATGGGTGATATTTTCGGTTCATGCCTACTTACGCGGTGCAGTCGTAATCGTAATTAATTCATGGCACGATGACGATTCGGTATCGAAGTCGTAAAATTAATTCTGCGCTAATGTGAACCCAGTAGTCAATTTATATAGTAGTTTTTTTTTCATTAGAAGTTAGATTCATGTTGATTACAAAATTAAATTACGGAGGCATTGGTAAATAGTAATATTTAAAGTCATCTGCAAAGCAGGCTTTCTTGTCTTGATTGTTTGCCCGATTCTTTTGTGGCTTATTACCTGCTCATGGCGGTTTTGAAAAAATAATACGACGGGACTTTGATGTTGAATTGTCATTATTGACTTAAAAAAAAACCTAAATAATGTTTAAGTATTTATTAATAGCAATATATTAATAATCTTTGGTAACGATAGCTTTGTTGAATTTTGGCGATCATTTTTATAATTATTTCAGCAAGGTATTCATTTAGAAAATAATTAAAGTTTGACATTCTTAAGCATACATAACATATACCTATTAACTTATTAATTCAAAATAACAAAACACCAGCAGAACTGTTAATTCAGAAAAAGGGAATTTCGTCGAAACTCATTTCTTGGACGTCTTCTTTTAATAAAAGTCTGGGCCATGCGCGGGAGCGAGGGGGTAATTTACGGGGAGTGAGGGGCTTGGCCGGTCGGAAATTATAGGGCTGTCCGCGTTCACCGGCTCGTAATGATGGATGGAGAACGACTACGATCGGTGCGGTTAATGAGAATGCGATGTGCGAGGCAGCCCTGCGATGCGCGGGTATATTAATTTTAGAACTATTTTACCTAATTATTATTGTCGTTTCTTTTTTGTTTTGTTGCTTGAAAGAATTTTATTTTTATGTGAGCCTCTAGAGATGTAACTATGAGGCCTACTTGAATAGCTCAGAGCATAAAAATCTAAATAATAAGGTAACAGAAATGTTATATACTGTCTTTTACTTCGAGAACGCTTTTTTTATTTTATTTTCAATCTTTATTTAAGGAGCTTGTTCGCTTATGCGAATATGTCACTCCGTAATGTTCAATCAAAATAATAAGTGAACAAAAACTTAAAGTAAATCATTACACATATCGTCCATTAAAGGCATAAACTGGGATTGAAACATCACCTATGTTTCAATCCCAGTTCAACCATATTAATCAGATCTATAATTTTATCACTGTGTGGATTAGAGAGAATGCTGTTGCAGGCTCCAATATCATTGCTCATAAGGCCAAACAATTGTCTTCTATGTGCCTCATTCCGGGCACATTCCATCAAAATATGATAGACATCTTCAGTCTTACCGCAAACATTGCAACTAGGTGAATTCGATTTACGCATTAGAAAAGCAAACTTATTTAATGGAATGTGTCCGGAACGTAATCACATTATAAGTACAATATTTTGTCTACAAAGTGAAGAACGCTTGTCGTCGGTTTTCCGCCACCGACACAAAAATACGCAATCACGCTCACCATGTTTCTAGCATTCAATGCAAAATAAATTAAGCCTGAAAAAATCCGCTGCTAGATATGCTGGAAAATACAACTTTAGTGACTCTGCGTCCGAAACAGCACTGATGATCAAGCAAACGGTTCGCGCACTGGTGTCCTACGAGACACCTGCACGCGGCGAAAGTTCACGCGCCTTTGCCACTCCACTATGTCACTGCAGGGATCCAGCAGAATACCAGCGTCAGGTATAATACCTGGCACATGCTGAGCTGGACACCCATTTGGTACAATATTGAGACACATATCACACTTTCTTATTGTTTTTTTACCTGTATGTCCTGTGTCTTGTTTTTGTACTAAATAAACGTTTTATCTATCTATCTATCTATCTACTCCTATTACTATAATACCTTAAGGGGCTCGTGGCTAAGTAGTAAGCGTGTGGATTTGTACGCCTATCAAGGCAAAACATAGTGATACTGTATTATTTAAAAATTAACACCATGTCTTGTACATCATACCTATGTTTGACAAATAAATAATTTTGAATTTTGAATTTTGTAAGATCTGCAAGGTTAAGCTGCACTAGCCGCGGTCAGTCTGTGGACGGGTTACCATTTCTTTACACATCGAGACCCCTTCGTGCCTCGGAGAGCACCTAAAGCCGTCGTTGGTCCTGCGCCTGATCTCTCTCCGGTCGTGTCGAATTGCCGTCCCATCGCATTATGAGAGTGATGGAACAGAGAGTGCACCTGTGTTTGCGCACACACTTGTGCACTATAATATGTCCCGCGCAGATGGCTAGTCTCCATTGAGATTGGCCGCCGTGACCGAGATTCGGCCGGGAGGACATAAGACCTTAGATTTATATGATCCAGAGTAGTATGCGTCGGGTTGTTGTTGTCTCAAAAACCTAGTTGTGCTACACGATAGCGGATGCATGCATGCTATCAAATGGGACAGGTCTACTCAAATTTAACTGGCACTTTGTTCAAAAGGCCAGTCCAGTCATTGGCCTGCATTATTCTCATTAAAATTCTTAATACAAGATAAATGTCTGGACTTTGAAAGAGTCTTTGATCCCTGAGTTCGTTTGGGTATTTCTTTTCCGAGTTACATAGTAAATTCCGATACCATCTAGTTTCTAGTTTTTAAACTACCTAACCGACTTTTTAAAGTGCATTTAGGCCCCGTTGTTTGATCAGTAGTAAAATATGACTAATTGTTAATTTAACCATTAGTTCATTAACAATAGTTAAGGCTTTAACAATAGTTAAACTAGAAATATATTGAAGGCCCCGTTGTTTGATCAGTAGTCAAGTATACTATTAGTTCAAATACGTTGGTTAAACTGACAAATAGTAAAAAATTACAAAATACTGTTGTTTGATCAATAGTTAAACATGCCTATAGTTAAAATCATTGACAATTTGTTAAAAAGTTACTATGCATGGACAGAGTAGTTAACTTTGACCATTAGTTATTGTAAATTAAAAATAAACTTGGATCATCTTCTTTCTCCGAGCCTTTTTCGTAATTACGTTGAGGTCGGCTTCCAGTCTAACCAGATGCGGCTGAACATCAGTATTTTACACGGAGCGACTGCCATCAGGCGCCCTAAACCCAGTTACTGGGTAATACCGATATCCTAAGGTTACCAGTTGTCTGACATTCGGACTTCTGACTACCCGCAACGACTGCCGTATATATTTTTATGGCAACCGGAACCGACAGCTTATCGTGCTCTCATAGGCACGGAGGGGTCTCGATGTGCAACGAAACGGTCACCCATCCAAGGACTGACCGCGGTTAGCGTAGTTTAATCTTCCAGATCTTGCAATCTACGCGGGTATAGCCACGAGACCCAAAAATAAAAGACCTTAAATATAGCAAGATGCTTTAAAGATTTTGAATGTTCTTCTGATGACGATGAAATTATTGTGAATATTTATTGGACCGCCGCGCACCGTCCCAAAAACATTCAGAATCAGAAGTATGTAACTAGATTTTGGGATGAAGTTCATTTCTTTGAAAGATATATGTGTGACGAGACGACGGAGGGCGCAAGTCTTCGTTCTCATATTCATCCGAGTGATGATCATCAGGTTGATCAGGCATGAAGATATACAATATTTCAAGAATAAAATCAGAACTAGGTACAGGGAATGCAATGAGGTTATTAATGACATTATATAACTAATCTGTGGTCGTGTCGTGATGACATATTGACTGACAGTCCGTCTTGACAACCAAATTCTTTTTAAAAAGCAAAAATAATATGATCAATATGTAGAAACTCTTTGGAATATATTTATATATTTCATTAACAATAGTTAAGGCCTTAACAATAGTTAAAGCAGAAATACGTTGTTTGAAGATATTTTTAACAATAGTTAAATATAACAATAGTCAATGGTGTTGCTGGTGAAGAGATAAATGTTCGGCGGTTCAATAAATATTCACAATAATTTCATCGTCATCAGAAGAACATTCAAAATCTTCAAAGCTAGCCACCGTCTTTGGATGGGTGATAGTTTCGTTGCACATCGAGACCCCTCCATGCCTTTGAGAGCACGATAACGGGGTGATACGGATTGTCAGAAGCCTGAAACTTTGACAACTGCTCTAATCTTAGGATGTTGGTATTACCCATTACCTGGGTTGCCGGGGACTGATGACAGTCGCTCCGTGTAAAATACTGATGTGCAGCCGCATCTGGTTAGACTGAAAGCCGACCTCAACGTAATTGGGAAAAAAGCTCGGAGAAAGAGGTAGATTTCATTTCAAATTTACAAAAACTATAAGGGTTCCTTGTAGGAACTACGGAACCCTAAAAACGAATCGGCAAAGTTGACTACTCTGTCCATGCGTAGTAACTTTTTGACAAATTGTCAATGATTTTAACTATAGTCATGTTTAACTATTGATCAAACAACAGTATTTTGTAATTTTTTACTATTTGTCAGTTTAACCAACGTATTTTAACTAATAGTATACTTGACTACTGACCAAACAACGGGGCCTTAGCATCCAATGTGATGAATAAAAAAAAACATTTAATTTGATAAGGTTGTATGTTCTTGAAATCCTTAAATTATTTTTTTAGCTTGTATTTCTCAAGACTTGATGCTGGCAGTAATGTTTAAACAAGTTGCCATTATAAGAAAAATTAAAGGTTTAAAATAGTAGATTCTTTGATTATTTACAAGTAAATAACCAAAGAGTAGATTATACAACAAGTGAAAAAAAAGGGAATTTAATTCGAGGGACTAAGTTGGATCCCGAGCAGCGAAGGTTTCTAAGATTGAACCACGAGCGAAGCGAGTTGTTCAAAAATAGAATCCTGAGCGGAGCGAGGGATACAAGGACCGAGATTAATTATTTTTTCACGAATTGTGTACTCTACTTTTTACCATTGACTGCGAGAAAATAATTAGTGGTATATAGCATGACCGGATGAATGAGAGACATTCAAAAATAATAATGTTTATGTGTGTGTATATGTTGTGTATGTGAATGTTGTTGTGGTTTTTACACATAGTAAAAAGATGATAAAAATATTCAACGACAAATCACGCGTAGGTATAGTAGTCAAAATGCTCGTGCAAGCTCCGACTGTTTAGGGATCTGCTGTCTTGTAAAAGGCGAAGAGGGTGAAAATAGCCACCGATGGACACTACCGTGCTAGGAGCACACCTCACTGCATTAAACTTTGATTTGTAAGCACGGAAGTGTCCACAGAAATTGATGAAATCTATTAAAAAAAAATTCAAATTTTAAGATACAATTTTTAAACATGTAACTGGAACGAGAATCTAGTACTAAACATCCTCCTTCAATAAGTCCCTCGTTGAACTTGTAGTATTTTTATTTTCTTAATTTAAATTTGATAGCTCCATTCAGCCAGCCAGTACGTTCAGCAAGTTTTATTCATTTCTTGTACATAATTCGTGCTTGTTCCAAATTCAAAATGTTTTTACTTACTTGTGAGTAAAAGAGAGTTTTATTCACTGTTATCGATGAATAAAATGCCCTTTTTCGAGTGGCAATGGTAAACAATATATTTTAATGAATATTATGTTCCGCAATGCGTGTTTTAAATTGCTAGAATGTTCTATATGTGCAACATCGTTCCTCTAAGTTTATTTAGCCTTTATTCAAAGTAAAACGAACCACACATTCGCATTTTAAATTCATTTAATCAACATTCAGCCTATAAAATACAAAAAGTCCGAACCATAGACATTATCAGTTCGTGAGTGCGAGTTGCACATTGCAACATTATCGTACGGCGATAGCTCCGGAACATAACTAACAAGACCCGGGTTCTATTCCCGGTGATAAAACTTAGCGAAACAATATCGAGTCGATACTGAATATCGACTAAGTTACGAGCCAGTCTGTAGTCGATAAATTTCGGAATGCGAAAGGTTTTGTTTAAAAGATTCTACTTTGTTTTGTGTGGTCAGAGATATTTGATTGTTGGTACCTTTTATACAATTTGGCAATGTACAACAGTGTAAGTTTGGGACTGTGGTCAGAAGGACTATTTTTAACACGATTATATTAGCTTCACATGTAACTAATTATGTAAACAAATCTTGGAAGTCGATTTTAACTTACTTCTAATTATTAATTACTTAGGTTTTCGCGATCACTACACATTATAATAAAACAAGTTTAACCGGATTACATCGCGTATATTATTTAAATTGGTTTGCCTGACGTTTCGAAAGCTTTGCAGCTTTCGTGGTTGCAGGAAGACTAAGATGACAAGCGTCTTTACAGAAATTAAAAATAATAATTTTTTTCGACTGTACATTTTTTATTAATTAAAATCGTTTCGATGCACGCATTGTGTTGTGAGTGATTACTGCAGAAACCCGGTGTGTGTTGTAAAAATGTAACACGGTTAAACTTTTTTTTTTTTATAGTATAGGATGGCGAAACGAGCTAAAGGCCCACCTGATGTTAAGCGGTTACCTTTGCCCATGACAACTTCAATACCACCTTGGCTGTTGCCTAAATGGTACCGTAAGTCGGTTCGCCAAACTGAGACATGAAGATGGAAAGTCTCATGTGATTGATATTTCACCGGCACCCGTACCCTTCAGACCGAAACAAGCAATGCAAGCACTTGTTTTATTATTAGTCGATTGATGTATTTTTTTAAAATAATGAACCAATTTCCGAGCAAGTGGAAGAAAATTAGTTTTATTACTTCATTTCTTAAAATGCTGAAACCTACTATAAATAAGTTTCAGCACTTTTTCTTTCATAATTCTAAGTGAACAAGTACCATAAAGCTCAACTCAAATCATGTTACTGGCATTAAAAAAACTTTATCTTGCATACATTTCCGCACTACTAGATTCGATTCCAGGGTTGACAGTAACCTTATGATTTACAACTTTTACTAGAATTACTAGTTCAGATAGAAGAGCGTTTATTACGTTGCCACGTTGGTGAATTTGCCATAAAGTTGGTACTACGTTGATGTCTTTGAGTCCATAAAATTTATCCTTTTTAGGTTTCAGTGATGGTTCATCGATACATCACAGAATTAATCGACGAGATATTTTAACCTGTTTTCGTAAAAAATATATCTATTGGGTTTTTTAACAATCTTGAAGATAGCAACGGGGTAGTTTATTTATGATTCATGATTTAGATTTCATTAGATTAAGTGAAATACAAGAAACATTCAATAACTTTATTGAGAAAGTAGTTGATGCCCGCGCCCGTGGCTTCTTTCCCGTGTTTTCTTCATACAAACTTTCAACCCCTATTAAACCATAAAGGTATTATACTGACGTAAGTATAGAAATGTCTTTGTATTAAACCTCCTTAGGGCATGAATTTTCAAAAATCTTTTCATAGTGCTCACCACAGAAATAGATAGAATGGAAAAGTGGGCAGGGCGCGAGTGCCAACACTGCACCGTAGTGCAGTGCATTTCAAAGCCTTTCTCAGTACGCCTTATGACTTGTTTCTGTAAATACTGTAACAAAATCCCGCAGAAATGCCTTATTGTGCTGTTTCTAACTGCAGAAACAAAAGCTGTAAAGTACATTAGATGAAAGTTAATTTTTAAAAATTAATGACGTCAATATGTAAGGCGTAGTTTGTTCGAAAGTTGCCACGCATGAATCGCAAGTAAAATTGTGATTACAACCATTCTATCTCTATCTATTTCTGTGGTGTTCACCTACGTCATCTAAAAAAAATCCTTGTGCAAAATTTCGTCCTCCTGGACCAGGGATGGTGAACCAATGGCACGCCACTACAGATTCTGGGCACGGCATTAATTGAGGAACCTAATAAATTAGTTAAATAATTCTTTACATTCTGTTTTTCATAGTTTTTCCCACTATGCTATTATTATTTTTTGGCATATTATATCCACATTACCCGTTTCGTTAGTGGCAGTGGGCTGGCCATGTCTGTCGAAGGACCGATGGCCGTTGGAGCAGACGAGTCCTTGAGTGAATACCGCGAATCGGCAAACGCAGCGTAGGGCGCCCCCCCTGCCAGGTGGACCGACGACCTAAAGAACGTGGCTGGGGGGGACTGGATGCGGAAGGCAGAGGACCAAGTGTTGTGGCGCAACTTGGGAGAGGCCTATGTCCAGCAGTGGACTGCAATAGGCTGAGTTGACCTGTTTCGTTGAAAAAATTAGCACATTGATCTAATATAGGTTCGCCAACCCTGTCCTAGACCCACCGGTTTAGGCTGTGCGGTGTCTGACTCACTCAATTTTAAGAATCACTCAGTTCACACTCAGGTCACTCAGTTTTAAGAATTTTATTAAGTAGGTTGGTAAGTACCAATTCTTGACGTAAATTGGACATGTAGACATTCTCTAGGATAGTAAATATTTAATGTCTTTGTCTAGGATGGTCTCAAAGACGGACAGTTGCGATATTGGTAGTTCGTTTTCGATATTTTCATATCAATAAACTTATACACAACACATCCAACATCCAAACATTCAATTTAAAATGAAAACACATTTTTCCATGAATCCACATAAGGAATATTCAAGAATTATCGAATAAAAACTTTTTAACAAAAAATTGAACCGACGAAACCAGAAACTGAAAAGCGAAAAATAACTAATTATGAGTCGGCGCCAAACGAACTTTTAACAAGCAAAGTGCGTGCAAGTTGCAAGTGGCCGAGCGGAGAACGCATTTTTGGAAAGTTACGGTCTTACCACAAAAATAATTTAAAACAAGCATTCGATGCGTGTTTGGCGAGACAGTGTTTAAAAGTTAAATGCGCAGTGACCGAGTGTTTCATTTCTTTTACCACAAAACGATGTCTAACATCTGTTTGCTTAGGCGCTGCTCTCAGAGCACGGAAACAAAGGACGAAAGCACCCCTACTGCGCGCGAGCTTTGTTTCCGTACTCTTAGGCGCTACCTTTTTTATGCAATACGGTAAACCCCAGGAAAGGTTTCAATGCAGCCAGTTGCAGGTAGATCTGATTTGATGAAACAAACATATTTTGGCGTGAAATGTTTAATTTTAGTAAAAAAATAATTAATAACAATGTAAATTAAGTACTTTTGTAGGCTTATAAAGTTGTTTCTATCAATAAAAAGACCTTGGAGCACAAAATAATATTTTTTTTGTGCAAATTAACGTTTGATAAAACTACAGCCACTAATAACATTCAAATCATAACTAATACGTTATTATCACAAAATTATGAAATGACCACAAGCGAATTTTAGGGGTTAGACAAGGGCGAGACACTTTAAAACATAGGTTCTTGGCTGTTTAATTTAAGCACGCAGCGGCAGCGTATTTAACTCAAGGCGAGTGAAAGACGTGGATTTGTAGTAACAATTTTCTGAAACATCTGTCGGACACATAACTAAGACGTGGTTAAATCTTTTGTGGTAAGACCGTTATTGTTTATCGTTGAAAATTTCACGTTGTATTTGATGTGACGTTGTTTTTATTATTTATTTAAAGTAATTTAATGATATTCGTTGATTGGTTGTTTGGCGCCGACTCATAATTAGTTATTTTTCGCTTTTCAGTTTCTGGTTTCGTCGGTTCAATTTTTTGTTAAAAAGTTTTATTTTTCATTTTTTTGTGGTTAAAATCTAACTCCAGGTGTCTCCATTATGTCGTAGTGTCTAGAACTATATTTATGTGTGTCAAGTTTCAACAGAATCAGTTAACAGGTAAGAATTCAGTGGGTGAACAAACACTCATCCCCTGTTTTACTACCCTTAGGGGTGGATTTTGATTTTGAAATTTAAATGGGACCAACTTCGAGATATACCCTATCCATTAAAAAAATAATTATCAAAATCGGACCACTCTGTAAAAAGTTATGCGTGGTCATACATTAAAAAAAAAAAAAAAAAAAAAAAAATATATATATATATATATATATACGCTTCGAATTGAGAACCTCCTCCTTTTTTTCGTCGGTTAAAAAAAGACAGACTGCCATGATCATAAAAGTTCTATTCGTGAAATGAATAGTCACATAAATTCGTAGTAAACCCTAGCCGTATGGCTATATCCTGATTCAATATATTTTAGAATTTCCCCCCCGTACTGATCTATCTCCATGTATTTACGATGTCATGTACCAGTTTATATCTTTATGTCATTTTAGTGATGTGTTCTAAGAAATACAATCATATGGAAATAAATCGTGATGATGCACTCTTACATTAAATCCACGTGTATCATAAAAATCCTGATAGTTTTGTTTGTTATGATAATTTTAATGGGTTGCTAGAGAAATTGGAAATTCTTATGTGGTATTATTTTTATATGTACTTACGATTTTTTTTTACAAAAATTCAACTCATTTTATCCAACTATATCACAAGTAATTCTCTACTATCGGTTTTAATCGCTGTCATGGCCACGTGTAAAACCCAAAGAGGCAAACGTTCACAAATATTTTATCGTGTATAAATCTCGAAACCTAATCAACTGTATCTAGATTCGTCTTTAACACACACGTGATACACTACTTAGCTTAATTTCATCTCCGATTACTACACGCTTCACCGCCAGCACTGCCATAACGATAACGAAACGTTTTGAGTTCTTTGAACCCGTTAAAACTGGCAACAGGCAATTAAATCATAAATTTTGCATCGATCCGAACGCAACCAACAATCACAAAAGATATCGATACAAAACGAATCGTTGTAAAAAAAAGTCGAGTACAACATCAATGTTGCATGCATTCGATTTTGTCTTAGGAAATTAGCGGGTATTATTTCGAGTACAACACCAACGGTAGGCGTTCGTACAAAATGGAATTATTGATTTATTTGAATCGGAAAGCGATTTGATTCGATTAATGTTTTGGTGTAATATATCGGTTGGAGAAAATTAATTGGAATATTTTTAGTTTCAAAATTTATTACATTTTTATATAGTTTTGTTTATTTTTGAACGAATTTAATGTGATGAAAATGAGCATAATGCAGCATGCAGCATGTAGCATGAGTGTATTCTAGCATAATAATAAAATTGTGAATTGTGCCTATGGACTAAGTTGTCTGATAATAAATGATTTTATTTTATTTTATAATGATTCGAAAAACTTTTTTTAACAAATAATGTACATATTTTTTTTTTATAAAATTATTCGGACGGAGTGTGAAAATAAAATTTAATGAAATTAATACTACAACTTTTATTCCTTATAAGTACAGTACTTCGAAAAAAGTGCCTAATTATCCAAAAATCTAACTTAATGACGCCATCAAAAACCTTTAAGTAATTGCTTAACGAAAGGTTCTTTTCGATGTAGCGATCCAAATGTTTAAAATTGTGCAATCTTTTTTTTCGGTGCTGATCATAATCTATTCTGGGTCCTTATACTTTAACATTTCATCAGTGAATATTTCACTGGATTGTTGCCCTACCTTCTTTGATTATAGAACTGATAATATGCAAATGAACGAGTCGACGATTTAAAAATAAAAGGATTAAGATAGGGATCGTTGTCCTCATAAGTGACCCAAATAAGATAATTTCGAATTTCGAACGACATTGAACGCCGTGGCTGTCAATAAGAATTAAGGATAATGTTGCTAGCTTAAAAAAGTATTTTTCAAGTTTGCAGTTGACCGGAAAAAAGGTTTTAAGAAGTTATTATTTTTTATTGTATGGCGTTACGTTATAAATGATGAGGAATTTAGGTTTAATTCTTAGGCATGCAGACTCGTTTAGCTTCGAATGTATTTATATATTAGGTTGAGCTGAGGTCGAATTTTCTGGTTTCGATTTTTGGCTTATTTTTTTAAACAGATGTCGTAAGGTTGTAACAATCAGCTGATGTGAGGTCATGGCCATGGCTACCTGTTGAGGTCATAGTATTATCTAATATTAACGATCAGCTGACGTTTTATTTCTATTTTTGTTCCTAATTGCTAACAATGCGAGGCATTTAAAAGGCAGCTTGGCATAACTGTTTATTTTTACATCTGATACAGTCTTTATTCGTGTCAATGCACTGCAGTGGCAGAAAAGCAAATATTGCATAAAATAAAGAATGCAAAATGTAAATTTACGAATTAACATTCTACAAAACTCCGTTAGATTAAAAACGTTGGTATGAAAATTTTTGTATTTCTATTCTGTGAATTTAAATACCTACTATTAAAGTTTGTTTAACTTTGAATGTTTGCGAAGTACATTTAAGGATAGAAACAATACGAATACTTATGTTTACATGAGAAAAACGAGTTTTTTTTTTACCAAAAAAGCATCGAATATTTCTCTCAAACACTGCTAATAGACTTTGAGCTTAAAGATTCATAAATAAAGATCACGATTGGCTGTAAATGGGTGAGCAGAGATGGCAAAAAGAGCGACATCGCGACAGGAGATCCCAGGCTGATCATAGACTAGTTTTTACATACAGTTGTAATCGCATTAGGTTCCTGGTTTTATTTTTATGGTATCTATGATATGTAATCTTTTTTTTCTTGCATGCTGGTATATGATTTATGGAACTGTGAAAAGGATCGATTTAATTTAGATGTTAAAGTTTATAAATCAATGTGTCGAAACTAAATCATGTTAAAACACATAATACCGCGGCTTCGTCTGCGTATAATTCATCATTATCAGAGGAAGTCGCTATCGCGCATCCCTTGAGAACTGTTTTTCTTTTCGGGATTTTCGGAAAAAATAACTTATGTAATTAATCCTAGGGCTATAGTCGGTATGCCAAATTTCATCGAAATTCGTTCAATTTTTAAGCGTTATTGAAGGGCAAACAAACAAGCATGCATGCATTATAATAAAACAAAGTTTAACCGGATTACATAAATTAAATAATATATGCGATGTAATCCGGTTAAACTTTTTTTTATTGTAATGTGTAGTGATCGCGAAAACCTAAGAAATTATTAAACATCTTCGCATTTATAATATTAGTAGGATATCAAAGCTGCTGGGTAAAATGGTCTAACTTGGCCACATTTAGTATGAACATTGATTCCAAACTAAGTTATTAATATCTTATGTTCGCTCTCTGCCCCATAAAAATCACGTAAGTTTCTAAGTAACAGACAAAATAAAGTAGTTAATTCCCGCTAAAATCAGTAGTAGTATAGTAATAGCCAATTACTTTTTTATCAGTGCTTATAACTTAGGCCTATTAATTCTAAACGTTGTTGTTATCAAGTTTGGTAGCGACAATATTTTATTACTCTTCGGCACAATTCAGGTTTTTTGATGCCCCAAATGGAGAAATGTCATTAGTATGCTAAAGTTTTTAGTGGCAACCTTGTTTTGCCGCTAATTCGTGAAATATTTAGACTTAATTTCGAAGGCAATAAGGCTGAAATCCGCTTGCAGATTTAACAAATTGAGGAAAGGTTTTTGTGCTGCTATTTCTAAGTATAGATACTTTCGCTGAGTTATTATGGATATTATCAGTTGCCGTTATAAGTTATGTATTTTGATCTTATATCAAGAATTTAGCGTTAATTTTGATGTATTATGTAATCATTAACAAATATCGGCTTTTCAAAAGGATGTGATATCAAATTTTTTATCATAATTATATAGTTTTTTACGACTTATTTATAGCGGCTAAAACGCTTTAGATGTTTTAATTATTATTATGTTTTAGCAACTTTGTCTCATACCGGCCAGTAAAACCTGGTTAAAGCCTTAAAAATTATAACATTATTTAAATTATAACATTATTTAAATTACTTTTAACGCATTTACGTATGCGAAGCGAAATCTAACGATTTAAATTGTGGAAAAAAAAATTGAATCCTGGTCGTGAGAGATTTTTTATTTCCACAATTTAAATCGTTATTATTTAAATCCTTTATTTCTACAACATATAACAAAAACCCTGTTGCTCCTGTGAGGTTATAAGAATCGATATTCATACGTAAGGACACAATTCATTTGGAAAATATTTTCAATAAAAATAATGAAATTAAATATTAAATCATTATTAAAAGTGATTATATCACTTTCAATTTAAAATTAATAATGATTTAATACTTAACTTGATTATTTTTATTGATATAATCACTGAGCGAGTGAGTTTTGTTGTTTTGTCCTATTACATGGGACTATAACATAACTGGCGAAATGTGGGTGTACTATTACACCTCTGCCTACCCCTTCGGGGAAATACAGGCGTGATGTTATGTTGTTATGTTAAGTTGTTAATATTTTATTTGGTTATTTTTATTGAAAATATTTTACAAATGAATTGTGTCCTTACGTATGAATATCGATTCTGTTAACGTACCTCACAGGAACAACAGGGTTTTCGAAAGTAGAAATACAATGGAAAAACAAATAAAATAATAAATAATAACAAATATTTTTGGGACATTTTACATATCAACATCTAGTGCCAAACTAAGCAGAGCTTATGCTATGGGTAATAGACAATGGATATAATACTTATATACTTTTTCTAATAAATGTCGTTTGCATTTTGTTTTGACGACATGGTTAGCGCAGTGGCTGAGCGATCGGCTTCTCAGTACTCGGGAGCTTACCGATGCCTTCATCATCATCATCATTTCAGCCAAAATATGTCCACAGCTGGACATATGCCTCCACCACCAATGCCTTAAAATCATCTAATATTGTGATTTTGAAAAACAAAAATCCAGATAGTATTCATAACATTTTAAGTGGGGTGTTTCAAGTGTACGGTGCAACCGCGTCATAGCAACACCAATCATAGGAGTGGACTCAGTACACGTATCAAGTGAAAATCTATAGTTTTATTTAATGTCAATAATTATCAATCAGTAAAAGACGTATGGTGAGAACCGTACATCAAGTCTTGCGTTGATTCTGTTACACGTTCTATATAGTCTCATAAAACTCTCCTTTAGCTCACCAAGAATCTTCCAGAAGACATGTGCAGTCGATCTAATACGGCGTCTTTATTTCGTAAGCAGTAAGGGCAGTTTTCGTAATTCAAGTGTTACCACTGACGTGAGGTCAAGTGTAAAAGAGTAGGTACGTAGATTGAAAGTTTAGAAGTTATCATAGGCAGCAAATATAAAGAATGAAATGATTTACATAGGGCTCGAAACAGACGAATCAAAGAAATATAAAAAATAACATGCTTGTAGGAGACCAAAAAAGGACAATCTTAGCATATTATTATTATTATGTTGCAACACCGAAATTTTGCAGAAAGAAAGAAAGAAACACATTTATTGGACACAAAACCGATAAACACATACACAACAACAATAGCAACAAAAAGACAAACAAGTGTAATAATAAAATTATGACAAAAAAAAAAACAATATTATTGACGCGCACAACATGAACACAAAAGGGTATAGCAGCATATCATAACAGATACATAAACAAACTTATTATAAAATTGTATTATATCGCAATAGAAAGAATCCATAAATACATAAATTAATTTAAATTGCCAGACGTTTTCCTGCAATCTACACTCTTGCAAAAATTAACAGGCATAAAGCATTAAAAATGCAAAAAAAAACTAGTTTTACATAAACACTGATAAAATATAATCTCATATAAAAATAATCTCTTATAAGTGTTACGTATAACACTTACGTCGACAAATAAAATATTGAATATAATTATACATGTCGAACACACATCACTATGCCGTATATAAAATAGAGTTTTACATAGAAATGTTAATTATTTGACGTTTACACATAACTTGCTATATTAATTATTTCCTTTTTCTTCTTATAGCAGGAACTGAGATGTTCTCGCATAAATTTTATGCGAATTTGGGTTATCAAAGATAGCCATCTAAACAATTTGTCTTGTGTTGTTAATTGGTACTTTTAATTAGAGGTGCCACAACGGTGGTCTGGTATGATCGGAGAAATTGGGAAGTGGTATTGCGGTCAGTGGCGTCTAGTAATAAAATTAATTTGACTGTTATTGGCAGATTATGCTGTTTTATTAGGTACTTCCTAACATTTTTTAGGAATTAGTAACTGTATCTGTGCGTACCTATGCGCAGATTGCAATTAATGTATTTTCGATTCATTTAATTCAGACAAATCACAATAAAATTATAAATAGATATAAATATTAAATATTTTTGGGGCATTTTACACAGCACCATCTAGTCCCAAACTAAGCAGAGCTTGTAATATGGGTACTAGACAATGGATATAATACTTATATACTTTTTTTTGTAAATACATACTTATAATACATATGAAACACCTAGACCAACACAAACACTTATGCTCATCACACAAATATTTGTGTTCTGTGGGAATCGAACCCACGACCTCGTGATCAGCAGTCCGATACTCGAACCACCAGACCACAGACGTCGTCAAATCATCCACATACACATACAAACACATACATTACGTTTCTAAACAATAATATGATATAGAACTAAGTTTACGGGACTTGTCGCGCACAATTAAATCAAAATATAACAAACATTTTGACTAACCTCGACGTTTCGGTCAAGTTGCATTGGCTGTGGTCACGAGCAGACTGAAACTGACTGACTTAGTTCAATATGAGTGAAATTCGCGAATGTTTAAAAACTCCTAATAATATAATAAAAACAAACAAACATATTTTACTGGTGCATCTACTCTATTCTTTGTCTCTGCATTACCCTAAGGTTGTCTGGTAGAGAACGCCTATGGCGTTAAGACCGCCTTTATACCCTGTTGTGCATAAAGAATTAAATAAATAAATAATATGTCATGCAATAACACATGAAGAAAAAGAAGAATAACACATAATAGTATGTCATCCAATAAAAATATAATAATATGTCATACAATAATGGTCACCACATTAAATACATACATACATGTTATCACGCCTGTTTCCCATTGGGGTAGGCAGAGAGTATGGATTTCCACCTGCTACGATCCTGACCACCTCTTTCGCTTCATCTACGTCCATTAACCTCGTCATGCATGCTCGTCGGTTTAGAGAACTCTTAACCTGGCATTTTTTGAGAACGTCCGCGATTTAATGACGACGACGACGAGGTTAATGGACTTAGATGAAGCGAAAGAGGTGTGTCAGGATCTTAGCAGGTGGAAATCCATAGTCTCTGTGTACCCCAATGGGAAACAGGCGTGATAATATGTATGTATGTATGTATGTCCGCGATTTGATCATCATTCATTCATTCATAATGATCAAATCGCGGACGTTCGGTATAAAATATGATGAAGGCAATGTGTTGCAATCAATTTTGATAAACGGACAGTAGGTACTCCACAGATATTTACTTATTAAAATATTAAACAAATGCTTGCCTAGCAACAAAACAGTTTTACTCTTCTATTCCTGTAGATGTAAAGGTGCTAAAAAGTGATTGGCTATCTTTAACAGCGGTGCCAACAATTTTTTTCACAAAACCATAGAGTACAAGGGATTGATCAAAAATATGAAGTCAAATGGAGTATCCATAGCCTCTCACATTATTATTATTGTGTTGATTAAATTATTCAAAATAAAATAAATGTTTAGGTATTGTACAGTTCGCGTTCAATACCACGAATAGTAAGTAATGAAAAAATACGCATGTAACTATTGTATATACAACGTGTTGATCTGTATTCGTGCCATATTAAGAGGCTGACAACACCTAAAAAATCAGACCTCTGCGGTCACTGTCATTTCGTACAGAACTGAAATAGAGGCAACGAGCCGAAGGACGTCGGATACGCCGCTCAACTTGAATGAAAATTAACAATATATTTTCTTGATAAAAAACTAAAAGCTTATTTGAAAAACAGAAACAACAAATGTTTAGATTATTGTCTTTCTCAAATGTTTTCTTAATTTTATTTATAATATTTAGTAAATAATAGAGATTGTTTGCTTTAAAGCATGTTTAAAGAGGTTAGTTTATAATTCTTTTCCATCGAGAAAACTTCAAGAAAATGTGTTTTGGGCACAATACAGTTTCAGAAAATACGATCAAGATTAACATATATTTTTTTCACTGCCACGAACTGAATAGATACAGCTAAAAATGTTTTTAAAAGAAGCCTATTTGGGGTATTTGGCTGTTGTCAGCGTCTTAAAGAAGGTGACTGACTATACCACTGATACCGAACAAGAATCAATAAAAAAATCAATACAAAAAAACAATTTTTACCTATTTGTAAATAAACAAATTCCCTTCGTGTGTAGCGTGCGACACAAAAACGACGCGTGTGCAACCACTAAAAAGATTTGCAGGTATTTCCAACCTTCGACAATGCCGCCGAAGACATATTTTCAGAGTCGTTCGGGATTTATTCACAAACCCTCGCTATGTTTCTAAGTGAAAATTTGGGTATTAAATAATCGTAGAATTTTTCAAGTATTTTTAGATTACTTAGCACATTATTTATCATTCGCTCAAGAAATATGGCACGGTTACAGATCAACATCTTGTATTTTTTTTCTATGTAATGTAACAGTTTCAGGCTATTCCTAGCAATTTCCTCGAAGCGGAAGGAACTGTTTTACAACACTTTTTTTTCGAATTAAGGCTTACATGTTATACTCGTCCTATTTTTAGCATTTTAAATAATAATGCTAAAGCCTCACTAAAATCGTCAGTTTCCTAAAAATTTTCATAACACCCAACTTTTAGCTTCACATTTGGATTTTAGTGCCCTCTCACGAACGATCCACATTCCATGTTACACCGGTTGGATCATTTTTTTTAGAAAGCTTATTACGGAGTACCAGACCTGACGTTGGATATCCAACCTTATAGCTTATAAGATAGGGTTGTTATTTCCTTGGTTTTCAATTTAAAGGTCTGTAATTAAGGGCCATGTCGAGCAGTCAACATGATATTGTTTTTATGGTACGATGGTGGATCCCATAGATTAAAGTATTTGATGCGCTTCTACACAATGTTGGGGTTCGGATATTGAAAGATGAAGTGGAGATGGTTTTAAGTAGGTTTGTAAGTCAGTTTTTGATTTAGTTATATCATTATAAGGTCTTAGGTCCGTATTATAGGTATTATAGAACGTTCTTCAAGTACAGTTTAATCTTCAATCAACTGATCACTACCTAATATAATAATCGTTATTTGAGTATCGGTCTATTCCAATACGGTAATTATAAATTTCAATTCAACAACATAGCACACGAATTTAACCTGAAATTGGAAAGAAATTTCTAATCAAGCGTGGTGTCAACCACATTTGAGTGATTATACATCAAATCTCTGCTCAAATACCGAAACAGGTGACAGTATAAAATAAAGCTAAACTCAGCTGAACTATGATCAATGAATCTATGCTTGAGGAATGTTCTAAAAAAAAATCCCAACTCAAAACTAGTTTTAAACAGTGATCAACGCTTGAGGAACGTTCCGCAATACGGGCCTTACTTTTATAATGGCAAAATATTTAAAGTGGTCAATCTACTCATCATAACGAACAACAGTATTGCCCAGTAAGTGGGTTGCTGGTGTCTGATGGCATCTGGTTAGACTGGAAGCCGATCCCAAGATCGAAAAATTCTAGGAGGAAGAAGAAGAAACTATAAATCGCCATATTTGCTCATGAATGAAAATCATACAGAAGCCAAGATACAAAGAGAAGATTCGGCTCAGTCCAAAGAGAATATAACCACTACGTAAGGCACAGAGGAAGGGAACAGAGGATAAGCTTTTAAAGAGCGTGCAAAATTTATACCTATTTTGGTAACCCTACTACAATAAAATAACAATGTAATATATATACAATTAAATTAAGAAAACGTTTATCAGCTTTTATTATGTATGGTCACAATACTTTCCGGTGGTACATATTGTCGACAAAAAACCCCTTGAACGAATCCTGTTACATTACACGTACAGTCGCCTGCATGACAGTAGTAACACGTCAATTCGAAAACCGCCCTTACTGCTTACGAAATAAAGATGCTGCTAATGTCAAAGTGTTACCACCGACGTTCTGTCGACCGTACCTATGGCTGCCATCGAACATTGAGTGCAAGTGATTTTAGCCTTAGTGGTGGTTCACCCGAAAGTTTTCTGTACATGAATCCGTCGGTGAATACGCGTACACATCGCCGCGTATGTATGAGTGCACCACAGCGGCTGGCTTCGCTTCTGATGGATTTTTATTCATGTGATATTAGTTTGTAATGAAAGTAAGTCTGCCTGTCATCTAGCATAAATTCAACAACACTATATAGGTAATTGGGCTGCATGGCTCAACGAATTGACCTATAATTTATACAACTTTGACCTTTATTAGCATAAGCTTATGGGTTAGTTTCGAATAATTACAGCATTAATCGTAACTAATGCTGTTACAATAGCATTGATATTTATCGCTGGGAGTTAGCTTCATTAGAAAATGAAATATAATTTTTGATACTTAGTTTAAAACCTTTACCTGGGATACTTCATCATCATCATCAACTCAGCCTATCGCAGTCCACTGCTGGACATAGGCCTCTCCCAAAATGCGTCACAACACTCGGTCCTCTGCCTTCCCCATCCAGTCCCCCCCAGCTACTTTCATCAGGTCGTCGCCGCGTTGGTCCACCTGGCTGGGGGGTGCCCTACACTCCGTTTGCCGATTCGCGGTCTCCATTCAAGGACTCGTCAGCACCAGCGGCCATCGGTCTTTCTACAAACAGGATACTATTCGTTTATTAATTTTCTTAAGAACTTATCGCTACTATAAAATCTGTTTTCTACTTGCAATTTTAACAGATTTTCTTTACGACAATTTAGGTACGGTTGACTGCACGTCAGTGGTAACATTTTGACATTGACAGCACCTTTTTTCGTATTTCTTATTCAAGTGTTACCACTGTCATGCAGTCGACTGTACAATACAGCTTATTATTAATAGGGGGGGGGGGGGGGCATTTTAGGGTTCCATACCCAAAGGGTGCCAACGGGACCCTATTACTAAGCCTACGCCGTCTGTCCGTCCGTGCGTCTGTCGGTCACCAGGGCTGTATCTATTTCCCGAAAAACCAGTTTAAATTTGTTGTTACAGAATTATTTATAGCTTCTATCATAGGAACTACTAGAAATAATGGGAAATGGTATGAAACTCTTAGTGTGCGAGTCCAACTAGCACTGGCAGGTTCTTTTATATCACGACGCTGGTTTTTTTCGCTTAGAGAATCCAACTTTTTTTATAATTAGTCCAGCAGAATGAATCATCATCATCAAGTCAGCCTATTGCAGTCCACTGCTGGACATAGCCCTCTCCCAAGTTGGACCACAACACTCGGACTCGGTCCTCTGCCTTCCGCATCTTGTCCCCCCCACCCAATATAATGAATGCTAATTATTATTTATTCTTCTCCATGGCAAGAATTATACTAGAAATAAGTGAAGTACACCAGTAAAGCTATGAAACTGGACCAAGCCAACACTTTCGCATTTACTTTGCCACAATTCCCATACATGGCAACACTAGATATATTAATAACTTCTTAGGTTTTCGCGATCACTACACATTATAATAAAACAAAGTTTAACCGGATTAAATCGCGTATATTATTTAAATTGGTTTCCCTGACGTTTCGAAAGCTTTGCAGCATTTCGTGGTCGCAGGTAGACTAAGATGACAAGCGTCGTTACAAATATTTCTAAAAAAATATTTTAATCTACCGTACAATATTATTAATTAAAATCGTTTAGATATATTATTATCTGATACGCTGCAAATTTGAATAGCTGAGCTTCAAGTAGCGCTATCATGGCTGGAATTAATTATTACGATCGATGGAGCCTCTGTGGGTAGATCACTATCGATGTTGACCCCTGGGTCAATTATTGTGAATTGCTGGTTTGGCCTATGGATCTCAACATGATTGTGATTGTTATCATTTTAATTTATTAAGAAATGAAACTTTTTCGCGATTGAATGGTAAGTAATAAAGAGTGTGGACCATTGACACGCATGAAGAAGACTGTTCACATATAAACTTAAAATTTTATATTCAGAATTGGTATTTTCAAAGTTTTAAAATCTATTAAATAAAGATTTTGATAAATATGTTACTTTTTCAAAATACACCATTTTCTTGAAAAAATATATAGGTAACTTACATTACGGTACTTATATTTAGTTTTTGCACATAAATCTATTTTGTGAATTCAATTCCTTCAGAATTAGAAACTCCTCAATTCCTAGCCACTTCTTCAATTATTATCTATATTTATAAAAATGAATGTTTGTATCTATATCCTCTATGTGCCATTCATCTGGTTGCGATTAAACTTAGGTGTGTTGTTCTGCGTATGCCAAGGTTCCTGGCTCAAAAAAAAAAGAATGGCATTGCAACGCATGTCGGGCACAGCTAGTTTATATATAAAAATATTCTCATTATAAAAAACGATCACCCAGTAACACAAAAGTTTGGCATCCACTACCTTACAATATAGGCCATTGATAGTAAGATCAACTTGTTTGTTATCTCTAATCTCGATTATTCAGCCTTCAGCAAACACGACGCAGCCTCTTTCGAACGATATCGAGCCATCTTTCTGTTGAGTGAAAGTTTATTTTAACGTAATGACTTTATTAAGTTTTACTCTTCGAGAGTTTAACCAACTACTTAAAAGGTTTTGCTTCACTTGAAAACTGCAAGGTGGATGTTTTATGCGTAAATGTTGAAATTATTTCTAAAATGAAGTCTGGGCCAACAAAATATCTTTACTGTTTAGACGAATTAACCTCAATTTCAGCTTCTTATACCCATACCACGTCATAGCCATAGCTTAGTAAGCCTAAAAACGCCACTGAGCAATAACATAATATACTTATTATTTGCTTATGCATAAGCACTGCACAAACGCGGCGCCGCCAATCGGTACCTCACTCGGTCACCAATCATAAAAATCACCAAATTTTCGAGCTGACCAATCATAACATGCAATCCACCAACATCTTATAATTGTGTTCTCGCGCAAAACTTTTTTGTGGCGCCTTTAGGCTTACTGGATCTGCGATTTGAACGGTCGATGCTCTTTTCAAATTCCCGTGACACTAATTTTTACAATTATAATCTTTTAAAACAAATTTTGTCCGTGAATAGGTATCCGTTTCGTTACACATCGAAAGCCCTCCATACCTCGGAGAGCATGTTAAGCTATATGTCCCGGTTGGCATACGAATTGCTATTGCAGTCGTTACGGGTAGTCAAAAAAATAGTTATGGGGGTCTAATGGTAGTCATTCCATGTAATATACTGTAGTTGCATCTGGTTAGACTGGAAGGCGACCCCAACATAATTGGGAAGAGGATGAAGCGACCCCAATATAGTTGGGCAAAAGGCTAGGAGGAAGTAAGTCCTTTAAAGTAGACTCTTTTAATTCAACTTTTCAGTTCAATTCCTTTATAAGTCAAGCACGTTTTTTTAAAAGATAGATGTTCTGTTGACATAAGAAATCAATAGTTACATGCTGGGATTGGAACTGCTTTGGCTTCTGGGAAACCTGTACGGGCCAATATAAGGAATACAATATTCCTCAGTCTGATGCTTCTCAGTCTCAGTTTGGTGTACGCGATTTGCAGTTCCATTTAGACAAGAATTTAAGTGGTATTGATTAGTGGCAGTTGTTATGAACAAAGGCATCAGTTGGGCTTTTAGGCTTTAGCTCGTTTCGCCATGCTATGCTATAAAAAAATCTATAAGGCTTCACAAACGTGATAATTAAGTTATATTATTTAATGACAGATCGTTAACCTATCGCCTAGTAACAATGCCACAAAACGAGAATCTTAATAAAAGTTCAAGTTAGTACTACAAAGTTAAATTCTTGACATTTCCCACGCGTACCATAAAAGGCATTTATAACTTAACTGTTCACTTAACTACCACTGATAACAATGCGGTAACTGTATTTGAATTTATGATAACTTTATCTAAACTATGTAGAATTAGTAGAATTTAGTCAATTACCCTTTAACTGTGGTTCAACAGACTACTAATTACTAACACAACGGCTTAGAAACAATTAGTTACACTAGTAGCAGAACTCTGTGGCTTGTTCCCGTGGAATGTCAATAATAAGTAATCTAGGGCATGGTCTATGTGTGCCCATCCAAAATAGATCAGCCGCTTCAGCGCGATTGAAGGTCAAAAAACACCCATACTTCCGCATTTATAATATAGTTATAAACCTCAGGCTAAAATAATAAGATAGACGGAGCGCGTAAAACTAGTAACTAAAGCCAGAACAAGGAATCTAAACAGCAAAGGAATAACTACTAAAACAAGTTTAACCGGATTACATCGCGTATATTATTTAAATTGGTTTTCCTGACGTTTCGAAAGCTTTGCAGCGTTCGTGGTCGCAGGTAGACTAAGATGAAAACGTCTTTACAAAAAATTAAAAAAAAAAAAAAACTACCGTACATCATCATCATCATTTCAGCCGAAAGACGTCCACTGCTGGACATAGGCCTCCTCCAACTATCGCCACAATCTACCGTACAATTTTTATTAATTAAAATCGTTTCGATGCACGCAGTAATCACTCACAATATTATTATCTTTTACAGTGTTGCGTGCTGTTTGGGACTTGATTATTTTTAGAACTGGGTTCCAAACAGGTGGTAGCTGCCAGCCATCTTCTCCATTAAAATTATTTCACATTAAGCGTCAGATAAAAAAAAATGGCGAAAGCGTCCTTGAACTTGACTTGGCCCCTCCCATTTTGTACCTTCTTGCATTTCTTATAAGATTTTTCAATATTCTAATAAGAACCCCATACAAAAATGTTATTATTTCGTAATCTGGATATAATTTCCTATCTATTTTTATAACTTATAAAAATTTTGCAAACAGGGTAATTATTTTTATGTAAATGGCGGCAATTTTGAATTTCGTCAACTTTAAACCCTAATTCAGACGTGAAAATGGTATAAAGATTTCATAATAGCCTAGTTGCACGATTGCCTTCCATGCAGGTGGGTCTGAGTTTGAACCGGACCTCTGAGTTTTCTAATTCATGTGTGCATTAGAATTTAATTATCATTTTGACGTCTGTGATCTAGTGGTTCGAGTGTCGGACTGCTGATCACGAGGTCGTGGGTTCGATTCCCACAGAACACAAAATTTGTGTGATGAACATAAGTGTTTGTGTTAGTCTGGGTGTTTCTTGTGTATTATAAGTATCATCATCATCATTTCAGCCGAAAGACGTCCACTACTGAACACATGCCTCCCCCAATTAAGGGGGGGATATGCCATAATCGCCACGCTTGGCAGGCGGGTTGACGATCGCAGTTGATTGGTTAAATACTCAGAGAACGCTGCTGCCCATCCTCTGGTGAATCCCATTATTATAAGTATGTATTTATAAAAAAAAAGTATATCAGTATTATATCCATTGTCTAGTACCCATAGTACAAGCTCTGCTTAGTTTGGGACTAGATGGTGTTGTGTAAAAAAAGTCTCGAAAGTTTTTTTTATTTATCATTTGCTTTAACGGTGAAGGGAAACATCGTGAGGAAATCTGCACACCTGAGGGTGCACTATTTCTCGATGATGTGTGTAGTCTACTACTAGGCTAGCGTGGTGGACTAAGAACTCAATTTTCTCATTTTGAGTGTGATTTTTTTTTGCTGTGTGGAGCTTATGCCAAATTTTTGGCTCTAGTAGGACAAATCTTGGATAGATAGGATATTAATTTTGGCCGTAAGAAATGCAACATATAGGAGCAATCCTTAACTTTTTGTTAAACATTTTAATTTCAACGTATTATTAATTTGATTGTAGTATTGATTTCCCACCAAAAGAATAAGCTTAAAGATACCATTGAACAATCGTCATTTTTTACCACCGATTCACTATCAATGGATTTTCAACTATAACACATACATTTTAAAGTTCAGAGTTGACTGCACCTAATCAAATGCATGGTTTCTGGTTCACAAGGACAACCAAAGTAATAAATTCCACTGTAAGCAGTACAAATTCAACAATTGTTCGCAAACATACCGATAATACGATTGTAATATTCGATTAATTCTATAGAATTATTGGATTGGCAAATTTCGCATAACTTTATACGAGTATTATGCGAAGGTTATGTTGGTTTGGTAGTATTTTGTATTAGCTATTAAGTATTTGTAATGATATTAAAAGCGTAAGTATGTACTTATTATTTTATAACTTCGTGGGATTCTTTGCGAAGACTGCAACAGCCAGATTTTTAACGAATGTCCTTAACAGACGACAAAAAAACATTCTACGAAATATTGTCAATGGTAAACCATTATAATCGGAACTGGCTTAGTACGTACGTTTCATATTAGACGAACTCAGCTTATACTGACATTGTCACCATCGACAAGCACTTCACTGTACTTGATTCAAAGCTTCTTAATTTTTCAGCTATAACGATACACTCCTTGACTGATTCTTCTTCATGTTTCTTATGAAATCAATCTTTAATCATCTACATTGTTGCCAAAATGGTACCGTAAGTCGGTTCGCTAAACTAAGACATGAAGTTGGAAAGTCTCATGTGATTGTAATTTCAACGGCACCCGTACCCTTCAGATCGAAACGCAGCAATGCAGGCATCACCATTGGGTGGAGAAGTAGGTACGGTGGTAGTACTTCCCGGGAAGAGTTTTTTCACAAAGAAACTCTACTGCTACTAAATGCGTATAGCAGTCCACTTCTGGACATAAGCCTCTCCCAAGTTACACCACAACACTTGGTCCGCCGCCTTCCGCATCCAGTCCCCCAAGCTACTTTCTTCAGGTCGTTGGCCCACCTGGCTGGAGCGCCTTACACTGCATTTGCCAAGTCGCGGTCTCTACTCGAAGAGTCGTCTGCTTCAACAGCCATCTGTCCTTCGACAGACACGTCCAGTTCACTGCTACTTCAACTTACTGATCCTATAAGCTATGTCGGTCACTCCGGTTGTTTTCAGGATAATCTCAAAACGGATTTCATTCTTCAAAGAACCTCCAAGCTCGCTGAACGACCTTGAATTAGCTAAACCATCTCAAAATTAAAATCCATCTTTTTCATTTAATCCTACAATTAAGTTGATAAACTCTAGATAACTTTAACTGCTAGATTGATGCAAATATTCAATTACTAAAACTGACGTCCTGTCAATTACTTATCCAGCTATCTGACAGATAACAAATAGGGTACAAGCGCTTATGTAGCGATACAAATAGTGTCCAACTCCATAGTTACAACAATTACTTGCGCTTGCGCAAGAGTTAACTATAAATTTAATTTGTCAATAACGTAAGTGGGCTGTGCTTATAATTTGACGGGCGAAGGTCGATCGACTGTCTTGTGCCCTTAATGCGACTGTGAAGCTGTCTGTCCGTGTGTCCTATTAATTTTAATCACATTATAATTGGTTGGCGTGACACTGTCTGTTCTTGCTACTGGAGTATTTGCAAGGTCAATTTTTTATTATAAATGTTACTGGTATTATCCTCAGACTAAATCTTATTCTTTTGGTCTTAGGTATTATGATCATTATCTTATCAGATGCTCAAATTGTGATGAATGTTAGACGTAGGACTTTTCTGGGGATTCATTTACATGCTTGAGTTATCTTTAATAATGTTGATAATTTCACCTTTACTATAGGTAATGGAAGTTTTTAAACAAGTAAACCCCTTTTATTTTCTGGTGTTGTAAGTAATTTGTTATTTAGGCTTCCTATCTAATCTCACCGCCTATTTTCCGTTTCATAAAAACGGTTTGTTTGGGCGTTTTTGCAAACGAAACATATTATTTGTGTTATGAATGAGTTATTGTACCGTTTTTAGGATTTCCTTTTCTATATCTATCATATTATGGTTCATTTCGATATTCAATACAACTGTCTTATCACTTAAATAAATAGACGAAACCACAATCTCAATAGTGCTAATATTATGATTAATGTAGCACTTCTCAAAACTGCCAGCTGAGTGTTGTACCAAGTCGTTACATGTTTAAATATTAATTGTTTAAGCGCTAAGTTTGTTGTAGCTGTTAGCGTTCGTTTCAGATCTGTTAGTATTTAGTTAAATAATATTAGTTTTATTTATTCAAATTAAATAAAACCTGTAGAGACTAATATTCCAACTCCAAACAGGAGAAACCTTTTAGATCTTTTAACTTGCAGTTATTTTATGCTTTGGCTTATTGATTATTATTGGAAGGGAAAGCATTAATTAAACTTTTATACCACTTACACTCGGCAGTGTTTTGGAACTTAAATCTGACTTTTTCTTTAGCGTCAATTCAAGTAATCTAACTGGCTAATCTTTTCCCCACGGCATGAGCTTCTATGATTATGTAACTCATGTCGACACGATAGAAGAAGAAGAATTCAAGTAATTTTGATGTTTTAGCCCATGGTAGAATTTTATTACACATAGTAGAAAACAAGCGAGTATAGTAACTCGTCTAGAAATCCTACTTTCAATTACCTACCCAATCAATTATCGAGAAAAAGAGATCTAATTAAAAATATTTAGAATTGCATTTAAACCTTCTTGAGAACTACGTGGTCAATTAAAATGGACTTAAGAGGGAATAATTGTAAAAGTCTTGAGAACCCGTTGGTCTATAAATATGTTCATATTTGGTGTTAATGTTAAAGTTTCAATGATTGGAAGAATAAATTTGTAAGGGCTGTTTCGTCAGTGACATTTTCCCACTTCTAGTTATAGCAAATTGACCCCAAGATAATTGGGATAAGTCTTAGTTTATAGTGACGTTAGGTCCGTCCTGCAAGTCTGCAGGTGTTAAATTTAAGCTCTCTTACGCCATTAGTTTGCCAATCCGGTGAATGCAGTTGTTTATCTAAGCTGGTAAATCTGCCCACAGATTTTATCGGTTTGTTAGACTTTGTGAATCGATAAGCTATCTGTCAAAATCAATGAAAACATAGTTTTTATAGATAAAATTTAAGAGAAAAGTAGATGTGTATGAGATGTAAATAAATACATATTATATTTCAGTACCTCGGTGATTATAGTAATAACAAAGATTCTTAACATTCTTTTTCAAGTATTTTACTTCATATTTGCCAATGTAGTTAATGGATGTGTATAGAAATGTATACACGTTCGTATTTGTCGCAGATGAAATAGATATTTAGGTACATGTTTATTTATAAAAAAATAACCGTCAATTATTTTTATATAACTTGTACCAATTAATACGCCAATTTTTTGTTGTAAACCAGTGGACATACAACGTGTTATTGAAATAACTGAAAACCTAAGGGGTCATTGTACTCATTAGTGTGAACAACTTTGATTACGAGACAAACCCTGAAATTTAGAAAAAAACAGCTGTTCCCTACATTTTGTTTTTTTTGTATGGTCCATAGTAAAAGTGGTTCATACCAATGAGTACAATGACCCTTTAAGAGGTTTTCAGTTATTTTAATAACACATTGTATATGAGTTGTTGGGTGAATATATCGATTAAAACATAACATAACCAGCTCATTATTGTCCCACTGCTGGGCACGGGCCTCTTCTCAGTACGAGAAGGCTAAGGCCTTAGTCCACCACGCTGGCCTAGCGCTGGTTGGCGGACTACATACACCATCGAGAACTGTATGGAGCACTCTCAGGCGTGCAGGTTTCCTCACGATGTTTTCCTTCACCGTTAAAGCAAGTGATAATCGAATATAATATATCGATTGTGTTTAACAATCTAAAGTTTAGTTAAAACTGCAATATCGTGTGAAGCGTTTTCGATTCTTGCAAAAGTTCTTATCGATAATGGGATCGGTTAGAAGTTGCGTCGACGCCTTGTTTGGGTTAGGCTCGGTTATGTAAACGGCAAGCCTGTGCGAACATCGGTTACATCTTATTTCCTTTATAAAATACATCTTCTACTTAATAAAGTTTTAAAACGGACTGACAGACAACCACAACCATAGTAACACAGTCATAGTAAAACATATAGAAAAAAAACTATGCCCCTTCGTGTACAACCAGCGCTCACGCACACACATGCACATCAAACCGTGCTCACCCCTCTCAGTACACATGTCGGGGTATCTTCGAGTAAGCATCGCGAAAGCAAACATCCTTCAAGTGCATGGTGTGTGCGTGAGCGCTGGTTGTACACGAATAAGCATAGTTTTTTTTGGCTTCACTATGATTGTTTGTAGCACTTCGTCTATATTTTTAACTACGTCTGTGCAGACAATGCGCAGGCCTAGCCGGTGGGTCTAGGAGGATGACATTTTGCCTAGGAGTTCTCTGGATAACGTAGGTGATCACTAAGAAAGGAATCCCTGAAATTCTTGCAGAAAAGGGAAAAACGAGAATTCACGCGAACGAAGTCGCGGGCGGAAAGCTCGCGTGTATAATGTTTTTGTAATCGGATAATGGTAATATGTTTTAATGATTTAAGAATTTACCGTCTTGTCATTTTCCTGTTTATGGTCAGCATAAGACTGTCCTACTGCCAAGCTTAGGCCTATTCTCAGAATGAGAAGGATTTCAGGCCTTGGCCAACTACGGCCTTTTTCTATTGCGGATTGGTGGACCACACAAACAAAAAACACAAACTATCGGCTAAAATAGAATAGTATATGGTTTATTGTACACCATACTAGTATAGTAGTTGTACCCTGTCTCTTCTCATGGGTGTCGTAAAAGGCGACTAAGGGATTCACCAGAGGATGGACAGCAGTTCAGTTCTCTGAGTATTTAAACAACCAACTGCGATCGCTAACCCGCTTGCCAAGCGTGGCGATTATGTCATATCCCCCCCCTTTGGGGGAGGCCTTTGTCCAGCAGTGGACGTTTTTCGGCTGAAATGATTATGATGATGATGATAGTAGTATAGAGATATATAAGGAACACTCTGTATATTAAGGATACATTAGCAATAACTTTTCTCGAACAAATACGACATGGGAGCTTTCAAGAAGAGCATTGTCTTTTTAAAAGGTCGGCAACGCATCGGCGACTCCCTTGGTGTTGCAGATGTCCATGGATTGCACAGGTGACCCGCTACCGCTTGCTCGTTTGCCCATGGCTTGCCCCTTTCTTTTATATTTTTTTTTCTGCTAAATTAATATCAGGCTATTAACAGAATTACCATTTTTTATAACACAATTGAATTGTAGGTACTTGCAATTTTATCAACCACTAAAACCTCTTAAAAACATTATTTCAAAACAAAGCTACGATTCGAACCATGCTAGCTACACGACCAATCTGACAATCTAGGAATATCACCAAATTCCTCATAACGCATTATAACCACAACATAAACATCTACTTACCTACACTAGGTGTTCCGCCCGGCTTCGCTCGTGCCTACGCTCACTATGCTAATACAAAACACGAATGAAAATAAAATGGACGCGGCATTGTTTTTCGAAATGGAAAGTTATGTTAATTTCACTCATCTTCGTGTGTGAAGATTTGAATAATTTCTTGCTTGTATTGAATTACTTTATGTAATAGGGTAATCGATTATTGGTAATTATTATTTTTAGGTACTTTAATGTATTTTTTATAAGTCATGAAATATTATTTTTGTTTGTTTTATTTCGATGTGCTTTTCCTTGACGTAGAAAACTTCCTGCGATTGCAAGTAGAAGAAAAAGTTGTGAATTGAAATATGTAGTATAGTGTTTTTTTGGCGGCTGGAAGCAACTGGCTGTAAGTGGCTGAGGATCGATGTCAGTGGCGTGCCATTGGAGAGGCCATGTCCAGCAGTTGACTTATAGGCTGATGATGATGATGATGATGATGAATAAGTAAGTTGTTGTAAATAGTAAATATGATAAAAAATGCTAAAACAGCTATCCAAGAAAATAGGAAAATAAAAAGTCCCATAGATTCAAACAGACTCATTATCATCGTCATCATTTCAGCCGAAAGACGTCCACAGATGTACATAAGTCTCCCCCAAGCATCGTCACAACGACCGCTCCTACGGATTCCCGCGACCGACTGCCTTATTGTAATAATAATTTTGTCACAAAATTTTAACAGCTTTAAAATCCTACTACCATTATTTAATGATCGAAAAAGTCTACACTTCCCAAGAACATTTTTCAAACTAGAAATTTCTGATTTTTTCACTACAAAGTCGGAAATTTTGAAAGTCGCAAAATTTTAAAGTCGCATCCAGACTTATCCACATCCCTTCGTACAAATCCTCGCAACAAGCGATGACGGGCCGAGATACTGTGAAATCATAAATATAGCTTTAGCAGTCCACCGCTTTGTCTCTTCGGTCTTTTTGCTGTTTGTTAAGCGTATATTCCAGCGGAATGGTAACATTTAGTTAAATCTGCCGTATTAAATTTGGACACGTATTATTTTGAAACGGCTTTTAAAGTCGTTTTTGTTTTTTGGACAGTAATCCGGATTGTTGTGGTTTGTTTTATAACAATTATTAAAAAAACCACATTAAGCTTTCGGTCCCGGTTGTCATACAAATAGCTGTAGCAGTCGTTAAGGGTTGTCAGAAACCTAAAAGTCTGACAACTGGTCTAACTTCCTTATGTCAGTCATCATAATCATCATTTCAGGCGAAAGACGTCCACTGCTGGACATGGGCCTCCACCAAGCATCGCCACAACGACCGGTACTGCGCTTGTAATATCCAACGGATTCTTGCGACCTTCACCAGGTCGTCGGTCTACCTTGTGGGGGGCCTACCCACGCTGCGCCTTTCAGTACGTGGTCGCTCCACTCCAGAACTTTACGGCCCCATCAGCTTTCGCTTGAAATGATGATGATAATGTTTGAATAGGCACAAGAAGAAATTAATATATAACCAGCTCATTGCCCTTCTGGTGGGCCCGGGCCTCTTCTTAGAATGAGAAAGTTAAGGCCTTAGTCCACCTTCTGCGGGTAGGCGGACTACACTACACACACCATCGAGAACTGTATGGAGCACTCTCAGGTGTGCAGGTTTCCTCACGATTTTTTCCTTCAATTTTTTCGAGTTTATATGAACCTGAAAAGTTAGAGGTGCGGGCGGGGTTCGAACTCAGACCCTCCTGCATGGAAGGCGTGCGTTCAACCGCTAGGCTATCATTGCTTATTAAAGAAACAATCAGGCACTCAATATCATTGTGTACTGCCACTGGCTTCTTCCTGAACTCATACAATGAGACATAAAACGTGAAACGAGTCATAGATGGCACCACTACTAAACTCTGTAAACTGAAAAGCAAAACAAAACACCATAAAGAGTTATTTTATGTATTTTCATTAGTCGGTTACCTACTCAATACTCAACATGCTAGTGGCGCCTCTAGTGGAAATAAATTGCACAAATAGACTTTAGAATCTCGCGAATTAGTTTGATTTTTCAAAAAGTCAAGTCAATCCGAGTTTGTTAACATACATCTTGATATATTTCTGTGATATAAATCGTAATTGCATGAAATCACATAATTACATACTTACTTTACTTAGCCTTCTCGTACTGAGAAGAGGCCCGTGCCCAGCAGTGGGACAGTAATGGGCTGGTTATGTTATGTTACATAATTACATAATAATAAGAATAATAATATCGGGAACTCAAAGAAAATTATTTATATATATCCCGTAATATCTGTTAATTATTTTATATTAAACATAGACATATGTGGTGTGGTGGTACCTGCGTAAGAAATAGATACAAAAATTCACATTTCGCACACGGTGCGTTGATGTCTTTTGATGAACTCTTGTAAATCAAATCAATTTCTATAGAGTATCAGGTCGAGGGGTGGTACGGAACCCATACTGCGTGAGGACAACTCGCATTTGGCCGGTTTTTTTTGTACAATTCAAAGTATGGATCTCGCCATGATTCTTTAACTTCAAAAGAAAAACATTTTTACCATTTCATTCGCATAAAGTTCTCACAAAGGTCATTGTTATACGTTACTTCACATTAGGTTGCCCTGCGCGTGCGCAAGCTTGCCCTGCGTCATTGATCAGCTGAGTTGTACCCACACCACGTTTGTCAGGTAGAAACGCTACTGTTTAAATGGCGCCAATTAAAGTTTTAAATTGTTTAATTAGTTTGACAGCAGTTAAAGACGAATAACCTGGTACCTATTTGACTACTTCCCACTATTTCTTAGCAGCGATATCTTAGCGGTCGAATGCTTGCCATACATGCAGGAGGAGTTCGAACCAAGCCCGCATCCCTGACTTTTCGGTGAATAAGTTTTCAAGAAAGATTTACTTTTGCAAACATGTACGTAAAACAATCACGGACTAAAAGAATTACAAATACATTTGAAATTAGAACTGTCTCGTTAAGGCTTGGTCTCGCTGCGTCTTTTTTGTCGCGTTGACGGCCCTCAATCACTCGCGCCCACGATCCGACGTTGTTAATTAAAATATATTACTGCGCTGCACTCGCGATCGATGACGTTGAGAAGATGCCGTGATTAGAACCCGCCTTAAGTTAGTGATGTGCTTCGTATATAGAGCAGAATAGAATCGGTTGCAGTAATGTATGTTCGAGAGAAAATATTGATGGGAAGATTCGAGAATTATTCGAAAATCGTGCGTCGGTTTTTAATTGACTACTATAAAGTATGTGCTTAATTTGTTGCTTATCGTCGGATGCTTATGGAAGCTTTTTAATATCTTATTTATAGATCAATGACCATTTTAATAAATCGAATTCTACTTGAATCCAGGTTTAGTATGTAAAATTACGGTACCTTGCGATGCTGACATGATTGATTGACGATGACGGTACTTTGTGATAGTTAGCAAAAATTAGAATAATTCGACGTAATCAGTATGAGTGCGATTAATACATATGTGTTAAATTCACAACAAGTAATTTTCTCGTAACATCTACTTATATAGTTAATAACTAGCTGACTCCCGGCTGCTTCCCTCCTTGCGCATCAAAATAACAGCCTATATCCATGGACGAATAAAAAAAGGTGGACAGAATCTTGCTAAGTAATGAGTGAAGCACCCAGCTCGCTTGAAAGTTCGGGCTGGCACGCACACATTCACACCCATAGTAAGTCTAACACCCACAATTAGGCAACACATCTCGTGTGACGGAAGTCGTTGTCATAGTGTCACAAATAAAATGTCAATATGCCGTCTGGTGTGTTAAAATACTGTCTAAATTGTGTATAAGAAAAAAAATAAGTGCTTCAATCTTTTCTGAGCCAGATTCCGTGTGACTTTTTTATTCGTCCGTGCCTATATTTTTCTCCGAGTTTCAGGCAATCCCTGTCACTAATTTCATCCAAATTGGTTTCGTAGTTCAGTCGTAAAGTAATAACAAACAGACGTTCAGATACACAAACTCACTTTTGCATTAATAATACTATGAGCGTGTGTACTCAAAAGTATTGTCGTGCTTAACAAACTTATCCTAAGACTATTAATAGATAAAGTTATCTACAAACTAAGCTCCGTTTGGCAACTCCAAATATCTTTGTACAATACCATTGACATCATAATTTAGATTATCATAGAAATAATTGAATGAAGTCGGATATTGAACTTTATATTAAACAATGAGCGTACATTTTTGAATGGAGATCTAATGAAATTGGCGGATCTTAAGTATTGGTGCAAGTGTTTTGTCTTTTAGGGTGACCATCTGTTTTTGTTTGATTAAAATCAATTAAGTATGTTATTGAAGATGTTGATTTCATATTCTAATTTAAATTATTAGGGTTCCGTACCCAAAGGAATATATAGAGTATATCATTATGTAACCTTTGTGAAATTGCTATCACGACTCAAAGTTTAAGGTGATTGCAACGCAGTAGCCAGAAAAAAAAAATCTTACGTTTTCACAATTTCGATCGGCATATGTTTTGCGACAATAATCATAACATATCTCCTGAATAATACTCATAACAAATTAACTTAGCTCTATAAGTTATATTTGCTCGATATTATTAATTCCCAATCAAATTATCGATCACCGTAACATAAACCCTTCTGACTCCATTAAAGACTCAAAGAAAGACAAGAAAATCTTACTAATTGCCGCCCCTACTCCAGTTCTTATTTCAACCAAGACACTGTTTCTTTGTGCACCGGAAGTAGCAACTTAACACTTTAAATATTGACATCCGGTCTCATATTAACATTAAAACTTTGTGAGTGACTATGCAGTGATGTGAAAATAAGATAACTTGATTGTCACTTGATTATTTTTAAGTTAATTTTAAGATTGTTTTAGGTGCAAGGTTAAAATTGGATGTACGTAGTTAGATATTACTTATTTATATTGATACATTTAGTATTATCAATTGCTCTCAAACTCTATACTGCGTTCCAAAACACAAATTGTTGATGTAGGCCAAACAACTGCCAAGCTTAAGTGGAACTGGGCTGGTCACATCTTCCACATGCCGGAGGAGCTATGGGCATAAACAACCACACAGTGGGTTCCAGACAGCAGCAAACGACAACGCTGCAGGCCCAGAAGGAGATGGTGGGACGAACTTGACTCCTATCTGGATTGGCCCCAGAAGGCAAAAAAAAAGGGACAAGTGGAAAAAGGGAAGGGAGGCCTTTGCCCTGCTTTGGGACACTACAGGCTGATTATGATAATAATAGCTATGCCTGGGTTCAAGTTTTCAAGTTAATTAATAATGTTTTTCGTATTAAGGTGGGCACTGACGATGTATCCATTAGGACGTCGTTTTAATGACTACTTCCAAAAAAGTTCGACTTGTTCTAAAAATAACATGCGTTTTCAACATTCACAGACAGATTTTGGAATACGGCCACGCCATTCGTACGGTTGGAAGCATCGTCAGTGGCCACCTTTAGACATACGAAAAACGTGCAATAGCCAACTTATTTCAGCGAATCCTTAGTTATCAGATTTTTGTTGGTATCTTTTCTATGGCTGGATCCTTCCGCATCCTGAACCTACCGGATCGTGGGTGCTAAGAGAAGGGTGACTAGAGGCGTACATTAAGCGACCTTGGGGAGAACAGAAGCTCGTTGTGGTTGCTTGCTGCTGTAGGCGAAACAATGTTGTTTTCCCGGGACGTGCCAAAGGCGTAGCACTAGGGGGCACCGGCACGGTCCATTGGAGTTCCTAGATCTCCCCTGATTCGTGTGTTTTTAGTCGGTAGGAGTCCGACATATCCCTCCGCCTTCCCCAGATGGAGGATATCCATGACATGCACCCGAAAAAAAAGTACCTTTTCAAGACAATTATTTATTTTGTTATTTTATTTTTGTAATTGCATATTAAGTCTCAATGTTTTTGTTGCATGCAGTTATCCTGTGACCATAAATCATTTTTACTTTCATATCTGTAACATTATATACAGCCATACATAATATCTTATGTCATGGTGACCCTACATTGCCGGTAGCGGTGGGCGTTTAGCTAAGAGCAAGCGGATTTAGATAAGCCGAGTAAACAACGAGACTTAGATTCGGAGACTGTTTCACGCCAATTACAGCGGTGCTTTTAACCTGATTTACATCGTACACAGTATATGTCTGGGTAGACTGGACCCTAACCGTACCATATTTGGGGAAAATATAGAAAGCGTCTATGGTCTTTTAATGGCAAAAAATGGTTCTGAAATTTAAAAAACCAAAAACGAAATAAAAACAGATTAAATGTTTTGTGTTTGTTATTGAAATAACAATTTGATAACAGCACTAAAATACCAAATGATACATAAACTCACTATTTAAACGTTAAAGTTAAAGTAGTCACAGGAGTAAAATGATTTTCCAGTAGGATATCTAATTTTAACCCAGTCTATATAAGTTCCTACATTATTAATCCGAAATATTTGAAGTGGTGAATCTACTCAACATAACAAACAATACTTACTATGGGTCCAAACCTGAAATTTGATTCGGAAGCGTTTCCCTGACACCCTGTATATAAGTTCCTACATTATTAATCAGAAATATTTGAAATGGTAAATCTACTCATCATAACAAACAACTTTAACTATGGGACCAACCCTGAAATCGTGAAAAAAAAATCAGGAAGTCCCTACATTTTATCGATTTAAGTGAACACAAATGTAGGGACCACCTGATATTTTTTTCACGATTTCAGGGTTGGTCCCATAGTTAATAAAACTTTTTAACAAAAAATTGAACCGACGAAAGCAGAAACTGAAAAGCGAAAAATAACTAATTATGAGTCGGCGCCAAACAACCAATCAACGAAGATCATTAAATTACTTTAAATAAATAATAAAAACAACGTCACATCAAATACAACGTGAAATTTTCAACGATAAACAATAACTTTCCAAAAATGCGTTCTCCGCTCGGCCACTTGCAACTTACACGCACTTTGCTTGTTAAAAGTTCGTTTGGCGCCGACTCATAATTAGTTATTTTTCGCTTTTCAGTTTCTGCTTTCGTCGGTTCAATTTTTTGTTAAAAAGTTTTATTTTTCATTTTTTTGTGGTTAAAATCTAACTCCAGGTCTCCATTATGTCGTAGTGTCTAGAACTATATTTATGTGTGTCAAGTTTCAACAGAATCGGTTAACAGGTAAGAATTCAGTGGGTGAACAAAAACTCATCCCCTGTTTTACTACCCTTAGGGGTGGATTTTGATTTTGAAATTTAAATGGGACCAACTTCGAGATATACCCTATCTATTAAAAAAAGAATCATCAAAATCGGACCACTCTGTAAAAAGTTATGCGTGGTCATACATAAAAAAAAAAAAAAAAAATATATACGCGTCGAATTGAGAACCTCCTCCTTTTTTTCGTCGGTTAAAAAGTTGTTTGTTATGATGAGTAGATTTACTATTTCAAATATTTCTGATTAATAATGTAGGAACTTATATACAGGGTGTCAGGGAAACGCTTCCGAAAACGAAGATAGGTGATAGTGCTGGTGATTACTGATACGAAACAACAACGAAAAAAAAAACGCGATTCTTTTTTTCTTTTTTTGCATTTTTCATTATTTATGAGTTTTATTTAACTGCCCAAAGCTGGTTATGTATGAAAAATGCAAAAAAATATATATGAAAAATCTAAAAAAAGAATCGCATTTTTTTTCGTGGTTTCGTATTAGTAATCACCAGCATCTATCTTCGTTTTCGGAAGCGTTCCACTTACACCCAGTATACCACAGCTGAACAGAAGTAATGAACATACCCCTCATATGGGCAATCATCATCATCATCATTTCAGCCGAAAAACGTCCACTACTGGACACAGGCCTCCCCCATAGGATATGCCATAAACGCCACGCTTGGCAGGCGGGTTGGCGATCACAGTTGGTTGGTTAAATACTCAGAGAACGCTGCTGCCCATCCTCTGGTGAATCCCTTATGCCCGATTTCACCAACATCCCTTAAAGTGCCACCTAACTATGTGATCCTTAGCTTAAAAGCTCCTCTAAACTAGCCCCTAAATTAAATTTCGTTTCACCATCATTTTGTCACCTTACTAAGGGGACACTTAGCTATGTGACGATTTTTTTTGGATAATAGTGACTGATTCGTCTTTGAACTTATCGATACTTTTAAATATGATTGTTTTTCATCAAATTCTCTGAAGTATACACTTATATGGATATAATTATTTTAAAAATAGTGTTTTGATAGCATTAAAGTACAGTATTTCATTAATATTTTTATTATTTTTCATATTTCTTTCATATTTACTCTATATTATTATTAACTCTATTTATTCAATTTATTTTTTTATGTTAACTCTGTGTATACATTACGAAACCTCGCGTATCTTCTGTGGTCATATTCTTATTTTTGAAACTTCCTTCGTGCGTGCGTGAGATAAAGTGAGATTTTCTGTGTTGCTATTTTAACAAAGTAATGTATAAAATCAAGTCAAATCAAAATGTTTATTTGTGTACACAGCTATTTTGGTATTATATTACAGGTATAGTGTGCTGCCACAGGTGCAATATAAATATTAGTTATGAATTATACATATTTTTACATTATTATTAGAATTATAATTGATGACTTTTTATGCCTTTTATTGTGTAGTCAACACATGATATTATTAATTATATTTTAAATTTAATTAAATTAATTAAATTTATTAATGGAATTAAGCAAATTAATTAATAAATTTAACGAAATTAATCAAATTAATTAATTGTTTTTTTTTTTTTCTTGTATAATATATCTAGATACATACATTTTTAAGAAGTCCATTATGTATAAAAATGCCTTGACTACACATGATTCAATTTATTATATTTTAAATTAAATTAAATTAATCAAATTAATTAATGAAATTAAGCAAATTAATTAATGACTTTAACTAAATTAATCAATTGAAATAAATAGATGAAAAAATTCCAAGGTGTGCTCAATTTTTTCCAATAAATACTACACTGAAGATTTACGTAACCTATATCTTCGAAAAAAGTCCGTTTCATCAAAACTTTCAATGTAATTTGGTTGTTTCCGATATATTTTTGGTCAACAGATGTTAATTACTGTGAATATACTAGAAATAGTTTCTAAATTTTCAAAAAGTTCATCTAAATCACAATACATCTTCGTTGCTTGAGAGATCACTTACGTATGTGCCGGTTTAAGGGCCCGAATTTCGACTACCTAAATTTAGGGGAGCTTTTAACGTTTATGTGACCCCTAACTGTTGGTGAAACGGAAACCATCTCCTAACCGCCCTCTAACCATGCTTAAAGGATCCTTTAAAGTTAGGAGATGTCGGTGAAATCGGGCATTAGTCGCCTAATAAGGGCAATATTATTTTATAGCTATGTAACTTTTGGTAAACAGGCAGGGTCGCAGGTACGACTAGTAATTATCTACTAATTCCTAATGAGAATCAGTGTGAACCATACATCAAATAGGTGCATAAACAATACACACCCACACTTTTACATTAGCATAGTAATACATTAATAATTACACACATTCACAGCTACCTCACACATGTTTGACTACTTCACATAGAACCCCGAGGCAGTAGATTGCGCAAATAATAATAGACCACGTAACACTGGCTATATACTGATAAAGACGTACTGCTAGTCAGCAGACTTATAGACAATCGAGGTCGATTTATTGGAAGGGTATCCTTAGAATACATTAATAGCATCTACCTCAGAAATAGATAGATAGAATGGAAAAGTGGGCAGGGCGCGCTTGTAACTCTGCACCATAGTACAGTGCATTTCGAAGCCTTTTTCAGTACGCCTTATGACTTGTTTCTGTAAATACTGTACCGCAAAAATGCCTTATTGTGCTGTTTCTAACTGCAGAAACAAAAGCTGTAAAGTAAATTTCATCATTTCAGCCAAAAAAACGTCCACTGCTGGACAAAGGCCTCCACCAAAGGCGGGGGGGCTATGCCATAATCGCCACGCTTGGCAGGCGGGATGGCGTATCCCAAAGTACATTTGATTAAAGTTATTTTTTTTAAATTTATGACGGCAATATGGGAGGCGTAGTTTGTTCGACAAGTTGCCACGCATGAATCGCAAGTGAAATTGTGATTACAACCATTCTATTTCTGTGGTGCAGACTGCAGAGTGTCGGCACGCGCGCCCTGCCCACTTTTCCATTCTATCTATTCTTGTGTTACAACCATTCTATCTATCTATTTCTGTCGCATCTACATTGTTTTGTTTCATTCTGATTCTTGTTGGAAATACCTTTAGGAACTAAGTAGAATGTAGAAAGTTTGCTACTGAAATCAAATTAAACACAATATTCTTAATTTTTCGCCCCTTGACTGTCACGACGCCGAAGATTCACGAATTTAATTGAAGAGTCGATGAGATCTTAGGTTAATTCAGAGATGAATCTAAGCGTGAACTCATGCTTCCAACTGTCAAATAGCACTGCATTTTGACAGTTGCAAGCATAATAATTACCCTTACATTCGTCTCTGAATTCCCTTAGAGCGTCGACCAAGAATTTTATTGAGACGTCAATGACGTCTTAAAGCGTCAGATTTAGGCGGCCTCCTCAAAGCACTGCAAGACATTTTTAATCTGTATCCTGCGGCACAGATTAAAAATTTCGGCCCTGCAAATATACATAGTATACAATTTGGCATCGACTCTGCATGCAGGGCCCTGCTGACAACGCTTTGATAGCCCGCTTAAGCTTTGATATTTAACGGAAAAAAGTGACACTGTAAGGCGTCATTCATTAAAATATGAAGTCGTTTAAAGAATTGCCGTAGCCTTTTTCTATGTATGTTGTGGTCAACTTCCAGTCTTGTTGGGTGCGGCAGAATGCTTGTATAATTTTACACGGAGTGACAACATTTTGACCTTCGTAACCTCGTGGAACTTCCAATAATAAGTGTCATAATAGTTTTATCCTCATGTATCTCTATCTTTATATCCATTGTCAAGGTTTTTTATTTAATAGTACTGGTCAATATAAGCTTTTCTTCGTACCAGATTCGCATAGCTATTTCTGGTTTTCTTCAGAGCGACTACAGTCTAGCCTTTACCCTAGAGAACTAGGTATTCACAGTCCGATATAATAATGTCCTCCCGGCCGAGTTTCGGTCACGGCGGCCAATCTCAATGGAGACTAGCCATCTGCGCGGGACGTATTATAGTGCACAAGTGTGTGCGCAAACACAGGTGCTTTCTCTATTCCCTCACTCTCATAATCCGATGGGACGGCAATTCGACACGACCGGAGAGAGATCAGGCGCAGGACCGACGGCTTTACGTGCTCTCCGACTCTCCGAGGCACGAAGGGGTCTCGATGTGTAACGAAACGGTCACCCATCCACAGACTGACCACGGCTAGTGCAGCTTAACCTTGCAGATCGTACAATCCACACGCTTGCCACTTAGCCACGAGCCCCTTCAGTCCGATATATAGTTAGCACGTAACAATTTATCTGAGGATTTCCAAATCGATCTTGACGATAAATTAGAAGATGTGTCTTAAAATTTATATTTCATTATCCTACAAACTTATTCTATAGCGTCGACGTACAAAATGGTCCGAAGCATTTTCATTATTCTTGCTGCATGATGGACATTTAATATCTACGTTTCTTACTAAACTAAAAAAAAGATAATCTAACTGTTAAGTGTAAAATAATAGACGCATTTTTGATAATTTCTTTTATACATCGGTTTGGTATGCGATCATTAATCACGAGTCTTTATATCTAGGGCTGCCACGAAATGATTGTCCATTTTTTCTGTACTGTCTTTAGCACCCACAGGAGAGGGCGGGGCTAAACGGTGCATCGGGAGGAATGATAGGCTCCGCACGAGGTGAGAGGGATGAAAGAACGAGGTAAAAATATGAAATTTGCACGAGTGCGGAAAGGACAGACAAGAACATATTGTCACTGTGCTTCCTAATTAACTCGCATAAACATTTACCTAGCTAAATCTGCCTACCTATATTCGGCCGAAACAGATTGGTTTGGCTTTTTTGCCTCAATACGTTTGACTTCAAGGATTCTAATTTTTCATACATAAACGGTTTGTTTTATTTTATTTATTTATTTTTGAGGGGAAGCATACTATATGAATTAGAAAAATACATACAAAAATGCCAGAAAAGTTTCCACAAATTTTATTTTACAATTTTTTTATTATTTTTTTAAATTATCTCTGAATAAAATAGAGTAATCTAATAATCTCCATGGCATCTCTTCAGTCATCTTTAGCAGCTAATCATATTTATTGATGTTAAAGTCTAATGACGACGACACCTACTCTTTAAAGGCTTACAAAATTTTGATCATATTTGAACCTACTAAAATTGGTTTGGTCACCAGTTTGACGTCTGGTATTGCCTAGTGACTACAGAGTGTAACAGAACGGTGAAAGTATAATTTACGGGATAAAATCACTCATGAATAATAACAAATTTTAGTATTATCAACACAATTATATCCTCTAAAGTATTATATTTTCACCTTTATGATAAATGTTGTAATAGGTTGCAAAGTTATGATGGCAATCTCTCTGTATAAAATACTGGTACTCAGCCGTCATCTTTAATTATAAAATGAACCAAGCAAGTGGCAACCCTAGAGATACAATGGCGAGCAAATTATAGTATATACCTCCGAGTGAGACGAAAGGCCATGGGTTGTACAAGGCTTCGTAGGAGCTGGCAGGATTTCAAATAGTTAATGGAAACTTTGATACTTGCTATAGAATTGTGCGGGAGGATTGTGTGTTTTTTTGGAATAAAATATATGTGTTTGTGTGTGTATAAGATCTGTGTTTCGTTAGTTACATATATATATTTATAAAAATCCGTTTGGTGCCGGACGTAAAGAATTGCACCACCCTATATCTTCTCATGGGTGTCGTAAAAGGCGACTAAGGGATTGACCAGAGTATGGGCAGCAGCGTTCTCTGAGTATTTAATCAACCAACTGCGATCGCCAACCCGCCTGCCAAGCGTGGCGATTATGGCATTACCCCCCCAAAATGCTTGGGGGAGGCCTATGTCCAGCAGTGAACGTCTTTCGGCTGTAATGATGAAAAATGATGATTTATAAAAATGTTATTAAACACATATACAGGATGAGTCTCTGCTAACAAAATGTATGAATACAATACAATTTCCTTTGATTTGCCACATAAAATTCCTTTGTACGATTTGTTTCTTATCAGTAACTTTATCAATTGGTGCAATGATATAGGTTGATATTTTTTGCTAAAAAGATTGGGTTTGATTCCTGGCAGAACCATCTGCTTTTATAAAATCTAAAAGTGCAGTTTTTGTTTTCTCAAAAATCGAGCTCACGACTCCATTGACAACTTTTCTCTATACCTTATAGTTTCGGATTTGGCCCTCTAGCACTGTTTTCAAAACTATACACTTTAGTTTTTTTGACGATTGCTTAGGAGTCTTTCCTAAAAGGAACTGGATTAAGGATCTTATATCTTCTAGACGCTTTTATATTATCCTTTTAAAAACTAATGTGTTCTTTATTTTATTTTCAGGTACGTTCACACCAATACACACTATATTATTATATCAAGAAAGAATTCAATAATTTATGATTGGTAAGTTTTTCACAACTTTAATAGGCATGTTTAATTAATCTTAAAGTTCTTTTCTTAGGACAGAACGAATTTGTATTTAAGCCGCATCACAGACCAAATTGCGGACGTTCTCGAAAAAGGCCAGGTTAAAAGCATTCTAAACCAACGAGCATGCATGACGATGAACGTAGTAGATGGAGCGAAAGATGCATGTCAGGATCATAGCGGGTGGAATTCCATAGTCTCTTCCTACCCCAATGAGAAACAGGCGTGATAATATTTATGTATTATTCACAGACCAAAAATACAAGTGTTGTGCCCCGTACAATACATTTATCGAATACTTATGAAATAAAATGAAATGAAATCGTTTATTTCCAGATTTTACATCCAATAAATTAAATAATTAAAATGGCCGTCTGGCTTAAGTAGATTGTAAATTAAACAATATTTACATATTATAATAATAATTATATTGTCTTTTAATAATTATAAATTACGACTTGCGTTAAAAAGACGTGCCAAGATTGTTTACGAAATACACAGACCAGTAAGCCTCTAGATGGCGATTAGCCGGACACCCCCGGTCACAATGCATATGCAGTAGCACTGCATATCACACGTCCCGCCCCCAATCAGGACGGAAGTCCGTCAGCGAGTGGCACCAATCATATGGAATCATTCCACCGAAGTTTTTAGCCAACCAATCATAACGCGCCGTCCGCCCCCCGGTCCCCGCCAACATTTTACGACTGCGTTCTCATGTAAAACTTTGTTTAAGCGGTGTCTTGGGGCATACTGGTCTGTGACTAAATAAGACAAGTAAGTAAAACAGACTGATTGTATGTGACTTTGGTCTACGATACTTGAATGCAAGCTACAATTTCATTCAAAACATTACTACTTTAAAATCATGTAAGTAATCTTCAAAACGAATCTAACAATAACACAAAGGAATCCGTCGGTATGTTTGTAACAATGACTATGGCTGGTAGAATCCACCATCTACCTGCGGTAGTAGGTAATAATGGCAATTATTATGGGTACAATTTGGGTAACTGAAGTGTACAGGTAGGGCAGTTGTTAGGCGCTGTGGTTCTCAAAGTTTGATTTTAATGTTAGATTAATTTCAACTATAGTTTAAAAAAAAAATGTAAAAATCTTGTAAATTAATTAATTGCCATACAACGTGGCAATGCTGCCAGTATTCTGGGCACGCTTCCGTTAGAAAGCGATGCGGAGGATTTTTATGATTTTTTGTAGCTATTAGTTTTGTTTTGTTTATTTATTTTGTTTATTCTTAAGTAGTTGTGTAAGTTGTGTAAATGAATAAATAATAATAATATCATTACTATGTTATTATCATTATTATGTCTCAAATTCACAATTTGTTTATATTATTATTAATATGTATGTTTCAATATTGTTTTAAAGAAGTTTTAAAATTTGTGTGCAAACAAGTATTCTTACCTAATCTGTTTTGCTAAGTCAGTGTGTGCTATTATTATTATCATTTTCAAATAAAGAGCTTGCTCGTGATTCTGATGTCCACCCGCGTCTGCTTCCCGATTCAAAACATTCAAAACATGTTCGGTTTGTTATCTCTTTTTCTCTCGTAACGTGAATCGTAGACGAAACGAAATAACAAACCGAATCTGAATCGGGGAACTGGTTAGACTGGAAGCCAACCCCAATATTGTTGGGAAAACGGCTCTGAGAAAGAAGAAAAAGCTAGTTGCTCGTTTGCACATCATTGACTAAGCCTATCGCAGTCTATTGCTGGACATAGGCCTCTCCCAAGTTGCGCCACAACACTTGGTCCTTTGCCTTCTGCATCTAGGCCCCCCCAGCCTCCTTCTTCAGGTCGTCGGTCCACCTGGTGGCCCCCCCCCACAGACATATGCACATGAATTTACTCAATGTGATAATGTGAAATATATTATTTCCATCCTTGGTAAACGACGATTTGATTGACTATACTATACTCTTTCAACATTAATCCCAAGTTTCCGAAAGGCTGCTCCTCATCGCAAAAATTAACTTATCAGCTTCTCAGATCTCAGGACAAGCGATGTGATTGGTTGTTAACATTTTTTCCAGCCAATCACAGAAGCTGACATTGGATTTGACAATAGATCAAATTGATCAGCCTTCAAAGCAGTGATAGCCTTGTGGCTGAATGCTTGCCTTCCATGGATTTATATTCGATTATCACTTGCTTTAACGGTGAAGGAAAACATCGTGAGGAAACCTGCACACCTGAGAGTGCTCCATACAGTTCTCAATGGTGTGTGTAGTCCACCAACCCGCACTAGGCCAGCGTGGTGGACTAAGGCCTTCGCCTTCTCATACTGAGAAGAGGCCCGTGCCCAGCAGTGGGACAGTAATGGGCTGGTTATGTTATGTTATGTTATGATCAGCCTTCCAGAAACTGGGGGTAAATCTACAAAAACATATTATCATACAAAAGTTTGAGTATTACTGACTCCGACAGGTACATTAAAGTCATTGGCGCCAGACGGTCACAGTTTTTTCTATTTTATTCTCAAAAATATCCCATAATTGACTGACTGTATTTTTTGTGTATACTTTGTTACAATTGTGCATAAAAGTCAAATTCCTGAAGTGTAATGATACTTTGCATTATTATAATATTATTGTTTAAAAGGACGTAGTAAGTAAGTCGTACTTTCCATTTGGGAAACATCTCATTTCGTCAACTTTTTTATTCCATACAAGAAATCCCGTTTCGTAAACTTTAAATTAATATTAGTATACTAAACTGAATAAAATAGGCAAAAGTAAAGTTGTAAAGTAAATATGGATGCTGCCCTGATCTCTTTCATCTCTTGTTATGACACTTTACCAGCCACCATGGAAACCAAAACACCTATCAATTAATACGCGTGCTAAAACCATGTAGCTACCTTTTTGACCTCGCCTTCTGCATACTCCATATTCATGTAAACCTGTGATATGATATGCGTAGATCGCATGCGCGCGCGCAGTTTAGTGACGCTCCTCACGTTACAGCGCGTAAGTCGCGTAAAGTGGTTATGATGTGTCATACTTGAGTTAGAACGGTTCAGTTTTAACTAACTGTTTGTTTAGGTTGAATGGTTTAGCTTGGTCTGAATTATGGGCTGCAGGAGCTAGGCAAGGTTTTTCAAGGCGTTTATTCGCTGGGTGTTACTAAAGCTATTTTACTACAAATGTATGATATGTTGTGCGGTTAATTGACCCTGAAAACTAGCACCCTAATTACGAAACACACTCACAATCGAATTAGGTTTAATTTCGATGTTAAAATAATTCGGCTTCGCTCCCGAGTTTCTGTATCTCACAGGAAAATCCCCCGTGTATGTCACATTTCGGCCTATAAACTGTCTCTATGTAATCACGTCGATCCCACGGACGAGAAAAAAAGTAAGGACTCCGCGCCACATAGAACAAAAGTGAAGCACCCTAAGTAAGCTGACGCGGCTTGTTTGTATAGGTGTCTCACGCACACACCTCGTAGTGCGCTGATCAACCGCCATTACGCGGCGTTTCGTTTCTCAAATTACGCACACATAGTTCGGTAAGGGTTCGGTGGTTCGGTAGGTTCCTGTACGTACTGCTACCTAACATTATGCTGAGCTGGTGGCCCTTTGGCACTCACATATGTTTTATTTTTTATGTTCTTTTTAATTTTAGTTAATTTGATTGTTTGTGCCAATAAACACATTTTCTTTCTTTCTTTCTTTCTTTCTTTAAAGTGCTCCACTTTCGTTATATGTGGCGCGGTGTCAGGTTCTTTTTTTCCTCGAGTCGATCCGCTGTTTAGTTGCTTTGTGAAAGAAGTACAAACCACCAAATTAAAATATACAATAATAATATTAGTAGAATTGAATATGTAAGAGGGAGTCTGAAAGTAACGTCAGTGACAGAGAAGTTAAGTAGTAATAGACTGTCATGGTATGGACATGTGACGAGGAGGAATGAGGAGCATATTATGAGGAAAGTTTTAAGTATGAATGTTGATGGCTATAAGAAAAGAGGGAGACCGAAGAAAATATGGATGGATTGTGTGAAAGATAGGTATACCTCAGTGATTTACAGTTACTTTTTATATGAATAGAAAGAAAGTGAACACGGAGATGACGGCTGATAGAGATGTATGGAAGAAAAAAACATGCTGCGCCGACCCCAAATAAATTGGGATAAGGGCAAGAGGATGATCCGCTGAATCCGCTGGATTCGTTGTGGCGATGCCTGGGGGAGGCCTATGTCCAGCAGTGGATGTCTTTCGGCTGAAATGATGATGATGATGATGTTAAATGGTAATGGTTTGTTACTTGTGATTTGGAAATAATTGTGTGAGAACAATGTAGGTTAATGAGTGAGACAAATTCACTGAAGTTAACTAATTAATAGTGATATTATGTTTAGGCTGGTTAAGCTGCACTTGCCGCGGTCAGTTTGTGGATGGGTGACCGTTTCGTTAAACATCGAGACCTCTCCGTGCCTTGGAGAGCACGTTAAGCTGTCGGTCCTGGTTGACATACGAATATCTATGGCAGTCGTTACGGGTAGTCAGAAGCCTGAAAGTCTGACAACTGGTCTAACCTCCGAATGTCGGTATTACTATGTAACTGGGTTGCGGAGGTCTGATGGCAGTCGGTCCGTGTAAAATACTGATGTTTTCTTTTGAGAAAAAAAAATGTCTTTAATCGTATGTTCAGCCGCATCTGGCTAAACTGGAAGCCGACACCAATATAATTGGGAAAAGGCGAGGAGGATGATTATGTTTAGGCTCAACCATAATAGAAGGGACCATCGATCTGACACTACGCCATTAATGGCTACATTATGCTCACATCTGAAGTTAATTAGTCAGAATGTTCATGATTATTATGATCATCACTACTTCTGACTACTACATAGTAGCTGAACGGTACCTTCTGTGTGGTCTTCGACTTCTCGTGGGTGTTAGAATGTTAACGAGATTGTATCAAAATGGATAACAGCATCATGTCATCAATATAAGGTTTATATTGATGGCATGTTGTTCGGTCAACAAATGCTTGCTACCAAGATTTTAAGTTAATTTTGTTTTATGTCATTTGTTACTTTTTTATTACCGACGACGTCTGTAACAGTCTTCATTTTACAACAAAAATATATTCACCATCCACATTATTTCTAGTCTTTAGGCTTAGACCAACAGAAAACCATTGTTGGTCTGTCTTTTTAGGTATCAAATACTCTTAATAATTTTTTTTTTTAAAGGTTAGAGGTAAAATGACGTCTGTGATCTAGTGGTTAGAGAGTCTGAACTCTGACTGTTGATCACGTGGCCGTGGGTTCGATTCCCACAGGACACAAATATTTATGTGATGAGCATAAGTGTTTATGTTGGTTTGGGTGTTTCTTATGTATTATAAGTATGTATTTATAAAAAAAAAGTATATAAGTATTATATCCATTGTCTAGTACCCATAGTACAAGCTCTGCTTAGTTTGGGACTAGATGGTGTTGTGTAAAAATGTCCCAAATATTTATTATTTATTATTAAAATGTTCACAATAAATTAATTTTCACGAAAGAGTTATCAATTCTGTGTGGTTACTAAGTCAGATGTTAACTTTGTGATGCCATATCTCAATATTTTAGTACTGAGTAATACTAAAAGAGAAAACACGTATTTTACTATTTTCTAACGAAGATCTTAATATTAAAATTTGGATGGAGATTAGAAAGTCTTATGTATGTTACTGGTATCCTAGCCTACTTTTTACAAAAAATGCTAAATTATGGATAATTTTTCGTGCACACATATAACCAGATCCTGGACTAAAATTATATAGGATACTTTTTACCAATATACCGTCAGCGTCAGCTAGTTACTTCAGATGATACTGAACAATCACGGCAGCCGCACACAAACTACAATGTCCCTCGTCTATTTTAGAATCTCGCAATAAAGAAGTACGGGAGGATATTAAAATCAAACATAATCAAGGCAAATCTCTTGTACATTGTAAATAGCCATTTATAAGTTATCTTCAGCCCCATCATTATGTATTATAAAGTTATAAACATACCCAATGACTGTTGATACAACAAAATTGCGAACATAAACTTTATTTCTAAACTGTTTCCTAATGTTTTTAGGACTTAATACTTTATTAGACTATTGCAATTATAATTGTTTTGTAATTTACTTGAATTGCTGTGAGATCGGTGTTGTGTGATAGGTAATCAGTTTTGATGGTTCAAAAGCATTTTATTTTAGATAGCTGTGCCCGCGACTCCGTCCGCGTGGATGTCGGAAAATAACATCGTGTCATAATTATGAACACAATATCTTCAAATATATACATATAAGCGCCTACACAGACGATTACACTATTTACCGACCATACTATATTTTGTTTTTACAACCAACCGGCTAAAGTGATGGAATTTCATGGAATTAGCCCTAAACTCCCTCATTCTGAGAAGGCGCTCGTGCCCAGCAGTGGGAAGTAATTGGGCTGATTATGTTATTCTATAACACTAACCACATCTCTTCTTATGCTGAGAAGAGGCCCGTGTCCAGCAGTGGGACTGTAATGGGCTGGTAATGTTATGTTATTCTAGAATACTAATAATATCCAGTTCATTAACTCTTCTCATTTTGAGAAGAGGGCCATACCCAGTAGTGGGACAGTAATGGGTTGACTGCGTTATGTTATTCTATATTTTCTAGTTTCTTAACTCTTCTCGTTCCGAGAAGAGGTCCGTTCCCAGCAGTGGGGCAGTAGGTAATGAGCTGATTATGTTATGATAATCTATTACACTAACAATATCCAGTTCCTTAACTCTTCTCATTCCAAGAAGAGGGCCATGCCCAGCAGCGGGACAGTGATGGGCTATGTTATGTTATGCTATATTTTCTATAATACTAATAGAATCCAGTTGTATTTTTAGGAACCTGCAACCTGCTTCCAACCAACAATCATGACCTCTACTTTGTATGCAACTTAATACAATAGAGGGGTCAAGCTGTATCGCTGGATCTACTCAACCGATTCAGATAAAACATACCCTATATTTTAAGTTAGACTAATACCAATACAAATGCTAAGTTTCATTACGATCCGTTCAGCCGTTTTCACGTGATGAGGTAACAAACAGACAGACAGACAGACAGACAGACAGACAGACATAAATTTTTTAAACGATTGATTCGTGTTCTATAGCTTATTTCTAGTCCCCCTAGCCGGTTTTCGCGAAAAAAAACTCAATGTACAGACTTTTCGACCTTTACAGTTTTATTATAGTATAGATAGATTGTTTAATTTGATAGAAATAAAATTTTAATAATTTTGCTACCTTTAATTTAGAAGTGCTTTTAGCATAGCAAATAGATTTGTATATTATGGACCTACTAACCGTAGTAGAAGTACAGTCCGTTTTTCTATTTTTGTCTTATTTAGTAAATAATCTTGGCAGGTCTCTTTAACGTTGATTTTATAAATACTAGCTACTGATAAATTATAATTACTAGTTCTGCACATGAGATTAGGTAAAAAAAAAAAAAATGTGTGTAATTTTGTTAAATGTTATGTCTTTTAATTATTATTAATGACGAATTCCATTAAAAACACATGCCAAGATTGTTTACTAAATAAGACAAGTGGTAAAAAACAGACTGTATAGCCTGTGTAATTGCATACTAGCCACTTTTTTGTGATAAAACTTAATGTTAACATCACAGCATGATGATGATGGTGTAATTAGTAAAATCAAAGTCTTTTCTGTACATCTTTATCTTTAAAGAGCGAAATCATTCCATTAAAAATATTAAAATCAAATTTCTATCATATAAAAATTGCCAATGTGCACTAAAGAATCCTACAATATTGAATATAAAATCTCAAACAAGGAATCAATAGGTAATTTTGGATTAAACTATGAATTTCTGAGAAATAATAATTAGAAACTTAAACTTGCTCCCAACTATGGGATGCAAGTCTGTTTTATTATCAAAAAGTTATTGCATATGGATTGATGTCAGGGTTCTGCATACTATATTATTTAGTTATTTCACGCCGTACTAGAAAAAAAAAATGTTTTGAAGTTTGACATGTCGGTAGAGTGTGTACAGGATTCAAGGTCAACGAAAATAAAGTAATAATAATAATAAAAATGTTTTTTTCTTTCTTATTTCTTGTGATAATAATTCATAAAAACTTTAATTTATTAAAAAATGTCAATTATGAGCTTTTTAATGAATAAAGAAGATTATAATGATAATAATCCTCTTTATTGCACAACAAGATTACATTAATTTCTTTAAAAAAAATACTTTTGTGTTAGTAACACAAAAAATACTATGATAGCATTACCTATAATCAGTTTCAAGATGTGTTTGGAAAGAAAGAAATAAATTAGGTCTTTTTAAACGTCAACTACAAAATACAATTCCTATATTCATCTATCTTTCACTGTTTCCTAGCTTTTGCTTTTTATTTTCTTACAAGCCGAGGGTTATAGCAATTAAATAATCATAATAAATATATAATATTATAATGTTATTATAACAAACGTTTCGTTTGGTCAAACAGTCCGTGTGGTCCGGCGACTTAAAGAATAGCACCACCCTTATCTATTCTCATGGGTGTCGTAAAAGGCGACTTAGGGATTCAACAGAGGATGGGCAGCGGCGTTCTCTGAGTATTTAATGATAATGCGATTATGGCATATCCCCCCTTAATTGGGGGAGGACTATGTCCAGTAGTGGACGTCTTTCGGCTGAAATGATGATGATGAACAAACGTTTATAGTAATTTGATGTAGAAAGTCGAATGTATTGATAGGTACGTTGCGTTTTACTGAATGTAATTTGAACACAGTTTATACATTGTTTTGCCACAAGAACTAAGCTCATATCTTAAGATGATACATAGTACAGTTGCCTAGTGACTACGGAATCCTAAAAAAATCCTCGGCCGCTCTATAAAAGTAATTAACTCCGACTGAAGATAATTGATGAAGCTCAAAGATTACTACCTTAGTATTCCATCATGCACACCACAAGAAAATAGACTATATATCTCTTATTTAAGAGTTGAAATTACAATGTAGGCGGTACAGTAGACCGTAATAAAAGTACGGAGATGGGCGTAGGGCCAGACGAATAGAGGAATAAAGTTTTTTTTTAGTAGTTATGGCGTAGATTCCCCTTCGGTATTATTATAAAATCGTCAAGTTAGACCATTTTTGTTTTGGATGTGTGACGGATGGTGTTTTGACCAGCGTATGGGTAAATGTGTGTGAGTTTGTGTGTGTGTATGGGTATGTTTGTGTGTGTCAGTAATTTTGGTCAGGGTTTTGTGCTTGGGGGCTTAACGTAATGATTATTTCTATGCAGTTATATGTATGGTTGTAGTTCTTTTTATTTTTTATAGGTTAGCAGAGCACAGCAGAGCACCGTTTTTTGTGTGCTCCACTTTCATACAAACGCTTGGAACAAATTCTAGAGTAATTTCAAAACCATAGTTTTGAAAGTCTAAAGACGTTTTAATAGGTAGCGATTTATAATATTTTTTACTGACAAAAGAGATCTGGCAGACCTGCAATTATAAATTACTTTTTTATTATACATGCAGTTTATAGGCTGTCTGCAACTAGGTCAAAGTGACTGGCCAAACCTGTTGTTTAATCTGTTGCAATCGATTCTGTCAAAGTGTTATCCTAAATCTATTACGAGGAACGGCAATTTATTTATAGTGTCCAACAAATAAAGTATTCCTATAACAATTTCAAGCTCGAAGAACCGTTTTGCTATTTACAATGGAGAAATCAATCGTAAAAACGTCTGCATCATCTCTTTTCAATTTCGCGCGTATTCTAAAATGGCGGGTAAGTTTTTTTAAATTTCGTCACGGGATATGGCTATACATCCTTTTGTACCTGTGTGTTGCTTTTTTTAATGAACCCAAAGAAATAGGTTGTTCTACCTTTGGGCATATCTCTAGGAATGTACAGTCAGAATATACATTTTATTTTTTTGACAAAAATTGTAAAGAAGGTTCTCAATTTAAACGAAAAGCGCATGTTTAATTTTTATTGTATTTTTTTTTAAACTTTTTCTCAAGTTTGTTCTATTTTACCACAATAATTTGGTACCTATATAACATTTTATACATCTACTTTTTACCGCAGCTAACATTATAATATCTACAAATATGAAAAAAAAAACTTCTGTCGGCATTCTAACCCTACACTACACATGGATGTGTTAATGTACGACCCCTAGGACAAAGGGGTTGGTTTTTTGTAACACTGGGTTGGAATACAACCCATCTTTTATACATTTATGATGTCCGGCTGTTAAAAGAAACCATTAGCGAGGATGCTTCGGCATTTTTCGGGTAACATCGGTAGCAAGGTAAGCAAGGTGCTATGTGAAACCCTGGACTGTGTAAAGGTGAGATTTTTGAGAGTTCAGATGATTGTGTTCTTGACTCAGTGAAGAGAGATATAGAATTGAAACCCTAGTGATTAAAATTATGATAGTTACCAGTGGCGAAGGGTGAATATTTTCAGAAGGGAACCCGTAGGTATCTAAAAATCCTAAAATAGCTAAGATCGCACTTAAATAAAATAATAAAACAATTTAACAACTTTTAGTTTAATTTTACATTCTTTTTTTGTACTTTAGATCAATAAATTAGCATAGAAATGACGTTGATCTGTATTTAAGCAATTCCTAAAGGGAAGCCGGTGGGAATCGTGTTATATGGACCCTTCGCCACTGATGGTTACTCAGGTTTTGTATCTAAAGAGATTTTCATGGTTTTCACCTCATCACCTTTGCAAGAAAAATAACTGTTTCGTTGATATAACTTAACAACAACTTAGCAAGTAGCAACTTTCGATGTAATTCAATCCAAAAAAAGGAAATGCTGTAAAAAAGCTAGTGCTAGTTGTCGTGCCTATTATATCATCATCCTTTTTTAAATAGATTACAACATAACAACATAACATAACATCACGCCTGTATTTCTCCGAAGGGGTAGGCAGAGGTGTAATAGTACACCCACATTTCTCCAGTTATGTTATAGTTCCATGTAATAGGGGGCGAGCCTATTGCCATTAACCGGGCACAAATCCAAACTCCGGGCTGCTACTGAGAATTTCCTAATGAAAAAACCCAGCAACACTTTGCCCGACCCGGGAATCGAACCCAGGACCCCACGCTTAGCAGTCGCGCTTGCAACCACTAGACCAACGAGGCAGCGAAATCAGTTGATATCAGTTGGAATCAGTTAATAGATTACGAATCTCTCAAAAATCTCGAATGGACACATGGCGTAAAATTTCCAGAAATGGGCCACTTTGTACACGTACACACACAGGCCATAAAATCACCTAACCAGTCATGTTTCCTCAATCAAACATTTTAACCCTTGTATTGTCAGTCAAACGATTGGCTCGCCTTATAAGGAAAGTAATTTTCTGTCGCCCATCATCTCTATTGACGTCATTGACGTGTCAATCGATGTCTGATGATGGACTGGCGCTTTTTACGGGTTAATCAGGATGCTATTGCAAAAAATACCGCAGTATTTGTTCTGTAATAGTTGTGGCGGTGTCTTTGAAAGTATTTACTTGTATTAGAATCGGATTGGACATAGGCGATGGATTTCTAATACACAAATGTAAAAGCTGCATTGATGTGAAAGGACGAAGTGTGTAGAAGTTTCTTTTTTTAAATCTCTAGTGTGTATGAATTTTTTACTTGTAATTTTTATTTACAAGAAATGAGAAATTGTTTAGTAAAGTTTTAAAATTCAATACGTATTCTGAATAGCGAAGTGTCTACCTAAGTATCATGTGCAAGTTATGGTATCAGGATACTCCAATTTCGTTCCTACAAGCATTTTCCAATCGTTACGCCTTTAACAGTCCTTAAACAGCTGAACATTAAGCTAGATTTCGAATGAATATTGTCATAACCACTATCCCTAAAGCGCATGTTATTTTAATTTATACTTTACTAAAAAACCAAACTTACTAAACTAAACTTTACTTATTTTTTTGTCTTAAACTTCAACTTTAGTAGAGGTCGCTTATACCTTGTTTCGCAGAGACCCTTTCGTTTTTCGGGATAAAAGTAGGAGATGTCCTTTTACTGGTTCTAAACTACTTATATGCCAAGTTTTATTAAAATCTATTCAAAGGCTTAGTCAGGAAAAGGTAACAAATAGGCAGACAGAGTTACTTTCGTATTTATAATATTAGTGTGGATACGTATTAAACTATATTTACTTGACTTTTCGCGCATAATAAAATCAAAACAAAACAAACATTTTGACCAACCTCGAAGTTTCGGCCAAGTCGCATTGGCCGTAGTCACGAGCAGACTGAAACGTCAAAGTTAGTCAAAATGTTTGTTTTGTTTTGATTTTATTGTGTGCGCGAAAATTCCCGTAAATATAGTTCCATATGAGGGAAATTAGCGAAAGTTTAAAAACTTCTAGTGTGGATACGAATATCCGTGGCAGTCGTTACGGGCAGGCAGAAGCCTGAAAGTCTGACAACTGGTCTAATCTCCGAATGTCAGTATTAGCCGGTAACTGGGCTGCGGGGGTCTGATGGCGGTCGCTCCTTGTAAAATACTGATTGATAGTCAGCCGCATCTGGTTAGACTGGAAGCCGACCCCAATATAATTGGGAAAAGGCTCAGAGGATGAGTGTGGATAAACCTTTCTAACTCCTCAATCAGACCAAAAATTCCTCTTCCTCGTTCAAAGACATCTTAAAATTCCTGGCTACAGCACAAAATACAAGAGTGGTATCAGTAAATGTGTCAGTAAGTGACTGCTGACATCAATCCGTTGAACTGCAATGTGTTTTTGCTGTATAAATACTTGGCTTGGTTTCTAGGCAGCCATTAACTGACTGGGAAGTATGTGATTTGACTGAGATTGTTTAGCTTGGAGAAGGCATTTTGAAGATCGATTTCTGCTTTACTTGTAGGTATGAACATTTTTGAAGCTGGTGTGTTTAATTGGGTACTAAACTTTTCAATGTAAATATGAAAGGAACTACTTAACTGCTTACATAACCAGCCCATTACTGACCCACTGCTGGGCACGGGCCTCTTCTCAGTACGAGAAGGCTAAGGCCTTAGTCCACCACGCTGGCCCAGTGCAGGTTGGCGGACTACACACACTATTGAGAGCAAAGAGATTTAATTTACTAGTAAATATTTAATGTCTTTGATTGAGAGACACACTTAACTGCTTTGTAAGAGGCAAATTTAAATTAAAGCCTCTTGTTCAATTAAGACAGTCACCACCTCAGATCATTTGCGTCTTTGCACTTTAGTACGTTCTGAGATAGCTGTAAAAATGAAGTTTAATAATAATAATAAAGTTTTTAGCTATATGTTTTTTTTAAATCATTGCCCATACTTTGAGTCATCAAAGGCTAGGATCTCCTATGTTGTTCCTAACAATAACTAAGCTAGTAGCATATACGAAAATCTTTTATAATGAAAATAGGTCTTAAATTAATATTTCAAAAACTTAGGTCCCTAATTTGAATCTACGTCAGGGCAGCAAGTTGTCAATGAAACTGCCTTCTTTAAAACTACTGGATGCAAATATCTACCTGAAGGGCATCCAAAAGTCTGGTTTATCTTTAAACTGTCATCATCATCATCATCATCATTTGCACCTACTGCAGAGCATAAAACTCCTCTCTTTTACTTTATTATTCCTGGTTTTGCGCCAATCTTGGCCAGGTTTTTCCGGCAAAATAAATGCCCAACTCACACGGTGCATATCTTAAAACTGTATCTACAAATTAAATACCACATCCAAACTTCTAACATCTCGCAGTGATGAACTACACGGAGTTTCCGCGAGCGGCCATTTGCGGAACCAAGTGATGTTATTAAGTTTTCTCCACAATTAAACTTTGCATTCTTCGAGTGGTTAAGTTAGAAAGCCCCCTTTGATATGGCGATGGTTTTTTGTACTTCCATCTCGTTACTGCGATTTTCTTGGCACTTATTCCAAGTGATTGCTTGAGAGTGTTGCTGTTTACTTGATTAACACTTGCTTTACTTCCTTTCGTATTTTTTGTGTAATTATAACTTGATGTTTAGGTATGTGTGTGTAGTTGTGTAGGGAATCCTGCAATGTTATATATGATCAACGATAAAAATATAATGAAAACTAGCTGACACTCGCAGATCTTCTTCCGTAATATGTCGTTAAAAAGTATCCTATATATTAATCCAGGATATAGTCTATCTGTATGCTAAATTTAAATTAAATCCGTTCAGCCGTTTCGTCGCGTTAAAAAAAATCAAGCAAAGTTCCATGCTGTCACATATATAATATCAGTAGGATTAGTTGGAGGTTGTTGGTTTTTGGTTTTTATATCATATACCTCCAGTTTTGTAAAAACTGATTAACACAAAAATTAAACAATCACCTGTCAAATCCCATGTCAAGTTTTATGTATGATTGGTTGTTAGTATTTTGGCCGACCAATCACAGGAGCTGACATTAGATTTGACAACAGAACAAGTTGATCAACCTTCTAGAAACTTGGGGTAAGTATTGTAAACTATTGACGATACTGCAATAATGATTATAGTTTAGAAGAAAAGTAAAGTATGGCGCTCTTATTAATGTTCCTATGGATACGTACGTATCCAGAATTTTCTCTTAACATAGAAAAACAACATCATAAAATCAAAACCCACAAATCAAGCCACATCCTAAAGGATCAGCCACATAAAATTCAATTACTTCATTTGTGGCTACTGAAACCGACACAATATGGCCCTGTGGGCCTTAATAGACACTTTTACAACCCGCCTTAAACAAGTGTCAGGCCTTGATAGATTTCTCCAGCCAACTGCCCATATTGGCAGTCCGTATACCGCCAATATAATCATATAAATCATTGGTACAAGTTCAAATCTATCAATCAGACAACAGTTTTTGCTTAGAAAATGCGAAAGCACGTATAATGAGACAATAACTGGTATTTACTAGATTTTTTCCGGTTATACGAGCGGTGATTGGTCGGTTTTGTTTAGATAATGATAAAATTGTTCGGTTGAAAGCCTTTGCTTTTGTAAGAAATGAATTGATGTTATTATGTTTGTGAAATTGTTTATTGTTGTAGTAACTATAGGTTTATTAGACTCCTATAGGTATATCTTTAGGATGAATTTTGTTTTTAGTTTCACTACAAAGTTAAACAAACAACTAAGTTAACTACTACTAAGTTTAACAAATAAATAACTATAACTATAACTACGAATAAAAAAAAAACATATAGCTCGATATAGGTATCATCACGATAGACCGTTTACAAAATATGTCTATTTGGTTGGAGACCTTCTGGCAGCTATCAGCTGACAGCGTTGACGGTTCAATGTTATGACTAGGTGTTACTTACAAAATTGCGTTTCTCCTCTGATTATTAAGAGCCTATACCAGGGGTTCCCAAAGTTTTTCAGTTCGCTGCGCACTTACAGGTTTAGTATTTTGTCTAGGCGCCCTAGCTAGTTGAATTGTTCATTTCGTAACCGCGAATGCCTTACTAAACTAAACTTAATTTAAACTATCGCACTCTTTTACTAATAGTAGATACAAGAAAGGGATGGCAACAATTTTAGTGCTGTCAAATTAATCGAAATTAAAATTTCCATAGACACAAGATTAGTCGTGATCTCGGAACATGCCGATTAAAACACGAAGATGTGTAACACGTAAACTAATTTGACAGTTTAAAAATTCTTGCTATCTCTTTCATGTTTTCACAATAAGATAAGATAAGATATGATAAATATTTATTTTCTCGCCACAATATTACATTTAAAATAACATTTCTTATATAAGTACATATTTAGGTCATATATTGTGGGAGACTGGTGCCTAAACTAGGCTCGAGGCCTGTATTTCAGGACACCAGGTCTCCACCATTCAAAATTTGGTACATTTTATTTCTATATAGTGTTAGTAAGATTAGTATAATGGTGTGTAGGTGTGAGTGAGGTGGGGGTGTGTTAGTGTGTGTAATAAGTGAGGGTACTGTTAATTAGATTCCTGAGTGTGAGTTAATAATGTTGTAAGTAATCAGGTATTTTTTCCATATCAGTAGTATAACTATACATATAAATATATAATCTATACCGGGATAAAAAGTAGCTTTTCGGTATCAAGGTAGTTTAACTCTTGTAGCCAACTGTATAATTTCATTTTACACTTAATCTTGTTAAATTCAAAAATGGACAGGAACCTATTAACTTTATTATAAAGGTATCTACCGAGATGACAAAAGAACCGCTGACAAAACGCTGTCGAAATCCGAGAGTGATAGATATCCACAGGGTAAAAACATAGAGATAAGGAGGGGTTGTATGTTAGAAGTCCATGCTGCTTTAGAATAGTTTGCTGTACAGACAGCTGGCGCACCGTCAAAACTTTCGCCTCTCTATACAAAAGCGTTGTCGGATAGCGAAAGGGTAAGAACAGGGACAATAAGAAAAATATATGAATAGTTTAAATTGAGTTATGTTAGTGACCAATAGAATCAGTACCAATATCTTTATTTGGTCAAAAATGTTAGTTTTGATGAATAATTTGTATTTTACCCGCTTTTCAGACTTTCGTTTTGGGTCCAAAATATACCTCTACTCGTCGTACATTCACATTCAGGTCTAGATTACAAAATCACACCATAACAGTCAGGTCATTGATCGAAGTACGTGACATTACTATAAACAGAGTTGTAAATACACCATTTAAACTTGAACAATTTTTCTTAAAAACCGAATCATTTTTCACGTCACTCGCAACGGATGTGCAAGACCCAGATTCTTGGAGCACATCTCGGTTTTTTATTCCGAATCCCACGCGGGCGGAGTCGCGGGTAAAAGCTAGTTATAAATAATGACGCTACATTAAATCCGCTATGCTCTCTCTAGGTCAACTCATACCATGAATAGCACATAATTTACTAACTCATTACGCATATTTCCAACCGGTTGCGTCGGTTTAAGATTTTTCATATCGAACTTCGTGGAAGGCATGTGTTCTAGAAAATTTGTTGTTGGATGTAAAATATTGATTATAATCGTTAAATGATGATGTAGGTATTAGGTATAATACCCTTAGGACTACTTAAAAGTAGATATATTAAGGCGTAAAAACAAAGAGTTTTTAATGAAAGATTAGTTGAAGTCCATGCTAGGAAAGCGATTGTCATATGTTTGATTTTCTCTCTCTCTAAATAAAATAAATAAATAAGATAAGTATCTTCCGGACATTTTTACACAGCATCATCTAGTCCCATACTAAGCAGAGCTTGTGCTATGGGTACTAACTAGACAATGGATACTCGTATAATACTTATATACTTTTTTTTGTGAAATCATACTTATAATACATAAGCAACACCCATCTAGTCGCATCTTCGCTTTTGTCGGTCTTTGACTTTTCGGGATGTACTGTAGTAGGATTAAACTCGTCTTGAACTTCACCTATATTCATCGCTGAACTGCAAACGCTGTCATGGAATCCATCCCATGATGAATCTATTGATCCTTTAGCTTTCGCCCAGTCCAAGTACTCGGCTTCAAGGAAATTGGCGTTAGCGCCGCACAGAAATGAATCAGCTTTTGCAGACAAGTAAAACTTCAGTTGTGACACATACGCTGGTTGGCACGCATACTTGTATTTTTGGAAAGTCCTCAAAAACGTACTACAAAAATGTACAGGTATCCAGAATGGCAGCAGCAGGTTTGGCACCTGGCATATGCTGAGCTGGACACCCATTTGTCATAACTCTGAGACTCATGTTGGTGATACATGTATCTACGACTAACACACGTCGCATTATGGTAGGTTGACATTGACTGTTGACAGCGCTTGCGTGAATAGACGGGTGCTATATTTAATCCAGCGCTATCTGCCAGCATTGTACTAGCACGAAAATATGTTTACACGGAGCCTCATGCACGCCAGCGCTGTCACGACAGCGGCGCTGTTGACAGTCACTGTCTCAATGTAACATAACATAACATCACGCCTGTATTTCCCCGAAGGGGTAGGCAGAGGTGTAATAGTACACCCACATTTCGCCAGGTATGTTATAGTCCCATGTAATAGGGGGCGAGCCTATTGCCATTAACCGGGCACAAATCCAGACTCCGGGCTGCCACTGAGAATTTCCTAATGAAAAAACCCAATAACACTTTGCCCGACCCGGGAATCGAACCCAGGACCCCACGCTCAGCAGTCGCGCTTGCAACCACTAGACCAATGAGGCAGTCAACGGTTGTCTCAATGTAAACTTTTTTTTTTTTTTTTTTTTTTTTTTTTTCCCGTGGGGAAATCCTCATGGACGCTCTCCGCACGGGGTAGGCGGAGCCAGTGTCGGACTCTTACCGACTAAAACCACCACGGTGTTCCTTCAACTACCTTAGCCGGGGGCGTGGGAACCCGTGAGTATCCACACAACCACCCCCGACTGGTCCTGGCCCGCCTCAAGCAGGCGAGCCCCTTCTCCCCGTGCGGCCTATCGCTGGCCGCACCCTCTTCGGTGGCGCACACGGAACACTGCACGCCACTTCACCTCATGGGCCTTTACCAGCTGCGCTAACTACGCCGGCTTTGCCAGCTACGCCAGCTGCTGGTCGGGCAGCAGACTACCCCGAGTCTGCTGCTCGCAGGCCCTACCTCCCGTAATTTTTTATAGAGGTTTTCTTCCTCGCGGTCCGGGCGGTAAAGCCAAGACCCTCGGTCCCAAGAGGCGCGAGAACACTACTCAGCGGGCACTCCTGGGGTTACGAGATCGACGGGGGCAGGGAAGGACAGTCCCCCCGCTGCCTGCCCAGTGGCAGGGTGAGTGCACACCGGGCCCGCCCCTGCTCCTCCACTGTGCCCTCTGTTGGCAACAGAGGGACACGTGGAGCAACTCCCTTCTGGCCCAGAATGGGCCCCTCCCGCGCCAGAATATTCGCCACAGGCAATAAAATCCCTCCAAGGTTAATCCCTCGAAAGGATTTTACTGCCTGTGCCCAGGATGCACCGGCCAAACAGCTGCCGTTCCCTCCAGACGTGTCCAGAAGGACAAGCAGCCGTCAGGCACACGTGGAGGTTTTCTGGCCAGCACCCCGTCTCAATGTAAACCTGCCATTATTGTCACTGACAGTAAGAATAAAATTTTATCTCTCCGTGTCCTTCTGTATTGATTACTACCTACCTACTTAGCCTTTAAATCTTTTTTGTGAGTATGTATGTATGTTCTTTCAGTTGTGGCAAATATATGTTTTTCCTGCCTTCTTTTCTTTCATATGGAAGGCCAGGCGAGGACATTCTGCCTATAATATCTTTATAATACGGTAGCTACGACTTTCTTAAAATTAAAACTAGTATTTTTATCATACAAGAGATTAACGCTTTCCACAAGCTTACTTCTCTGGCACATTTTTACCACATTAATGGCTCGGTTTTCTTTTCTTCGTTAATATGCGTAGCTAATGCGCAATTAAACATGTTATTTTTAATAATTAACCACAATTAACTTTACTTTTCCCTTTTCTTTAATTTTGTTCTAACAAAAACAAATGACCATATTAACGATACAACTAAAAACTTTTTCTGTAGAAACTATGTCAGTACATTGTAAAAATAAAACATTTTTAAATATGGAATCGCGAGCTTTTTACAATTTCCCATAGTGATGGCGTATCGTACTACTTTGAATGGCTGATTAATGTTTTCATACAAAGTGTGTGGGAAATCGGGGACCAGCATATCTCGATCCATCTTGGCGGCGCCACTTGCAAAGGCAATTCTCAGTAATAAGTCAAATTCAGTACTTTTAAGTATAGTTTTGTGTTTCGCCGCAGTCCAAGATATTTTGGACGTATTTATTATCTGTGGCATAGTCACTGTCAAAAATTTATTTCTACTAAGACGAATTGTTTTTTAGAGAACAAAAATTGCGTTTAGAATACTAAAGCTTAAGAATTTGTGTGAGCATTGTGGTTTAATAATTTTTTGGTTAGTGGCTTATCTGATTGATTAAATTTATAAATGTTCATAATTTTACGCTTATTATCACTAACGAAGTGAAAAATAGAACTAATTAAATGAATTGTAAGAGTTTGTTCATTACTAAACTTCCAAACTTATTGCATACTTTTTCTACTAAAAATATCAATTTATCATACGAATATTTATGGCAGTCGTTACTCGTATAAATCTCGAAAGTCTGACAACTAATCTAACTTTTGGATGTCAGTATTGCCCAGTAACTGGGTTGATAGACCTGCCACATGGATGGTTCATGGATCAGCTACATCTGGTTACCTAACACTGCTTGCCGACCCCAATGTACGGTCAAGATACTTCCCGGTGGTACATTTTGTCGACGAAATCCCTTGAACGAATCCTCCTACATTACACGTACAGTCGGAAAACTTTTTGGTGAACCACTCCTAAGGCTAAAAACGATTCGTTCAAGGGATTTTGTCGAAAAAATGTACCACCGGGAAGGATCGTAACCGTACCAACGGCTGCAGTCGAAAACTGAGCGCAAGCGATTTTAGCCTTAGTGACGGTTCACCGAATCTTTTTCTGATTAGTATGTTGGGACAAGGCTAGGTGTAAGAAGGATTATTAATGTACGCTTACGGCCTACGGCTAAGGCTTGCATTTCTGAAAATCAGCTCCCAAATATAGACCCTGAAACTAAACATACTAATGAATGCAACAGAACACTAACAGATATCTCCCAATAGTAACATACCCGCACTATTTACTAAGCATATCAGACCCATCATATGGTAGCAATATTCAATCTGTGACAAACTCGGCTATCCAATGAGATGGTGCGATAAAGCCAAGCAAATGAGACTTAGAACTAGGGTTGCCAACTTTTTATAGACCAAACATAATAGTGAACCTTCAGCACCTAAAAATACAGGATGGCGATTTTATCACCTGCAGAATGCTGCAGGCTGCAGGTGATAAAATCGCCATGCTGTATCGGCTTCCAGTCTAACCCAGTTACAGAGCAATACCGACATTCGGAGGTTAGACTACTAGTCAGACTTTCGGGCTTCTGACTACCCGTAACGACTGCCATAGATATTTGTATGTCAACCGGGACCGACTGCTCAACGTACTCTCCGAGGCACGGAGGATTCTCGATGTGCAAAGAAATGGTCACCCATCTACGGAGTGACCGCGGCAAGTGTAGCTTAACCTCGCAGATCTTACAATCCGCGCACTTGCTATTTAGCCACGAGTCCCTCGAATTCACGGCAGTGGTAACAGTCTGACTATAGATCAGTCGTACCGTACCACTGACACGAAGAAGAATATACATATAGTAGCGAGACACGTAATATAGTAGTATTTATAAATTTGTGTAGTAGGGTTGGCAACCCTACTTAGAACCTAGAAAGCAAGCTTTCTCTTTAATCTAGAAGCTCTATCTACGTTTTTGCAACGTATTTACTATGCTAAGTGTAGTATAAAAGTTCGACGATTAATTATTATGTAGATTATGCTGGCAATTGAAAGGAAGTATAGCTATATTTTTTAAGTGAATGCGAAAGTGAGTCTGTTTGTTGTATTTTGAAGTTCGAATGATCAACCAATTTTACAAAAAAGTTGTGTAAAGAGCATACATGACAAGGTTAATGAACGTAGATGAAACGAAAGAGGTGTATCAGCAGTGGCGTGCATTGCATATAGGCAATTAGGCAGTACCCAGTGCCTCCCTCATTCAAATTCAATAGTGGTGTAAGTTATTATCTTTTTTTATAGTACGATGATTACTTATGTTGCCCCACAACACTTGTTCCTCTGCCTTCTGCATCCAGTCCCCCCCAGCCACCTTCTTCAGGTCGTCGGTCCACCTGGCGGGGGGCCCTACGCTGCATTTGCCTAGTCGCGGTCTCCACTCAAGGACTCGTCTGCTCCAGCGGCCGTCGGTCCTTCGGCAGACATGACCAGTCCACTGCCACTTCCGCTTACTGATCCTACAAGTTATGTCGGTCACTTCGGTTTGTCAGGATCTTAGCAGGTGGAAATTCAGTCTCTACCTACCCCGATGGGATTCCGTGAAAAGCGCCTACAGAAGTAAAGCTTTTCGTATATCAACGAATACGTGTTAGTATCGTATGCGCATTATGTAATAAATTTTACTCTGGGTTAGAGATAGCTCGCGTTGGTGTAGGTTTGCCTTAAGATTGCTGGTACTTATAGCTCAGGTTTTCCTTTTTTAAGTACCAGCAGTACAATATTTGTTAATTTATGCATATAAATTTGTAATTATCATGCCTGTAACCTGTGGGGTAATTGTGTAATGCATTCACATTGACATCAGCTTTCATTTTGAAATTACAGCAATATTCGTTTCGTGGTACGTAGTTGTCAATATGACGGATTGACAAAACACAGAGCAATGAACATTGAAATCCAGATGATTGCGATCGCGAGGGAGTTACGCAATTCGGCTCCTGTTTGTGCAACAATAAATAAACATTTACGAGGCCATATACAACGAGTTATTGAAATAACTGAAAACCTCTTAAGGGGTAATTGTGCTCATCAGTATGAACAATAACTTTTACTATGGGACCAACGCAAAAATCGCGAAAAAAAACAGCTGCTACCACATTTGTGTTTACATAAATCGCGATTTCAGGGTTGGTCCCATAGTAAAAGTTGTTCGTACTGGCGTGTTATTAAGTTGCGTACGGAAAAGAACCGAATGTTTTTTTTTTTAATAATGTAGAAATTTTCGAGCACTCAACATGTTACACTATTGCAATATTATATCGAACAGCTGTTTTTTTTTGCGATTTCAGGTTTGGTTCCATAGTAAAAGTTGTTCATACTGTTGAGTACAATGACCCCTTGAGAGGTTTTTAGTTATTTCAATAACAAGTTGTCGTTGAATAACTTTATAATTTATATAAAAAAATATAATTATTACAAATAAACCCGAATAGTTAAAAATTACTTAAATTCAGATTTTCGGAAAAAAATATGATGCTGTTATTTCAAATTGATACTGCTTACAAATAGTTTATATTTTAACAATAGGGTATTTTTTCGTTTCCAGATACACAAAAAATGATGCGAAAAACCATAATGTATACTATGACTAGGAGTTTCACTTACACTGCGCTAAAACCCACAATATTTTAAACCACATTCGATAGAAGCCAGTGACACTGTTTACCCGACAGCGAATGTTATTTAAGATGCCTTATTTACATGTTTACAGATGCCTATCTAGCTTTTCAATTATCGTAAGTAGGACGATATGCGCTTGCGCTGAATTGTTTTTAACTTTGTACCTACTATTATTTGTTCTATGGTTGTACAGAGTATTTTATGTTCTTAACTAAGGCTATTTCTGTGGCTCGCCAGTTTTGTTATAAGACCCATGTAATATGGGAATATTACATGGGTCTTATAACAAAACTGGCGAAATGTGAGTGTACTATAAACCTCTGCCTACACCTTCAGACAATACAGGCGTGATGTTATGTTATGTAAATTATTTTTTGAACAAATGTAATGTCTAGTTTAGTCGGAGACATCCTATTTACTTAGCAACTTTTTGGGAAATCTGATGGTAATCAGATGGATGGGGAAATATGATTTAACTCTTCAGACCACTAGACAGCCTCAATGGTTGAGTAGTCACAAGAGCGCCAGCTAAGAATGAAGCGCTAGGCTCGATTCTTAGGTCAAGAAAATTTGGTTTTTTTAAAGTAATGTTCTCAGGAACATCCAACATCAACTCAGCCTATCGCAGTCTACTGCTGGACATAGGCCTCTCCTAAGTTGCGCCACAACACTCGGTCCTCTGCCTTCCGCATCCAGTCACCCCCAGCCACGTTCTTCAGGTCGTTGGTCCACCTCTAATCTATCTAATCTAATCTCGTTTCGCAATTTATCCTTCAAAGAAACTCCAAGCATAGCTCGCTCCATAGCTCGCTGAGCGACTTTGAATTTGTGGATTAGCCCAACTGTAAGTTCCATGTCTCGGCACCGTAAGTCATGACAGGCAGGACGCACTGATTGAAGACCTTTGTCTTCATATTTTGCGGTAGGCTACTAGAAGACTCGGCGAACATCCAACAGTTTGTGGAATAATTGTGCCCAGAAAAAGGAAATGGACTGATCTTCATGAGGAAATGAACTCTGAGTATAAAACAGTATACGTCAGTTAGTTCTCATGGTGCTCCCAACAATAACTTCAGTTTTAAGTTAGATAGTAAAGTTATTAACTACCAGTGTCTCTGCCTATACAAACTGTCGCGATATTAGGCCAGCGCACATGATCTGAATACCGCGGAAGCCGACGTCACGTAGCCGCCCGACAATGTAGTCCGGCCATATTTACTGTTCCATTCAAAAGGGTTTTTAATTATTTACGTCTAAACTGGAGATTAATTGATCCGATAGCATTATGACTTCATTCGTTGGCTTGGGATGTTGATGGATTATTGTGATGTCTTGATTTATTCAGGCTTTATTATAATTCATGCTGTATACAGCATGAATTTCTAATCCACTGCAGGACACCCATTTTGTACAATACTGAGACACAAATCACACTTTTTGTTGTCTTTTTACTTGTTTGTCCAGCCCCCCTGGCCAAGTTGACAATCTACAATCGTCAACGCTATAGAAAATAATCAAAATGTATGGGAATGACATATCTCAACGAATTACTTCTTTTTTTTTGTACATAATTACATAGTAAATATCCCGTGAAATACAATAATATATTTCAATTTCAATGTTTTTTATTTCAAATAAACCTAATTACAGGCACTTTTGAAAGGTCAGGCTCTAGTTGCACGGTTCCAAATTGTGGGTCCTATGGAGAAGAACCGGCAAGAAACTCCATGGATAAACTCTTTTTAAAATAGGTTATTGTTTATTACATCAAATTTATTCAAATAATGTGAGTATAATGTAGGTTAATGTCAGAAATAAACAAGAGTTTAAAAGTGAGTATATTGCCTTTAGAAATAAACGTAAAAAGAGTTGCCATAGTATGTAGAAGCCGACCTGTCCCGACAGACGGCACCCATTCACGAGCATGACGCGAGCATCAGCCATCGCTTAACTCAACCTCAATACGTGTTAGTGACCATTTTAGTTTAAAAATAACCTGTAAATATACAAGATGTTGATCTGTAACCGTGCTATATTTCTAAAGCAAATGGTAAAAGTCTGCTTGGTCATCTTAAAATACTTAACCAATTCTACGGTTATTTAATAACCAAATTTTCACTTAGAAACATTATCGAGTTTTGAGAATAAATCCCGAACGACTCTGACAAAAAGTCAATGGCGGCATTGTCAAAGGGCGGAAAATGATGCCTATTTTTTGGTGGTTTCGCACGCGTCGTCTGCTTCGCGCGCGAATCACGGGGGGAATTTGTTTGTTTAAAAACAGGTATTTAAAATAAAAATGCAATTTTTGGTATTAAATTTTTATTGATTACTGTTCAGTATCAGTGGTAGAGCAATATCCTTAAATATGGCACGGATGCAGATCAAAAACTTGTAGGTTCTTAGGAGTTTCCATGATTTGTTATGGAAGTATTCTGGCAGTCTGTTTGTAGGAAATCCGTAGTTTTATGTAAGAAGGGAATTATTTTGGCTTTAAGAGAACTAGGCAATAGTTTCTCCTTTAAATTAGTACCTGTCCTTCATTTTCTTCTACCTGTAAAGGTTTTCCATAAATAAATTGATAAAATTCTCTAGCTACGTATCAAAACACACAAAGATGGAAGAATGCGCCAGTTCGACGTATGTGCATAGCTTGGCTATTTAGCGGTAACCCTTGCGCGCTGGGATGCGCGCGCGCATGCCTCCGCGATACTGATCGAGACTTTACAGTTAAGACTTTGTCGCCCGTGTCATTAGCTCGTACTTTATGTATATGGCTATATTCTACTGGTATGATGTAATCGAGATTATTTACTGGTTAGAATTTTAGTTGTATGTGGCGCCTTGGACATGGTACACGACCAGGAATAGACCGTATCATCTCTTTACACAGGTCACAGACAAGTGAGATAGCGAATTTTTTTGCTAAGGTTCTCTGTGATAAGGATATATAGGATGAATCAAATACATGCGACAAACTTCAATCGCTAAGACTTTTTTCGTCTGGCGACCATGCTCCATAGGAAAACTCATTCAGTTTCATTGTTACAATCCACCTTTAAAATTCATCACATGTTTTTGATTTCATACTGTATATTTCGTGAAGGGACAGCATTATCGGTCCTTATTAAGTGCTTGGTTAAAGAAGTTATGTTTATACATGGAAAGTCTTGACCTTTGCGATTTAACTAGGGGGAGATCGATCTGCAAAGGTTCTTGGTTTTACAGAGACTACGTTTGAATAGGTATCGATACCCAACTAATTATAGCATTACTAGCTAATGCACGCAACTTCGCTTCCTTGGTATGTCGATACAAAGTATTATAAGTGTTAATCCAGGACGTGGTCTATCTGTGTGCCTTTCATCCTCATCCGTTCAGCCGTTTAAGCGTGATTAAAAACAAACAAACATCCATACTTTTACATTCATGATATTTGTGGGATTATTATTATCATCATCATCATTTTAGCCGAAAGACATCCACTGCTGGACATAGGCCTCCTCAAAAAGTTTGGGGGGATATGCCATAATCACCACGCTTGGCAGGCGGGTTGGCGATCGCAGTCGGCCGCAAATCCAGTCTCTTAGAGAGGCTATGGTTGAACGCTTGAACTTGTCCCTAAAAGCTGTCTCCGAATGGGGTGATGCTAACTTGGTCAAGTTCAATGCTGCTAAGACCCAGGCGTGCCTTTTTTCAGCTAAACGGAGTCAATTTGAACTTACTCCAACTTTCTGTGATGCATCTGTGCCGATAACTGACCACCTTGAGCTTCTTGGCGTGTCACTAACATCCACCCTCAACTTCGGCTCATACATAGAGTCCATGGCTCAACTTGCTGCCAAAAAGCTAGGCATCCTCTCTAAGGTGAGACGGTACTTCACACCTGAACAGCTGCTCAATTTGTACCAAGCACAAGTTTGGTCCTGTATGGAGTACTGCTCTCATCTCTGTGATGGTTCGGCTAAATATCAACTGGCGGCTCTCGAGTCGATTGAGAGGCGTGCCAAGAGGCTCGTTGGCAACGCTGCGCTGGTCGATGCCAAACTACAAAGTCTCGAGCATCGGCGCAGAGTTGCTAGCCTATCGGTTTTTTATCGAATGCATTTCGGCGAGTGTGCGTTGGAATTACACAATTTAATTCCCCCAAGCCCTTTCCATCATCGGACGACCAGACGCACGGCAATGCGCCACCGTTATATGGTAGATATTCCACCCTTACGCACGAACCGGTTTGCTTATAGCTTTATCATGCGTACCACCAAAGAGTGGAATTCCTTGCCGGCGTCAGTGTTTCCCGAGAAGTATAATCTGGTGGTCTTCAAGACTCGAGTGAATAGGTTTTTGCTGGGCAAGCGTGCACCATCGTCGACCGCACCATCGCTTAACATCAGGTGAGGTGGCGGTCAAACGCAAGCCCGCTAAGAATAAACACAAACAAAAAAAAAAACTCGGAGAACGCTGCTGCCCATCCTTTAGTGAATCCCTGTCGCCTTTTACGACACCTATGAGAAGAGATAGGGTGGTGCAATTCTTTATGTCCGGCACCATACTGATATTGAAATTGTTGGTCAGACTAGATGTGAACGAAGTATGCACGGGTTGACTGTACCCTTACCTCCGCAATTAAACTACAATGATTTAGACTAACTAGCTGTGACGTCATAAATATTCACATGACAGCCATGCTTAACATAATCAAATGAATCCCAACATAATTGCTATATTAAATAGGAGCAGGATACAGTTACATAGCCCCAGGCACCGCGCATAAGTGCGCAACTGAACGGACATGCAGCTATTGTGCCCAGTCGATCCGAGATACGGCCAAGTTCCAAGTTTTACAGTTACCATGTTATGCGCAGCGTGTGTGGCTGTCTTCCACCTGATATATTGCGGGGATGTGGGCTGTTTCTATCCTGGTAGGGATTAAATTGTTAGCAGCTTAAGCTGACCTTTAATGACCTCTAGGTTCTTTTGTTGTAAAATAAAGAAACTTTAAGTTTTTTTTAATTAAATTCTGACTTTATTCCTAATAGACTTGCGTTTGACCACCACCTCACCTGATGTTAAGTGATAGAACTATCGACGATGGCACACGTTTGCCCAGCGAAAACCTATTAATTCTGCCTTGAAGACCACTAATCAACTCAGCCTATCGCAGTCCACTGCTAGACATAGGCCTCTCCCAAGTTGCGCCACAACTCTCGGTCCTCTGCCTTCCGCATCCAGTCCCCCCCAGCCACGTTTTTCAGGTCGTCGCGTCGGTCCACCTGGTGGAAGACTACTACCCTACGCTGCGTTGAAGACTACTAGATTATGCTTATTAGGAAACACAGACACGACCTTCGTTCGTTTCCCAGTAGTTTGGCTTCTAGGTCTTTTAATTAAATTCAATTAAATTCAAATTGTATAGAAAAAATTACATAATTATAAATCATCCTTATGGTACATTAGTTTGATGATCATAATATGAAATAACAAATAGTAATAAAATAATAATATATCTATAATCAACTACAATAAGTAATAGAGACACTGGCTCAGGAACGCATTACATGCCGTTTTGTCCAGTACACCATGAAGGAGCAAACAGCGTCCAATTCCATTCTCCCAGCAATGAGTTGCAGGAATTTGTTAATCATCTGCATTCTACAGTTGACAGTTTGCATTCATAATGATAGTTTTTGTTTATTCTATATGACGACCCAAAAAACCATTACATTTAAATCCAGGGACATAATGGCTTCTGGATAATATGCACCATGCTCGACAGGTGAAAATGTTACCGTAATATGTTGTCATTTTGTGCAGGTGAATATTCCGGTACCCACGGGACTTATTCCAAAGAACCGTATGGCAAATACGCAATTTTATCTGGCCACAAATTCAGGAGCTTTCCTTCGATCACAATACAGGCAACAAAATAAATTAAGTGGAACTAGTCCGGAAGTATCTACTAGTTCTTTAGATTCTAGTGGCACAAACGCCTTTTGTGGACTTTAGAGTGTGCAGGAATTCTATACAAGGGTTGGCAAACATTTTAAAATCACTGAGGTACTATAGTACATATTACCTCAATGTTTAAAATAAGGTTATTTGAAGCGAAGTTTCTTAACGCGGGCTTGGAATATCGGTATCGTACGCATCGCATTAAACGAATCCGTGTAGCGTATATAAAGAAAACACCTTCAGTTGAATATAACGATCTTTATTCGCACTACTACACTGCTTCACCGTCACACAACGACTGACTTCTTGCCAACCAACTCAAACTAAAATGGCCGTTCAACCCCACCATGAAATACGGCTGTGTCATAACAACCGTCATTTCAATAGTGTTGCCATACTATAAAAATACAAATAAACATGCATATTGATTCTGCCAATGAGTCAGTGTTGCTACAGTTTGTAATTATATTACTTTCATCGTAAAACAATTATTATTTTTAAATTAAATTAAAGCAATCATAACACTCGGCCATCCGACGGCGTGCTATCTCCGGAGCACGCAATAATCATAACACTGAGCTCACATGACCCAGTACCAGTTTTAACTTATTTACTACGGAAATTACTACAGCATAAATGATTGATACTAATCGATAATAGCTCTATTTATAAATAAATAATAATATTTATAAATAACAATATATTTGTATATTAAGTAATTCTTAATTATAAATCTATGAAATAATTTATAATAAACAACAATAATTACTTTTCCGAATCAGACTCTGTACCGGAAATGTCAGAATCAGATGAATCGCACTCTGAACCAGATAATTTGTTAACTTCCAGCGATTGAATATGTATCCATGGGCGCATTCTATCTGCAGCTATTACACTTTGATATTTATTTGTATTCAACCCTGGTACGTTGACGACCTCATATCTATCATTTCCTAAGCATTTTGATACTCTGTATGGACCTATAAATTTAGGAAGCAATTTTTTACTCTTGCCATCATTTTTAAAATTAGTTTTAGTAATTTTTACGAGATCATCTACTGAATAGGAAACTGCAGGAGATCTTTTAGAATCATAGGCATCTTTCATTCGTTTTTGACTTTCATTAATATTGATCGAGGCCTCGCGTCTTATTTGATCAATAGTTGATGACGTAGATGGGGATAAATCTGTGTCTTCTAAATTAGTCTCATTATTGTTATCTGTCAACATATTCTCAGTAATACCGTTAAGTTTTATGCCAAATAGTAATTCTGATGCACTTTTTTTTGTAGTAGCGTTTACTGTATTGTTGATACCCCATTGTACTTTACCCAGCTGCTGATCCCAGATGCGTTCATCTTTACCAAAGTTCTGTGTAGACAAGGCCGTAAGAATAGTCTGATTGAACCGCTCTGCTTGGCCATTTGCTCTAGGACAAGCAACTGCGTTAAGCACATGTTTTATACCCTTACTAGAGCAAAAATGCTTAAACTGGTTCGACGTGAAAGCTGTTCCTCGATCGGAAATAATTCTAGTTGGCACTCCAAAATCAATAAATAAGTTTTCAAGGACTTTAGTAACATTTTTGGTTTTGGTGTCTTTAACTGGTCTAGCAAAAAGGTATTTGGTAAAAGCATCCACTATTGTTAGTACATAAATATTACCGCATTTACTACGTACAAACGGTCCTAAGTGATCCAAATGTAACGTATGAAATGGCTTCTCAATCTTCTCTATTGGATGCAAAAATCCAGTTCGTATTCTAGCCGCGTTATCTTTATTGAACGCACATTCTATACAAGCCGCCACATACTTTTTAACGAAACGTCTTAGCTTAGGGAACCAGTATTGACTCTGAATACGCTCAAGGGTCTTTGCATATCCAAAATGACCAAGATCATCGTGGTTGGCTTTGCAAATTTGCCACCTAGCATTTTTAGGAATGACTAAACGGATATCATCCCCTAGTTGCCTATGTAATGCATGATTTTTAACTATGTAATTTTTTTTAATTTCTATACTCTCTTCATCTAGATTTGGCTTCAAAATTTTTATAATTCGTTGAAGTTCTGGATCGGCCATTTGTAATGTAAGTATCCAGTTGTTTGTGGAAATACTTAAGGTCTTTACAGTATTTGGCAGGTTTGTATCGATTTGGGGATTTCTACTAAGAGCGTCGACATGACCCATATTGCAACCCGGACGGTATTCAATATTAAAATCAAATTCACTTATTTGCAACCACCAACGTGCAATACGGGGAATTAAATCCCTTTTAGTTAAGGTAGTTCTAAGTGCATTGCAGTCAGTGAATACAGAAAATTTGAGACCTAATAGGTATGGACGGAATTTCTTAAGGGAGCAAACCACAGCTAATGTTTCTAATTCGTAAGAATGCAGATGTCGTTCGTCTGCTGTGGTTTGCCTACTAAAGTAGGCAACTGGCTTTAGAACTCTAGGCAAAGTTTGCCACTGCATTAAGATTCCTCCTAACCCCAAAGAACTAGCATCTGTATGTAGCTCAGTATCTAGTTTTGGGTCATACAGAGCTAACAGCGGACGTTCTATTAAATGTTTCTTCAAGGTCTTAAAAGAATCGTCTTGATCCTGGTCCCATTTAAATGTTATATTCTTTTTAAGCAAATTAGTTAGAGGTCTAGCAACCGCACCGAACCCCTTAACGAATCTACGGAAATAGCTCGAAAGCCCTAAAAATTGCCGAACTTCATGAATGTTAGTTGGAACGGGAAAGTTATTGACAGCACTTATTTTTCTTTCGCTTGGTTTAATGCCATCTGCAGAAATTTCATAGCCCAAGTATTCTATCGTCTTGTCAAAGAAACTACACTTCGATAACTTTAAGGTAAGGCCAGCGTTGCTGAGCAATTCCAAAATGTCTTCAAGTTTTTTGAATCCTTCCTCAATATTAACCGATGGGATAAGAAGGTCATCCATGTAAGCAAACACAGAATCAAATCTCCTTGAACCTAACAATCTATTCATCATCTTTTGAAATACAGCTGGAGCATTTGCCAGTCCAAACGGCATACGTTTAAACTCATAATGACCGTCTGGAGTGACAAACGCCGTAAGATGACGGCTGTCTTTTCCCATCGGTATCTGATAATACCCAGACGCCAGATCAAGTGTAATAAAATATTTATATCCACTCAGGTTTGAAATCTGATCATCGATTAGAGGTAAAGGATATTTATCTTTAACAGTTTTATTATTGAGGGCCCTGTAGTCAACACAAAGTCTAGATTCTCCGTTCTTTTTCTTTACAATGAGTATAGGACTTGCATAACCAGACTCGGATTCCTGCACGATATCATTTTCTACCAGTTCATCAATGATCTCTCTAACTTTCTGACGTTCATGGTATGACAATCGGTAGGGTCTATACACAACAGGAGTCCTGTCATCCAAGTCTATACTCATCTCACTTTGGTTAGTGCAACCTATCTCATTAAGATTTTGAGCAAAACATTTTCTGTATTTCTGCAAAAGTAGATATAATCTTTCAGAAGTGAACCTGTCTATATCTTCTCCGATTTTAATATCCGATTTATTGAGCGGCAAGAGTTCTTGAGGGTTAGATTTTGTATTAATGGAAAAGATCTTAGTTTCTGCTATAGGGTTTACTCTAGCTATCAAGGTATCGGCTTGGATTTTTAAAGGAACCGCCGTCAATGAAGTAATAAATATAATTGATTTACTATTATTGATCTTATAGCAGCCTTGATGCACGTGATACTCCTGGTTGGGACTCATTCGCGTACTTCCATCAAGATAAAAGTCACCTGTATAAGGTTCCTTAGTATAGACTTCAATTAAACCGCCTTTGACTATGGTTAACTCTTTTTCAACGTAAAGATTTACAGTGCAATTTGAGTTATTGGCGACTTTATTTGATGGAGTATAATAGAAAAATAAACTCTCATTATCTTTCATAACAGTCACTGTGGGCAATTCGGTAAAATTTTGCCCCACCAATACTGATGCTGGCAAATACTCATCGTCAACAGCCAAAACAATCAACTGGGTCTCTACTTCATCGATTCGAATTTGAACAAAAGACTGGAATTTCGGTGTAATAACAGCATTACCAAAACCTCTTATCATTGGTAATCTTTTATTATTTTCTTCAAGTTGGAGCCCTTTAGCTATGGAATATTTAATTAAGGAACAGTCACTGCCGAAATCTATGAAAGCATCGGACATACTCCCATTGATACAAATATTCTTAAAAAACTTATTGTTAGTATCTAATAAAGTACCAATATTCTGAATTGTGATATGAGACTGATTTTTAGAACTATCAACAACCATATCACTATATTTGATAGGTTTTATCTCAGAACTAATTTTTAAAACTTTCTTGTCAGCAGATTGCTGGTCCCGGCCGTTGACGTCATGAGACAGTAAAGGTTTTCTACTGCAATTGTCATAATTATGACCTATTCTACCGCATTTGACACACTTAACTATCGGCTTAGAACAATTAGTGTAACTGTGTCCTCGTTCATGACAGTTAAAACAAGACGGATCGTTGTTCCTATTAGGAAGACCAAGTGACTTACTGTGATAACTAGTAGTTCGAAAATCACGCTTTCTAAAAGAATTAGATGTAGAGGGTGTTTTGGAAATATCTTTTGTAGTACTAGGTTGCTGAGAAGCTAAGTAGTTCAACAAATCCTCTGGTTGTTTACATTTCAGTGCTTGTGCTCCATTTCTAATTGAACTATCACTTATTCCATAAATTATACAATCTACTGCCTTTCGGCCATTAATGTCGCATCTACTAAGCAACGCTAACTTATCATAGAAATAGTCTCTAAGGGTCTCATCTGTACGAGACTTCCGATTCAACATTTCTTCCAAAAGTTTTCCAAAATTCTCGTCATTTGGAAAAGCTTTTTTCATTTTGGACTGCCACTTTTTCCACGAATAATTTTTGAAGTGCATAGTGTATGGTTTGTTTTTCATCCCAATTATAAATAACAGCGCATTCATTAACTTTTCTTAGCCATCGCTCAATATCTTGAGATCTATTATCGGGATCGAAATCCGGCACAACATTAGTAGTTGGAGTACTCTTACGTGATCCTTTCTGTACCGCGGCTATAATTTTCATCACATCATCCGCAGTCATTCCTTCAGCAGTTCGCCTAGACTTTGAAGGTACCTCTTCAGATGCACTCGATGAAGACCTCCGGCGCCGTCGTCGTCTTGGACGTTCAGGAGTGAAACTCTCATCACGCTCTGGGGTGGAGCTCTCATCTCGCTCTGGGGTGAAGCTCTCAACTCGCTTGCCTGAAATTATTTTTTAAAGCACTTCATATTCTTTTATCATAACTTCCTATGAAAAACTTCTTATGTTATCATCACATTGTTGTAACATGTAATTACAGACAGTATTTCTGGAGTCTGCCTATATTTACTTCCCTAGTCGCCTACACGACTAAGTAATAAGACATCTTCAACTTGATGATGATCACCATCATCATCACCACCATCGTCATCATCACCACCATCGTCATCATCATCATCATCATCATCATCATCATCATCATCATCATCATCATCATCATCATCATCATCAATATGTCCTATCAACAGTTCCGGAATTCTATTGTTTTATAGATACACCTATAATGTAAGTACAAAAGTAACCTACTTATGTCGCTTACATGATTCAAAGATTACAACTCCAATAAATTACCACTTACATAGGTAGTTCAATAAACTGCTAATATTAAATTAGTCTTCTGATATTTTAAATACTTGGAACACCTACATAAACGGTGTTATGCATGCATGCACACGAGTATAGTTTGTACTTGTAGTATGTAATAATGATATTAAAAGCTTCACGATGACTTTAGAAAGGAACAAGTTTTATTTATACCAATAGGTTATGCTAATAGCATCAAAATAAAAAGGAAATAATTAAAATTGCATTGCAAAGGACGCTTACGCATCTAAGATTCAACGGGAGTGCACCTACATTACTCCATACCTATATTGTTTACCTTAAAACACACCTACATGGTTTTATGGAAACATACCTACATGGTTTCATAAAGGTAAACAATAAGCATAACTTCGTTCTTACCATACTTACGTGGTTCCATAAGAGCACGCCTACATGACTACATAAAAGGACGCCCACATGGCTACAATAGAGCACACATACATGGCTCCACAAGAGCAAACCTACATGGCTACATACGAGCACACCTACATGGCTACATAAAAGCACACCTACATGGCTACATAAAAGCACACCTACATGGCTACATAACAGCACGCCCACATGGCTACAATAGAGCACACATACATGGCTCCACAAGAGCACACCTACATGGCTACATACGAGCACACCTACATGGCTACATGAGAGCACGCCTACATGGCTCCACGAGAGCACACCTTCATGGCAACATACGAGCACACCTACATGGCTACATAAAAGCACACCTACATGGCTACATAACAGCACACCTACATGGCTACATAAGATCACATCTACTAGGCTACATAAGGGCACACCTACACGGCCACATAATAGCACACCTACATGGCTACATACAAAATTTATTTTTCAGCAAAGCAGACCTATAATATCGAATACTAACATTCACTTTAATTAATTTATTTGAATCTTCATGTTTTCACAATATGTATACATTTTAATCACTTCATACAATTATAAGTCTGCTTGGTCAAATATAAATTTTATTCTTATTCGTTATCATACTTCAGAAAAATACGTTACGAATAAAGCTTCTATTTAATCCTCTTTTTAGTAGGTACCTACTTCTACTAAAAATTATAAAGTAAATATAAACTTACGATTTTTCTTAGGCATGGCTCGCGGGTCTTGTCACTTCTGATATATAAAGAAAACACCTTCAGTTGAATATAACGATCTTTATTCGCACTACTACACTGCTTCACCGTCACACAACGACTGACTTCTTGCCAACCAACTCAAACTAAAATGGCCGTTCAACCCCACCATGAAATACGGCTGTGTCATAACAACCGTCATTTCAATAGTGTTGCCATACTATAAAAATACAAATAAACATGCATATTGATTCTGCCAATGAGTCAGTGTTGCTACAGTTTGTAATTATATTACTTTCATCGTAAAACAATTATTATTTTTAAATTAAATTAAAGCAATCATAACACGTAGAAAGAATAGAAAGAAAGAAAAATATTTATTTGACACAACTGAAAAAAAAAAAGGATATCCATAAACATGAACCAGAAATAGATTTAGTGAAGAAGTAACAAAGTGCGCCATGTGAGTCTCAAAATTGTGACAAATGGGTGTCCAGCTTAGCATATTGCCAGCGTAGTGCTTCCATCTATCCGCAGCGTACGGGTCTACGGGTTGCCAACGAATTTCTATGAGCAATCGGATTGTCATTATTGATTTCGGATTCCGATGACGTCTTCCGCATTTTTTAATACAATGCGATCCATCCGATGCGTACAATATCGATAGGTGGGCGCGTGCCGTAACGGCTGACCAAATGTGGAAATTTGGCACACATATAGACCATAACCCAGAAAAAAAAAATAGTTTCCGAGGGATGCGCGATACGTTTTTCTGTGAAAAGGCGAATTATACGCGGGCGAAGCCCCGTGTATAGTCTACTTAGATAATAATTAAAATTTGACAAATTCAGCCAATACACAAAATGCCTCAAATACCCTATTTATTTTTGTTCAATATGTGTTTTTTCTATGTAAGATTAAGAACTTAATCACGGTAAATCAGCGACCATACACCGACCAATGTCTGCAACACGTCTATGAAATTTCACTAATTTTGGTCGCCACTATTCGGCACTTGAAATCTTCAAATCAGTTTCGACCACTTACATGAGCCGTCAAAACTGCCGCGTTAGTAATTAGCCTATAGCCGCGTTGTATTGAATAACCATTGGCCCTACGCCAATCGGATTGTAGTACCCCGCCTCAGCTAGTGGCAGAATTTATTGTACGCATTATATTCAACATTAGGCGTCTATTGGGCTGTATGGTCGTTGCAGTAAATATAGAGTTTACTGTGTCCCAATGATCTTTAAATTTTACTCGTGGGTACAAGTTTGCCATCCATACCATTCTAACGTTATATAGCTTTCTACCATTTTATGTTATGATATTGTTGGTTAGTATTATTTATAGGCCGAGACGACAGACCTTGGTTAGTTGCAAGAGTAGCGGTATATTATGGTTAGCGTTATGATTTTTTTTTATATTGTTCGATGTAATTTTATTTTTTTGGTGATAGTAAGCCTTCAGATATTGTTCTGTTCTTGTTCCGACTATATAGTCGAACAAATATTTGTGCTTGTGAAATTTGTGTATGTAACTCAGGAGAAATCAAAGTGAGGATTATGTAAAAAGAAATGCACTCGGGAAAGATATTGAGGAACTTATCAAGCAGTCGTAAATTAAGTAAAACGTTTCTAAACTTTTGCGAATTTCACTCATATTGAACTATGCTTACGGGACTTTACGTGCAAAATGAAATGAATGTTGGATGTTTGTTACTCAATCACACTGTAAGGGCTGAACCGATTTGGATGAAATTTGGCATACAGACAGAACATAACCCGGATTAACGTATAAGTTAGCCCGTAAAGATGAACAGTTCGGGTTGCCGGTGAAGACACGGGCATAGGCTAATTGATGATAAAAGTTTACATTCTATAAATATTGATTTTGATGCCAAAAATATATATCGGCTGATAAACCGCGGGGTAATGCGTGGGTAGGCCCCCCACAAGGTGGACCGACGACCTGGTGAAGGTCGCGGGAATCCGCTGGATGCGGAAGGCACAGGACCGGTCGTTGTGGCGATGCTTGGGGGAGGCCTATGTCCAGCAGTGGACGTCTTTCGGCTGAAATAATGATGATGATGATGAACCGTGGGGAAATCCTCGGTATCGGATTCCTACCGACTAAAATCACCACGGTGTTCCTCCAACGACCCTCGGCTGGGGGCGAGGGATATGACCCATCTCTCACTTACTTTAACTTTGATGAAATTGAGGCTGAAAAATGGCTGTTAGATTAGCCCATCAGGATATGGGACTTAGCTTAATAACCTTCTCGGTGATTATGATTTAACTGTTCTAACAGAAACATATCTCTGCCGATACCTTTAAGGATACTTTATTCAGTATCTTGTTGTGATTCAAACCGTGCACTGAACATAAAATCAAATTGAATTTGACAAGTTTTATGACCATTATTGAATTCCACGGAACACCTGATGGCTTTGTTTGTATAAACAGCAATTACTATTTCAGAACTATTGGCCATTAAACGTTATGGCGGCTTCTTATGGTGCGGAACGTGAACGATACTTTTGATGTTAGTAGGTAAAGTGACTCATATGGCTGTTTGGTATGAAGACGAACGTTTAGTCCGAGATTTCAAGCTTAAACACGCTTGATTCTCGAATGAAGATTCGGTTGCAACCATAGGAAGCTAAATGATAAGGCAACAGAAATGCTATCTACTGTCTTTTAATACCGGAACGCATGTCGCGGGTTTTCCGCTACCAACACATTTATACGCAATTACGCCTACCATGTTTATAGCATGCATTGAATGCAAAATAAATTAGGCCTAAAAAACCGCTGCTTGCGATGTTGTTGCGATGGGACGGCAATTCGACACGACGGGATAGAGATCAGGCGCAGGACCGATGGCTTTACGTGCTCTCCGAGGCACGAAGGGGTCTCGATGTGTAATGAAACGGTTACCCATCCACAGACTGACCGCGGCTAGTGCAGCTTAACTTTGCAGATCATACAATCCACACGCTTGCTACTTAGCCACGAGCCCCTTGCTGCAAATACAACTTTAGTGACTCTGCGTCTAAACAGCACAGAAGATAAAGCAAACGAATCGCGCTCTTGTGTCCTATGATGAGATACTTGTACGCGGCGACAAGTGCACGCGCCTTTTTCACTTCTATTACCTTATATATATAAAAAAAAAATTGTTGCGACTTAACTGAAAAGTCACGTATCCACAGCGTTTATTAAAGAAACTTTGATCCCTGAGTTTGTTTCGGTATTTCTTTTCAGAGGTAGTCACATAGAAATTTCCGAGGCCATCTGGTTTTTAAAATAACTGACATATAAGTGATTTTATCATCCAATTGGCTGAATAATAAATGAGTTGAAAGCCATAGACGGGTCAATATCATCAGCTTGCTACGCTCTACAGAGCTTACGAGATGAAGTAACCATAAATACATTAAAAACAGTTTACTACGCATTGGTGGAGTCAAGATTAAGATATAGTATTCAACTATGGGGAAATAGCTATAATTATAACTCTGATAGAGCTTTTATATTACAAAAAAGGGCAAGTAGAACAATAGTTCGCATTTCGCAAAGAGAATCCTGTAGGGAATATTTTCAGAAACTTTCAATATTAACGCTACCAAGCCTATATATTTTAACAGTTTTGACAAGTTTAGCTAAACACATACATGATTATGAAACGGAAAGCGAAAGACAGCTAAGAGAAAACACAAGGAATAAGCATTTAAAGCATGAAATAAATCCCAGATTAAATATTGTAAAGCATTGTGTTCAATATCAAGCGGTTAAATTGTTCAATTGTTTGCCAAATGAATTAAAACAACATTTATATATAATTAATGTATTTAAAAGAAAACTGAAAGTCTTCCTGTTGAAAAAGTGTTTTTACTCTGTAGATGAATTCATGACTATGCATCTTAATACCTAGTTGAATTATTTTAATCTTATTTATTTTTGTACGTAGTAATGAGTTTTGTGTTGTATTGTTCATTAGTACTTGAATATATGAATTAATGTCTAGAGCTGCATCAAATGTTTATATTTAATTGACATGTTAATTGTATTGTTGTGTGTTTTATTGATGTAATTATCTGGAATCTCAATTTATTTGGCATTTTATTGTTATTGACGTTTAATTAAATAAGAAATCATGTATTTTTGATTATGTACCTATTGTATTTTATGATGTGTAGTAATATTGTATCAAATTTTTTACGTTATTATTATAATTTTTGTTATCGTGTACCTGCTGAAATATTCAGACACAATTGAAATTGTTAATGAAATAAATGAAATGAAATGAAATGAATAAATTATTTAAATTTAGTTCTTGGAAATCTGGTATTTTAACTGTTTGCCACCATCTCCTTATTCTCTCTCTCTCTTCGCACAAATTGAGCTGATATCATTGATTCCCATCTTCAAATTTTTCGCAAACATTTCTAAAGATTTTAACGATCAGATCGGCATCTTTCTTTTTATATAAACGGTAGCCACGCTAGCCAGGTACTATTTATGTCAGAATGTCTTATCAAATATTGTTGGCAGTCATTTTGGAGATCATAATTAGCATCTTACGGTACAAATCGTAAACTGTACCAGTATATTACTCAACCGAACATTGGTATGCTGACAGTACCATGGCCCTGCTTATCAAGTCATCTGCGCACACGCGTCCACACACACATACTCACTCATTATGAGCTCATAAACATCCTCTTTTAAAGTGGGCTTCCTGAAAAATTAAAATTAACGGTCTTTGGTGATATTCACCAAAATTAACTCGCTGGTCAAACAAATTGGTACTTTAAAATTGAGATGTTACTATAACCCAATTGTTTTTAATTTATCGCGTATATCAACACCTATCGTACGTACTCATATTATAAATGGTAATTAAGGAACGAAAGTATGGGTGTTTGTTTATTTGTCCTTTTGGATTAAAATTTGGGCTATTCTATCCCGGGAAGATAGACATCTCCAGAGGGATGAGCTTATAACATCTTTCTGTGATAAACTGAATTATACGCAGGCGAAGCCGTGTGCATAGGCTTGTAATAAAATAAAAGGACCTTTGCAGGAAACCACACACACTCACATACACACCCCTCCACACACACAAAACTCCATTATTATTAACTTGACCATAACAGTAACACAATACTTCTAAAGCAGTATTTCGTTAGCCGAAATTTTCGGTTCGTATAACTTTAAGTTCGTATAATATTCGGTTCGTATAATTTTCCGTTGGTATAATATTATCGGGCGCGTTGTTTTGAGAATTCACAGTTGAATGGTTTGGGCTAGTAGGGTTTCTTGTGAGTACGCTTTTGATCTTTTTTTTGTATTTTTTTTTCGGCGGGACCTTAGTATTTTGTTGCGAATGCCGAAAAGGGCGGACCACCTAATAAGGTTAGTATAGTTTAGTGTATGTATGTTTGTATGTTGGGAGTTAGTCATTGTTTTGTTAGCGGAGTTTTTACCAGTTTTCGAATGGTTTGGGTATATGATATGGTTTAATCAATTATGAATAACGAATTTCTATAAATCCATGTTTGTTTCATCTATTGACAGAAGCATACTGAACACGTGATTCGATGCTTGTTCATTCCCACATCCGTTTCTTTTATATTCGACCACCTTTTGATTCAAGGACCCTTTATGAGTATTAGGCAAACACCTGATCTCCTTGAAGGACATCACAGATTATTCTACGTGTCCTTGATAGGGGTTTATTCCCCCTTAGTATTTCTATTATTTTCTAACAAGAAAACACTGATTCTTGTTATAAAATCTTGATGGATTATCAACATAAGTTGTTTTTAAAATAAACAGCTCTTAAAGCTTTATGCCGTCGTCACGAGCAGAGTGTTTGTTTTGTGTTGATTTCATTGTGCGCGTAAAATCTCGTAAATGTAGTTCAATGTAGGTTTGTATCTATCTATATTGATATTTTTCTATTCAGAATTGACAGGTAATCTCCGCTTCACAAGACCTATCAAAATTATTTCCGACAGTAACTGTCGGCAGCCTCAATACCAGAAACAGGTCAACTTTCCGTCCATAAATAAGAACCGAGTTGGAAATCCTGAGACATTCAATAACAAATTCTTAGCCGCGATAGCCAAGTGGTTCTAAATAATTCAGTTAGTTGTGGGCGTTTGTAATTTCACTTTGTAACTTGTAAGTGTACTTGGAAGTAAGTGATATTTATGCTGTATATTTCTTTCAGACAAGCACAATTACTTTGCCCGTGTTTTGGATAACCTTTCGTCGTCATTTAAAGATGGTGGTCCATATGTAGTATGGGTCATATTTTGAATTCCAACAATGCGTTTGCACTGGGTTCAAAATGCCTATTGAGTAATAATTTAATTGTATTGACCATCAATTATCACCTAAATGAATCAATTACACCCTGGGTGGGTTGCAAGCAGCCATTGAAGTCATGTTTTATTATATTGTCACACCATTCTAAGCAAACGTGAGGGTGCATACATTCTAAGCTTCAATGGATTCAGACACTACAAAATCACTGCGTAGGTGTTGTAATATTTATCTGCCAAGTGGCGATTATCATCAACGCAGTATATCGCAGTCGGCTGCTGGACATAGGCCTCTCCCAAGTTGCGCCACAACACTCGGTCCTCCACCTTTCCCCTCAGCTACCTGCTCCAGGACTTCGGTCCACCTGGTTTGGGGGCCTACCCTGCGTTTGCCGATTCGCGGTCTCTACTCAAGGACTCGTCTGCTCCAACGGTCATCGGTCCTTCGATAGACATGGCCAGCCCACTGCCACTTCAGCTTGCTGATCCAACAAGCTATATCGGTTACTCCGGTTCTTCTCCTTATATTAGCGATAGTAGCAGATATTTATTTCCAGTGTTGTAAAGAAGATAATAATATTTGGTAAATTGTCCGTTGCTATTGATTGCTGTTTATGATTTACTATTGTCCAGGAGGATTTATCATGTAATCCGAATAAGTCGGTCGGTTTAAACGTTGCACAGAATTTATTTTGGATTGAAAGCTCATTGTAAGCACTTTGCAAACATTGTATTAATTTTCGTAACAACTGTTATCTGAAATAATGCAAAGGAATGTTAAACTATAAATGGTAGATAAACTTATGATTTGTAAGTATATAGAAAAACTAACCTATGCCTGCGGCTTTAATCGCGTATAATTTTGTTCAGCTCAGGATTTGTTATAAGTATGTATTTACAAAAAAATAAAAAAAATATATATAAGTATTATATCCATTGTCCGCCAACCCGCACTAGGCCAGCGTGGTGGACTAAGGCCTTAGCCTTCTCATACTGAAAAGAGGCCCGTGCCCAGCAGTGGGACAGTAATGGGCTGGTTATACATATCCATTGTCTAGTACCCATAGCACAAGCTCTGCTTAGTTTGGGACTAGATGGTGCTGTGTAAAAATGTCCCAAAGATATTTATTTATTTATTACCTTCCCGGGATGAAAAGTAAACTATATAGATTACTTTTAACATATATGTTAATCCGAGTTATGGTCCAACTGTTTTCTAAATTTCATCTAAATCCGTTCAGCTGTTTCAGTACATACTTTTTCAACTAAGACTTTTACAGCAAAGCTTATTGATAAAACTTAAAGATAATGCAATAAACATTGTATTTTTTATGTAATAAATAATAAATGATCATACTTTCCTTCTTAAGTAAATTAATTCCTATAACTAGCATCCCAGAAGCTAATACGCCCAATTTTTATCCTTACATCTACATAATCTAATACTTAAACAGCACATTAGGTCTGTCGGCAACTGAATATATCAACCACTAAACTATCGCTAAGTTTAGCATTAATCCTAACTGATCATTTAAGTTAAACAGTTTGTTTGCCTGTCTATCCAACTTCAGTGTAGTGCGAAAAGAGAAAAGATGCCCACTATCACTGCAATGGGCCCGGGCACCCGGGTCGGTGATCACAGTCTACTTATCCTCCTGCCCTTATCCCAATTTATTTGGGGTCGGCGCAGCATGTTTTTTCTTCCATACATCTCTATCACACGTCATCATATCATCTTTCACACAATCCGCATCCATCTTTTCTTTGATCTTCTTCTTTTATTACAGCCCTCCACATTCATGCTTCAGACTTTTCTCGTAACTTGTCTCCTTGTAGTGATAACTGAAATCTCTTTTTGGTTTTGCTAGCCTGACATTGCGATATGGAGATTTTGTCCAGTTGTTTTGTTTTGCAGATAACCAACTTATAACTGTCCCATTTCTGGACACGGGTCTCTTCTCAGAATTAGAAGAATTCAGGTCTTCCACTTTGCAGACCTTCTGCAGGTTTGCGGAGCACACAAACCATCAAGAACTTTATGGCGCACTATGTTTTCCTAGACGGTTAAAGAAAGTGATGATTAAATTCGAATTCCTATATAAATCTGAAAAGTCAGAGGTGCAGACTAGGTTTGAACTTAAACCCTCCTCTATGGAAGGCAACTATTCTACCACTGGGCTATTAGTACTTCTATCAACCCTTATTCACTCAGTATTCCATATGCACACACTAAGAAAAAAGGTACAACCAGCAATAAGGATGCTGTTGCTTCCCATTTTGATTGACACATCTGTCCATAAGTGGCGTACGATGTAGGACGAATAGTATACGAGCTTTTCAATTATTTCATTAAAATGGTCGAAAATACCTGGATTTGATCGGTGGGTGTCGATTATCGTCTAAATATGAAAATTATTACATTTTCAGCGAACAACTACGGAACAACAACAGAACGATTACATTCTGGAGTCTATATAAACGGTGAATTTTCGTTGGTTTTGGAAACGAAAAGGGGTCATTGCACTCATCAATTCATTATGAACAACTTTTACTATGGGACAACACTGAAGTCGCGAAAAAAAAAAACATCTGTTCCCTACATTTGTGCACACATTAATTGACAAAATAAAGGGAACAGCAGCTTTTTTTTTCTCGTTTATGGGGTTGGTTCCATAGTAAAAGTTGTTCATAATGATGAGTACAATGACCCCTTTTTGTTTCTAAAATCAACTAAAATTCACCGTGTATATTTTAGTAAATATATAAAAAAAATATTAGGTAGGTAGTGGAAGAAATCACGCTTTTGATTCCAGAACAACTTAAACAGCGTGTATTGTCTATAGTCCACTACAAATTCTACTGATTATGAGCAAAATTTTCCAGGGACCTAAATACTTACTCTCATAAGCAAAGCCTGAGCCCAAGCTATAAGTCTAACATAACGGGCCCCTTTGACTAATGTTCCCGCAAACCACAGTAAGTGCGTTCTCTGTCGCCAAGCGATTGATGACGCTTTCCATAGCTTTAAGATAGCTTGGCTTTATTTATTTGAGTTGAGGATACTAACTATTGGATTTAAAACGGTTGTAATCGAATTGCTGGTAGTTCTACATAGTTCTGTTAAGTTTGTTTTATTTATTTATTTAATTCTCTAATGCATCAAAGTTGTACATAAGGCGGACTTGTTGTGTAGGCATTGTTTACCAGTCAACCTTTGGGTTGAAGAGTAAAGCATTAAAAGCGTTTTATCATAATTAGGATGTGTATGCAGTGCAACTTAGTTAGGCCCTAAATATGTATATGGTTATGGAAATGTAGTTAGTGCACTAATGTTTTTGAATGGAAAATCTGTCAAAAACACAAAATTATTTGGTTCAAAGTGGACCCTAAATCTCGTAGAAATTAAGAAAAACATTTATTCTGATCTTGCCTAGACTGAACAAGGTCGAAAAGGGCCTATCTCAGCATTTACTAGTAAGCGCTAGTTTTCGGATAGTACCGCGTGAAATCACGGAAAGTTACAAGTACACATGCGAAAGTTATAAGTTCAAAGAGCTTGTCCTAAGTTCTTCCCAACCCAAAACGCCTAAATTAAATTGTCTTATAAACCTTAGGGTGAAATGCATTTGAACAATCCGTGAGAATCTGGACAAAATTGTCAATTGGATTTTCCTTTTGCAAAAGATTGTAATCGTATCAATAATATTCTGTCAAGGTTCGGGATTGGAATTGTGCCATGAAGATAGATAGCGATAGGCCTGCTTCCAATTATTGATTAGCTCAGTGTGATAAGTGGACTGTGATAGTATGACATCACCCACCATCTACCACCGTACATATTTCGGCCGGTGAAATTACAGTCGCATGAGACTACATCTTCAAGTCTCAGTTTGGAGAACGTGATTTGCAATACCAATTAGGCATAAGCCTAGGTTTTATTGCAGTTGTTATGGGCAAAGGTAACCACATAACATAAGGTGGGCCTTTAGCTCATTTCGCCATCGTATTACAAAAAAATTACATCAACCAAATTCTACAGTTGTATAAGTTCATTTGGATTTAATCATCAGAACCAGATTAAAACAATGTATATTTTCATAACCACAAAATCTATAAGAACTTCTGCTAGAATTGCGAATGGACAATTATGATGTTTTAACATTTCCAGCAAAAAGAGTACAAAAAAGTCCTGTCAAAACAGATAAACTATTTTACAGACAAGGTGGTGTCTGTCCAAACCAGAACAAAGTCAAACATATTTGTTTTTATTATACATCTAATGAGCTTGCGTTTGACTGCCACCTCACCTGATGTTAAGCGATGGTGTCGTCGACGATGATATACGCTTGGCCAGCAAAAACCTATTCACTCGAGTCTTGAAAGCCACCAGATTATACTTATCGGGAAACACAGGCATAGAATACCACTCTTTATTGGTACGCATGATAAAGCTAATAGCAAATCAGTTCGTGCGTAAGGGTGGAATGTCTACCATATGACGGTGGCGCATCGCCATGCATATATCTTTTGTTTGAAACAGCCTTTATAGTATTCGCCATTATCTGTTCAGCTTCCTATCCTCAATCTCAGTTACTTAACCATTCGTAACTAACAGATTTACTACCCGTACTATCACATAACTCGTACAAAGCCTATCTAACTATTTAGTTACTGCAACTGCACCAATTTCCCTGTAACCTACTGACACCGGCGTTGGGTTTCAAGTAGGCGACGAATCGTTTACTTACCGACCGCAGGGTTGGGTTACTGTGAGTGTCGGCGCAGACGCTGATGGATTGGTATTGATGTTAGGTTGAGTATTTTTAACCGACGAAAAAAGGAGGAGGTTCTCAATTCGACGCGTATATATTATTATTATTATTATTTTTTTTATGTATGACCACGCATAACTTTTTACAGAGTGGTCCGATTTTGATGATTCTTTTTTTAATGGATAGGGTATATCTCGAAGTTGGTCCCATTTAAATTTCAAAATCAAAATCCACCCCTAAGGGTAGTAAAACAGGGGATGAGTATTTGTTCACCCACTGAATTCTTACCTGTTAACCGATTCTGTTGAAACTTGACACACATAAATATAGTTCTCTAGACACTACGACATAATGGAGACCTGGAGTTTAATTATAACCACAAAAAAATTAAAAATTAAACTTTTTAACAAAAAATTTAACCGACGAAAACAGAAACTGAAAAGCGAAAAATAACTAATTATGAGTCGGCGCCAAACAACCAATCGACGAAGATCATTAAATTACTTTAAATAAATAATAAAAACAACGTCACATCAAATACGTGGGACACTCAGAAAGTTTTGCGAAACTAAAAAAAATTGTTCTATACGTACATATATTTTTATCAAATCTTTTCAAAGTACTTTCCACCAGCCTCTATACAAAGATTCATGCGCCTAAACCAGTTTTCAAAACACTTTTTCCAGTCCGCCGCAGACACCTCGTTTACAGCCTGCTCGAACGCAGCCAGCGCATCTTCCGGCGACGAAAATTGTATCCCTTTGAGCTGATTTTTTATTTTTGGGAATAAAAAGAAGTCACACGGTGCTAGATCAGGGCTGTAAGGAGGGTGACCCAGGAGTTTGACTGGCGTGCTGTCCAGGAAGTCCCTCGTTTTGAGTGCGGTGTGCGCAGGTGCATTGTCGTGGTGGAGCAGTAGCCCGCGGAGCCCTGTGTTTGGTCGCTTGTTGCTTATAACAGAGAAAACTTCTGGCAAACATTTGGTAGTATACCATTCGGCATTAATGCTTCTTTGATCCCGTAAGGGAATTGATACCAAGTGGCCAGTCAAATTAAAAAAGCTAGCGATCAAAATCTTACCCCCGCTTCTAGATCGCTTCACTTTGGTAGGCGTTGGCTCATTTTGAAACACCCAAACAGTCGACTGGCGCTTGGTTTCTGGGTCGTATTGATAAATCCAGGACTCATCACCTGTAACGATGTCGTAAACACGCCGAGACGAGCCTGCTTCAAATTTGTTAAGCATATCACGGCACCATTCCACCCGGGCCTGCTTCTGAGCATCGGTGAGGTTGTGCGGCACCCAGCGTGATACTATCCTCCTCACGCGAAGATGGCTGTGTAGAATCTCGTGAACGCTTCCCGATCCAATCTTCAATATGTGTTGAATCTCCTGATATGTAATTCGCCTATTGTCTTGGATTAAATTTTTCACTGCTAGCACGTTTTCTTCGGTAACAGCCGTCAAAGGGCGACCGCTTCTTTCGTCATCCCCCAAAGTTGGTCGACCGCGCTTGAATTCGTTATACCAACGATACAAGGTTGCCTTGGAAGGGCCTTCATCCATGAATGCCATTTGAAGTCTATCGTACGATTCATCCGGTTTCAGGCGACACTTGAAATCGTATAAAATCATAGCTCTAAAATGTTCCCGGCGCAGATCCATATTTCAGTGAGACACAATACTTTGAATTAACTCGCAAAAAATGTGGAGGGAAATTTTGAAATTGGAACTTACTTATTTTTACTTATAAATAATCATATTTTCGAAAAACATTATAACTGGCCAGTCTCCCATATATAAAAACTTTTTTTCGCAATACTTTCTGAGGGGCCTGGTACAACGTGAAATTTTCAACGATAAACAATAACTTTCCAAAAATGCGTTCTCCGCTCGGCCACTTGCAACTTACATGCACTTTGCTTGTTAAAAGTTCGTTTGGCGCCGACTCATAATTAGTTATTTTTCGCTTTTCAGTTTCTGTTTTCGTCGGTTAAATTTTTTGTTAAAAAGTTTTATTAAGGGTAGTGTCAACTTGTGAATCAGAAAGGAAGGAGGGAAAGGAAACTAGATTTAAGCTTAAAGTGTCTTTTGGAAGTTTTTCATTTTTATAAACAAAACTGAACGTTTTTCCAATTATCTGGCAGCAACTGCGTTCTTCAATGATAACAGCAGTACGTGGACTGATACTGCCTTAACTACTATAGTAGCCTTTAAGGTTTTGCTTCTATGTCTTTTTCGGTTAATCTCTAAACTTCTAATCTTTTTAATACAATGCTGTACCGATTTTTTGACGCACTTAATGATTGCTGGTCCTTGTTCCACAGACATATTTTTAAACACTAACAAATATCATAGCTTTCACCAATTTACACCAACACCAACTTTCTATCCACCGATTCTTCCTTCTTCTATCCAAGTTAACTTGAGTGATAGCTCACCATTTGTTCCGCGCTATCTATTAGCTTCCAAGCTATTGCTGTGGGCGCGTGAAATATGGCGCGCTTCGCGTAACGTGGACGCGCCACCATTTTTCTTCGCGCTACCGAATCCGGCGCAGTTTTTACAGTCATTTGTTTGTTATTTTGAGTTATTTGTGAGAATGTCTGAAGGAAATAAGATTGCGGATTTTATTACTTTGGAGTAGTGCAACCTTTCTATGCTACAAATAGATTACCTTTGAACTAGTATGAAATGGTGGCAACAATTACACATACACATAAAACTGTTCCTCCATTTAAGATGAATAGTAGACAGCAGAAGAATATGTGTAAATAAAATCAAATTGCAGTAATTCATTTTCATTCAGTGGTCATAAGTCGTAAAACATTGTTCCGATTTTAATTTCCACAGAATGGTTGATCTTATGAGTTTCTCCGATACACCCGGGCTTAGTAATATAACATAATATTATTATATCCTCACGTGTAAAGAGTGGTAGCAAAATACACACATTTTTTCTAACAGCTTCCGGTCGAGATAAGGCAGGACTTTATCTTAATAGTTTAACAACTTTAGGTTAAAAGATAATTTTAGTTGAATGTGCATTTTTTGTTAATGACTGATGGGTGTTTAAGTGTTTAGCCCTTGTAGATTATGAGCTATTACTCAATGGGAACACGTGCAGTAGGTATCTACATTGTTTGGTGGGTAAACATACATCATGATGGTTATGTTATCGAAGTCTTAGAAGAATTTTCGTCTATGTGTTCGGTTCAGTTGCACTTTTACTTTTTTCTTCTTGTTTGTGTCGATTTTGAAATAAAAATTATTAAGTATATTATTGTGGACCACTATTTAACCACGTCAACAGCATTATCATTTGCCTCGCACAGGTATTTCACTGTGCAGGTAGTATTGCACAGACCCAGGACAGAAGGTGAAGCATCATCTGTGGAGTCACAGTCATATTGTGTGTAATTTTTTTATAAACACAGTCATACAATTTTGCATTTCATTTTCTTCCAAACTTTTGTTTTATCGTTGACTTCTGTTTTATCGTTGGTAGCACGTTTTACTAATTCTGGTTAATCGTGCCTCCAATAACCTAAAATACCTAAATATACAACCTTATTCTTAATTTATACTAAACCTCTTAAGGGTTCATTGTACTCAACATTATGAACAACTTTTACTAGAGGACAAACCCTAAAATTTCGTAGAAAAAAAAACAGCTGATTCCTTCATTTGTGGTTACATAAATCGACAAAATGTAGGGAGCATCTGATTTTTTGTAGTTCATAATGACGAGTAAAATAACTCTTTAAGAGGTTTGGTATAAACTAAGAATAAGGTTTCATACAGCAAAGATATAGTTTCAGATTCTCCATAATTTTAAAATCTTATCAAAAAAATTAACTCAACAAAATTCTTACAACCAGTTATTTTAACAGAAGCAAAGCGAATCAAAAAATATTTATAATTATAAAACACGTCATGCCACCACGATATCACACAGAGCAATGACATATCGGTCCAAAGTTGGATCGCACGCACATGACGGGTCTAACCATCGCTCACTTCTGTCATAATAACGGGACTAACTGCGCAGGATCATATGCTGTACTCTGTACTCTGTCTCTCTGTCTCTCTCTCTGTTACCTATTATATAAAAATAAATTTCTTTGCTAGTAAAGTCGATTTGCGAGTGATTTTTTTTTGTCGCGCTTTCCGCATCCAGTGGATTCCCGCGACCTTTACCAGGTCGTCGGTCCACCTTGTGGGGGGCCTACCCACGCTGCGCCTTCCAGTATGCGGTCACCACTCCAGAGCAGCCCCATCGGCCATCCGTTCTGCGAGCAATGTGCCCCGCCCACTGCCACTTAAGTTTGGCAATTCTTCGGGCTATGTCGGTTACTTTCGTTCTCCTGCGAATCCACCCATTTCTGATTCGATCACACAGGGACACTGCGTGCATAGCCCTCTCCAATGCCCTATAGCCAATGTACTAAAGTCAATTAATAAATGTAAAGTTATGATTATATGAGCCATAGAAGCTAGCGTTGTATAAACGTTATTATAATAAGTCAAGCAAGGACTTTTAAAGCTTGATTACATTAAGAACTGAGCTTCATACGTTAGGTACATACTAGAAAATATTAATGAAACAATTCGTCAGATGTTTGTAGATAGGAATGGAAAAATTACAGTAAGACTTATGACCAAAACGAGGATCGTATGACTACAGTTCTGTTCTCGGAACTATGTCAACTATTTTGTTTGCTGACCTAACCTAAATTCTAAAGGGATCACTTATGTCAAGGTCGGTATCCAATCAAAAATTGGACCATATTTCCGGCCAAAATACTCTTAAAGTCAAGTGTCTTCCAGTAGAGAGCGCTTGTTCGCTCAGTAACCTGCCTTTGCAGGTTTTTTACCTTTTTAACCACCCTCCAAACAAAACACCATCCTAAAATGATAAGGATAGGGCTTATATTGTAACGGGATATGGATTGCAACCACGCTCACTCTTATTTAAATAAGGTAGTCGGTGTGTGAAAGAGATAGGTGGTATAAGGGATGTGTAAGAAAGGGATGGGAGATGGCGATGTTGCCGCGCTTTTGATAGTGATGGGATGTATCGATTAGCTTTTTTTGGATTTTCGAAAATGTTGTAACACCAAAATTGTCTTTTCAGAATTTTATACGAGTTCCTTTTTTGAGGATTTCAGAATTGTCTCTATATTGTTTTACGTAATACTCTCACGTGTATGGTGTCCTTAATAAAGTTATAAAGAAAACCATGTTTTGTATTTTTATGTGTACTATAACTTTTTATGTCTTTTGGTATATTTTGATACAAAATGTAAATGATTATATCGTTTGAGGTTCGAAACCATGTAAGGCTGTTGAAACATTATTCAATAGAAATATAACTAATTTAGTAAACACATAATGAATATTTAATTGATATAAATTATAAAATTCTTGTATCTATGAAAGTATTTAAAAGAATTTATTAGTAAGAATTTGGTATTCAAATAGAGCAATGATTCATAGTTGAATGTTAATGAATTCTAAAGTTTAAACGTCTTTTATTTGCAACAAAATTAGAATTAATTTTGGCACAATTTAGCTTGGTTCGAACAAAAAACTGGATTAGACAAAACTTCTTTTGAGACATATCTCACACACATCATAATGTGTTGAAATATATGCATTTAAAATGGTGTTATGAATAGCTTACCATTTATGCGATAGATATTAATGCCGTGGCTATATAGAGAACTGAATATTTAGATATATAATTTTTTAATGTTTAATTTATATTATTTCACGCAATTTGGAATCAAATCGTAGTCACAACAAAATATTCAATATATTTATTCTGAATAAGCTTTAATTACTATGATTAAATTAATATAATATCAGGTTTCCTACATAGCGAATAGCCGTCTGAATTCCTAAATCCTAGAAAAACCAGATTTTAGCTGATCTTATCGGTTACGTCTTATTAAATTCGTACGGTTCTAGTTTTTAGAACACCCACAGGAATCTCTGAGGGTCGTTAATTTTTATATAGATTTTTATTGCACATTATTTTTAACAGATTTCAAAAAATGCATCAATTAAAAAAAACATTGATTTCAGACTATGTATGATCCATAATTTTGTTGGTAACAATTATCTTAAGGCCATGTTGTTCAAAAGCATCTATGAAATTTCGCATGCTGCCTAATGTGTATTCCTACAACTGTAGACTCAGGGGAGACCCCCTGAGTCTACAGTTGTAGGAATCCCGTTCGACGATATTCGATAAATCGTACGATTCATCGCACAATTTGCTACTCCGGTCAACCATCGTTCTCTTATCAAATGCGATGATCGTGTTTTGACGTTTGTTTTTCTCATCTCCGGTAAATTGTATACGACTATGAACCGTAGTCTATCTTAATTGTGCCTTTTTTATGTGCCTATCTTTATTATGTAAGTATCAGTCAGAACGAATGTTCGTACTTCGTTTGTCGTTCGTAAAACGCGAGTAGACCTACTGGTTTCTTATCGCATCATCAATGCGATGTATAGTTTTTTTTTTCTAAAGCAACGGCTACTTACTTAAATGAGTAAAATCTAAAATCTTATCCAGATTATCTCAAATCCCAATTCCTAATCCTATCGATATTCTTCCGTCCCATCCCTAAGAGCCAGATGGCGTCGACAGGCGCTGCAAGCCGACAACTCGAATTCGGCCCGTTCTGAATTCCTTGCGTCGCCTCCGCCCCGTGATGCATGCACGCCGCGAGTTTCGGGGATTTAGAAGACCTCGCCGGGATTGTAGTGGCACGCCGGTTTTGGGTCCGGGATTTTAGGAATAATTGCTTTTTTTGTGCGGATTATTGCGAGACTAGGTTTTGGCTGAGTTGAAGTTTTGGAAAAATCTTTTTAAAAACACATTAAGATTCTTTATCAAAGTCATTAATCAATTAAAAGTTTTATTGATATATCCGTTAAAATTAATCGTACTATTATAATAAAACAAAGTTTAACCGGATTAAATCGCGTATATTATTTAAATTGGTTTCCCTGACGTTTCGAAAGCTTTGCAGCTTTGCTTTTAATCCGGTTAAACTTTGTTTTATTATAATGTGTAGTGATCGCGAAAACCTAAGAAGTTAATCGTACTATACCTACCCGTAATACGAATTAAGTTGGTGAATTGACTTTTTCTATTACCACGAGTTGTAGGTAATTTTATATAATTATTTTAGAATAATAGGTGTGACCAGAATATGCCGTTATTCAACCTCGAAAACATCATAGGCCCAATGCTTAAAAATAGATAAAGATTAATAAAAATTTAACGGTTATTAACATTTTAATTTTCAACAGTTATTACATAGAAGAACATAAGATCTCCCTTTTGATTGTTTCTTTTGTACTTCCTTACATGAAGCTCAAAGATAATTGAAATTGAATGAATCATCTTCCGTTTTACTGTCAAGTTATTTTATAGCATGTCGCTTCAGGACGTCGTAATATGAGTTAACTTTAAGATGGATTTTGTAATGCAAGCTATATATGAGAAATGAGAAGGATGGCTGTCTACTTTTATATTTGCTCTTTCTAACTACTGAAGTTTATGTCAGAAATATTTCATTGTTGTTACTTTAAGGTTATTGTTTGTTTTAGCTTCAGGTAATCAGCGTTAGAGAACACGTATTAGGCATTGCCTCTTTATTTTTGTTGTTAGTAGAAAATTAGCTTGAAAGCATTGAGGATTGGATTCTATTATTTATAATTACTTATCCTTTTTAGCTGCTACTCAACTCTCGAGCCCTGACGTAACCACGACCACTCTGTCAATAGTGAATGACTAAGAAGAAGAAGATTATTTTTTTGAATTTTTTCATCGTGGCCAAGGAATGATTGTGCTTCATCTACGAGAACATAACACTACATAAACAATCGTACTAATATTATAAATTTTGAAAGTTTGTGAAGATGTTTGGATGTTGGTTACGCAAGGACATCCACGCGGGCGAAGCCACGGGCATAAGATAGTAGTTATACAACGTGTATCAGAAATGCGTGGTCATTTTTGAAGAGCTTGTTCAGGGGATGCTATCGAACAACTTTTACTATGGGACCAACGCTGATATCGCAAAAAATAACAGCTGAACCTCACATTTTGTCGAGTGACATCGATGATTTAGTATGACAGATGATTTTTTTTTCGCGATTTCATGTTTGTTCCCCTGGTAAATGTTGTTCGATAGCATCTCCTGAATAAGCTCTTCAAATATGACCACGCATTTCTGATACACGTTGTACAAAAGTACCTAGAGATTAGTTTTAATAATTAAATATGTTAGATGGGTAAATAATGCGTCGTAATACTTAATTTGCAATCAAATAATTCTTCAGTTATAATCCTAAATTTGATAAACAATCTTCAAGTAGTATTTTTGCTTATTATTCATGACATTTTGCAGACATGTGTACATTAAACGAACGATGGAATTTCGCACGAGCGCCATTGTGAATCAAGTCTCGTTGATGGCCTGTGCCACGAATACAAAACTTGGGTTTTAGTAGCAAAATACATATACGGTTGCGATTGCTCATCATGGATGTAATTTGAAAGATGATTGTAAGGTTAATTGAATAATATTAGCTTTATCATCATTCTAGAGTCTATCTTGAGTTCGTGGCCAATAATTGGAGATGTCCGCTTTTTGTATGAACGTTGGTTTTTTATTCCAACCAGAGATAATTCTAACCAGCATCAAATTACACTGATGTAAAAGCAGCAAAAATGAGAATCTTGGAACAACTCAAAAAATAATTTTAAACTGCTCCATTTAAGAGAAAAGCAAGAAGTTATTAATAATAGTAGATATAATTTACTAGCGGATGGCAACACAAAAAACGACTAACATTGAATGGGTTTGGCGGGAAAATTCGTAAAGATCATGTTGTGGATTTTTTATCATTTTCCAAAATTTGTGTTTCTTCGAGTGTTAATGTGTAATAATGGTGGATTATTAAATGTTAACTGCTCGTTAACGTGTACAAGTGTGGATAAATGGTACAAAGTTGAAAAAAACATGACTTTCGTATTATCTCATCATCCCCTCAGAAATCTAGTAAAGTTTCCATCACTTTACTAGGATACAAGTATAATATGTTCAATGATTACGACTGAAGGACATGTATCCATGGTCATGAATTAATTTAAAAAAAAAAAAAACTAACATTGAATCATCTGTCAGATTGAGTTGTCAACGTGTTGTCAAGTGTCAATATCTGCTGTCATTTGTAAGGTTTGCAAGTTTTCCTGTAACATTTGACACATAACTGTCAGATTAGACAGTGACAACTGCCAATTTTGTCAATTTTACATCTTTTTTCGGTGCGTTCATTTTAATAGTTATGATGATTGAAAAAGATGTTTTCATATCAGACGTAAATTCTTTAAAAAATAAAATGAAGTTTTTCTCAAAATTGGAGGCCTTTAAAAATATACAGTTTATTGTATATTGCTAGTTTTGAAGACCTCTATTCAAATATATTTAACTTATCTGGGTTAGAATTTTTTGATGATTAAAAAACCATTTCTGGACATCTCCTTTTTCGTAAAAATCTTCGTATCGAGATCAGTCTTTAAGAATCATTAAAATTACAGGAAGCAAAAAGAAAACTTTCTCTATTAAAGGCCAAGTAAAATTCCAGTAAAAGTTTAAATTTTACGTGTTAATTGTTCTCGTGCGTGTGCGCAGCGAAATGTCGGGGGCGCGGGATTGTGGAACTAATTCTCACTATTAGAGGAACCAAGATTACACGGGATATGCGGGATTTTAGGAAGCATAGCGCAGGCGAGGGTTATGAAAGTATTTTTTACCTTATAGACGCAGTTTAAATAGTAGAATAACAACACAATCATATTTATGATTCTACAATAATCAGGGTCAACCCTGAAATCGCGAAAAAATATCAGCTAATTAATGATTTTGTCGAGCGACTTCGATGGTTTTCTAGGGAACGGCTGTTTTTTTTTTGCGATTTTAGGGTTCGTCCCATCGTAAATGTTGCTCTTAGCTATGTTCTGAATGAGCTCTTAAAATATGATCACGTAAGCACGTATTTTAATAATAAATATTTTTGGTACATTTTACACATCATCATCTAGTCCCAAACTAAGCAAAGCTTGTACTATGGGTACTAGACAATGGATATAATACTTAGATACTGATACACGCTGTATTTTGAAGTCAAAAAAATAGAAATACCTGAGCAGGTAGGTGCGTGAAAATGACTGTCAAACAGTAAAAAAAATGTAAAGGGGTCAAAAAAAGCACACTTATTTATCATCAAAAAGATAGGTACATACTTAACTAGGTAGAGTATAGATCTTTTTTTCAGTTATTTAAATCCAAGTTGAAAGTACCTAGATTTCGAAAAAAAAAAAATACACCTACAACGTGTAATTTAAATAACTGAAAACCTTATAAGGGGTAATTTTACTTATCAGTATTAACAACAGAACTTTTAATATAGGTATGTTGCTTTTGTTTGTGTACAATAAAGAGTATTTGTATTGTATTGGGACCAAACCAGAAGTCGTGTAAAAAACAGCTGTTGCCTTCATTTTATCGAGTTATGCGAACATAAATTTCTTATGTATTATAAGTATGTATTTAAAAAAAAAGTATATAAATATTATATCCATTGTCTAGTACCCATACTACAAGCTCTGCTTAGTTTGAGACTAGATGGTTCTGTGTAAAAATGTCCCAAAAATATTTATTATTATTTTTTATTATTATAAATGTATGGAGCAATTGTTTTTTTTTTTTCCGGGTTTTCAGGGTTGGCCCATACTAAAAGTTGTTAATAATGATGATCACAATAAGCCCTTAGGAGGTTTTTAGTTATTTCAATTATACGTTGTATAGTTTTCTTGCTACATCTATACATATAGATCTAAAAGCAAATAACCCTTCGGGCCCGTTTCGTTATCACAAAAACGTGGCCCACAGTAGCTCGTGTTTGCCCAGCCATTAACACTAGAGGCTCTAAACTTGGATATGCGTGTAATAAAAACTGTTTTAACGTATCCAGCCCACTAGTGGGCATTGTCTTATAGAGTACGTTTTAAAAGGAAGGTTTTACCCTAATTAGAAGTGGTCTAATTTGTATGGTTTTAAATAGTTGTTTCTTTTTTGTTTCTGATTTTATGTTTCTTGTTTTTTTCCATGTCTTCGTGATATTAATAACCTAGTACAGTCTAATAAAGGAATTAGTATCCAGGGTTGCCAGATATAAAAGAAGTTTTCTCAGAAGATTAGGAGTGAAATATCATTTAAATAACATAACAACATAACATAACATAACATCACGCCTGTATTTCCCCGAAGGGGTAGGCAGAGGTGTATAGTACACCCACATTTCGCCAGTTATGTTATAATACCATGTAATAAGGGGCGAGCCTATTACCATTAATCGGGCACAAATCCATACTCCGGGCTGCTACTGAGAATTTCCTAATGAAAAAACCCAATAACACTTTGCCCGACCCGGGAATCGAACCCAGGACCCCACGCTCAGCAGTCGCGCTTGCGACCACTAGACCAACGAGGCAGTCAATTTAAATAACGGACAAAGTTAAGGTGAATGCTACAGGGTAGCCCGCGAAATTCAAATTATTTAGCGTTTTTTGCAAATTGTAGCTTTATTTCGCGTTGTATATCGGTCAAAATGTGATTAGCGCAAATAATAACAATATATCTACTGAATAATACTCATAAAAAATATAAACCTAGCTCCATAAGCTGTTCAAGCTCAATAATATTAATTTACGATCAAATTATCGATTTTCGAGCTTGTACAGCTTATAGAGCTAGGTTAATATTTTTTATGAGTATTATTCAGTAGATATATTGTTATTATTTGCGCTAATCCCATTTTGACCGATATAAAACGCGAAATAAAGCTACAATTTGCAAAAAACGCCAAAAAATTTGAATTTCGCGGGCTACCCTGTAGCATTCACCTTAAACAAAATATTATACAAAATCCTAATCAAACGGTTCTACAATAATTTCCTAAGAAATCTTCATCTATATCTGGTGACCCTGGATACTAATTGCTTTGTTACACTGTACTAGGTTATTAATATTAGAAGTCTAGAACCTAACTTTAGTCAATCTTGTGCGTTACTTTTTACTTTAGTCAATCTTGTGCGTTACTTTTTACTTTAGTCAATCTTGTGCGTTACTTTTCTTCCAAGAATGAATCGTTTTTCTCACCAAAAGTTCGTCATGATCGAGTGTATCTCTAAAATAAACCTAGACTGTATTCTCCCCATTCTACCTGTCGATTTATGTTGCGAGCTTTTGAGGAAGTGTTTTGCAGGCAAAGAAAGTATTAAATTTCTAACTCACTTAGATTAAGGGACTAATGGGTTACCAATATTTAGTGTTTACTAATATACTGATCACTAATCCAATAACATTCCCTATGACCTCTTGTTGAAATCTAACTGTTGACCCGTGTTCAGTGGTAAAAAGAAAGAAAGAAAACTATTTATTTGCCACAACCAGTACGCACCTAATAAATAATAATAAATAATAATTTTAATAATGTAATAGCATGTAATAATGATAACTGAAAATGTAATTTTTATTTACTTAAAATGTGACTTATAATAACTACTATTATCAATAAATAACTATGAACTATCAACTATGAACTAAACAAAACAAGACAAAATACATAAGTATTTAAAGATGAATACATCACTACCTTGCGTCCCTTCACTCACTCAATAAAAACTCATCATAATTATGTATTATTCAGGACATGGTCTACCTATGTGCTAAATTTCATCCAAATCCGTACAGTCGTTTCAGAGTAATTGAAGGACAAACAAACAAACATCTGTACTTTCGCAATAACAGTAGTTATTATGTGGGAGGATTGTGAATGTACGCAACTTTTCTATCTACAGTACACGCAATATAAATTAGCTGGCCTAAAGTTGTCACAAGACGGTTGCAGTATGGTCGCAGTAATCATTTTATGGTTGTCATTGGTGGAAAGGAAGGAGGAGTAGTAGTAGGAGGTAAGGAAAACATACGCAGTTCCTAACTTCGGCCTGTGGGGTAATTGTGTAATGCATTCACTTTGACATTAGCTTTCATTTTGAAATTAAAGCAACATTCATTGCGTGGTACGTAGTTGCCGGATAACACGGATTGTCAAAACACACGCCGCAATGAACATTGAAATCCAGATGATTGCGATCGCGAGTGAGTTACGCAATTCGGCAGCCGGTCACATTAGATTGCGCGTATTGTACTCGTAGACGTAATTTACAAAACATTGGCTCAAATTAGCCAGCCAACGTGTGTGAACGTACAACTTTATGACAGCAGTTTGATTTGAAGGCATGTAATATTAGTTTTATCGGAATCTATAAAGGCGCTCAGTTAACTTGAAGTGTTAGAAATTGTGGTCATCTTCCTATTATGGACTTGATTATTTGATATTTACACACTATATTCTTCCCTATTATCATGAGGTATACGAGAAAAGCTCATGTTTAGCACAGTATGGAATTTCACCTAATTTTCGGATATGGTCTTTCAGATTCAAAATTGCTTTAAAAATACGTATTTAGTCAGTATTGTATAGATACAAGTAGCAAATTATTAATCAATCGTATAATCTTGTGGAAAACAATATTTATCACGTTTTGGCTATAAATTAGACATTTTTAGAAGAAGAAAAAACTTCTCCGGACTTCATAACTAACTGACGCCCGCGGCTTCGCGGCCCCTCAAACACCCCAAAAGAATTCCATCAGAACGGAGTTTTTTTATAAATCACAAAATTACACACATGCTTACGCTGAGTTTGAAGATCTCTGCAGTAGCTAGCGGAGAAAGTGAAGAATGTCATGCAGGGATTACCTGATGCAAGAAAACTCATCAAGTTGTGCAGGGCCTTAAGGACCTATTCATGATTCGCTGATATATCATCATCATCATTTCAGCCGAAAGACGTCCACTGCTGGACCTGTGCCTCCCCTAAGGGGGAATATGCCATATTCGCCACGCTTGGCAGGCGGGTTGGCGATCGCAGTTTGTTGGTAAAATACTCCGAGAACGCTGCTGCCTATGGTGAATCCCTTAGTCGCCTTTTACGACACCCATGAGAAGAGATATATATAGATATATCAGTTTGACATATTTTTTTGGGGGGCTCATAGCGATGCAACGACTGCGCGGATTGTACGATCTGCAAGGTTAAGCTGCACTTGCCGCGGTCAGTCTGTGGATGGGTGACCGTTTCGTTACACATCGAGACCCCTCCGTGCCTCGGAGAGCACGTTAAGCTGTCGGTCCCGGTTGTCATACGAATATCTATGGCAGTCGATACGGGTAGTCAGAAGCCTGAAAGTCTGACAACTGGTCTAACCTCCGAATGTCAGTATTACCCAGTAACTGGGTTGCGGGGGTCTGATGGCAGTCGCTCCGTGTAAAATACTGGTGTTCAGCCGCATCTGGCTAGACTGGAAGCCGACCCCAATATAATTGGGAAAAGGCTCGGAGGATGATGAGTTTTACATTTTATACGTGGGACACTCAGAAAGTTTTGCGAAACTAAAAAAAATTGTTCTATACGTACATATATTTTTATCAAATCTTTTCAAAGTACTTTCCACCAGCCTCTATACAAAGATTCATGCGCCTAAACCAGTTTTCAAAACACTTTTTCCAGTCCGCCGCAGACACCTCGTTTACAGCCTGCTCGAACGCAGCCAGCGCATCTTCCGGCGACGAAAATTGTATCCCTTTGAGCTGATTTTTTATTTTTGGGAATAAAAAGAAGTCACACGGTGCTAGATCAGGGCTGTAAGGAGGGTGACCCAGGAGTTTGACTGGCGTGCTGTCCAGGAAGTCCCTCGTTTTGAGTGCGGTGTGCGCAGGTGCATTGTCGTGGTGGAGCAGTAGCCCGCGGAGCCCTGTGTTTGGTCGCTTGTTGCTTATAACAGAGAAAACTTCTGGCAAACATTTGGTAGTATACCATTCGGCATTAATGCTTCTTTGATCCCGTAAGGGAATTGATACCAAGTGGCCAGTCAAATTAAAAAAGCTAGCGATCAAAATCTTACCCCCGCTTCTAGATCGGTTCACTTTGGTAGGCGTTGGCTCATTTTGAAACACCCAAACAGTCGACTGGCGCTTGGTTTCTGGGTCGTATTGATAAATCCAGGACTCATCACCTGTAACGATGTCGTAAACACGCCGAGACGAGCCTGCTTCAAATTTGTTAAGCATATCACGGCACCATTCCACCCGGGCCTGCTTCTGAGCATCGGTGAGGTTGTGCGGCACCCAGCGTGATACTATCCTCCTCACGCGAAGATGGCTGTGTAGAATCTCGTGAACGCTTCCCGATCCAATCTTCAATATGTGTTGAATCTCCTGATATGTAATTCGCCTATTGTCTTGGATTAAATTTTTCACTGCTAGCACGTTTTCTTCGGTAACAGCCGTCAAAGGGCGACCGCTTCTTTCGTCATCCCCCAAAGTTGGTCGACCGCGCTTGAATTCGTTATACCAACGATACACGGTTGCCTTGGAAGGGCCTTCATCCATGAATGCCATTTGAAGTCTATCGTACGATTCATCCGGTTTCAGGCGACACTTGAAATCGTATAAAATCATAGCTCTAAAATGTTCCCGGCGCAGATCCATATTTCAGTGAGACACAATACTTTGAATTAACTCGCAAAAAATGTGGAGGGAAATTTTGAAATTGGAACTTACTTATTTTTACTTATAAATAATCATATTTTCGAAAAACATTATAACTGGCCAGTCTCCCATATATAAAAACTTTTTTTCGCAATACTTTCTGAGGGGCCTGGTATTTGCTCTTATCACTCAAAGGTTTGTTGATAGAAAACTCAATTATGAGTTAAGCTCGCCTTTGTACATGTAATTTCAAAACTATTATGTACTAGTCAGAGCCCGTGGCTTTACACGAGTGGATGTAGTTTATCGCGCATCCCTCGGGAACTGTTCCTCTTCCCGGGATAAAAAGTAGCCTATATTTTAACCAACTGTTGGCATATACATAGATATAACATAACCCGGATATTATGTAACAAACATCCACACATCCAAACATCCTCACAAACTTTCACGTTTTTATTTATTTATTTATTGTATTCTTTATTGTACATTACACCAAACGAAAACAAAGACAATAGTTTACAGAAAGATTTAAATAAGTACAATGGGCGGTCTTATCGCACAAGACAATCTCTTCCAGACAACCTTTGGATGGACTAGAAGAATGGGAACCGATCGTGGGTAGGTACTAGGTACGGTGTAAAAGTAGGTACGTTTCGTACATATTATACCTGTATGGTGTTATGTTCTGGGGTAACTCAGTGGAAAGGGAAACCGTATTTAAGGCCCAGAAAAGATGCGTGAGGGCTATATTCAGAATGAAACAGACAGATAGTTGTAGACTTGTATTTCCGCAGTTAGACATTTTGACTTTGCCGTGTATCTATATACTGGAAATTGTAACGTTTGTTAAGAGTAACATTGGTATATTTAATAAACTAAAAAGTAAAAGACATAATTTGAAAATAAGTTTCATGCCGAACAAAACCAGTCTCTTGAATAATAGTGTGTTTTGCATGGCTACTAGATTGTACAATCATTTGCCTAATTCTCTCCTCCAAATTTGTAGTAACAATCTATTCAAGAATAAACTCAAAAAAAATACTTAAAGAAAAAGCATATTACAGTGTTACAAAGTTTCTTGATGACAAACTTTAACTTATTCGTATGTTTTTCTGTGTAATAAATAGTTGTAGGTAATATTTTTAATATTTCACAATATATGATAATAATAATATATTGTTTAAGAAATAACTAATACATAATTGATTTAAGATTTAAATATAATAATAATAACATAACATAATAACATGACATAATTGATTGTTTTGTAAAAAAATTGCATGGCGAAAGCTATAACATGGCGATGATTTATATTATTATAAAATTTATAACACCATTTTGTACCCATGTTAGCAAATAAATAAAATTGTATTGTATACCTACTTAAATATAATAATATAAAGTACATGGAATTTACTTAATATTTTTTTTTTTGTTTTTAATTTTTTTATATGTAGTAGGATTGTTGTGATTTTCTTGTGTGTAATAAATAATAAAAATATACATTTAGGTAAAATAGACGAATACTCAAATTGCGAAAAAAGTTTAAATAATGTTACACACGGTTACACAAAAACGTAACGTTTTTGTGTATAAGTTAAAGTTTGCAAATATAAGGGCCATACGTATCTACCCAAACAAAATACCTATACCTAATTCATAAGCAAGATTTCTTCATGGAGTGCATCGTGTGTGTTTAAAAGTACATACCCATATAAAGTACATCCACATGTGCGGTTAAAAACCTAAATTCTCAAGAAACTGTTGTATGTACCCTCCCACGTACCGTCCGGGGCGCGGACGGTACACGTCCGGTTGAGTTACGATTCACAGGAGACGCCTTATGTCGCGTCGTGCTTCAAAAATATTTTTATTAAGAACAAAAGATTTTTTGGAAAGTCCAATTCATAAGAGGTGGAGATAGCGTTTTGAGAAACAAGGAAAAATGCTTCAATAATCGTAATAAATCCTTGTTTATATGCTTGAGTTTTATGCTTATCTTATTTCAAACATTTATAAAATTAAGGATGTTTTTCTTGCGATGTTAATTGCCTTCAAACTAGATATTCCTTGTTACTTAACGCCAGCGCAGCAGTTTTAAAAGGTGACAATTTATGAAATATAATTCGATCCCATAAATGTAATTGCCATTACATACATACATATTACCACGCCTGTTTCCCATTGGGGTAGGCAGAGACTATGGATTTCCACCTGCTACGATCCTGACACACCTCTTTCGCTTCATCTACGTCCATTAACCTCGTCATGCATGCTCGTCGGTTAATGTGTAATAATTGCCATTACGCATTAATTAAACATGCTGAAATTTAAATGTCTTTTTTCCCGAAAAGGGGTCATTGTACTCATCATTTTGAACAACTCTTACTATGGGACCAAACTTGAAATCGCGAAAAAATATCTGGTGGTCTCTACATTTTATCGATTTAAGTGAACACAAATGTAGGGACCAACTGTTTTTTTTTAGAGATTTCAGGGTTGGTCCTATAGTAAAAGTTGTTCATAATGATGAGTACAATGACCCCTTTTCGGGAAAGAAGCGATTAATATTTCAGCATGTATATCGTTATACCTTATAATACACGTGTCAAAATAGCCACAGATAAACGTCCGTTGTAATTACAATGGACAGTACTGTCTAACACTAAATCACAAATGACGAGCACAGTATATTCAAGTCGACCTCACACCATTGGTAACAGTTTGACATTGACAGCTTTTTTATTTAGTATGCAGTATGGGCGGTTTATGTAATTCAAGTGTTAGCACTGACGTGAGATCGACTGAAAAAAACGCTATAATCCCCGCTTTTCCTCGTCACTTAGCCCACAACCCACAGAACAGTTCCCAGTAAGTCGTATCTCGAGGATTTATCTTCCACGTTCATCTCGCTTCGTGGGCTCACCACTTCGTCTAGCTTATGAGAGAATTCCGACACGGTGATGACATCTTACCGACTTTATTGAAGGAGTATCATGTTCAAAGAAATAAGGAAAACAGCAATTTGCATAAGTTCTTCATCATTCTGTGATCTGTTAAGGCTACAACACTGCATAAGCAGCGCATCGTTATCCCACTACAGGGCACGGGCCTCTTTTCATAATGGGAAGGTTAAATACCTTATTAAATGAATCAAACCATACTTCATTCATTTAGTATTAGAAAAATTTGAAATACGGCAAAAGGTGATCTTTTGATCCACTTTTCAATGCAGAGTTTCAGTTTATTAAATTGGGCGTACTAAGTTCATAAACTCATTATTTTTTATTTTTTTATTCTTAACGTGCTTGCGTTTGACCGCCAATGGTGCGGTTGACGATGGTTCACGCTTGCCCAGGAAAAACCTATTCACTCGAGCCTTGAAGACCACCAGATTATACTTCTCGGAAAACACTGACGCCGGCAAGGACTCTTTGGCGGTACGCATGATAAAGCTATTAGCAAAACGGTTCGTGCGTAAGGGTGGAATATCTACCATATAACGGTGGTGCATCGCCGTGCGTCTGGTCGTCCGATGATGGAAAGGGCTTGGGGGAATTAAATTGTGTAATTCCAACGCACACTCGCCGATTTGCATTCGATAAAAATCTAGCTAGCAACTCTGCGCCGATGCTCGAGACTGTGGTTTGGCATCGACCAGCGCATCGTCGCCAACGAGCCTCTTGTCTCCAACCAGCAGAACTTAGAAGCAGTAATAAATTTTATTATTACACATTTCTTTGCCTTTGAGGTTATTAATTTACCGTGCAACTAGAGCCTAACGTTTCCAAAGTTCCTGTTATTATGTTTATTTCAAATAAAAAAAACATTAGAACTTGAATTTTTATACACAGAAAATTACGGAGAAAAAATTGTTTAGGAAAATACAACAAATAACCGGCCAAGTGTGAGTCAGACTCACGCAGTAAGGGCTCCGTACCACCCATTGAAGTGATACCCCGTAGAAACTGATTTTATTTTAGAGAATTTTTCAAAAGACATCAACGAAAGTACGCGAAATGTGAATTTTTGCATCTCTTTCTTACGCAGGTACCACCACATGTGTCTATGTTTGTCCTATTATTAGTATTTGTTGCTAAACTACACAATATGCACTATAATCTGACCGAGTTTGAAGCTGTTACATATTACCGTTTTGAAGATAGAGCAGGAACAAAAACGTTGAAAAAAATGCATGTTTTTTGAGGTTTCTTGTATGGGGACCCCCTTTGGTTTAAGACTTTTTTTTGTTTTTAGTATTTGTCGTGATACACCTCATAACAACACATATTCTGAGAAAATTTCAACCAGTTACCTATTACCGTTCAAAAGATACAGCCCTGTGACAGACAGACGGACGGACGGACGGACGGACAGCGTAGCGAGAGTAATAGGGTCCCGTTTGGCACCCTTCGGGTACGGAACCCTAAAAAGACAAATACAACTAGCGACCAACTCCGGCTTCGCATGAGTAGCAATTATAGCAGTTATTATTATTTATTAACCTTCTTAGATAATTCTTCTTTCTATTTACGAAAACCGTATAAAAATTCTTAAAGAAGTTTCTCAGATTTGCCCGAAGAAACATGAACTCAGCGCGGCGGAGGACTTTATAATATCATTATAATAATATGTAGTGAAGAAACCTCTTCCAGCAGATCTACGAGAGGAGAATTATGTATTGTGTTATGTTTAGTCCAATGCTAAAAATAAATGAAGTATAGCTATAATATATCTCAAAGGCCTAGCGGTGTTTCGGTATAAAGTTGATACCTTTTTCCGCACATTGTTTTTAGACCTCAAGCTAGCAAGCAAGGCGAAAAAGGGATTGAAAACGTTATACATATTTAATTACATATCATTATAATAGATAATAATTATTATGTACACACGGCTACACATCAAGCTGTACACTTCCAGTATAAGCTGAACTCGCATTGTACGGAAAGCCTATACAATACGAGGTCAGCGTATACTGGAAATGTACAGCTTGATGTGTAGCCGTGTGTACTAGCATTTATCATAATTTCTAAAGAAACAGCTTCTACAATATTTCCAACAACTGTGTACAAATAAAATTGCATTTTTTTCAAATACTAATAAAATGTATTTTTTTCAGGTAAGTTCGTGATATCATCTTAAGGAGGTAAAGTTTACGATAGGTATAACTTCTCGATAGTCTACACACAGGATGGGACAGGCGGGCGGATGAAAAAATCTTTCATTGCGTATTCTATGCGCGTGCGCATACATGAATCATTTTTAAATTTTTATAGTAAAAGTTAGTTTAACTTGCAAATCACGTTTTTATCATTAATTTAATATTTTTATGAATTGAGAAAGAGTAAAGTTTTTGGTTAATACCGTCGTTAAAAATTCAATTCATTATAAGCTAAGTCCAATAAAAAGAGTATTTTTAGAAAGTATCTGATTAATTCTTATTTTTTGTAACCTGGAAAATAAAACAAAGCAGAATCACCGTAATCTTATATCGACATTAAACTTTTATTATTTAAAACACAATTATAAACTTTAATACCATAATTTCAACATCTATTGACCTAGGCTTATAATAAGTAATCCAGTTATGTTGACCATACAATAATACCATCTAATACTCATGGAGAAATTCTGAATAACGAAAACTGTCAATCATATGTTAACTGTCGTTGAACAGTTACCTTCCTAAGTGACAAGAGTATAGATGTTACTGTAAAAGCCTGAATATTGGTAAATCTTAGAATTCACCAACATGAGTTGGTAAATGTAAGGTTTTATATAAGACGACTTTTCGGGCTTTTACCATTAGAGTTTGACACATGCTAGGTTTTACGTTTTACCAATGAAGATTAGTAATGTTAGTTTTGAGAATAAAACCATGTTGTAAAATTAGGAAGTATTTATAAAACATTATAATAACGAGTCAACAGCTGTAGGTAAGTTACCTGCATTATCTTAAAACATTATCAAATTACTTTTTGTACAGAAAAAAAAATCTAAAAAAAAATTCTTCTGTGTCAACTGACTGAGGCGAGCGGATTTAGCGGAGGGAGCTGAGACGGCTAGCTGTGTGGATCGGAATGTTGGGCTACGAAAGGAATTAATGAAAGGCAAGTGCATGCAGCTGAGATGAGAATGTTAAGAGGAATGTGTGGTGTAACGAGAATGGATAGGATAAGGAATGAATATGTAAGAGGGAGTCTGAAAGTAGCGCCAGTGACAGAGAAGTTAAGTAGCAATAGACTGTCATGGTATGGACATGTGATGAGGGGGAATGAGGAGCATGTTACCAGGAAAGTTTTAAGTATGAATGTTGATGGCTATAAGAAAAGAGGGAGACCGAAGAAAATATGGATGGATTGTGTGAAAGATGATATGAATAGAAAGAAAGTGAACACGGAGATGACGGCTGATAGAGATGTATGGAAGAAAAAAACATGCTGCGCCGACCCCAAATAAATTGGGATAAGGGCAGGAGGATGATGATGAGGTGAGACGGCTAGCTGGTGGCTGCAAACTGCCTGCAAGTACGATAGTACATCGAGCATGTCGACAGACATGACAATTGTTCAACATTTACTATGTCTCTAACGTAATTCCATAGATTTACCGAGTGAATGCTAGTAAAAATCCGAAATTAACAATTATCACAGAACAATTTGGACTTTTACCATTAAGACTTGGTAAATCTTAGGTTTTACTGGAAAATCATAGGATTTAACGTAGTTCAAGCTTTTACAGTTACATAGATAATAAACGACGATAATAGACGACGTTCTTTTCGAGTGATCGTCACGTTTACTTAAGATTCCTTTTGTGAATGCGATGCGTCCTTTTTCGCTCAAAAAGAACGTCGTCTTTTCGGGGCGCCTACTGTATGAACTAGGGCGAATGTTTTGGTCTTAGCAAAAAAAAAGAATCCTCACATTAGGAAATTATGAAAATGTCTTAATAATTTTTAATTTTGTTTTTAAAGTAACGTTTATATGAACCTCTAAGGTAGGTTGGTTTTTGATGAAGCAGTCAACTGCTATACAAATGCTGCTGCTATTTGGTCGTCTTTTCAAATAAAGAATTATTTTGCTTAATTTTTGCTTAATACCACAGCGGTATCAAGATTTTAAAAGAAATTGTCGTGCGTTATTTTGCCACCCAGCTAGCTAATTTATCCAGACCGCAGAAGCGTGACATTTCTTACTTTTAATTTAAATACATTTAAAATGTAATAGCAAGCTGTGTGGTCCTTTAAAATAAGGTAAGTTGCAATGTAGGACCTTAGGACCTACTTGTTGGTATCGGGTAACAAAAATAATATCGTTTCTCAAGTATAATTTTCTTGAATTAAGAAATGAGATCTGTTTAAAAAAAGTGGCCTTAGCACTCTGGAAAAATGACGATGAACAATTTTTTAAAACACTTCTTTATCTACCTATTATTTTAAAAACCCGAAACCATCATAATTATCAGTGTAAAAACTAGCTTCTATATAAAAATCGGAATAATTTGAATGAATAAATAGGAGATCGTTTCGAAACCATAAATCCTTTATCGATATCTAAGATCAGTTAAATGACATCACTTAGAGAAAACGCTTCTTGTTTTAGGCGATCTTCACACCGAAATACATACCGGGTTAATATAAATACCTTAACTATTTTAACAGAACCTCTTCTGAATTAAAATTCAAATTTACTTTATTTGTTTAAAATGTGGTATAGAGGATGAGATGAGATGATGATGATGATGGAGTTGTATTTCTATTTGCTACTAGCCTGTGGCCGCGGCTTTACCCGCGTGGATTTCATTTATCGGCCTCATATACCTCGGGAACTGTTCATCTTCCCGGGATAAAAAATAGCCTATATGTTAATACGGGTTATGTTCTATCGGCATGTCAAATTTCATTAAAATCCATACTGTAGTTTTTGCGTGAAAAAGTAACAAACAAACTCATAAACTTTCACGTTTATAATATTAGTAGGATTTAGTAACGAAAGGACAGTTAATAAGTCTCAAAGTCTTCCAGCTAAATAGCGAAAATGCTCGTCGCTGTGTTTTTTTTGCCGCCTTTACGTGTACTTTTGTGTGTGCAAATGATTAAATACACCGAATATGAACATTTGGGCATGAACCTAAGGTCATTTACTTTGGTGTATTAACGAACTCTCTTCAAAAGTTGCAAAAACTTCCTAAAATGACAATCCATGTGAGTACCTATAAATTTATAGTAAAAGTGTAATAGTATGTATATAAATAAATACAATTTGTAGGGTTCAAAATAACAAATTAAAAAAAGGATTAGAGACACCATAGCTCATAGGTTAAACAATATGGATTATTACTTGAAATTATAATAACAAGACATTGATATTTTTTTTAGCTTAAGACGCTGACAACAGCCAAATACCCCAAATAGGCTTCTTTTAAAAACATTTTTAGCTTTATCTATTTAGTTTGTGGTAATGAAAAAAAAAATTGTTAATCTTTATCGTATTTTATAAAACTCTATTGTGCCCAAAACACGTTTTCTTGAAGTTTTCTCTATAGAAAAAAATTATAAACTAACCTCTTAAAACATGCTTTAAAGCAAACAATCTCTATTATTTACCAAATCTTATAAATGAAATTAAGAAAACATTTAAGAAAGACAATAGTCTAAAACATAGTTGTTTCTGTTAATCAAATAAGCTTTTAGTTTTTTATATATAAAAAAAAATGATAATTTTTATTCAAGTTGAGCGGCGCACACGACGTCTCTCCACTCGTTGCCTCTCTTTCAGTTCTATACAAAACGACAGTGACCGCAGAGGTCTGATTTTTTAGGTGTTGACAGCCTCTTAATAAATGATAGTCGATACAACAGTTGAAAAAGTTTTTTCCACCGCATTTGTCGTTAATTGTGTAGACCGCCTAAGAATTTCTTATCAAACAAATTATAATAAATGTATAGAAATAACTATTATGCCTTCTTTTAATAGGCGCTTCGGTAATTTCGCGGCATATTTGCAAAGTATATACATTAAAAACTATATAAATGAGTGTAATAAAGAGCAAGTTTAATCTCCAAATGAGCGTAGCGTTGGCAACTTGTATTTTATTATTGATTTTAATCGGAATGAAATATTGTTGTAATAGTTGGTTTGGTTCAGTATGTATTGTAGATTTTCACATTATATATCACGTACACTCAATTTTTTCTTACTTGTCTGATTTAGTAAACAATCTTGGCATGTCTTTTTAATGCAAGTCGTCAATAATAATTATTAAAAGACATTATGTTAACAATTTTACACACTAAGTAACATTTTTAATCGTATTACATTTGTAGTGTAGTGTATCTGTAGTTATTTGAATAAAGAGATGTGCCAAGATTGTTTACTAAATAAGACAAGAGAGAAAAAACATACTTTAGATAATTTCACACGACGAAATATGAAGGATACACGGGAATAATGTGCCATAACATATTTTAACAATGGCACATTAACATCTGTGAATGATTGGAAGATTGCCTGAGAAAAATAGCATCGTTGGTTCCTTAGTGACATTGCATTTTTAGGGTTCCGTACCCAAAGGGTGCTAACGGGACCCTATTACTCTCGCTACGCTGTCCGTGCGTCCGTCCGTCCGTCTGTCTGTCACAGGGCTGTATCTTTATAACGGTAATAGATAACCAGTTGAAATTTTCACAGAATATGTGTTACTATGGTGTCTATCACGACAAATACTAAAAATAAATAAAAGTCTAAAACTTAAGGGGGTCCCGATACAAGAAACCTCGAAGACATGCATTTTTTCGTTCAACGTTTTTGTTCCTGCTCTATCTTCAAAACGGTAATACATACCAGCGTCAAACTTGGTCTGATTATAGAGCATACTATGTAGTTTAGCAACAAATACTAAAAATGGGGCAAACATAGACATATTATTATGTGGTGGTACCTACCTACGTAAGAAAGAGATGCAAAAATTCATATTTCGCGCCCGGTGCGTTGATAGTTTTTGATGAACTGTCGTAAATTAAATCAGTTTCTATGGGGTATCAGGTCGATGGGTGATACTGAACCCTTACTGCGTGAGTCCGACTCACACTTGGCCGGTTTTTAATGTCATGTTTTGAAAAATATTGCTCTTTTCTTAACTGGAGCTATGTAGTTGATATGGCAGGTTTTTATCCTTTCTACAAAAATCTTTAATGATATATTTACTCATGATTAGGCACGTTTTTTCCCTGTATGTCGAAGCTATATCATACTCCAACGCAAACTGAAAAACTTAGCATCAAAAATACATGAAAAAATTATATCACACGTTCTTTCCCTGCACTCTGCAATGTGCTTGTTTTATAGTATATATCATGTTCCCGTACCATGTATCAGTACGTGTATCATCACATCATAACTATGGTTTCATACCAAACGTAGTTTCATACTATGCATTATCAATTCAACTAAAAACAATAACTCTCTCCCTCACACACTACACTTTCATATATACACACGCAAACTCCCTCCACACACACACACACCCCAACAACTACAATTGTACACAGCCAGAACAATTTTATTTCTATTCAAATTGTTTTTCATTTTATTTTATTTTTCTTATATATAGCAAATACTTGTTCCACAAAGTATTTAGCAAACTATCAAAATTGTATTCATGTAACCGTGAAGTAATTAAGTTGTGTTATTGTAACCAGGGAAGGAACTGTCTCCTGAGATACAGGCTAACTCCCTAGTTCAGGAGGCAGAGTTTCATTGTAATAGTGTTACTTACTGAGTTTTTAACAAATAAATCAATAAATACCCAATGTTGTGAAAGGTGATATTTAATACTTTGCCATGCAAAGAAAGAATAAACCTGTCAATGATAATTTTAAACAATGTTACATTTTACTTATTTGTCTAGTCAGAGAAAATTACAAGAAATCAACATGCTTGGGAGCTAAAGCTTATAAAATTATGATTACGATTTTATTATCGCAAGGGAGGATGCATCTGTAAATGTTCTGGGCATAATTTTTTTTTAATAACACTTTACGACAGCTAAGAAAGGAGTGGTACTTTTCAAAATGTTTTTTCTTTAAAATTCCCAAAGCAGCATACCAGGAACAAGAATAGTTCTTTAATAACCGTGAATGAAACATTATATTGTTAAGTCTAGCAACTTACAAAGCTGTATTTGTCGAAGCACATCATCCCATACAAGCTACCACTTGAGCAAACACTATTTTATTAGCCGTGATATTAATTATACCCACTTTAAACTTAGACCTGCCACTCAAAGCTTTTGTAAAGGAACAGGGGTCAAAATACACTGGAAACGTATTTTTGTCTTCTAATACGCCGAAAGAAGAAACAAAAACTGTATATCGTTCCTTTTGGGGACTTTTACGTGTTCGGAATAATAAAGGGGAAGACATGTTTAGGTTATGTTATGTGTAGCAAGTGTGTGAAACTATTAAAACACCGTCAATTTGGGAACATAAAAAGCATAAGCGTACGAGCTGATACAAAATTAAATTAGGTATTTAATGGTTGTTTTTTGTAGTTTCACAGTAATCTGTTGATATTTACAGGCTGTTTAAAGGCGTAAGTATGAGCTTTTTTTCATCTCGGATGAGTGATAAGATATTTACTATAGCTAATAATAAAACGATCGACCTATACAAAATTAATAAGTTGAGGTACTATGGTTGAGAAAAATTTAGTACGGAAGAAAAATTTTCTCAAAAATCAAAGAACAAAAAATATTGCGAGTATATTCCACTACAAAAGTTCTGACGACAAAAGACCAAATATGTTATTTTGTTCTTTTTGTCCGAACATTGGTCCTTTACCATTCTACCTTTCATAACGTAAGCTAAACATAAACAAGCTATACAAAGCTGTGTGTTTGTTTGTTTGCTCTATGCTGTCGAAGTGTTAATGCCAGTCTTAACACGTTTTGAAATTATGAATTATTGAATAGTCGGCAGTACTGGCAGTAAAGGCTAAACACTGTTACGAGAAGAATGTTATATAAAAGTTGCGATTTCATAATGTAAGGAGTTTTGAAGATGTAGTTTACAAAAAGGCTTTTCGATGTGATTTCGGTCGTTCACATTTTGAAATACACTGAAAAAAAAGTTGTTTAAATGTAGCCAATCTTTAACAACCTGTAACTCAAAAAAGTTATTACAAAACTACAACTACATCTTTACATTTTGTCGATTTATTTGAACACAAAATGTAAGGATCAGCTGATATTTTTTTCGCGATTTCAGGGTTGGTCCCATAGTAAAAGTTGTTCATACTGATAAGTACAATGACCCCTTAAGAGGTATTCAGTTATTCCAAAACCACGTGTGTGGTGGTAACACGTAACCAAAATGTTTGTTCTTTATAGGTAAACAGTTTTTTTAAATCAAATCAATTTTTTTTTTTTTTTTTTTTTTTTTTCTCTTTATTAATTTTAAGGAACTTTTGAACGACAGTTCACGCCAGTCCCATTGTAACATACTCTTAACTTTACTGCTTATAATAATCTTGAAACTATAGGATTTACTGCTAAATAACTAAAATATCACTTAATTGACATCAGATTATATACCATTTTAGCCTCATGTGACAATGGCTTTGCTAAAATGCTCTGAAAAATGCCTATATCTATTATATTTATTTTTAATTCGTCAATTATTTTATTTCTTTCAGCTTGATTCCTGACACATTCCAATAAGAGATGTTGTATGTCCTCTATTCTTCCACAAACCTCACAATTAGGAGAGTTTACTTTCTTCATGAGGTATGCAAACACTCTCAGTGGCATGTGTCCCGAACGAAGCCTAAAAGCAGTTACTAGTAAACATCGACTAATTCTGTAACCACGGTACTCGATGAGGCTCATTCTGAATAATTTTATACCAGATACCTTTTGTTTCAGATATTTCGTTAAAACGTAAGGTCCAGTCTTCATTGCACTGATTTCTAAATTTAGACAATACTTCCGAATATACTGGCAAAATGTAAATTTCTGTTCCTGTATGAGCAGCAATTTTAGCCAAACGATCAGCCTCCTCGTTACCTTTCAAACCAATGTGTGACGGTATCCACTGCAAGACCAAATTGATATTACCCATAGAAAGATCGTTAATTATCTTTAGAATAGAATAGGCTATCGATACACCTCTGTAGCCAGAGGCGCATCGAGCCAAATGTTGAAGAGAACTTTTGCTATCCGTGAATATAACAACATTTCGTTGCTGTAAAGTAGAAGCATAAACTAATGCTTTGAAGATAGCCAATAATTCAGCAGTCATAATGGAAACGTTAGAAATTATTTTAAAACATTCTCCCTGATTTGTTACTGGGTCAAAGTAAGCAGCTCCTAGCTCGATACTCTTTGAACCATCGGTATATAGCTTATACCAACCATTGTAGACAACACTTAACTCCTCTAAAACAGTATTTTTCAACGAATTTATCTCATAGTGAGTTTTCGGTTTGCTAACAGATATTAGGCTATCTTTGATTACACCTCTATGTTTTATTTTTGTAGGCCAAATATCCAACTTGAACATGTCTAAAGGGTAACAGGAATAGACTTTTTCTTCCTTAACACTATTGAATGCAGTCATTAAAATTGGTTTCTTTTTATTTTCCCAATACCGATTGGTAGACAGAGCACCGAGCCTGGATAAAAGATTAATCGTCACACCATTAGTCCATGACTTTGCTTTTAAGCAATATTTAATTGCTAGATACTTCCTTCTTATATGCAATGGAGGCAAGGATAATTCGCTCTCCATGGTGTGAATGGGAGTAGATTTTATGAAGCCACCCGCAATTCTTAACGCCTGATTTTGAGTTTTATCTAGTTTAAATAGATTTTTTTTGGACTACTATCATATAAAAAGCTACCATAATCGATTCGACTTCTAATTATTGCTATGTAAAGGCGCCTCAAATGAATGGGATGGAGTCCCCACCCAGGGCCAGCCAAAACCTTCATAAGATTCAAAAAACGTTGCGTCTTCTCGCAGACTTCACTGATTTGTTTGCCCCATCGAAGAGACTGATCCAACCAGAGTCCTAAATACTTAACGTTTTGCACTACAATTAAAGATACACCATTTAAAGCCAACTGTATCTGCTGCCTTCTGCGACCTCTACTAAACAAGATAACTTTAGATTTTTGTGTGGAAAGTTCTAATCCTATATCAAGTAAAATAGTAACAATCGTATTTAAAGCATTCTGCATACTACTCACACTATCTTCTAATTTTTTGCTGTTGATAAACAGGGCAAAATCGTCAGCATATTGGCATATTTGTACAATTTTAGTTTTGCATACATCAAGGGTGACTATATTAAAAAGTAAAGGCGAGATCGGATCTCCTTGTGCCAGACCTCTATTAGTCCATCTCACGATATCATCTTTGTCTCTTGTATCGTCTTTAATAGTCAAATGTCTCTCACACAAAAATTCCCACAAGTAGTTACATATTTTATAACCAACATTCAAGCTATCTAATTTATGTGTCACTCTATCGATTAAGACGTTGTTATAAGCGTTTTCGATGTCCAGTAAACAGGCTAATGTTGAAATATTACTCGTGAGGCCAAATTGAATAGTAGTAACAAGTTGAGTAAGAGAATCCAGGCATGACTGTCCTCTTCTAAAACCTGAAGTACTTGGAGAAAAGATCTTCCTATTTTCTGTAAACCATTCTAACCTTTTAGTTATCATCAAGTGAAAATTTTTACAAATACAAGAGATTAACGAAATCGGCCTCAATTTAATATCTGAATTCGCGCTACTACCAGCTTTTGGAATAGGAATAATTTTGATACTGCGCCATTGGTGTGGTATATAGCCCGACTCGAAAATTTTATTGTAAATGAAAAGCAAAAACGATTTCCCCACATCTGGCAAGTTAAAAATCATGGAGTATGTAATGTCATCATCTCCTGGTGCCGTATCCTTCTTTTTAATACACGCTTCGAATTCCTCCCTAGTAAACTCTGCTTCGAGTATGGCATTGGATGACATAAATGTAGGTTTAGCCGTTTGTACCGTGTCGGGAGCTAGGCTACAAATAAGTTGTTCTTTTTTTTCCTTAGATACATATTGTCTTGTCTGTTTATAACCCTTTATCCATCTCATTCGACGCCACATCTCTGAGACTGAAATATTCTCATCAACAGAACTACAAAAACCTTGCCAATTATTTGATTTAGCTTGTCTTATTTTACTTTGCGCTATTAAAGTCTTTTCCTCCAAAACATTCAGGTTGCTAGGAATAGGATTACTTCTAAAGAGTATCAAAGCCAATCTTCTTTCAGCAACTACTTTCGAAAGTTCGGGATTCCAATAAGGCTTAGGTTTAAACTTAGCTTGAGGATCATTGCATCTTTTAATTAAAGGAATATTAGTATCAGATGATTTTATAATCGCTTTTATAAACATATTATACATTTCTTGAATATTATTTAATGTATTCAATTCCGATAACGTCGACTCAATATCTTTACGGTAATCTAACCAGTTAGCTTTTTTGAAATTACGAGCTTTTTTAAAATGCAACGTGTCCTCATACTTAATTTTTATTTTTATAATTAAATGGTCACTGCCTAAATTCTCACTCAACACCTGCCAGTTAAGATGAATTGCTAGATCAGTTGACGAAAAAGTGATATCAGGAGATGTATTTTGGAGGACATTATTAACACGTTTAATCCTAGTCGCACAACCATTGTTCATTGGCATAAATCCGAACTCCAACGCAGAATCCATAATCTGAGAGCCTCTGGCATTATTTTTGTTGGACCAATTACTATGATGGCCATTGAAGTCCCCAGCTATAAGTGTCTTGTCTCTAAACTGTGAAAACAACTCATCCCAATCTGAAGGCAATGTTCGAACTGAGGGCGGACAGTATATAGCAATTAAATTTTTCAAATATTTACAATTTAAAATTTTAACGTACATAACCTCAATACCTATATTACTAATATTAATGTTACTCAGTTCAACTCTCACAGATTTATGTAGTATAATAGCAACCCCTCCGAATGAATCGAATCTGTCATTTCTGTAAATATTATAGTCTGATATCCTCAAATCAATATTTTCATTTAACCAGGTCTCGGTAACTACCGCAATGTGGATTTTTTCTTGAGACAACAGTGATTCAAATTCAGTTAATTTTGGTCTCATGCTTTGCGCGTTCCATTGCAGTATGTTCAACATCATATCCTTTGATCGGTTATTATCCATTTTGGAACCAAGATAACAGTTTTTGTAATATATCACCCTCTTTTATTACTCCTAAAACATATGTGTAGATTTCTTCAAATAACAAGTTGCATAAGTGTTTAATCTTTTCCTCAAATGCATTTTCAGATATCAAAATTTGTTTTGTTTTCTTTATTAATTTAGCAAAACTGAATTTACTTTTTCGATCCGACCTTTGTTCTTTTTCATTATTATCTCCTTGTGAATATCGATTATGTTGAAGTTCACACTGTATCAGGTTCAAACACGGCTGTTTTTTTGTTTTCTTGTGTTTCTTACGTAACTTTTTTATTCCATTCATATTATTCTGGATTATTTCATCATTTGATATGCTAGATTCATCATCATTTCCAGCTTCTACAACGTTGCCGTCACCACTGTCAATAAAACTATTCTGTAAAACGTCTTTATAAGTCGGTATTTGAGAAGGACATGGTTGTACTTGAGACATAACTTGATTATTTACACTTTCTTTATGTTTTTTATTTCTTTGACTATATGTTTGAAGAGCTTGTCTATAAGTACTATTTTCACTAGACATAATAATTCTTATTTCTTTTTCTCGTAGAAAAACCGGACAAGTTTTATCTAAAGACATATGAGCGCCTTTGCAATTCAAACACTTAAAATCTTTAGTTTCGCAATTTATATGGTTCAAGCCACATTTAGGACAAAAGACTATTTTCGATGGACAGAATCTTTTTAAATGCCCATATTTCCAACAGCTCGAGCATTGCGAAACCGGGAAAATATAAGGCTCCACCTTAAATCTACAACCGTATCCATAAACATACGGCGGCAAGTTGGAGCTCTGAAAACTTAGCCGAATGGTCTCGCTGTCTTCCCATGTACCTTCATTATTCTGTCGTTTAAGTCTCCTAACTGAAGTTATTTCATAATCGCACTTCAGCGCACCTTTTATTTCTTCAATATCTGTGTCTATATCCATCTGTTTGACTATCCCATAGGTTAAGTTTATTTCAGATGTCATTTGACATCTCATTCCTTTGTCTGATATTTCTTTATTTTGCAACAACCTATCTGCATTTTCTTTTGAATCAAACAGAATTAAAACTTTGTAAATACTTTTATATTTAATCCTATTAATACCTTGAATATTATGCCTTCTCAGTAACTTTGCCTTAGCAATTTGTTTTGGCAGTGGCTCTAGAGCCGTAACACAGACTTCGTAACTATTTTCTTGCGAACTAGTGTCCTTTACAGGTTGATTTTGCGAGTCACTATTCTTAGAGTAGCTACGAATTAATCTCTTCGATTTCCTATTAATCGTTATAAAGCCTTCATCATCTTCAAAACCTTCGCAATCTTCACTTTCGTTTCTCACTCTCTTACTTCGCTGAACTTCAACTTCTAAACTGTTACTTGCCTTTTCCAACATTCCTTCTTCCGGCTCCACCTCAGCTTCATTTTCACTACATTCACTTAGTAATCTTGGTAAACTAGATGTCATACTTCTACTACTATCACTCATTATTAATAAAAGGTGGGTACTCGTAAAAAAAATACAACATTGCAAGACACGGAGCGGGTTCACTAATGCGTACGTATGATTCACCGTCCTGCGAGCAACTGAAATCAATTTTAATAACGCCTTGTTTGTTAAATTCCAATATTTTTTTCAGTGTACGAATTAGGTTATTTGAGACAAAAGGGCAGTGTACTAGCTAATTGTGATGATCTTACATTTTGAGTCAACGACCAGTAATAAAACAACCACGTATAGTGGATTTTAAGATAACTGGGTTTGTAAATACCAAAACAATCTAAATAATACTTAGATTTTTGTGGTATAAGCTGTGATAGCTTAGCGGTTGAGCGCTTGCCTTCCATGCAGGAGGGTCTGAGTTCAAACCCGGCCCGTACCACTGAGTTTTCGAGTTCATGTGTGGATCAGAATTTGATTATCACTTGCTTTAATGGTGAAGGAAAACATCGTGAGGGAACCTGAACACCTGAGAGTGCTCCTTACAGTTCTCGATGGTGTGTGTAGGTCGCCAACCCACACTAGGCCAGCGTGGTGGACTAAGGCCTTAACCTACTCATTCTGAGAAGAGGCCCGTGCCCAGCAGTGAGATAATAGTGGGCTGATGATGAATGAGATTTCTATGGTTGATACCTATGCTAATTAATAGTCAAGGTTGATATGGGTTGCACTAGTGCGGTCCATTGGTGTTCCCGGAGCTTCTCTATTTTGTCCTGAGGATTGCCACCGTGTGGTTTTATTCGATCTGGAGTCCGACATATCTTTCCCAAGACAGAAGATTTCTATGAGGGTATCGGCCTGAAAAACAAAAAGGCCGATTATCTTATTACAGATTTTAAAAGTGACTTGGCATTCCGTTACTAGGCGCCATGTTGACAATTATAGTGCTTTCCGTATTAATACTAGAAACTCCTGTGGGAGCGTGCGTCCAATTTCGCGCAAGTCAAAATCGAACAACGTAAAACTGACGCACTCTTCGATATGTGCGTGAGAGCTGAACCAATCACAAATAATTTTGATACTTATTTTTTTTAGGATATCCTCTTTTTTAACACGCATTTATTAGGTCGACCTAATGTAATGGAATCTAAGGAACTGAATCTAACCCATTTCTAATTGTTGTATCATCATGAAACTTGGCAATTACGATGACCTAATGACAATAAAATAATATGGTACCATGGTGGTGATAATTGAAGCCTGAAGGTGGCTAACGGAACCCTTGAATGGCTACGCTTGCTACGACCTTATTCACAAATATTAAGGATAGAATAGCCTTTTTTACGACTTTTAATAACAAGACTTTTAGTTTTTATGTGACCTTAATCTAAAACACATTGACACACAAAATTCCACAAAACACAGAATATGCAAAACATATTCAGAATCGAGCAAAAAACGTGAATTTATGTGTGAATACATAACAGCTACGTAGGTGTCGTGCGTTTAACCTTTAGTTCGAAAATCTAGATCTATCAATCATAAGTCCAGGTATCAGGTTTCGAAATAGCGTGTACCTGTATAATAGAGTTGTGATCAGTTTTACCCATTATTTTTTATTGTTATTTGTACCAATATTTTTAAAACTTGATCGGTTTTTAAGGATGCCATTTTGCATATTGATTTGCACATTAACGCATTTTTTATTTTAGATTTTTTTAGGAATGGAATTTATAAATACTAGCCTTCGCCCGCGACTTCGCCCGCGTGAATGTCGTTTATCGCGCATTCCTCGGGAACTGTTCATTTTCCCGGGACAAAAAGTAGCCTATATGTTAATCCGGGTTATGTTCTATCTGTATGCTAAATTACATTAAAATCCATATAGTAGTTTTTGCGTGAAACGAACATCCATACAGCTTCACAAACTTTCACTTTTATAATGTTTTTAGGATTCCTCAGGGTTAGTTTTTCGGAATATTTTTCGGTATATATAGCCTGTGTCCTTTTCCGGATTCCAGAGTAGCTTTGTGCCAAGTTTAGTTTAATGTACGGTCGACCGCACGTCAGTGATAACATAGACAGATAGATAGATAGATAGTTTGACATTGATAGCGTCTTTATTTCGTAAGCAGTAAGGGTGGTTTTCAAATATTTTTTTCACATCATTACATTTCATTATTTTGTGACATTTCGAGTTGTATAATTAAATATTTTTTTACTAGCATATTGATTCAAATTTCTCATTTAGATTTTAAATACACATTTGTACGCCTGCTGGCATAACATAGCGGACTCTTTTTCTATTTAAGAACTTTATATTATTTTTTGTACCTATGTTACTCAAATGAATAAATGACTTATGACTGTGCATGCCTTCATGAGTCATTTTGCTGTAACATTTATTTATTTATTTATTTTAGGAAAGCTTACAGACAAATAAAAAACTATAACTAACATGTTATGGGTAAGGACATTTGCTAATTACAAGCTTCCACATATATATACACAGCTAGTGATATACATAGAATAAAGAATAATATTTTATTTTCTTTCTTTTTAAACGTTACGGTATGTAACGGTACGGTCGACCACACGTCAGCGGCAACATTTTTGTTATTCTATCGTATATTTTTTAATATACTTATGTATTTGTAGTTTGCAGACTCAAATTTAAAATTGCATGATATTTATAAGTGTTTTTAGTTATATTCTGTGTAAAATGCTGTTGGTTAAACATTTTCTCAGATTCTGTTACCATTTTTTGGGTTTTCTATCATTTAACATGTAATCATATGTCAATCGTTTCAATAGTTTAGTTGTGATGAGGTAACTAATATACAAACAAACTTTCGAGTTTATAATATAAGTGTGAATAGGATGTGAGGGTGGGTCCAAAGGAACACCGTGGTGGTTTAAATCGGTCACTGAGAGTCCGACACTGGCTCCGTCTTCCCCGGGCGGAGTGAACAAGGGGTCATTGTACTCATCATTATGAACAACTTTTACTATGGGACCAACCCTGAAATCGCGAAAAAAATCAGTTGGTCCCTACATTTGTGTTCACTTAAATCGATTTCAGCGTTGGTCCCATAGTAAAAGTTGGTCATAATGATGAGTACAATGACCCCTTTTCGGGAAATAAGCGATTCAAATTTCAGCGTGTATAAAACAGCCCATTACTATCCCACTGCTGGGCACGGGCCTCTTCTCAGTACGAGAAGGCTAAGGACTTAGTCTACCACGCTGGCCTAGTGCGGGTTGGCAGACTACACAGTCTACACACCATTGAGAACTGCATGGAGCACTCTCTGGTGTGCAGGTTTCCTCACGATATTTTCCTTCACCGTTAAAGCAAGTGATAATCGAATATAAATCCGCACATGAATTCGAAAAGTCAGAGGTGCGGGCCGGGATCGAACTCACACCCTCCTGCACGGAAGGCAAGCGTTCAACCACTAGGCTATCACTGCTATCCCTAGGATAGGATAGCCAGGATTGCTAGGATTTCCTTACACGAAAAAAAAGTATATGAGGGTGGTTGAGTGACGAACAATTTATTTCTTTGCTGTTGCCACCGACATAGTAAAAAATATAGACGAAGTGCTGCGAACAATCATAGTGAAGCCAACAAAACCTTGCTCCTCCTAGTACAAACCAGCGCTCACGCACACACCATGCACCTAAAGGATTTTTGTTTTCGCGATGCTGGAGGATGCCGCGACATGTGTACTGAGAGCAGTGAGCACGGTTTGAGGTGCATGTGTGTGGCTGAGCGCTGGTTTGTATATGGAAGAGCACGGTTTTGTTGGCTTCACTATGATTGTTCACAGCACAACAGTAAAACGAATAAGGAAAATATCAGCACTATGAACAAACGTAGAATACGCCTAAAACGTGGAATAAAATATTTTTTTAGTCATTGATTGTTGAAGACAAGAATAACAACTTAAATTCACACTAAGCTACCTATTAATGTTGACATAATTATTGTAAATTTCCTCTATGAGTAATACTCCAATAACTTTTATAAATTGATTATGATATAATGTTATAAAACTATTATTATAATTAAAATTATTACTTAAATGTTTGATAATAATAATGGCATGTTTATTAATGATTTTATTAGTCTGTAAGTAATTATATTATTTTGTAGTGCCCTTACAGGGTGCATGTTTGGAACTCAAATATTGTTAACATCTTCTTACAACATGTATGCAATAAACCGATTGAATTGAATTGAATTGAACGTGTTATTGGCATACTAACATAATATAGAATTCAACCGTCATAGTCTGTTTATTAAAAGTCGCTAACAGAAATCAAAAAAAGATAATATATTAACTAATATTCTTGAGAAATCTGTATAATATTCACAAAGGTCATAAATCTTTGTGTGGTCTTAGGCATAGATGGACCACCTCATCGCTAGAACAGACAATCCAAGGTGTTATAAAACATGACGTTGAACAACATTTAGTTATGTCAACCAATAATAAAATAATATCAACGGTGGCGGCACTGGCGGCCAATTATTTAGGGACTAAAGGCCCGTATAGACCAAAAGCAGGTCAGTAGCAGCGCAGGTTTAAGGGGCCTTTGTACCGCGCAAGTTGTAGTACAAAGAACGATCTGAAACATGACACATCAAATATTAGCGCGGGCCCGCTTGAAAACTGCACCGCTCCGGCATTGCTCTGGACCCACCGGCGACAAACAGGGCAGCGCGACGCGCGGCTGCGTTGTATCACTACGTCCCGTCCGCCATACCATAGTGGCCATACTAACTGGCTACATCGGCCAGGACAGGGCGGCGCTTCAGTGTGACGTCAACGCGTTTACGAGGCAGTTGTATTGTTTGATAACCGACACAGCATGTCATATTGGAAGCAGTACTATGGCGGGCCCGTCGACAAAACGCTTTAAAATTGCCCACCTTTTAGTGTGACGTGTGCCGCGCTGCTCATGCCCCATCAATGCCCCATGCTGCTACTGACCTGCTTTTCGTTTACACGGGCCTTTAGGCACATTATTACGTGTATGGGGCAGGCACTGAGGTAGGGGCAGGCGCAACGATTTTAATACAAAATAATCTTTATACTAATAAGATTAGACTATGACGGGCCGCACGCAGCGGATGGGTGGACGAACCCGGGCACCAGTCCACATGTTTTATATCACCTTGTTTGTCTAATTGATGTTGCTGCCGTCACCCTTAGATGATTTCAATGTGGAAGTTTAATTCGATACCACGAGCGGAGTTTACGGTAGCTCAGTGGTTAAACCGACTTGTGTAGAACTAGAAGTCGCAAGTTCTAATACTGCTCGTGAGCGAATTTTTCTTTAGATTTCGCTTTGCTGCTGTAATGCGTTAAAAATAATTCAAAAATCTATAATGATAACATTGATAACACTTAACATACATAACAAAGCAGCACTGAATTAGCCAGCTTCAAAATATACAGCTCATTCAACATTTTACATCTTTCGTAGGTCAAAGGTTTACTGAAGTGTTGATAAATTGACGACTTCTGGGCAATTAACACTTGCTTAGTGCTAAGGCACGTTAGTTTTCCGTGTGGTGCCGGACGTAAAGAATTGCATCACCCTATATCTTCTCATGGGTGTCGTAAAAGGTGACTAAGGGATTCATTCACCAGAGAATGGGCAGCAGCGTTATCTGAGTATTTAACCAACCAACTGCGATCGCCAACCCGCCTGCCAAGCGTGGCGATTATGGCATACCCCGCCACATTTGAGGGAGACCTATGTTCAGCAGTGGACGTCTTTCGGCTGAAATGATGGTGATAATGAAGGCAAGCAGTTGCATATATTAAATAGTTTTCTTCTTCTTCTTCGTGTCGACATAAGCTATATAATAATAATAGCTCATGTCGTGGGGAAAAGATTATAAATAGTTTTAATGATATATAACGCAGAAATCCGACTAAATTGAACGTCAATGTCTTGTTCATCTCAGTATCTGCATAAATATAGAATACCGTCGTATTTTGATCACTATCAAAATACGCCTTTCATCGTTATTATTTAGAAATTTCAAACAGAAAGTGTTGTGCAAGTATCGACATATCTGACATCGATATTTTTAGCCACGCCTCTAGTGTTTGTTGTTGCCGGATCTTTAATGGCGTGTGACATGCCGAGAACGCCTTGTCGATGATTATGAAATAGTCTAGTGACATACTTTGGATTTTAATATGTAGCTAACGGGTCTAATCCGTTCCGTTTTATTGGTATCTAAAAGTTATGTTACGTTAGTTTATAATATCCAAAAGATTTTCGTTCTTGTATTTTTGACCAATTCCCTGTCTCATGGATCATATGTAATTTACGGCGATTTGTTTAACTATTGTGTCTGATTTATAAACAGTGAACTTAATAAAACTGTTCGGTCTTTATATTCCCAAATTACAACAAATTAGTGTCATGTAGTCTAAATTAGGAATTCATCAACTTTACTAGAGATGTCATAAAACCAGATTCGAAAATAGATTAGTGCGTGTAAAAAAATGTTTAAAAACATGTTAACTATGACACAATTTTATAAGAACTTTATTACCTAAAATTAAATTTGATCTTAATAAAGCATTTTAAGATAAAACAGTCGTAAATATGACAAAGGTTTTTAATAAATTCTGCGATCTAAAGATACATGTATGCAAATCGTTCACTAATAAAATTATGTTAAGGAGATCACAAATCAAAGTGAAGAATTACGACCTGAATCAAAACTGCCTAGTCTGTTATGCATTAAATAAATTATATTTTTGACATAAATGTGATGATTGAATTGAAACTTTTATGATCAATCGAATTTCTGTTAGGCTAAACATTGGCATATAAAACTGGATAATTCTGTTGCGATTGTTTTGACATTTTCAGAATCGGTTATTAAGGATTATGACAGGTGTGATCTCATTTAATAGTATAATTTATTGCCATAAAACTTAAGTGCTTTGCATTCTAAACTGTGGTTGAAAAAAAATGTTACTATTGAACCCGGAATAATTGAAATATTGATTGTAAATGAATGAAGGTTTGCATAACAAACAATAAAACTTAAACTGCGTATTAAACCACTGACTATACTGTTTTGCTGTACTTTACCATGTTTATTTCATTTTGTAATGAGCAAAGAAGTAATTAAATATCTGCTTATCGAGAACAAAAATATGGGGAATGTATTCGTCTCTAAGTTTTCTGACTTAATCAAAGCACATTTCAGTGTAAATTAATTCTTAAATGAGTCTTTCAAAACAGTCAACGAAAACATTCTGTTTAAAATGAAAACCGCATTTAATATGATTAACATAACATAATCAGCCCATTACTGTCCCACTGCTGGGCACGGACCTCTTCTCAGTATGAGAAGGTTAAGGCCTTAGTCCACCACGCTGGCCTACTGCGGATTGGCGGACTACACACACCATCGAGAACTGTATGGAGCACTCTCAGGTGTGCAGGTTTCCTCACGATGTTTTCCTTCACCGTTAAAGCAAGTGATAATCAAATTCTGATCCGCACATGAATCCGAAAAGTCAGAGGTGCGGGCCGGGATCGAACTCGCACCCTCCTGCATGGAAGGCAAGCGTTCAACCACTAGGCTATCACTGCTATGATTAATATGATTAATGCACATATTTATATTAACATATAGCTTTGCGATAATTGAATCGAAAAATATCATCGCAATACTTTCTTTATTAATAAAAAACGAACAACATCAAAACACGTCGTATTAACACAAAAGTTACGTACCAAGGCCGTAAAAATAAAATTATTATCGCCCCTATCAAAATGTCGGGTGGATCCATTTGACTATTTAAGTTCACGTATAATTGCACCGGCTTTTAGCATCGACTTGATATAATCCTGGGAGGCATCTTTTTATCCAGTCTCAGTTCGTATATAGTAATTGCTAATCTGAAAGTTTTTTTTCACCAAGACCGGTAACTCGACACTGTAGGTTGCCGCTTAAAAGGGAAACTTAGTAATGCCTTTACGCCAGTCGAGTCGTGTTATGTCAAAGTGAGAAGTGTATATTTTTTATCGATATCATTGGGCCAACACTAGTCCGTTTTAATTGGCGTTAGTGGCTGACAAGTGATGAAGGGTTGTTCTTTTTGTAGTGAATAGTAATAGAGTTCCAGTAAATTTTTAGTGAGCTGTTAAAGGGTGTAATTGGGTGCTCAAAGGTGAGCCGTGTGTAAATGAGTGTGTAAATAAATGGATAAACGTAGTTAGTTAAACGGCGCGGATTAAGATAAGATCTGATTTTTATCTGAACTGAACGTAATTGTAGTTTTACGTAGTATATTTGAAGCACTGGAGATTAAATACAAAATTGCATCGCTAAGTAACACTAAATTTACAGAGCAAAAATAAATTACACCACATTTGAGTGACTTAAACATTCGTTCATTTACATTTTTTTATATTTTTTAACATTCATTCTTTTGAAAGAAACTATATTTTCATCCTAATTTTAATAGAGTAGATGGTTGGCAGCTACCAACTGTTTGGAACCCAGTTCTAAAAATAATCAAGTCCCAAACAGCACACAATACTGTAAAAGATATTGACATTGTTGAATGATTACTGCGTGTATCGAATTTTACGGTAGATTTTAATACTTTTTTAGAAATATCTGTAAAGACACTTGTCATCTTAGTCTTCCTGCGACCAAGAACGCTGCAAAGCTTTCGAAACGTCAGGAAAACCTATTTAAATAATATACGCGATACAATCTGGTTCATCATCATCATCATCATCATTTCAGCAGAAAGACGTCCACTGCTGGACATAAGCCTCCCCCAAGCTTCGCCACAACGACCGGTCCTGCGCCTTCCGGTTAAAATTATTTTATTATAAACTATATTTTGATAATATACTATAACCACAAAAGGTTTGATTCGTTTTTATCTCTTTTACTTGATTTTATTTCAAACTGTCTCTTCATTTTACATCACTAACTTGTCGACGTTAGGTAATTCTATAAATTACTGCCAACAGCCGGTCAGGATTAGCATACACTAATATGATTTGGTTGCGATGCGGCTACGAGGATATAATGTATAGACTTTATTCGCCTTTAATGCGATTAAACTCCCTGTACTGCACTTACCGACACAGTTTATGTCGATAATCATGGTTTATCGACATGCTAAGTGAGTGTTGCCCAGCACTAGTGTTTAGTTACACGTTATTATAGTTACATATTTTTGTAAGTGGAATTCGATAGAATGGGTGCATTAGGTAAATTATGAGATCACATATTATTATATAGTAGGTGTATTATGTTTATCGTGATTTACAGTTACCGACTTTATATTTACACTTATAACTGCAAGTCTGTAAATAAGATCCAACTTTATCCTCTACATACAACTAAGATTTTAATTTAGATATGTAAACACGAAGACGATATCAATTTCAGACTGTAGCTACAATAAATGTGCGGAAAATCTAAGATGTCCGTTCTGATTTGGTAGTAAAGTAAAACATGGTCTGTATTGGCTGCCGTGCGCGCCGTAAAACTCAAATAAAGGAAGCTTTTTATTGTTGTGTTTGAGCGATGACAAAGGAACCCATTTGTGACTCTTCGCCTATGCACTTTTGCAGTCTTAATCTCATCTTATTGCATCATTTGAACTCTGCTATGAAACGATTGTAGATTTGTAAGATTTATATTATACTAGCCTATGCCAGCGACTAGACTAAAAAAAAAGAGTCACTAAAAAAAAAAAAAAAAAATATTTTCACAGAGCTCACAAAGCACATTAAAAATGTTGAAAATATTCAGGTAACATATAACGACTTATTGCATACAATTAAGGATAGCTTCAACAAACTACCGAGACACGAAAAGAGAAACAGAATAGAGTACATAATAACAGATAAAACTAGAAGTATGATAGAAGAAAGAACAAGACTCAAAGAAAAGCCAGAAAGAACAAGCACTGAAAAGAAACAAATCAAAATACTTTATGGGAAAATACGAAAAAACATAAAAAGAAAACAAGAATACTATAAACTAAAAATATATGAAGAAGAACTAGAGACAAGAAGATCAGTTAAAAGAGGAGATAAACGCATTAATACTACAAAACTATGGATACAGAAACTGAAAGATAGTACAGGCAAAGATACAACTAACAGAAAAAACATCATAACTACGGCAACTGAGTATTACAAAAAGCTGTACAATAGTAGTAGTAGAAATCACACCAATGAAGTCCGACCAACCCTGCAGGATGACGAAATCGAAGAAATCCCTTTGCTACTGGAAATAGAGATTAAACAATCTATAATTAACCTTAAAACTATGAAGAGTCCAGGAAGCGACCACATAACAAATGACATGATCAAAGCATTATTGGAACCAATGACACCTATCTTAACCAAATTGTTCAATAACATAATTACACAAGAACACCTACCTGAACAATGGGAAACCTCTGTAATAACGCTGCTCTACAAAAAAGGGGACCCACTTAATATATCCAACTACCGACCGATCAGTTTACTGCAGTCCACGTATAAATTGTTTACTAACGTCATCCTTAACAGAATTAAAAAACAAATGGAATCTGAACAACCGAGAGAGCAAGCCGGCTTTAGAAGCAAATTCTCAACTCTGGACCACATATTCGCTCTGAGACAAATAATCGAGAAATACACTGAATATGGAAAAATACTATATGTAGCTTTTGTGGACTACTCCAAAGCCTTCGATACCATTCTCCACAATAAACTTTGGAGTGCTTTGAGAGAGCAAGGAATACCAAATAAGTATATAAAAGTCCTTGAAGAAATATATCGAAAAAGTAAAGCTACAGTCAAACTAGAGAAAAAAGGAGATGTTTTTGATCTAAAACGAGGGGTAAGACAAGGTGACCCTATCTCACCAAACCTGTTTAACTGTCTCTTAGAATATATTTTTAAAAAGCTTGATTGGACTGGACTCGGAATAAATATCAACGGTGAGCTCCTAAGCCACCTTCGTTTCGCAGATGATATTGTTATAGTAACAGAGAACCACAAAGATCTACAAGACATGTTACGCACTCTTGATTGCCAAAGTAGAGAGTGTGGACTGGAGATGAATCCTGAAAAAACTTGTGTCATGACAAACGGGAATAAAGAAAACATATATATCAACAAAGAAATTATTGGGTATGCTGATCAATACACGTATCTAGGTTAGAACATCTCTTTTAAAAGCCATTACACAGAAGAAGTCGAAATAAGGATAAAGAAAGCATGGAAAGCATACTGGTCACTCAAACATATCTTTAAATCTAAAATGAAATTACACCTAAAGAAAAAAGCAATGGATTCGGTCGTAACCCCTACATTATTATACGGATATCAATCATGGCCTATCACGCAGGATATAATAAAGAAAATCCAAACATTCCAAAGATCAGTCGAAATAAGTATGCTAGGAATCAAACTGATGGACAAAGTGAGATGCAGAGACATCCGTAAGAGAACCAAAATCACGGACGCAGCAAAAATGGCATGTCGCTTAAAATGGCGTTGGGCAGGACACACTGCCAGAACGAGCGACAACAGGTGGAGCGAAAGGCTACTACATTGGTACCCGCGAGGCGAGCGCCGCCCACCAGGACGCCCGCGCCGCCGCTGGGCCGACGATATCGTAGAGAGCGCTGGGGTCACGTGGACGCGTCATGCTCAGGATAGAGAGAAGTGGAACAAGATGGAGGAGGCCTATGTCCGCAGATGGACGCCCCAATAATTATTTGAAATTTAATATTATAATCAATACAATTCACAACATATATCAAAATAATAAATAGCTATAAATGTTCATATTTGTTATAATAACATACTTAATAATAAAATAAAAAAGTTAATCAATATCATAGTATAGGTACTTGTATATATAGTCACAATGTACAAATAATTCTAATGGAATTAGGACAGGAAACTTATCATGAATTTAAATTGCAGTTGATACTATGTATAAAATAAATAAATAACAAATTTTTTGTTGAAAAAATATGAAAATTATAGATAACAATATTATACATAACAATAATACTTACAGTAAGCAAACATTTTATTTTGTTAATCTTGTGATATTTTGTAGTAATATAATGATGAATCTATAGTAAATTGATAATAAACTACACATACACATTACAAACATCTACACTACACTTTATTACACATACCTACACTTACCTACACACAACACTACACTATACCTACTACACTACATATACTCACAACAATACACTACTTGTTAAATGTATAATAATTCAATATTAATATAAGTATACCAACAGATAAAACAATGTATAAAATGTTATTTTGTAAGAGGAATTGTTAGTTGTGTTAAATTTGGGAAATAAAGGCTTAATTATTATTATTAATTATTATTATGCCAGCGACTTCACCCGCGTGAAGATCGTTTATTTTATCGCGCATCCCTCGGGAACTGTTCAACCGGGTTATTTTCTATCTGTATGCCAAATTTCATTGAAATCGATCCAGCCGTTCTTGAGTTATAAATGATGTAACTAACTCGACTTTGTTCTATATATTAAGATTCTACGTTACATTTGAATTACTTGTTGTCCACAGCACAAACAATGAATTTGGGCCCGTTTTTAGAGCAAGAAATCGCAATAAAAATTGCAAAATGTTTGTTTACTTGACAGCACACATAGAAAACCATTGCCTATAAAATGGCGGATTTTCGCCACACGCAGCAGATATTCTGACGTCACGAAAACATTTTGCCAAACCGAGAATATACAAAAAGCATGCCATCTCTTTCACCAGACGGCATTATATGTTGGTTAACAAGAGCCAAAGTATAGATTCATATTTCTATAACGATTTCATAGATACTTGTATAAACTAGGTGGAAAGAGAAGAATAGGGCGCCTCCATAGGCTTACATCTCGATGATCTGAAATCGCGAAAACAAAACAGCTGTTTCATAAATTTTGTCGAGCACCATTTTGCAATTTCAGGAGTGCTCCTTTAGTAAAATTTGTTCTTAAGAAGAGTAAATTCAACCCTTAAGGGTAAACTCTTCGGTGGGCGAGGCTAAAAAACATGCTATTTCGTCCACCGCTTGCCCGCAGTAGACGCGTAAAGTGAGACGCATAATATTATTTTCCGAAAACGATCGCACAAAAAGTCGACCATTGATTCTAGTGTATTTGTGAATAAACTACCGCATCTATTTATTAAAACGAACGAACGAATTTATTTTATTCGACATATTGACTAACTAAGCAATGTCTGTATCTAAATTATTTTGGAGATTGCATGCTTCTTATCTCATTTATTTACGTCCACAAAGTGTTAAAATTCGTGCTAAAATACGAATGTTTTGAGGCTCATAACTTTTAAGTAAATTGTCTTTTTACTATTTTGTTACGATACAAACCTGGATAATGAAGAGACAAATTAATATGATGCTTAGTTTTGAACCTGTCACATCAAATAATGGAGTAATCACCCTTCGACGTTTGTATCAAGAACTCCCCGGCAAGTTCAACCTTAAAAGGACCTCAGTTAAAAATGTTACACCTTTTATAAGCCAAAAGATCTGAGTACACGCCGCATATTATACGGCCATTAAAGTATACAATCTTGCAGCACTCAAACCTCGAAAAATTCCTCGGTTCAAATTCGAATTAAGGCAACATTGTACACCGCAGGTCTGAAACAATTTAGGAAATCATTTGCGGTGCATCTGCAATTGTGCCGGGTTATACCGCTGTGGTTTATTCCTCTGTGGTTAGGTTGGTGCAAGTAGTAAAAGAAAGCGTTTTTTTTAATAATAATTGAAGGGATAATTTAGTTTAAACATGTTTTGGTTTTAAATTATGAATTTAGATATATTAGGCAGTTAGAAAGTATAACAAGGTTATGGTAACTATTAATATAATTTATTGGTATTATGAGCTGACTTTGCCCGCGGCGCGGCGTCGCCTGCACATTATTCGGCTTATCACAGAAAGAGATTCTCGGGAACTGTTTATTTTCCCCAAACAAAAAGGAGCCTATATGTTAATCTGGGTTACGTTCTATCTGTATGCTAAATTTAATTAAAATCCATGCAGTAGTTTTTGCGTGAAAGAGTAACAAACATGTATCCTCACAAACTTAGTGGGGTAGGATGAGTACCTATGAATTAGGAATTCAACAGTGATATGCGTTAGTGACTAGCCAATAGCCACCTTGGTAGGGCCAATCGGATTGCAGTTACCTCATCGGACTCTTACCGACTAGATAGGCCAGCAGATTAAATAAAATAAACTGTGGACTTTTGAGAAATAATGTAATAGGCGTTGGTTATAAGTTTTAACAAGGTGTTCGCGACAATAATGCATACGATGAAGTGAGGTGATGATCGCAGCCGCGTGCCGCGGCCGCCCGGCCGGTTTACTTGTGTGAATGTGTGTGTGAACACCGACTAAAACCACGGTGTTCCTCTTCCAACCATTGACCGGGGAAAACTTGTATTCGTCCAATCACCCCCGGATGGTAAAAATACCTACTAACATCACTGAGGTAATATGTACGACGTACTAGAGTAGACATTACGAACAAAAAATATCGCGCAACTTGCTGGCCGTGAAGCACGCGCGGCGCTAGCGTGGCTAAGCGAGTGAGAGTGCAGGAGCTCTAAAATGTGCTACAAACATTCGATTCGAGGTGTCTTCTCTAGTACGTAGTACATATTACCTCAGTGACTAACATAGTTTTAAGTTAATGTTGTTTGTTACTAACCTTCCTGTGTTGTTATATGGATGCTATCATGTCCAAATAAATGATTATTTAATTTAATTTAATTATTCTCCACACGACACGTTGCGTTTTCACCCTTGAGCTTCTAACTTAGACCAAACACAAAATGAAACCATATCTACGCAATATGATTTACGATTCAAATACTAATTTCTCTATTAAATAACATTATGGAGGGTATTACGTGTTCTCACTTACTTGTTTATCTGTTCTGGGTATTTGTGGGTAGGAGGGGAAAATCAAAAGCCGACGGCAATAATCTTAACATAGTTTTATTACTTCCTCCAATGAAATTGTTTGGCTTTTAGTTATTTTTAGCTATAGTTCGTGCTTGATAACATTGCAATAGCGGACATTGACCCGACCTTTATCGCGAAGTTGCAATTCATAAATGATATTTGAAATATTTATACACAGCAACATACATAGTAAAAATATAGACGAAGTGCTGCGAACAATCATAGTAAAGATAAAAAAACTGTGCTCCTTCGTGTACAACCAGCGTTCACGCACACACCACACGGATATTTGTTTTCGCGATGCTTACTGGACGATGCTGGGACATGTGTACTGAGAGGAGAGAGCACGGTTTGAGGTGCATGCGTGTGCGTGAGTGCTTCACTATGATTGTTTGCAGCATTTCGTCTATATTTTCACTATGTCTGTGTACACAGCATGGCTGGATGAACGATGACCATAATTTTTGAACAATATTGGCAAAAACTAAAGAATCAGATTGAAGGACAATCAAATATCCTTAATTTCGCTTTTATAACACTTTTTTCAAACGCCAACGCGGTAGGCCCAGGCGGAGATGGCGGGATGAACTGGACTCCTTCCAAAAAGACTGGTCCATAACAGGCACAAATAGAGAGAGGTGGAAAAAGAGAGGGGAGGCCTTTGCCCTGCAGTGCACAGTATAGGCTCTTAATAAATAAATAAATATTAACACTTTTTCTTCTGTGGTATATTGATAAAAAGTATCCAGAACTTGTTTCGTCCGTGTAATTTTATTCCAAATCCGTACTTTCGTATAGTATTAGTCGGCTTTTTTTCCAAACTAAGTACCTACTAAATTAATTATTGTCTGCCAAAATGTATTTTGTAGTGTAGCCGTTTCCTATTTTAATGTTAAAATAAAGTTTTCTTTCGCACAAAAACAGTTAAATTTCAAAGGTTTCGTAAAATAAAAAGCCCTACGTGTGTAATTAGAATTAATGTGTTTAGCGGAATCTTTTGCTAACTTAATTATATATTCGAAAGACACTAAACTTTATGTTTTCGAGAATTCGGTTACAATGTGTTTTAGTCTGTAATTAATACTTCTCAAATGTCTAAAACTTTTGTTTTTAACTAATAATAACGATTTCGCTTTCTGAGGTAGGTATTAGAATTTTATTTAAGGTACGGTCGACCGCACGTCGCATCTTTATTTCGTAAGCAGAAAGGGTGGTTTTTGAACTGAAGTGTTACCACTGTCATGCAGTTGACTGACTGAAATATTACTCGCTGAGTACATCTTTCATCGAAAATTCGATTTTACCAATTAAAGTAAAGGACGGGTAATCGTTTATTCGAGGATCAATCAATAAAAATAGTATACAACGTGTTATTGAAATAACTGAAAACCTCTTAAGGGGTCATTATACTCATCAGTATGAACAACTTTTACTATGGGACCAAACCTGTAAACGCGAAAAAAATATCAGCTGTTCCCTACATTTTGTCTATTTACGTGGGACACTCAGAAAGTTTTGCGAAACTAAAAAAAATTGTTCTATACGTACATATATTTTTATCAAATCTTTTCAAAGTACTTTCCACCAGCCTCTATACAAAGATTCATGCGCCTAAACCAGTTTTCAAAACACTTTTTCCAGTCCGCCGCAGACACCTCGTTTACAGCCTGCTCGAACGCAGCCAGCGCATCTTCCGGCGACGAAAATTGTATCCCTTTGAGCAGATTTTTTATTTTTGGGAATAAAAAGAAGTCACACGGTGCTAGATCAGGGCTGTAAGGAGGGTGACCCAGGAGTTTGACTGGCGTGCTGTCCAGGAAGTCCCTCGTTTTGAGTGCGGTGTGCGCAGGTGCATTGTCGTGGTGGAGCAGTAGCCCGCGGAGCCCTGTGTTTGGTCGCTTGTTGCTTATAACAGAGAAAACTTCTGGCAAACATTTGGTAGTATACCATTCGGCATTAATGCTTCTTTGATCCCGTAAGGGAATTGATACCAAGTGGCCAGTCAAATTAAAAAAGCTAGCGATCAAAATCTTACCCCCGCTTCTAGATCGCTTCACTTTGGTAGGCGTTGGCTCATTTTGAAACACCCAAACAGTCGACTGGCGCTTGGTTTCTGGGTAGTATTGATAAATCCAGGACTCATCACCTGTAACGATGTCGTAAACACGCCGAGACGAGCCTGCTTCAAATTTGTTAAGCATATCACGGCACCATTCCACCCGGGCCTGCTTCTGAGCATCGGTGAGGTTGTGCGGCACCCAGCGTGATACTATCCTCCTCACGCGAAGATGGCTGTGTAGAATCTCGTGAACGCTTCCCGATCCAATCTTCAACATGTGTTGAATCTCCTGATATGTAATTCGCCTATTGTCTTGGATTAAATTTTTCACTGCTAGCACGTTTTCTTCGGTAACAGCCGTCAAAGGGCGACCGCTTCTTTCGTCATCCCCCAAAGTTGGTCGACGGCGCTTGAATTCGTTATACCAACGATACACGGTTGCCTTGGAAGGGCCTTCATCCATGAATGCCATTTGAAGTCTATCGTACGATTCATCCGGTTTCAGGCGACACTTGAAATCGTATAAAATCATAGCTCTAAAATGTTCCCGGCGCAGATCCATATTTCAGTGAGACACAATACTTTGAATTAACTCGCAAAAAATGGGGAGGGAAATTTTGAAATTGGAACTTACTTATTTTTACTTATAAATAATCATATTTTCGAAAAATATTATAACTGGCCAGTCTCCCATATATAAAAACTTTTTTTCGCAATACTTTCTGAGGGGCCTGGTATGTGAACACAAATGTGATCATCGGATTTTTTTTCGCGATTTCAGTGTTCGTCCCATAATAAAAGTTGTTCATACTGATGAGTACAATGACCCCTTAAGACTTTTTCAGTTATTTCAATAACACATTGTATACAATTATATGAAATAACTTATTTAAATTAAATTAATTATTAAAAATACCTAAAATAAAACTAAACCTAAAAACTATAAACGAGCATCAAAATATTCCTCGGCGTCGCTTTTAACTTTCAATTGAAGTACAGGTACTGTAGTTTATTGAGAAACTATTAACTCTGTCAAATATAGTTAGCTGTAGTTATAGATAGAAAAAGTGCCAAAAGTGGCCTTTAAAGAAAGGCTTCAAAAACATCCAGTATGTAGATTACTGCTTGTTATGAAATCTAAGTGAAGAGAAGGGGCACAGCTTATTCTTAGCAATTATATTTACATACATAACATAACATCACGCCTGTATTTCCTCGAAGGGGTAGGCAGAGGTGTATAGTACACCCACATTTCGCCAGTTATGTTGTAGTCCCATGTAATAGAGGGCGAGCTTATTGCCATTGACCGGGCACAAATCCAGACTCCAGGCTGCTACTGAGAATTTCCTAATGAAAAAAACCCAATAACACTGCCCGACCCGGGAATCGAACCCAGGACCCCGCGCTCAGCAGTCGTGCTTGCAACCACTAGACCATCGAGGCAGCATAATTATATTTAAAAGTATATATATGTTATGACATTGACATGACATGAGACATGTTGGGGTATGCCCTAACAAAATAAACGAAAAAATTGTTCCGTACGCAGCGGTAGCACAATACACATAAACTAGTACAAAGTAAGAAGCTGGTTACTTCAAGTTACTTTCGCGTCATAATTGGAACACTTTCTGTACACACACCACAGCATTTTAGGATTTTTTTTTGTCACCGGTCACGCTCGGCCTTACTAGACGTGGACTTATAGAAAAACGTCTTAATTAGGACGTTTTCGAGACTTCAGATTGCGAGCGCAGAAATATATCTGTATTTTTACAATATGATTGGCTTACTCTAAAACATAAACTTCATCTTATTTTAATTTAAACGTAGAGCTAGGTGCAACTGTCATATTATACAAAAATTACAGGCACTGACAGTTTTAATTTTCTCACCGGCTTTAATTCTGTCTATCCCTGAAGACGTACACACGGCTACACATCAAGCTGTACAAAACCAGTAAAGGCTGACCTCGCGTTGGAAGGAAAAGCTATACAATGCGAGGTCAGCTTATACTGGAAATGTACAGCTTGATGTATAGCCGTGTGTACAAGCCAGTGTCTTCACAAAACAGCATTATCCAACATCAGCCTGCGAGCTGCGGTTTGTTTATTACATTATGCATACCAACGAACCTGGTAACCACGGCAACAGCTAACGGTCTGCGCAGACGCACAATATGTGTATAAAGAGATTAAGACGAAACAACCAGTGTATCTTGAGCTATTGATCTCGATAAACGGTTTTGCAGTTTATTGAACGCGCTAACAATCAAAAATATACTTTAATACCACGCAATAGAGGCTGTAAAAAATTGTAAGTTATATTTTCAATAAGCAAATTGAGTTGGTAATAAATAGTGTTTCACTGAATTTAGTTGGCTCGTTAGAATACCTAGGACCGTGCAAGTATTAGAAATGCAAGTACTGAATTATTACCAAGTTATTAGGTAATAGCTCCATTGATACGGTTTTAGGACATTGCCCGATGATAATGCCTGTCCTAAATGGGAACGGTATTAAGAAATTCCCAGACAGTGTTCAGTTTTCGCCAAATTTGTGGTAATTAATTACAGTTTGTGTCAATATAAATTGCATTGGCAACACTCAAGGTTAAGTTAAATGGGATGTATGAATGTACCGATAACTTTTTCGTTCTGGAGTTCCAAAGAGAAACAATAAGTTATAGCTTTTTATGTTCTCCGACAAAGTTGTCTTGAAGTAGTAAAGTCTTGAAATGTTCTACATACATCCTTTTCAAGACAACTTTGTTCGTAAACGTCAAAATACATTTTAATTTTAATGTCTTACTGCAAAGAAAGTTTAACCAAGTCAAAAAAAATTATATTTAAATATATAAAAGAATATAATATCCCAATTCATATCATATTTGAAACCATCGCTTCAACTCATTCACCACTGCTCCTGCCTACCCCTTAATTCACACAAACATACAATAAATAAATAAATATTTTGGGACACGTGTCAAAACACAGCACCATCTGGTCCCTCGCTAAGCAGAGCTTGTGCTATAAGAAACACCCAGACCAACACAAACACGTTCATCACACAAATATTTATGTCCTGTGGGAATCGAACCCACGACCTCGTGATCAGCAGTCCGACACTCGAACCACTAGACCACAGACGTCGTCAACAATACAATGTTCATACATTTTGCAGCACTATATGTGCAAGCGCAGGAACACGCACCAATTAGCGCAGTCGTCGCTCGGCGATACCAAGTCATAAATCGAATGGACCGTTACTGTGGGGCCTTGAAAACGGCGAAATCTGGCTTTTTGTGTAAACAATAAACATGTTACTGCGATGAACGGGAGTGGGATGGATTCCGGATCAAAATCTTCAATGTATTACATGTCCTGTCTTTTTGAAGGTCTTGCATTTAACTGCCACGTCCAGTACCTCACCTGATGTTAAAAGTCTACTTAGTATTCAAAAGGATAAGTATAGTGGGTAGTGTTGCAATATAGTCGATTCCGATAAAATGATATACGGGGCTGTTTTTTTTTTAAATGAACGCATATTAAAGACACAGGGAGTGTGAAATCGTGAAGCGTTCAAAATAGCGAGTATGATAGATTAGAGAAAATTTAAATGTGCAATATTAAAGGGACAATTAAAATATCCCGTTATAAAACTGAAAATAGGTTTTTGATTATACCGTAATTGAAACTGGTTAATTTATATGCGTTTAACTTTTACAGTTATATAAACAATCTCGTAACTCGGGAAGTCTTCTTGTGCCTCCAGCTGTAATAAATTCTCATGGAATTCTATTAATTACCTAAAGGAAATATAAATTTAATATCTCTAGGCTTATAAAATATCTTTCGTTACACCACTCACATATCACCGATCTTCGACTGCAGTTAATAGTGCTTACTCGGAAGAATACATTTTTCGAATTGTAGGTTCGAATTGTAGGTTTTGACGTCACAGTTATGAAAAAATATACAACACAGTCAAAAAAATTACCGTTTTCATGTCCATATTTATTACCTAGTCTTAAATTTTATTACCTTTATGGTTTTCTTGCTTGCACTATAAAAGGTTCACATTTATTAATTCTTACGTATACTATGTATATTTATCATTAAAACAAATTGCGTTTCCTATTTTTGGCACGTCATTTTCGTGGCTTCTCACTAGTAGGACCCCTGTAGCTTCGGCAATCTTCGTTGAAGGCACCCGAAAGAAAGCGCGCCTGCGCATCCAGCTATAAGAATTCCATTTATTAAACGTAAATTTTAATAGTTTTGTGCAACATTTATAAATAACATATTACATGTATTGTATATATGAGTTTATTACAGAATTTTTGTGTCAAACCTCGTAATGGCGATTAAATGTTAATTTTGCTTTTGTCTGTATAAGGCGACATGTTAAATAAATGGTTGGTGTACCATTATGGGTATGATTTTAAGTAAATTATTGCTTGTATTCCATAAAAGATCAGTAATATATTTTTCCAGATGAATGAAATTTCAGAAAGGTAAATTCATCTGTTTTGTTAGGATATTTAAGAATGAAACAAAACATAGCAGTTTTTGGCACTTATTTGCAAAACAATGCAATAAGTATTAGCTACAAAAGTTTTCGAATTTTGAAATGAAAAAAATTAGAATATAAATAGGAATCCACAAATAGTTTTAGTGTCTGTAAGATTAAATAGCAAGATAAGACATTATGTATTTAAAAAATTCAAGTTTTATAGCTTATTAAAATACATTTATTTCTTATAAATCATACGATTCTAACATTCGTTATCAACGCTGCATACTTGTGTAACCATTAACAAACGTATTCCATTGAATTTAACCTTAAAAATATATATTAATCTCGAAAAATACTGTTGAATAATTTTCACAGTATTACTTCAACGAAGTTTGCCTCCGACCGCGTCTTGTCGTTTTAATGCAATCTTACGACCGATATATTATTACTGTTTCTTTCTTGTTTGTTAAAACATATATATCTACCCCTCTCCAACATTTGAATTATGTTATAGTATCCTGATAAGTATGTTTACTTATTTGGTCCGATATTGTTAAAAAAAAACACGTTTTTCGGAGATCTGCGAGTTTTATTTTTGGTTCTTTGTAGTCCAAATCAGGTAAGTGAATGTATAAAATTAAGTTATTGGTCGTAGATTATTGCAAATTTGTTAGTGCCTATAGTAAATACCTACAGATTATATTAATATCACAATTGAAAAAAACGAAAACATCTTTGTAGGATAATCTTACAGATGGGGTGCTTGGATGACTGATTACTGCTTTCATGATACTAAAATCATCTAAAAGATTTGAAAACTTATACCTACATACAGATTTTTTTTTTACATACCGTGTTTTTAAAACGAAAGCGAGTTAAAATTGCATTGTCTTTCAGTTACAAGTCTCTATATACCTAATATAAATAATCGGGAAATTTGTTTAAAATCGATTGCAAATTTGGTACTATACGCACTGAAAAAAAATAGCTGACTAGTTTAGCTACTTCAAAAATTGCCAAATCTTAATAAGTAGAAACCAAAATTTTGCTTAAATAGCTTAACTGATTTGCTGCCACATCTCATGCTAGTTAGCTACTAGTAGCGTTAGTATATTAGTTGCCTTTTTTATGTTACTAGCAGCTATACTTTGTGCTACTCTACACAAAATCTTTTTTTTCAGTGCAGATAATAAAACGTGTCAAAAACATACATGGCTGTAGATCTTATCTGAAGACGAATAAACGGAAGCAACCTTTAAGGATATTGAAACAACTTCTGGCGCGGTCCCATTGGGAGCTATTTACTATCAGCTAATAAACTATTAGCCAATGGCGGTCACATTCATTGGTGCATGAGCTACTAACTACAACACAAATAAATATCGTAATCTCTGTTTTTTTTTGTATTATTTAGTAAACAATCTTGGCATGTCTTTTTAATGTAATTCGTCAATAATATTTATTAAAGGACAGTGTTAACAATTTCACACACATTTTTTTTTTTTTACCTATTTACATGTGCAGAACAAGTAATTATATTTTACCAGTAGTTATTTGAATAAAGACACGTGCCATGATTGTTTACTAAATAAGACAAGAGAGAAAAAACAGAATATAGTGCCTATAGACGTAAAACTGCGAACGAGTAGATACTACACCAGTCGCAGCAGCTGAGCTAGAATTTTAGCAGTTAATAATTTGACCCGAAAACTAGTAAACTATTATATAGCTGAGCTGGAGTTTTAGTAGTTAATAATTTGACCCGACTGACCGAAACTAGTAAACTGCCATTTCTCTCTGACCTTGTAAATAAAACAGTAATTTAGCTCTTCTTAAACTACAAAAAATAGGTCTTAGCTACTAGTTCATAGCTCACAATGGGACTGCGCCCTGAAATCAAAACAAACACCCATAAAAATAAACAGTAAATTAAAATCTTTAATCGATAAGCTGATTTACTGATTTCATTATGAATCCTTTAATAAAATTGTAATTTATCCTGGCAGGCCCATAAACAATTGTTGGCAACATTGTTTTAAACTGGTTGTAAGAGAAAACACTGAAGGTTGGACTCGTGTTGCTTTGAAGAACAATAACCAATTATTTCGAGATGTACTTGAACAACCTAAGGCTTGCTTCTATTTCTGAGAAGAGAACCTTGCTCAGCAATAGGACATTAATGGGCTGAATATGATATGTATGTAAAAAAGGATTTTGAAAGCATAAGTATCTGTATGTCGCTGGGTTTGGCGTTTTGTATTATGTATTTTGGTACAATATACACTTTTCCAAACTTGTATCTTTATTTTTTTCTTTCGCCAACTACATCATAGATTTCTCTCATTTAATGTAATGGCTAGCTAATGCCCGCGGTTTCACTGCCGTGGTATGCCAATAAAAAGTATTCAGGATATGGTCTACTTGTATGTCAAATTTCATTCAAATCGGTCCAGTGGTTTTTGTGGGATGCTCGAACATACAAACAGGCAATTACAGTGCGTGTGTTAGATTCTGTAATGTTATCGCCTATTTGGTCTACTAAACGAAAATTTTCTTAATTTACATTCTTCTTTTATGTGATCCATTTAAAGTTTCTTTGAAATCTGTGTCCTATAATTGCACTATTTTAATCACAACTATCCATATCACAGTTTATTTGAATTCAAATCATTTTAGAAGAAAACAATAAAAACAGTAAAACACCCATAAACTTGAAACTGCTACCTTTTTCCCTTACTCAGTAGTACCACAGAGGAACTGAAGTAGTAGGTACATTTATAAAAAGTAGAAATCAAAATCACTTCAAACCTCAGACTGAATTTGAAAATCATTTCTAACTAACATATCGTTGGTCCACGATAAAGACCCCGGAAGGTTCCGTACTAAAGTTAATGTAAACAGGCGTTCAAAGCCTGCAGTAAACCATAATAAAGGCCACAAGTTAAACATGCAGATGATTTGATGGCAGCCTGCGTCATTTGACATTAAGTATTGCATATTTCAGCGTTGCTATTGTCCAGACCGTTAGGCTATAAATGAGATGTTTAGGGATAACGTTATTGCTAGGTGTAGGAGCAGATTCTGATTTAAGATTGGTTTTAAGAGTAACCTGTTTAGGTTGAATGCTTGCCTTCCATGTATCATGAAACACCTATTTCTTCATGGTATTAAGCTCTATGTTGAAATCGAATTGATGTCTACTTATCAGGGACCAAAGGATATAGAAATAAAAAATAAGACTCTTGACTAACCACAAGAGCATATATTGAAGGTTATTATTTCACAAGATTACTAAATTACTACTTTACAAAATAAGAGGGTAACTACGTCAGGCGATAAATATGTCCAACTCCTTCGAACGTCCGACTTCAAGTGCACAGATTAATGATTAATGATATGTGTACTTCAAGTGAGTTTCTGCGCCAAAGCCAACTGTTTTTATCATCTCGGAATGTTACTCGATAGTGACAAATATAACCTCAGATAGTTTAATACCGAAAAAATCTGAATCTAATATGATTAACAACAAGAACTATCTTTAACAACTAACAGTGATTTTACAACCATAATCTGAATTAAGCAAAATAAAACATAAAGCGATGTCAATAACAGAACCAATTGACGTAACAGATTCATCATAAATTCGGAAATCATGCCACATGCAGGAGGTTCAGAGTTCGAACCTGGCCAGCACTTCTGACTCTTTGGATTCATGTGCGGATCAGAATTTGATTATCTTTAGCTTTAACGATGAAGGAAAACATCCTGAAGAAACCTGGCACACCTGAGAGAGCTCCATACATTTCTCGAAGGTATGTGTAGTCTGCTAACACGCAGTAGACCAGGGTGGTGGACTAAAGCCTTCATCTTGTCATTCTGAGAAGAGACCCGTGCCTAGCAAAGGGACAGTAATGGACTGATGATGAATGTTTGGTAGCTAAGTTATGCAGTGGGTTGGGAAATTTTGAAAATATCTCTTTGGGTTTTATCATCCATGCTAGTGTACAGTCAGCAAAAAATATGGGATATAGGAAATATCAGAAGTGTCGGTACGAACAGACTGCTCAAAATTATCTGAATCAAACTATCAATAGGTTAAAGTACTATAATAACAGAAGAAGGTTTGTAGCCCTCTGAATTTTAATTCAAACATGCAGATACCTGCGAAGACCGTCATTAGTCATTTAGTGCTGCATATTTTATCACTATCTTTGCCCGTACCGTTAAGTTACATATAAGCTATAAGTAAGATATTTCTTCCTAGGGTTGGCCTTTGAACCAATGATTGGTGTTGGTCCTTTCGTTGTACCAATCAAGTGTTGGTTCCAATGCTTCGATTATTAGATAAACAAAGGGATCATCAAATCTATAAATCGTTTTGATATAATGTAAGTATTTGACATCTGTCACAGGTCTCAAATTATATTTCATGAACTACAGTAACTTTTTTTTCGTCATCATCCGTTGTCCGACTTTTGGTTTTATGGGGAACATGGTTAAAATACGATAATGATACGATAGGTGACTGGCATATTGGGATTAACCCAATTCATTTTAACGACATCCACGTAAAGCTAATTTTCAGCCGGCAATCACACAGCAAGCCTTTCAAAGTATAATTTTATTCAAGATTTAATTATTTGCGGTTCAAGCAATACCTACCTGGATTTTTGCCATCTCATAAGGAAAATTCCTGACATAAATATGATTCATATAGACCTAATAAGTATGCATACTTTATATTACCAAAAAGCCATATCCCTTACGGGGCCAAAATAAAATTGCCATACACAATTGACCGGAACGTTTTAGTGTACTTTAAAAAACCTTTAAATAAATGACCTCAAAAACGTCTCGTAAATCAATCAAAAAACTAATTAAAATCAACTGTAAAAACTATAGGACGAATTGCGCTTGAGCGTGTAAAAATACTTTGGTTATTTTTATGCGAAAACATGTAATAACCGTCGAACTGATTACAATTCTTGAATACACGTCTGTTGATATTGACGAGCAATAGATCATTATTTTTTTACGCGGCCGTATAAGATCTCGTCTTTTTCTGATATTTGAATATAAACATTTGGGTCATTTGCATCATGTATCTCATTGGAAGTATGTTGTCATAGTGATTTTAGCAAGTCACAATCCAACTGAAGCCTATTCCTCGAAAAAAAATCAGGTCCTCACCTCGCTGCCATAAGTTCTTGCAACATGTTCAGTGCTACGTTTGTGGTCATCTGCTCTGCCATCGGTCTTTTAAAAGATTTACATAGGAATATTCTTTCTCGCAATAATATTTAGGCAACAGCCCAGATGGTATTGCAGTTTTTATGGGCGAATGTAACCGCTTAACATCAGGTAGGTCTTTAGCTTGTTTCGCCATCTTATTTAAACAGAAGTTGCAGTTTCGACTCCTGCTCGTGAGACAATATTTCCACAAATTTATATCTATACATCTCTATAATTCCTATGGGCAGAGGTATATTGGCATATCCTCAGCCACTGACCAAGTAATGCAAGAATGTATCCAACATATTATGCAAAGAGGGAATCGATTCATTTCCAAGCGTTGAATGTTTGTCAAACGTGTTCACAATTTATGACTAGTTTTAATCAGTGAGAGAAAATACTAGACGTGTGGAATGCCCTGAGGATAGAAATAGGCACCGGTATTTAAAGTGGTCTGTAGCAAGTATTACAAAGAAAAAGATAAAGTAATAAAATAGTGACTGAGTTTGTCTTTGGTTTAGATACATAATAGATTCATTACGCTGAAAATTATGTTATAACAAACGCACATAAAGATCATCATTATCAAAAAGCAATCCACGAGCAGAAGAAAGAGAGAAACAGTCCACATAGTGGATATAGCATCGCCAATAGCACGCTACTGACCTCGGTCCTTGGCCCTTGTCATCCAGCTTCTACCAGCTACATTGCGAAGATCATCACTTCGCCTAGCCTGAGGGCATGATACGATACGTTTGTCATTCATGGTCACCACTCAAGAATACGTCTACCTCAATGGTCATCAGTTTTTTTGATTAATATGGCCGACCACTTCATGTCTATCATGCTTATCATCACTCAGCATTTGAAAGGTCATCCAAATTTTTTTATATTTTTTACCTCTTTAAACTCTTTGTTTGCGAAGACTACAGATAGTAAAAGACGCACTACCTTTAATTTGTCATTAATGTCTTTGTCCTTATAGAGCAGGCAGCACACCTAGTGGAACCAGTTAAAGATGCGCACGTGCTTTGAAATCGTCTGCAAAAGCAATTATACTTTATGCTCCACACACCAAAGAAATATGGGAATGACTAAAATAATAATGTTCGCCAGAATCCACAATTTGCGCCACAAATACTCAATACCTATTGTTAAATGAGCAGCCTACAATCTCGAGCCATGTTTCGTTCTGTTTCATTTTAAATAACAATACCATACGGAAGAGCTTGCCTATTCAGAGAAAACATATTATTATTCAGATCCTAGAATTCTCGCACATTTCATCAATCTTTTTGCATACGGATCATAAACGTTCGGCTCGACGTATTATCGTCCCGTATGTCCGCGATAAAGGGACCTCCCGTAAAAGCGAGTTGATTTTATGATCATACTAATTGGCTATACCAAATAAACGTAGAAATATGAAATGCATAAAACTCTGTTTCGATTCCGTACGCAGTTGTACTTCTTAATGGATTTAGCGACATTTAAGTTGTAAAATGATTTCTGGATTCTCAGTAGTTTTGTTGTGCTGCCGCTGCGAATTATAATACGTGTGTTGCAAAGCTTCTATTTTTAAATTTTTACGTTTGCTTCAGGTTTAAGTTTATAGTTTTGTGAACGCAGTCTTTTGTATGGAAGATATTTTAATAGATAGTGAATTGCGAAGGTCTTTGAAGTAAAAAGTGGCGATGTGTGAAATGTATCGTTCGCAGACTTCTTTGAAGATCGCCAAGACGTTTTCTTTGAAACTTCATTTTGGTTACATGTAAAGGCTTTAGTAAGATGTTATAATCACTTATTGAAATCCAGCTGTTGATGTTACTGATGTGAATGTAAGTCGTTTAAATCCTCAAGTCGTTCAATCAATTTTTTTAGGGATTAATAAGGCTGATAGATTTACTTATATTATACAACATTAATTAAAATTAGCTAGCTTAACTTCATAGACGTGATGATATCGATATCTAATGATAATAAAACAAGGTTTTTTTTTCTGAACTCATAATTTCAACTTCTTAGGTTTTCACGATCACTACACATTATAATAAAACAAAGTTGTTGTTGTTGTTGTTTGTAAAAGATAATGATATTGTGAGTGATTACTGCGTGCATCGAAACAATTTTAATTAATAATATTGTACGGTAGATTAAAATATTTTTTTTGAAATATTTGTAAAGACGCTTGTCATCTTAGTCTACCTGCGACCACGAAATGCTGCAAAGCTTTCGAAACGTCAGGGAAACCAATTTAAATAATATTCGCGATTTAATCCGGTTAAACTTTGTTTTATCATAATTTCAACTACAGCCAGCTGATCACGGGGTCAACAGCCGCGCGACCCGCGAAAAGTATTTATACGTATTTAAAAACAATTGTAGTACTATGGTTTCTGATATTCCTTAAAAAATACTATGTAAACCTACAAGGTTACACAAAAAGGACTTAGATCTTAAGATTTGGTTTGTACCGATGAGGGTGGCATAATCAGGTATGATTACACCCTCAATAAATATTAATAGAATAAAAAAAAAAGGTTACACGTCCCGTGGCTGATGATCCCGTGATCAGCTGACTTGAATGAAATGATGAGTTAAGAAAATCATAGTTTTTCTTGTGATACTATGATAGATATCGATACCCATCACATCTGTGAAGTTTTGCCAACTAACTTGATTTTAACTTATACAACTTGTTATTGAAATAACTGAAACCTCTAAAGGGGTCATTGTACTCATCAGTATGAACAATTTCTACTATGGGACCAACCTTCAAATCGCGCAAAAAAAATAACTGATCCTTACATTTAGTCGATTTATGTGAACCCAAAAAAAAAATGTAAGGATCAGTTATTTTTTTTGCGCGATTTGAAGGTTGGTCCCATAGTAGAATTTGTTCATACTGATGAGTACAATGACCCCTTAAGAAGTTTTCAGTTATTTCAAAACACGTTGTATAGTATTTTCTCTATATTGCTTTTTGTGGCATGTTATCGTGTGATGCTTGTCCTGTGCAGTGGGTCTACACGATCATCATCATCATCCTCCGAGCCTTTTCCCAATTATATTGGGGTCGGCTTCCAGTCTAGCTAGATGCGGCTGAACATCAGTATTTTACACGGAGCGACTGCCATCAGACCCCCGCAACCCAGTTACTGGGTAATACTGACATTCGGAGGTTAGACCAGTTGTCAGACTTTCAGGCTTCTGACTACCCGTAACGACTGCCATAGATATTCGTATGACAACCGGGACCGACAGCTTAACGTGCTCTCCGAGGCACGGAGGGGTCTCGATGTGTAACGAAACGGTCACCCATCCACAGACTGACCGCGGCAAGTGCAGCTTAACCTTGCAGATCGTACAATCCGCGCAGTCGTTGCATCGCTACAACCGAATAATTCTTCTAACAGATAAACATAAAGACTTGTCCTAATCTGGCGTCAAACCTAACACCGTTAGCGGTCAGCAGCCGTGCTTACAACCACTAGACCACACCAATAAGTTGTCAAAACTACACGCGTCATAAATACACAGACGCCAAAGACATTTCAGATAACCCGCGAACAGAAATCCCGACACGCAATTTGTTCAGCACAACCCAACAATAGTTTTTCACATAACTCATAGTTAAAATGGTGGTTAGCTTTACGAGTTAACGGTGCAAAATCACCAAGGGTTAGGCGTCATTGTTAACTTTCATTGCTTAGAGATAAAAATCTAAGTAGCAGACTCGTTAGACTTTTGTTTGTATAATCATATGCAGTATTCAAATTATACGTTGTGGTATAAGATTTTGCAAGATAATAGTACATTACTGTCGAGGCCTGAAATGAAGCAATTTATGGACGAGTAATATTGGAAGTACGAGGCGAGTGATTTTCCCAAGTGATTTTGAAAGGACGAGGCGCAAGCCGAGTCCTTTTTAACTAAACGAGGCCGTTAATTGCTATTTCGGTCGAGACTTGTATAGTACTTTTCTCTCATTTGCGAGGAAACACAACACAAATTAATTCAACAGTATCTCATTTTCATTCACACCAATTCGCTCGCGCGCGGTTCTTGTTCTATTTTCAAAGTTTTGAAAAAAAAAAGCGCATTCAGCCTGTATAATGATAAATATTTTGTACCTAAAAACACCTAATTTATGTAAGTGTGTACTTAAAAACCTCGGTAGCAAAATTTAAAAAATAAAAAGTGTCCAGCAATTTCTATTATTGTCCTGTTGGATATTACCGGCCTGTTATTTCGTTGCGTACGGAAAAGAGCCGATTGTTGTATTCTTTTTTTTGAATAATGAACCAATTTCCGAGCAAGTGGGAGAAAATAATTTTAGTACATGGTGTTCACTTCACAAAATCACCTTGATGAGTGCTAAAATTATTAGCACTCATCAAGGTGATTTTGTGAAGTTTCTTTAAACATAAAAAAGCGATAAAACTGCCTCAAACAAGTTGTCATTTTTAACCGACGAAAAAAAGGAGGAGGTTTTCAATTCGACGCGTATATATAATTTTTTTTTTTTTTTTTTTTAATTTATGACCACGCATAACTTTTTACAGATTGGTCCGATTTTGATGATTCTTTTTTTTATAGATAGGGTATATCTCGAAGTTGGTCCCATTTAAATTTCAAAATCAAAATCCACCCCTAAGGGTAGTAAAACAGGGGATGAGTGTTTATTCACCCACTGAATTCTTACTTGTTGACCGATTCTGTTGAAACTTGACACACATAAATAAAGTTCTAGACACTACGACATAATGGAGACCTGGAGTTAGATTTTAACCACAAAAAATTGAAAAATAAAACTTTTTATCAAAAAATTGAACCGACGAAAGCAGAAACTGAAAAGCGAAAAATAACTAATTATGAGTCGGCGCCAAACAAACAATCAACGAAGATCATTAAATTACTTTAAATAAATAATAAAAACAACGTCACATCAAATACAACGTGAAATTTTCAACGATAAACAATAACTTTCCAAAAATGCGTTCTCCGCTCGGCCACTTGCAACTCACACGCACTTTGCTTGTTAAAAGTTCGTTTGGCGCCGACTCATAATTAGTTATTTTTCGCTTTTCAGTTTCTGCTTTCGTCGGTTCAATTTTTTGTTAAAAAGTTTTATCGATGATTTTTATTGTTAAAAATTGCTTCTCAAAAATTTATAAGGTGTGCCATTCAATCAAGGGTTCTGCTTGAGTTCACAAAAATACGAAATATTATTATCATAAAAAGCAAAGCAAGGGTCGGACAAAGTGTTATTGGGTTTTTTCATTAGGAAATTCTCAGTAGCAGCCCGGAGTATGGATTTTTGCCCGGTTAATGGCAATAGGCTCGCCCCCTATTACATGGGACTATAACATAACTGGCGAAATGTGGGTGTACTATACACCTCTGCCTACCCCTTCGGAGAAAATACAGGCGTGATGTTATTTTATCATATGTTATGTTATTATCATAACTAGATTACATGATTTGGTTAGTTTATTTGAGTCAAGTTCTCCGGTTTATTACTTTTTGACCTCTCAAATATGACCACACCTTTCTGTCACACGTCGTATACATACAATATCAAACTCATAACCCTTAGTTACCTTCGCAATCGGTTAACCACAAAGTCTCCTCCATATTAAAATTCACTCCGTTACGTTACAACGTAGGCGTAATGCTTGCACAGCGTTGATTCGGTTTTGTTTATCGATACTTATTTATTCGGTAATCGAGTTATTTATCGATAAAACCTGAAGAATTTCACTGTGGGCACGTCACTCCACTATAATGATGCAACTGCATTATTTAAAGAGATGTTTTAGTAAATGTATGTGAAAGAATCGTTTGTGATACACAGTTTGATGGGACCTGACTTGTATACAATGGTAAATGTAGCCGGAGAAACAGGTCTATAGACAGAAGAATATGAAAACATATAAATATAACATAGACAGATATATAGGATTCAGAAAACACACGGATCTCGAGATCACCAGTTACATTCAACTCACCCACTTACACATCACACACTCAGATCATCATCATTCACATTTCAGCAGAAAGACGTTCACTCCTGAAGAAAGGCCTCAAGAGGAGAAGGCTGCTGCCCGTCCTCTGTTGAATCTCTTAGTCGCCTTTTACGACACCCATGAGAAGAGAGAGGGTTGTCCTTGGGTTGTTGTTGTGAGGGTTGTGACTAAGATCATAATGGAGGAAATCCTTTTCAAGCATTTTCCTCATACAAATACTTATCTAGGTACAACATGAATGTCTGGACTTTAAAAGAGACCGGTGCCGGTGAAATTACAATCACATGATACTTTCCTTCTTCATGTCTCAGTTTGGAGAACCGACTTGCGGTACCATTTAGGCAACAGCCTAGGTGGTATTACTGTTGTTATGGGCAAAGGTAACGCTTAACATCAGGTGTGCCTATAGCTAGCTTTGCCATCCTATAACATAAACAAGACTTTGATTCTTTAGTTTGTTTCGGTATTTATTCTCAGAGGTAGTCACATAGAAAATGCCGATGCCATCTACTTCTTAAAATAAGCGATATATAAAAGTGATTTTAACATTCAAGTTGCTGAATCGATAAATTTGATTTTAATTTCAATCACAAGTAAAAAAAGAACGTTTTTTTAGTATGCTCACGTAATCATTTTATGAAAATCATTTTAAAAGTTAACAAGAAGTCTGATAGCGATTTTACACATAATTTGGTTACCAAATAATTATTTAAAATAAACTTCATCATCATCATCATCATTTCAGCCGAAAGACGTCCACTGCTGGACATAGGCCTCCCCCAAGCATCGCCACAACGACCGGTCCTGTGCCTTCCGCATCCAGCGGATTCCCACGACCTTCACACGGTCGTCGGTCCACCTTGTGGGGGGCCTGCCCACGCTGTGCCTTCCAGTACGCGGTCGCCACTCCAGAACTTTACTGCCCCATCGGCCATCCGTTCTGCGAGCAATGTGCCCCGCCCACTGCCACTTAAGTTTGGCAATTCTTCGGGCTATGTCGGTTACTTTCATTCTCCTGCGAATCTCCTCATTTCTGATTCGATCACGCAGGGACACTCCGAGCATAGCCCTCTCCATTGCCCTTTGAGTGACTTTGAGCCTTCTTATCAGGCCCATTGTGAGCGACCACGTTTCAGTACCGTAAGTAATTACTGGCAACACACACTGGTCAAAGACTTTCGTCTTGAGACACTGCGGTATTTTGGACGAGAAGATATTGCGTAGCTTCCCGAGCGCTGCCCAACCGAATAAATAAACTTACTTGCACGAAATTGTATAGATGCGGAAAAAAAAATTAAAATGAAAGTGACTCCAGTATAGTCATCTCGCTAACTCTGAACAAACAAACAGACAGACGCACTCAAGAACTTTGTCTAATAATACCTACGTAGTGATATAAGTTGCCTGTTGTCATGCGCGTGCGCAAGTAATAAATCAAACAAGAGCAATGAGTTACAGTAGGACCTCTAGGCAAATGCTCACAACTTATTAATATTTACGTTCCATTGTAGTCTCTTCACTGGTCTACGCTAGTGTTGTGACGTAAAGCAGAAAATAAAGATGAATTAATAAAAAAAAACTCCAAAGGAATAGGTATACATTTTTTTTTTATTTTGTTGGCTAACCGACAATTTTTTTTACAGTTATAAAATTACAAAAATAACTTGCTTCTCAAGTTCTTAAGTCTAGTGTTATAATTTCAAGTAGGTAAGCATAATTTATAGTAGGTAGGTATGCACTGTTATTTTTGGTGCAATCTAAAAAAACTGAAAACGTATCCAAAATTATAAATTAGCTCCAAAGACGCATTAGATACATTGCCATTATTTTAAAAGGTCATATATTTAAAGTTTGACTGACAGAAAATGGCATTCATGGTATTAAGTGTGAATAAAGTAGGTACCATTGTTATAATTATGTACGTAAAAGTTAAATACTCCAGTCAAATTAGGATTTAACTTGTACCGTATATTTGCCGATATTAGAATTGTGGACTGTAAATTTCTATAGGGCCAGTAGGCCGAGCCTAAACACCAAAAAACACGTATTTTTCGTCCTCAACCAAATCAAATCCACCTACCTTTGCTGTGGGCTTGAGTTTCGTAGGTACCTGCAGGCACGAGGATGTGGTTCAAATTTTCAAAGTCCAGGATCCGTTAAAGTTCGCTAACACAAATAGCACACCGCTTTCACTCCAATACAAAGTTTATGTATGAATCACCCCGGTAAAACAAGCCGTTAATATTAATCCAAAATTATATTGCGAGAGACACCGCTTATGATTTTCTCAAACCGCCATTACCGCCGACAACGACGGCGAGCCTTGTGATTGGTCGACGCGTCCACTCGCGTCGTGCAATCAGCGCCATCGACATACGGTGGCAGATTCAAAATGGAAGAAGGCGAATACGTGCGTTAACATACCCTCCCCCCCCGAAAGAAATGAAACCTGCCTAACCTACATCGGTAGCCTGCACAACTTTGATACAGGCCGAAGCAAGGTACTGCTGCGCGTTTTAACTTCTGCAACGCGATTAACCGAATCCGAACCGGGTAGTAACCGAACTATCCTACCACGTTTCCACTGTAATGAAGGATAATTATCTTCTTTAATTAAAATTAAGTCATCGGCCTTAAGTGATTCCGAATGAGAAGTCCATTTATTTCGTTGTTGTAATGTATGTAGATATTTATCTCGCCATCTAGACCAGAAATGTTGCGTAAGTTTTTGAATTTGTTGAAAACGAGATAACCGATTTATATTTACATCTTCAAAGGGATACTCAGGGAGCGCTACTAGTGGTTGACCGATAATAAAATGACCGGGTGTTAGAACTTCCATATCGGCAGGGTCCGAACTCAAAGGGCAAAGTGGTCGCGAATTCATGACCGCTTCGACCTTAGCGAAGAATGTAGTCAACTCCTCAAAAGTAAGCCGCCGATCACCGAGTACACGATACATGTGAGTCTTAGCCGACTTCACAGCCGCTTCGAAAAGTCCACCCATGTTTGGGCTACTTGGAGGGTTAAACAACCACGTTACATTTTTCTTGACTAACTCACGCTCCAAGTCTGACCGATGGTCTCTTAAGTATACGTAAACATCTTTTAAGTATTTATCCGTCCCGACATAATTTGTTCCACAATCCGAACGTATCAAGGAGGGAAGACCTCTTCGCGAAACAAACCTAGTAAAAGTTGCAACAAAAGCTTCAACCGATAACTCCGATACAACTTCAAGATGCACCGCTTTTGTACTTAGGCACACGAATATGCATAAATAACATTTTAAAATCCGAGCATGTTTCAAAGGACTACTTTTTATTGAAAAAGGTCCCGCGAAATCTGTACCGACGCCTTCAAATGCACGAGTAATTCGAACACGATCTGGCGGTAAATCTGCCATAAATGGTTGATTTGTCCGAGGGTTTGCTCTAAAACACTGTACGCATTTAAACGTAACGCTTCGAGTTAGTTTACGTACCGATATTATCCAATAACTGCGAGATAAGATAGCTGCCAAAGCATTGGCACCGACATGGCAATATGTTTTGTGATAATATTCAACAAGAAGTGTTGAAAATTCGCCTTTACCGGGAAGAAGAATAGGATGCCGTGCCGAAAAAGGTAATTCCGAATGACGAATACGTCCACCTACGCGGATCACGGCGTCACAATCCAAAAACAAATTAAGTTTACGTGCCGAATCACGTATAGGTTTTGCCGAATGTAAGGCTGCAATATAATCCCCGAAATGCAACCTTTGAACGGTCCGAATTAAGCAAGTTAACGCTTTGCGTCGTTCCGAAACCGAAATAGTAATACCGAAAATGTTAGAAACCGAAACTGAATTAGAAGAAACGAGAGCCGAAACCGAATTAGAAGAACCGAGAACCGAAACCGATGATAAACTTGAGTCTTTACCGAGACTACTTTTCCGTCGACAATTATTAATAAACCGAATCACAAAACCGAAAACATTTACGAGAGTTTCAAACGAACTATACCGACCGAATATATCCGAAATATTATTTTGTGTTTCCGAAACCGTAACATTAAAAACCTGCCTAGACCGAAGGCCCGGTAAGTTATTTGGTATTTCAGCCCGTTCATCAGGCCATGAATCACGAGGCTGACAAAGCCAACGTGGTTCCCACCACAAAGGATGTTCCAGAAGCTGAGCAGCTGAACAACCACGAGATGCAACATCTGCACAATTAAGAGCACCCGGTACGTGCCTCCAATTAACAGGTAAGTTTGCGTTCTTAATTTGCGAAACCCGGTTTCCTTGGAATACCTCTAATTTATGTGGAGGTGTTTCCAGCCAGGCTAACACAATAGTGCTATCACACCAACCGACAGTTTCCGATAAATGAACTGAAACTTCATGCAACGCCGAAGAAACATGTTGCAGAAGATTCATAAGAAGTACAGCTCCGCTGAGCTCCAATTGAGGTATAGTCATTTTTGTTTTTAGGGGGGCAACCCGAGATTTACCCATCACTAGCTGAACCGAGGTTTCACCACAAGTATTTTCCGTTCTTAAATACACAGCTGCAGCATAACCCAAAGAAGAACCGTCACAGAAACCGTGAAGAGAAAACAACACGTCTCCGTGCGACTTCAAACACCGAGGGATAGATATTTTCTGAATATTAGGTAAGTCCGAAATAAATTCATTCCATTTTTGCAACAGATACTCCGGGGCTGGGGTGTCCCAATCTACACTTTTAGCTCCGTCACTCAACGACTCTTGCAGTAGCAACTTCGCACGGAACACAATAGGTGATATCCAACCTAAGGGATCAAAGAGTTTTGCCAACGAGGAAAGTATGCTTCGCCGAGTAACTGTCGTCATTTCTGAAGGAAAGTTTAGAATCCGATAAGTGAAACTATCAGTCGAAGGGTTCCACTGAATGCCCAGGACCTTGACAAAACCGAAACTGTCATCATCATCAAAACAACGAGGTGTCTCGCAGAAGTCCTCAGGTATGTCACTAAGAAGTTCTGGTTTATTCGTTGACCATTTTCGCAACTCATAGCCAGCCGTACTCATGAGCTGTATTAACTCGTCTCTAATTTCTCGAGCCTCTGTAACCGAATCAGCGCCACCCTTGATGTCATCGACGTACGAATTAGTCACCAGCAACTTAGCTGCTCTGGGAAACCGCTCCAGCTCATCCGCAGCCAACTGGTGTAAACAACGAATCGCAACAAAGGGGCTTGACTTTAAACCGTAAGTATTTGTCGTGAGTTCATAAATACGTAAAGGTTCCGCCGGACTCTCACGCCATAAAATAAGTTGATACTTGCGATCATCTGGATGAATCCAGGTCATTCTAAACATCATCCTAACGTCCGTGGTAAATACAATAAAAGGGATCCGAAAATTCAATATTATTTTAGTTATATCATTTTGCAATTTCTCACCGGAATATAAACAGTCGTTTAGGCTAACGCCTGACGAAGTTTTACAACTGCCGTTAAAAACAACTCGAATTTTTTCCTTGTCACCCGATTTAAACACGCCGTGGTGTGCTAAAATATGATGTTCTTGTCCGGAATTGATATCAAAGTCCGAAAGCCGCATATGTCCGAGATCTATATAATCGTTTATAAATTCTATGTACTTAGCCCTAAAATTAGGCTGAGCCTTCATTCTCCGTTCTAAAGATAAAAATTGTCTAACCGCTTGTGTCTGAGAGTCACCTAACTCCGCATGATCAGGCACTAATGGTAGCCGCACCATGTACTTACCATCCGAACAACGTTGCACCGAATTTGCAAACATTTGTTCACATTGAACATCAACCGGATCTTTTATTTTTAAATTTGGCGGTTCTTCCGATTTCCAAAACCGCTCAACCGCTTCTACTAAAGAAACGCCCGAAAAATATTCCGTATCCGAATAATTAACATTAACATTCATCGGTCCGAAAATTGCAAAATCAAAGATAGTATCCAAGGCATAAGGTCCACCCGGCCGTAAGGTTACCTTCTTGCCCTCCGTAATTTCACCGAGAATGTCACAACCGAAAATAATATCTACTTGATATAAATATCCGAATCCGATATCCGAAAGTTCCAAACTATCCGACAAACCGTACCGTTTTGTGACATAATTAGTCGGTGTCTTTAACACAACCGCATTAACCGATAACAAAATTGAATTATTATGATCTGATGTAAATTGTAACCGAACAATATATTTACTATTTTCTATTTGTGTCCCGCCGATACCATCCAATCGAGTAGCATAATAATATTTTTTCAAACCGAGCAAACCAACTAAATCACTACGTACTACCGATATTTGTGAACCGAAATCTAATAATGCCCTCGCCTTAATAATATCACCGTTAGCCGATAAAACATTAACAACAACTGTAGGTAGAACAATATCTGTCGGAGAGATTAAACTCGTCTCCGACTTTGACTGCTATTGTGAATGAATACCCGAGTGTCCGACCGACGCGCAGTCATTCGGTCGAGAGCCGAAATGCTCACAGTCCGGACCGAACGAAACATTATTCACCGCGCGCTCATTCTGGTTGCGACTATTTTGACCGGAATTTGACTCTTGTGGTTTTTGTACAATTTGACTTGCCTGATTGTTATTAGGCTTATATGGCATGCTCATTCTGCATATCAGGGTGTGATGACCAGCATTGCCGCACCGTTCACACGAAACATTTTTAGTACATTGGGCTGCCGTATGCCCACCGAAACATTTAAAACATAACCCACTGTTACGAACCCATGCCCTACGCTCATCAATATTATCTTTTTTAAACTTAAAACAATTATCAATTTTATGACCCGGAATATTACAAAACGCGCACACTAAATTGGCTTTTACAGTTGTCGGATGTGTCATCATGTTACGATTGACCGAGTCGGACCGATTTGAAGCCGAATGACCCACCGTCCGCAGAGTTTCCGAGTATGTGCGAGAAGTGTCCGAAGAGTTTGCAGTTTCAATCATACTGCATTCATTTTGTAAGAACTGCACGAGGTCATTGAACTTTGGTAAATCACGTTTGAGACCTCCGTAGTTTTGCTCAAACCGTGTTTTTATCTCAATAGGCAATTTAGTCAAGCTAATATGAACGAGTATAAAACTCCATTCGTCTACTGGTAAACCAAGACTTTTCAATGCTCGTGTGCATTCAAGCAGAGGGTTTAAAATGAGAGACCGCAACATAGATAACTTTTTTAAAGGTTGAATATTTAAAATACGCGAAATATACGTATCCGCGAGTAAACGTTTGTTATCATACCTAGAATATAACAGTTCTAACGCTGTGTCGAGTGATGTGTCGACCATAGGTAAGTGCTGTACTAACGTCTTTGGTTCCTTTTGTAAGTGAGAAAATAAATAATGATATTTCTCCGTTTTTGAAATATCTTTCCGTGACAGTACGAGTGATTTATATAAACTAATAAAACTACACCAATTAAATAAGTCACCGTCGAAATTAGGTAGATCTATTCGTGGAAGACGAGCCGACGGCGCACTATCCGTGGGTTTGTGAATGCCCTGCGAGTTCGGGAACTCTGCCGACTTGGCCTCCAACGTATCATACTGCAACGTGGCATTTGCGTAGCGTTTATCATAATTTGCTATAACGTTCTCATCGTTAGTAGCCCCGAGTATACCTTCATATGCCGCCGTTAAATTTTGGAAGTGTGAATCCAACTTACGCAACCTTGCCGATATTATGCTGCTAGCACAATCGGATGAGTCTATGATCTCAACCGAATATTGAAACCAATCGCATTCTAGTTTGAATTTTATTTCAAGGGACTTCGACATTTTGAATTATTATTTAAAACGTGTATGGACTTGAACAAAAATAAAATATGGTAGGTAGGTAGGTACCTACCTATATTTCCGAACCGACCGAAAAGTTCGACCATCCAGGTCGATGGACCAAAAAATATGTACCGTATATTTGCCGATATTAGAATTGTGGACTGTAAATTTCTATAGGGCCAGTAGGCCGAGCCTAAACACCAAAAAACACGTATTTTTCGTCCTCAACCAAATCAAATCCACCTACCTTTGCTGTGGGCTTGAGTTTCGTAGGTACCTGCAGGCACGAGGATGTGGTTCAAATTTTCAAAGTCCAGGATCCGTTAAAGTTCGCTAACACAAATAGCACACCGCTTTCACTCCAATACAAAGTTTATGTATGAATCACCCCGGTAAAACAAGCCGTTAATATTAATCCAAAATTATATTGCGAGAGACACCGCTTATGATTTTCTCAAACCGCCATTACCGCCGACAACGACGGCGAGCCTTGTGATTGGTCGACGCGTCCACTCGCGTCGTGCAATCAGCGCCATCGACATACGGTGGCAGATTCAAAATGGAAGAAGGCGAATACGTGCGTTAACATAACTTTTGAATGAAATGTAGAATACTGATTTTCTGCATGAACCTGTTTTAATGCAACAAAGACTTGCTACGTATAATCTCATGTCTGAATCTCCAAATATTCAAGGTTGGGTTACAAAATCGTTTATTTTTTCAATATCACGTCTTCTGTACGTCATATGACATTAGAGTGAAAGGAACACTAGTAGATCATGAAATTCTCTGTTCTAGCACACCTCAGCCACTCAATATAATATTATAATAAAACAAAGTTTAACCTGTTTAAATCGCGTATATGATATACGCGATTTAATCCGGTTAAACTTTGTTTTATTATAATGTGTAGTGATCGCGAAAACCTGAGAAGTTATCACTCAATACAATATAAATGCTAGCACCACCTACACACACAAGATTACGTCTGTATACGAACGCGCACACCCGTGTAGGTTAGGGATGCTCGCCGCTCGTAATGCCGACTGGGTTCCAAGCGCTTCTCAGTAGTTTTCAGAGATGGCGTGCTTGTATAGCGACTGGCGATTGACATTCATTGCAATCTTGCAGTCCAATTGCCGGCAAACCGCAGGTGGGTGCGGGGTGCGGGTGAGGAATCATAAATTGGCGTGGGGTGGTGAGTGGCCGTTCTGTACGATAGTAAGGTCGACCGCACGTCGGTGGTTATACTTTGACATTAGCAGCAACTTTATTTCGTAAGCAGTAAGGGCGGTTTTTGAATTGAAGTGTTACCACTGTCATGCAGTCGACTGTACTATTTATTAGGTATTCTGTAGTTCTAGTTCAATTTTAATCAACCGTATGGGAATAGAAATCCGCTGGATGCGGGAAGCGCAGGACCGGTCGTTGTGGCGATGCTTGGGGGTGGCCTACGTCCAGAAGTACATGTCTTTCGTTTGAAAATATATGATGATGATAATGTATGGGCAGTAGTAAAGGCTAGTTATATAATTTTTTATATGTAACTAAGGCTCAAAAGAAAACAGTTTTAATGACGATTGGAATAAAACTACCGTGTTGAACTAAGGGCTAAGGAAGTATCACTTCTTATACTGCACGCTGATCTCTCAGATACATTTTATTGCATTACGTGACTCACTTCCAAGGCATCTCATCTTCATACATACCTTGGACTTCTAAGGAAAAAGTCGTGACATCACATACAAGGCGCCTAAATTCAGTGCGCCTTCGCACATATTGACAAATTCAGTAAGCAACGCTAACAGGCTGTATAGCGGCTGTATAATGCGTGAAAACATAAGTGCGGACACAACACCCTGTATAAGGTCTCGTATAACTAGCTAGGCTTGTTAGTTGGGCCCGGCGTGTAACTCAAAACGAGCATAGTTACTTTTAGGGTTGCGTCTTTGGAGATAGAACATTTTTGTCTTAAAAAAGATACTACCAAATTCTTTTTTTCGAAATCTGATCTGGAACAAAAAATAGTTTATTATTATTTCAGTGCATGCGGAGGAAAAAGTTAAATCTATACTAATATTATAAAGATAAAATATATGTTTGTTTGTAATCGATGAACTCTGAAACTACTGAACCAATTTTAATATTTTTTTCACAGTTAGAAAGCTGCTTTATCCAGAAATAACATAGGCTATATTTTATTTCAGTACGCGGGCGAAGCCGCGGGTTAAGTCGAGTAATAAATAATTAGCAAAAGTAGGCACATCTACAGAGTGGATATGACAATATGACATTAAATAAAACCACGTACAGTGTATCACGTCCTCGGTAAAGTTGCGGGCAAAGGCTAATTCTTATAATAATTGTACACAAAAATTACGTTAATACAGATAATGAGAAATGCGATGTGATCTAACAACAAACCTTGAGCTTCTTCTATCCTTTTCTCCTAATACTAATAAGAATCAGATGGGAATATAAAATGTGCCTGTCAGAACCGGACAAGGCAATGGCGGTAACGGTCAAACCTCAGTATACCGGTCCCTTCACTAGTTGGGATACGGAAGTCTGAAGTCTTTATGTGTAAAATACGAACCTAAACTGCAGCACATAACTCGTAGAAAAACAGGCAGATGTGTTCTATTGTTGATCACAAAACCAAGTCAAACGCATACTGTACCTATCGCCACCAAAAAAGGGTTTTATAATTCGACACTGAAAGATTTTAGTAATAATACATAGCTTGTAGGATAAGCAACATGGGCGTCGCCAGGGGGGGAGCAGGGGGGCAGCAGCTCCCCCCTCCCTAGAGACTCGAACCTAGAATATTTCGATAAATTCACAAATAACGCAAGAAAATTACGTTTTAATTGAAATTGCTGGGCAAGCGTGAACCATCGTCGACCGCATCATCGCTTAAAATCAGGTGAGGTGGCGGTCAAACGCAAGCACGTTAAGAATTTAAAAAAAAAAAATGTAGTAAATAATTAAAAAAATCATTTCTACAATTCATATCCTTTATCTATCATCTTGCCTTCCCCCTGGCTCTTGGCTGGCAACGCCCTTGATCAGCAAGCTGAAGTGGCAGTGGGCTGGTCATAGCTATCAAAGAACCGATTACCGTTAGAGCGGACGAGTCCTTGAGTGGAGACCGTAAACCGGCAAACGCAGCTTATGGTGCCCCAGCCAGGTGGACCGATGGCCTAAAGAAGGGAGCTGAGGTGGACTGGGTGCGGAAGGCGATGGATCGAGTGTTGTGACGCAGCTTAGGAGAGACCTATGTCCAGCAGTGGACTGCGATAGGCTGAGTTGGTAATATTTTGGCTCTTTTTATGACACCCACAGGAGTTAGCTTAGTCTTTGTTTTAATTCCACTGCTGTATTGTCTTTTTCATGATATTTCTACTAAATACTTTGTCATGACGATGCTCAAAGAAAAGATTATACAAATCAAAAAGTTTCTCAAGTCTTACAAGAAACTTAACCCCAGTAATGCCTAAGGCAAAGCCTAGTCCTTTAATGAGACATGATATATTTTTTCCGAGATACGTAGTAATATTCTTTTAAAAACGACCACAGGTACGTTCGAAGTTACTTACGAGCCTAGAAATTAAAGTTGTGCTGACATTATTACGAACTGAACAATGTATGGAGGGTATTATTTTAAAAATATTATACGCATAATAAAGTAGTGTCGTGGATTAGATGACGTGGTCTTTAGAATGATGTAGTCTTGTGCTGGAATGAAGACAACATGGCAGGAATTAAGTGCTCTGAAATGGAATAGTTATGTTGGAAGAAGTCGCTCAAGTCATTAAGACCCTATAAATAGCAAACTAATTTGTCCGTAAAATGGTTCTTCTTATCGTGTCAATGTCAAGTTGAAATAAATATAAATAAATAAATATTTTTGGGACATTTTACACATCACCATCTAGTCCCAAACTAAGCAGAGCTTATACTATGGATACTAGACAATGGATATAATACTTATATACTTTTTTTTTGTAAATACATACTTATAATACATAAGAAACACCCAGACCAACACAAACACTCATGCTCATCACACAAATATTTGTGTCCTGTGGGAATCGAACCCACGACCTCGTGGTCAGCAGTCCGACACTCGAACCACTAGACAACAGGTCGTCATATTCTCTGTTTAAATACTTTTGGGTAAAACGTGGCCACTTCAATGGCGTTTTGTAGAGATCGTCTCTCGTGCAGGTATTCGGGCACAAGGGACACACTAGCAAGTGTGATATGGATTGTTCTGGGTCAACGCAATCACAATGAGTAAGATAAGGGTCCCTAAGACCCCATTCACACATATTAACCTTTTCACCGCCACGGCATCGGAAAGGTTTTCGTGCCCTAAGTGCCACATCTTCTACAGAAGACAAATATTGTATGGACGTTAGTAAAAAGTTATAAACTTGTGGCGCTGAGGGCACTAAATCGTTTGTCTTCTATAGCTGGTGGCATTGGCGATAAAAAGGTTAAGTCTACAGCGACCAACCTGAGTGCGAAGATGAATAAGCGACTTCCACACTGGCCAATGTAGAACGTGTTCTGATGGTAAAATGGTTGAGGAGATGCGAAAGCGGTTGTCTTCCACCATCCAGGTTGTGAATATCAAAAGCTGGATACGGGCCTCTTAATAGCACATAATGAATATTGGCCTCCTCACACGTCTAGAAAATCTTCATAATGACGACCAACGAATAATATGACGACCTCTGTGGTCTAGTGGTTCGAGTGTCGGACTGCTGATCATGAGGTCGTGGGTTCGATTCCCACAGGACACAAATATTTGTGTGATGAACATGAGTGTTTGTGTTGGTCTGGTTGTTTCTTATGTATTATAAGTATGTATTTACAAAAAAAAAGTATATAAGTATTATATCCATTGTCTAGTACCCATACCACAAGCTCTGTTTAGTTTGGGACTAGATGGTGCTGTGTAAAAATGTCCCGAAGATATTTATATTTATATTTTATATTTATTTAATGCTACAAAGAGCAAGTCATATGAGAATTTTGTCCGCCATAATACATCCTTATTTTTAATATACCAAATAAACCCAAAGGTTAGTCTCTGCTCATCATACTGCACAACTTTTACTATAAAAAGCAACTCGGAAATCTGAAAAAAAAAAACAAAAAAAAAAACTCAGCCATTTCATACATAAGTGGATAACTTATTCAATCAAAATGTATGGAACAGCTGATTATCCATACTATATTAATATTAAAAATGCAAAATTAACTCTGCCTATCTGTTTGTTACCTTTTCACGACTAAAACCTCAGAACCAATCGTTATAAAATTAAGCTATTATATTGTTATAATTATGTTGTATCTGTTTATAATTTTGTTTTTGTGTACAATAATGCTTATTATGTCTGGGTATTGTGTAATAATTACCATTTGTTTGATCTTTGTTCTGTGGTAATTTATAAACTTACGAGTTGAACTATGGTTCCAAAATATTAACTTCTTCCAAAGGACAACCCCACCTAAATTCACCATACTTCGATTACCGATATCGTCTCTAAATCAATTAAAGTGCCAAGTATACACAGTGCGTAGTCCGACATTAGAACAAATGCGTCGTTAAGGCGGAATATAGCGTGTATCCTAGACTTGTTACTTCGCACATACTCCCAGACTTATTCCTGGGCGTGAGTATTGCATATGGACTGGTAAAACGGCGAGCATGTTCGGTATGTTGTTGTTGACACGCTTCAAGTGAATTCTGCGTAAATTGCTAATTGAAAAAGCCTTTTACTCAGTCACTGAGTATTTGGAAGATAAACATTTAATATAGTAATATAATTTTATAATATGTAGCCTATATGTTGACCGACCTCTTAGTAATATTCATGCAAAATTTGAAGTAAATCCATGCAGTACTTTTTGAGTTTAGCCCGGACATACATACAGACAAACAGACAAACAGACAAAAATTCTAAAAACTATATTTTTGGGTTCGATGTCGATTGTAGATCACGCCCCAAGTATTCTTTTGAAAAAATATTCAATGTACAGTTTTGACTTTCCTACGATTTTATTATATGTATAGATTGTGAACACTAACATTTGCATGTCATTATGTAATGACAAAATATGCTGAACTACCTACTAAATATATTTGTAACACCTACTGTAACCATATTTAAAAGCAAATAAATATTTGAATTTGAATTTGAAAAAAATTGTAATTACAGTATCTTCACTACTGATTATGGTAATATCAATCAATTAAATCTAGATAGGTTAAAGTTATGCTACATTACCTACTTGGTTTTCCGTATTTAAGCAAATAGCTATATTAGTAAATTACTTTTATTTATACGCACATGCGATGCACAAGTTAACATAATTTTACTAAATTTACTTTAAGCTTTATTCTTATTTTTTGATTATAATTAAGTAATTATGTTTCACAACCTGTAAACTGACCGAACCGTGATTCCATAGACAATATTTCTGGTTTTTTGTACGCAGTGTTGTCAACCCATTAATTCATGTTAAAAAGTCGCTTATTTGATTTGTAAGTTTGTGTGCGTCAAATTGTGCGTAAAAATAAACCATTTTGCTGTTTCTTTCTTTCTAAATTCTTCTTAAATTGATTTAAAGCCAAAATGAATATCCAATCTATCCACGATTTACCCTACTAGAGATAGAAATTTGACATAATTTGTATTGAGCTTATCTTAGCTTAGCTCTAGTAGGGCAAATTGTGGATAGATTGGATATTAATTTTGGCCGTAAGACTTGGTACAGTTAGGATAATTTATTTTGTGGTGATACAATCTTCTTATTGACTCCAAAGATATTATTATACCTACTTCTTATACTTCTCATATTATTATGTATTGTAAGATTTTTCGGAGTTGTTGTTGTTTATGTCAAACGTTGTTTACGAAATACATAATAAACTACAATCACTGATTCTCTTACCAAGCTTGAAGCTTTAAGGAAAAATCTTGGCAGACCAAACCTAATCTTGAATCTCAAGACAAGTTTCACATTTCGTTCCCCATCCTTGGATCCCGTATGTCCGCAAACACACACCCTTTGCAGATAATCCAGAGATCCCGAAACATTCAGATCCCATCGGATACCGCGATATAGTTACAATACTTGTCGTTTAAAGGACAAAATCTTGTTATTTGGACGCCTACGGTCACATTTTACATCTACCGTGGGTTCTTAGAGTGGTACTATGCAGACCTATTAACGCGTAGATATTGCATATTAAAATTGTTTCAGAGTTCAACCGATGTTATGGGTCGTGTTTGCTTGTCGAGCATAGAGCAAAGCAATGTCAATGCTGGAATAAAATAAATATTTGTGGGAATACATTACGATGAGCTTGTGTATAAATGTCACTTTATATTTGACTAGACGTAGCCCACAGCTTCGCCCGCGTGATATCGTTTACCACAAATTAAAGTAGCCTATATATTTCTTAGGGTTTTAGACTATGTCTGTACCGAGTTTTATTAAAATCGGTTTAGTGTTAGTTTAGGCGTGAAAAGGTAACAGACAAACAGAGAGAGTTACTTTCGCATTTATAATATTAGTATGGCTGAGTTTATGATACAGTCAATTCTAATGCAACAATGGTGCTGATTTTCTTGTACACCGCACTTAACTAAATTTAATAATATTTTGTCCCTTTCCTTCTGAAATTATTGAAAAAGGATATAACATTCTAAGAACTGTCAAATTAGTTTACGCGAAAATAAATAATTGCATCCTATAAAAATTACGAGCAAGTTCACGTAGAAAACAAGCATGTGGTTTAACTTGACAGGACCAAAATTCTTCTATCCTTTTCTTATGTTTTTAGTTACAAGAGACAGTAAATAAGTTAAGTTTATAAGCATTGAATCAACATCATTATCAAAGTTACCTTTTAATCAGAAGGTCGATTCTCATGGTTGTAAAATATTCAAACGTAATTCCACAATCTAATCCCAATGTAATTTTCATTAAATTATTATACATATAGATGGATAGTTATAGATTTCAGTTATACTATCATACCATACCACACCATAGAGTATATCCATTTCGTAAATGTCAATATCATGACATTAGATGTTCCTGTTTGACGTTTATTGTGACGTTTAGGACATTGGACAAAATCAACTGTATTCCATAACAAAAACTTAACTTAAAGTCTACCTGTTTGAACACAAGCCAGTTACAATACAGTTGAGCAATGAGCATCACTGCCTACTCTAGAGTTCTCAAGTCTACACCAGTATTCCACAGCGTATGTTCTATTCGCAGCGCGCTCTATATCACATTTTATCTCGCGCGTCGAAGGCGCACACGCATATAACTCAGGCCCTGCGGCCGGTGTTAAGTGTTGCAATTAAATATTGCCCAGCTTTGTTTCTGATGTTGATTTTATCATGACTCTTTTGAGGGTAGTCGAGCTGGCTTAATGTGGATGTACTTACAATGGAAGACGGTGTTATTCTTAAAGGCATATTCATACGATACGTGCGTATAGTTAAGAAAAAGCTTGAAGAATTTATTTTAAGCCCATTAAAATTAGATAGGAAACAAGGTACATTGTTTTGTCCTTGTTTTTCTTGGTCTGTTTTATTTTTCTTTCAGGAATTGCGAATTATGTGATTTCGAAGTGATATGTCAGGTTTTACGCAAACACTATTACGATCTGACTTGTTGAATTACTAAAGAATTAGGCTTTTACTGAGGGGGTTTTTTATAAAGGTTAAAACTGCTGACAGAAGCTCTGTTTGTTACAAAAGCATACCTGCACCTACTTTTTATTCTTCACTATTTAATCTTTCTGTAAAAACATGACAAAATCAATGGTAAAAAAGTTGTATCCTTTTCTTAACACAACAATTTTCTATATTCCTATACCTGTACACATTAAATTCCACAATGACGTATTCCCATTGAATCCAACGCGTCGAATCGGGAATGCTACTGGTATCAAAAACACTCGGCATGACGGCTTAAAATCATTACCAGTCAACAAGGCATAAACACATATTAGCATAATATTAAGGAATGGTGATGGTGACGAGAGGAGCGGGAAATGATTTTAGTTATAGAAGAATTTATGGGAATATTATTTCTTTCATATTTCATATATTTGCTGGTAGTTGCATCACTAAAATAACCCATCCGAAAACCAGTGCTGCAACATTTCGGTGTTTCAGCATATGCTGAGATGGGGGCCATTTCTGGTCTCAAACGTTTTTCTTTTTATAATATTACTATTGTTTTATTTTTTATGTTACGTGCCCTATACAAATAACTACTAGAAAGTATTTTAAAAGGCCTATGCTCAGAAATGCGCTGTGTTGATGGCGATGCAACCAATTTTGTTTGTTGTGTTGTAACTATTGATATTAGTGTGGTAAAGGACCAAAATCACGTCTATGATTTGTTTAAAAATATTTCACGAATGTAGAATTCATGTAATTTTGATTTGAATAAAACGTCCGTTTGTAACTTCATTTTAAAATTGAAAGAATGGGCTCTAAGATTCACAGATCACGTAATAAACTTAAATCAATCACCATGGGATTTGTGATTGATTTTAATAAAAACAATGGAACAGACATAAATGTAAGAGTTAAATAAATAAATAAATGTTTTTGGGACATTTTACACATCACCATCTAGTCCCATACTAAGCAGAGCTTGTGTTATGTATGTAACCACTAGACCACAGAGGTCGTTTACGTAACATCAAACGAATCGCCACAGCGTATAACTCACACACGCCCATATCCAAACTCCATTCAAAGGGACTCATTTCAATAGGCGCCGAGACCACCAAGCATAGTCTGACCTATCTCCCCTCTCCCATAATATACAATGCAAACCAAAACGAGGTCCAAATAAGCCTAACCACGGCTCTTTTACACTGGTCATTGATCAGTTGACACTTCTGAGGTCGCGACCTCTAGCATTGCAACCTCACCCTTATAAGTGCGTTCATGCTTTCACTTAGAAAATGTTATGTCAAATTAACATATATAAGAGACATGCTTTTTGTATCTTTTATCAAGGTTTCGTCAAACAAAATTTATATTTTAAAACTACGTAATCTATAATGTGGATAGTTCTGTTGTTGTTGTGGGTGGAATTGACACTTGTCTGTTTGATTATTATAAACTCAAGACACGAAATTAAGAAATCACATATTATTTGGTCTTTTTATGTGTCTAATGTACAGTACAATGGATAAGAGAGATTGAATAGTAAGCTGGTAGCATACCACGATCTTCTACAGAAATATTCTGTCAACGTTTCGATGAAGACGTTCAGATGAAGCTGTTTGCAATACTTAATCATCCTTCTGCCCTAATTCCAATTTATTTGGATTTGACGCAGCAAGTCTTATTCTTTCATACATCTCTATCAGCCGTCATCTCAGTGTTCAATTTCTTTTTATCCATATCATCTTTCACACAATCCATCCACCTTTCCTTTAGCCTTCCTATTTTCTTATATCCATCCATGCTCATACTCAATTTTTTATCGTAACATGCTCCTTATTCCTCTTCATCATTATGTCTATTCTCATACCATGAAAATCTACTACATCTCAACTTTTCCGTCACTATCGTACTTTCAAACTCCTTTTCTTATACTCATTTCTTATCATAACCATTCTCGTTACACCAGTCTGAAATAATTCTATAAAAAATAGATTAAAATCACAGATTAAAAACTACGTATGTAGTCATGATCCTACAGCTTTTTTTTACAAGAAAACTTACGGCCAATTTTATTTGGTCTATGCGGCCAAAATTAATATCCAATATATCCACGATTTGCACTACTAATGATAGTAATTTGACATAAGCTCCATACAAAATATGTCAAATTTCTATCTCTAGTAGGGCAAATCGTGGATAGATTACATATTAATTTTGCCCGTAAATTATGCTTCTACCTAATCTCGACTGAATTATTCCCCATTATTTTATAACCTCAATCAGTAGTCATGTTCATTGACCTGTCCAATAAGGAGGTCTTATTTATTTGAAGTATTTTTAATTTATGCAAACGACTGCATCTAAGCGGATACGATCGTAAATTTTGTTATCAAGAAGTTTAAATGTTGCATGCGATTTTTTTAGATAAATTAAGGATATGATGAATTTAGCTTTCATATCGGGTAATTGGATTTTATGTTTGTTGTTTATTAGTCGTAAAATTAGGGAGTAAGTTAGTTAATTATTTAAAACAAAAGAACTTGGGTTTTGAGTCATGAAAATATGTCCCTTACATACAATTTTGCGAAGCGTCAAAATCTGATAATAATATTCTGTGACGCTTGATTTTTTTCAACATAATATGGAGTAGTTTCGTAGCTTAGACTGGGGTAAAATATTTCTTCGTTATTTATTTTTAAACGTGAATGAGGCCACAACTAATAGGATATACTAATAATAATAAGATATTTTTTTTGGAATTCTTCATATTTTGACTCTATATAAAGTTCTGTTCTCGAATAAAACATAAATCGCACATAACTCTTATAAAATGCATCTTATTTTAATGTCACAAATGGAAACAAGAAAAATAACGAAAATTCAAAAGCAATTTTTTAATAAGCACAAACGATTGGACTTTCGCGCGAATTGTAATAATCGAAAAACGCGCGTTCCGAACGAGCCTCGCATTCTACAAGACTATTAAAAACTCCGTCAAAACTAACAAATGAAATTCGACCTTATGTCATAACAATAAGGTGTAATAAGCAAAGTTTTAAAATCTTCGGAGTCCCCACATTACTTTTTTACGTCTTATCTCAAAGAAATTGTGTCTCGTTTACATCTTACGACACGATTACGATACGATTCAGTATTGATATCTCTTTTATAGAGGATTTGTATTTGATAGTAAGTATTGTGTCTTAATAACATACTTATTTTACGGTTTAGGGTAATAAATGTGGTCATATTTTGATTTTTATTTGTGTAAAGATATCGTGGTTTGATTTCCTTGAATACGAATGTGCTAATATTGATTAAATGGTTGTTTATTGTGAGATATTTATATTCCTAATACTGTATTTTTAACCGAATTCTTGATCTGTTTATTTAACATGTAAATAAATTGGTATTACTTCAAAATATGTGCCAAAGTTCCTGAGACGTTTTTATACATTTCTTTGTGCTGTAATGTAGAGAGTAGAGACATTCTTCAAATGAAAGAAAATTCCATCTGCCTTATAGAAATTTAAATTATGTAATGAAAAAACTAAACATACTAGAAACTGTAAAAGTTAGTGACACTTTGTTTCACTTTGTTTCACTTTGTTTCATACACCGTTTGGTATTACCACGAAATTTTAATATTTTTGCTTTTATGAATACATTTATTTATGTTTTAATACCTAACGCCCGTGGCTTCGCGCCCATAATATTTGAATAAAAAGTAAGTATCCTACATGTTAATCCAGGACATGGTCTATCTTTGTGACAAATTTCATCTAAATCTGTTCGGCTGTTTCAGCGTGATTGAAGGATAAACAAACCAACATCCATACTGTCGTATATATTAGGAAGTAGGATTTCATCCTACGACTGAATATCGTAACTAATAAAACTTCCCATCTCTCGTATTAGCAAAAACTATCGTTGGGCTTCTACATTCCGCCTGTTGCTTAGATCCTGTGTAATTTATATTGCTATAAATATCTTTCTCTACTTCCTAATTTACCTCTTTACAAATAGAGTTTACTATTGATTACGCATGATGTGTTCTTAATACCTTTCAGTGTTGTCAGATGCTGGTCATATTACATGACAGATAATTAATTGTCCTAGCATTGTAGTGTGTATCGATATACGTACATAGTGACGTAATTATTTCTATAGCAGTACTAGTGTGAAGTGTATTAAGCTTTTGAAAGTAATTAGGTATCTTCATGGTTCTATTTTTTGTAAGCAGATAAGCAGGATCGTTGGTCTAAGTAATTATGTTGAGTGAAATATAGAAGCTGAATGTGATCAACCCAATCAGTGGTTCTTACAAATCGATTTTATTGTAAATGCAGTTTGATCTGTGGTTTGAAATAATCAAAGATAGAAGATAGGTAATCTACTTGAAGTCAGATTCTCGCTTTTTATTGAGTTATATCAAGAAGATGGACCCCAGTAGTAGCATCTTTCTAGGTGATGATTAAACATCATATTAGGATCAATTTGTTTACTTCATGTCCGTTTCATTTCATTCCGTTTTTTTCATTATTATTTGTTTTTTTCATGACCATTTCTAGAAGATATCTTTTGAGTCTATGGTCTATTGAAGAAACACAAGTTTTTTTAAATCCTAAATTGTTTAAGCATGTTTTGGATAAACATCATAGAATTGACTGTTGAACGTATTCAGTATTTATCTCCTCTAACTCCTCTAGCTATAACAAGGAATCCTGGCTCATCATTATGATTAATAAGAGCTAGGATCTTGTCTATGGAGCATCTTCCATCTTTTTCTACATTCCGCCTTGACTTCCTGATAGCACATGATATCGATTTTTTACTTTACTCGTTTGATAAAAGTTTTTCGGTCTTCCTATCTTCCTATTCGTATCTATCTTCCCTTTTTTAATAGTCTTTATTAAACCATCATCATTATCAGCCTATGTTTGTCCATTGCTGGACATAGGCCTCTCCAATAGCACGCCACTGACATCGATCCTCAGCTATTCGCATCCAGCTGCTACCAACCGCCTTGCAAATATCATTGCTCCACCGACCCTGAGGCCTTAGCCTTTAATAAATTATCGTGTCTTATCAGGTGTTCCAACCTTTTCCCTCTCCTAAATGTTGTCTGCTGTAACAAAAACTAATCGAGTATGGATGGACCATAACATGAAGCCTTTTAAACATCTAACATCAGCAGAAGAGCTAGCGATAAAGTAATCGTTACAGATTTTAATTCTTCCACCATAGGAATTACCAATTCCCACAGCGATGTAACTAAGTTTTAACACAGTAATTATAACAGCAACTTAGAACAACTGGTAGCAATCGTCGGCATATCAAAGTAAATTGACACGTTAATCAATACAGTAACTGTTATTTAAAAGGTTTTTAATAGTTGAGTTATGATGAAAACAGTTTATTGATCAATCAACGAGAATTTCTTCCGCGATAGAGCTGAAACTAATTAGTTAAGATGTGGTTTAGTGATGTGCTTCAGTTCGTTAAATTATTAAATGAATAATTTTGTCTCAGGTCGAATAAGGTTGTGTTATGTATTTCAGTTTCGTCAATTGATGTCAATATTAAATGATAATTTGGGAACTCAGTACCTAAATTCAGAACTTATCCAGTTCTGCAGTATGTAGAAAGTACCTATATTAATATCTTAGTTATTTAAATATCACTGGGCCAAAATAATAACTGTCTTATTCGGGTTCATATCTTTAAAAACCACAGGATATATAGAAAACAGAGACTTAATAAACATGAGTACAACGCATTGATTTGTTTTAGTATTCATTAATAATATTTTAAACTAAATCGTTCAGCAAATAGTTGAACGAGACGTGTTCCTGTTACAAAATACCGACTTTGGGCTAAATATTGTAGCAGCTCTTGGTACAACACTAAAATATCTTGATTTATATGATCTTCCATATTTGTAATCGATAATAAGTGGCTACTGATTAACTGGGGCCTTATTATGAACTCTTATTTCCAGGCAGTTCTCGCTGTAAAGTGAACTGCCTGGCAAATTCGTATTAGTAACTCAATTGCCAGCGAGTCAGCGGTCACGTGACACTACAAGCCGACTTTTGCCCGTATTTTGGCTGACTGGCTGGCGATAACCGTATTATGAACGCTTATTTGACATTTCATTTCTGTTTTTTTCAGTCAATAAGTGACATTAGAAACCAGTCAGTAAAAGCTGTCTTGGAGTACCTTTTATTGAATTGCTTTGAGTTCGTTTATGGTAATAATAATCCACAATAATAATTCTAACACTAACATGTGCGATTATTACGAAGTAATTGCGTTTCTGGAAAGCGTTGCTTCAAGGCAGACATTCACAACATATTAAAAAATATAGACTAAGTGCTGCGAACAATCATAATGAAGCCAATCAAACCGTGCTCCTCCGTGAACAAACCAGCGCGGCAGCGCTCACGCACACATATGCTCTTGAAAGATATATTTTTTTAGCCATGCTTACTAGACGATGCCGCGACATGTGTACTGAGAGCGGCGAGCATGGTTTGATGTGCATGTGTGTGCGTGAGCGCTGGTTTGTACACGGAGGAGCACGGTTTGGGTGGTTTCACTATGATTATTCGCAGCACTTGGTCTATATTTTTTACTATGTCTGTGTCTGAACTAAATAACATGAAATGGAAAATTATTTTATTTGTATTTTATTACATATTTTAAGCCAAATAATATCACACATAGCACTTACGCCATTCTAATACGTGTTGTTTAAAACATTAATTTAAAGTAACTAGAAAATAATAAGATGTATTGAAATATGAAATCTCTTTATTCCCACCTACGATTAACTTCCCGCTAACTTTTAAATGGGGTGTCGTTCGGAAGCGTAACACCGCGAACCATTCATATAAATATTCATTTAGCAAAATGTGGTAAAATCAACACATTATTGTTTTTGTTGTAGGCAAAATACGATGCTTTAAGTATTTCATTATACTTTTGTGTTCATGCAACTAATATTTTGAATTTTTAATATCAATACATTACAAAATTAAAACCGTAACTTACCGACAAAAAAATTAATCTTGTTCCTAAACGTCACCGTCAAAAGTTAAAAGACAGCCATAGACAACTTATCCATCCAGAAGTCAGCCAGGTTTACGCATCTCATAATACGACATTTTACAAGGCAGTTATATGGATTGCCTGGAACTTGCATGGTTTTTTAAAAGCTCATAATACGGCCCCTGATCGTAATATTTTTATGTGTATCATAAATATTGAGCTCAATTACTCAAACAAACTTTTATAATGTAGCCTCGTATGGTAGTGGGGTAGGCAAAGTTAACGGTACATCTTCAATATTAAACATTTTGAAAGTAGAGAGCTACTAAAAATAAATTAATATAAGTAAAAAAAAAAAAAAATTACGGGTACTGTAGTCCATCATCAGATCAGTTCGACGGTACCAAATTATTGTATTGTCATCCGGATTACATATACTTGCAAAATTTAAAATCGATACGACAAGTAGAAGTAGATTAAAATCGACTTCCAAGATTTGTGTACATAGTTAGTTAGTCAGTTATTTAGTCAGTTAGCTAGTCAGTTAGTTAGTCAGTTAATCAGTAGTTAGTGAGTTAGTTAGTTACAAGTGAAGCTAATAATTATAAGCGTGTTAATTACACTTGCTCAATCAAAAATTACATACAAAACAAATTGAGAACATCTTCAGGATTCGATTCTTACTTAATGAAGTATTGAAATATTAAATCTTCAAGTGAGTTTATCAGTGACATAATCTTTACCATTAGTTGCTCACGTTAAAAACCTAGTTAAACCCGCGTGGGGCCAGTCTGGATCCCAAATTAAATTCAATCTGACCCTACACAATTAATTAACGGTTACCACCAAAAATTTGTTTTCTTCAACACGTTAGCAGCTTTGCTATTCAATATGCATTTCTTTAATATTCAAGACTTTCCGAAGTCTTTTACCACAAGCCTTTTTTCAAAGAATTGGTCGTAGGTTTATTTGTAAGCAAGTAACTTTACCTATGTTACTCTGAGCTTCTGTATTTACTTGTCTGACCTTTGAAACTCGATTTTCATAGTACGATTTATCAGTATAGTCTTGCCGTAAGAACTAAGTCAACGTAACGCCTTTTGCAAGACTGTTAATATCGTTGGTGTAGTAGACAAGTGTGTTAAGTACAAAATATTTAGTTTAGGCAAATGTACCTAATAAGCATGCAATTGGAATTAAAATGTCCAGTTTTTTTTTGTGTTTAGCATATTTGTCTTCTACATCATCGATATGTTCTTTTGGTATTTTAGTAAAAGACATAACAATATTATTAACATACTGAATTGGATAAGTGTTATTATAATTTTATAACACTTAATTATTCAGTTTGTAATTGACATATCGTGTATGTAGATTATATTCCCAGGTTTTGGCTACTGTCGATGTCATTACAAAAGATAAGAATACGAATTTATTACAATTATGGCTAGACATAACTTTGGTCTAAAATCTAGTTTATTGTTATATTATTCAAATGCGAAAAATCGATGACATTGTGCATAATTTATGGATGTACTGGTTTTGAGATTCTAGATTAGTTAGAAATATAGGCGATGAGTATAAAATATGTAATATTCAAGATAAATTGTGATTTATTTTAACATTAAAATGTTTACGTTAAATTCCAAATATTTGAATCATCATTAGAATTTAGAACATTTGGAAGTCCACTGCAAAATTAAAAATCAATTTAATTGAAAAATGACCATTATGTATTTATTTACAACGGCAATGTTATAATCGTAAAAAGTTCATATTAACTTAATATCGGTAATTAAAATAAGGAGGGTCCCCGTTTTATGAGCAATTCGTTCAAACTCACCGACAGTCATATGATATGCAGAAAGAACTGAAAACATTGAGTATAAATAATTTTATAGACTACAAAATGGATTTTTATAGTCTTTTACTGTCTGGATTCCAAATAGCTACGATTTTAATAAAGATAGGTATATAATAACATTACTGAGGATCATGTCAGAAATTCATGTTTCTCTTTTAGAGACGGGATGAGTTGCAATTTGTTTGGCGCCAGCATAGTTCCTTGCGGGATCCCACTTTAATTAAATCTCTTTTACGACGAGAAAACGAATATAAACATAAGAATATTTAATATAGGTCTCTTTTCTTGTTCCTAGTCATTCACTAATCACATCTACACATAATAACCCGCAATTTTCTTTATGTCATCCACCATGACTGTGTCGAATGCTGCTTTAAAATTTTGATTTAAATATAAACATGTGTAAGGTAAGTCTAATCCAGATAATTCTAAAATAAAACAAAAACACCTGCCTACCGAGCGACTAGTTGATAAATGTGCTGCTCATTTTATTTGTTCTTGTGTTAAAAGAAGCACTTATCGTAATGTCCTGGTCACGAGTTTGTAAAAATTAAGATGTGACTGTGTAGGTGGAGGACACATTTTTATTGAATGTCTTGGCTTAGGTTTTCAGGTAAAAAACAAGAAATTAAGATCGTTACGCAGCAGAGTCAAATGTTATTTAAAATAATAATGCTTAGGTTCTGCTGCTTGCAATAGATAACTTTTTTAAATTATCATGTTTACAATTAGAATTTCTCCTAATATTTTTTTCCTGAGTAGTTATTGCAGTGCCTGGTAATAATTTTCCTTTTTTATTTTTTCAGGTAAGAATTGCTTTTTGGCTGTCTACTATCTCCGAAGGTATTTACTAACATTTTTTTTTTAACACGAAATAATATTTGAAACAATTTGTTGCCATTCGTTCGCCATTTTTTACAACAAATCAACAGACAACAGTAGGTACCTAACTGTCACATTGTCTTGTAAGCGAAAATAGAATTTGTCGTTTTATGATGTGCAAGTAACTTTAGGATGGTAAAGTAATTTCATGGTTAATTATACTTTTATAAGCATAGTCTCGTTATAAAAGGGTTTTTGAGTCAAGATTGACACATAATTTGTAACCAATAATCAACTTTTATTTATTAAAAAACTGGTTTATTCACATTCTTTCACACACTTCCTATTGTCATCAAAATATTGGAACAGCAGGAAACACTTTCTTGTTTCAAAATTTGAAGCAACGATAGGCGATGAGTCAGCCAGCTATCCAGTTATTTTTTTTAGATTAGGATTAACATTATCAATAGAATGCATTACACCGCACCTATTCTCTTCATGTTAATAAGACCGTACCTTCTTTGAAAGTCAGTGCCGTGCTTTTTTATCCTTTTCTAACTTTACATGACAGACAGAGATAGATGTATGTCGCTGGACCAGCTAGGCAAGCGTGTTGAAATACTTACACGAAGCATGGATTAAAACTTGAATGTTTGATGTACTGATTGCATAAAAAGCTTTGAAAAATGTTCGGTTGAAATTGAAATTATTCTGAGTGTTTTAGTTTAGTGAATAAATTAGGGATATAATGTAAAGTTGTATTAAGAAATGAATTCCTCTTTTGAGCGTGTAGAATCTACTTGACTTTAATACTGTTTCTTTTACACATGCGAGATTAGGTACAGGCTGCAGTTGGTTCACTGTATGATGTGAAATGTATAATTTCTATCAATTTGGCAACGAATGGGTGCAATTTGTTCTAATAGAGAGCAGAAAATCGTATTAGAAATCATGAAATATGTACTTTATTTATGTTAAACAATGTTTTATTAGAAACTAGCCTATGCCCGTGACTTCACCCGCCTGAATGTCGTTTATCGCGCATCCCTCGGGAACTGTTCATCTTCCCGGGATAAAAATGCCTAATGTTAATCCGGGTTATGTTCTATCTGTATGCCAAATTTCATTAAAATCCATACAGTTTTTTTTTTGCGTGAAAGAGTAACAGACATCCACACTTCCATACATCCTCACAAACTTTCATGTTTGTGATATTAGTAGGATTCGATATATAACGTTAGTTGAACCTATTGCTTATATTTATAATTTTATTCCTCTTCAACTTTTTCTGTAAACCCTACATCAACCCACGGGACGTTAATGCCCAAAGTTAAACTGTCACAATGGGTACTATTTAACACTACGTATCACCGAGATCAGATAACGCTATGTTGATAACACTGATGATCGATGGCGTCAAACTGTTATATAACGTGTTATAGTTTTAGCTAGTTGACGTGGGAAATTACAAGTAATTTAAAAGTATTCTGAGTTTAAATATAAATTATACACATACTTGCTTTGTTTCATTGCATAAATCTCAGTAAAACTTTGCTTATATTAGTTTAAGTTACACTAACTCTAAAGTTTAATTATTTGTAATAAAAAATTAAAAAAAAATCACTTTGTTATATATATTTTTAGAATTAGTAACTACTATCAATGGGAGTCAAATTCATGACCTAAGTAAAAAATATATAGGCTTCACTATTGTGCACTGCGCCTTTAACGCGTTTAAAAAATAGGTGCACAGATGAAAATTTATCAGCACCGATTGATGCAATATCTAAATGCATACATATTATCACGGCTGTTTCCCATTGGGATAGTCAAAGATTATGGATTTCCACAATCTCACAATGGATGACACACCTCTTTCGTTTCATTTACATTCATCAACATCGTGGTGCATGCTCTTCGACTTATCTTAACGCGGTACGATCACTGAGGTCATCCCTCTCCAACTCCATCATCCACTCTCGCTTCGTATATTTGTTTCGTAAATTTTCTATCGTCCATCCTCTCTACCATGCCCTAACTATCTTAATATGTATATCTTTCTCAATCTTTGTCACTTCATGTTCTTTGACTCCATAACGCTCCTTTATAACATCCTTATCACGCTATTCCTGACTTTATCTGAATAATCAATCTTCAATTAACTAAAAAAATATTAACTTTTTGTACAATAGCTACTTCCACGTTTCGCATTCCATTATTTATAAACCATTTTAAGAGTTATAGAAAATATTTAACGCCCATAATGTAATATAACCAGGATTACAAGCAGCTGATATTCTCAATAAATTTCATTGAGATCCTTCAAAAATCTTGGACCAAAATCATGAGACTTTCACTCAGACAAAAAACAAACAAAAATCAAGAATCTACCCCCAAACACATGCCTTTTCATACATTTCGAACTAAAATATAAAAAAGAAATGAACAAAGGGGACCCTATTCTGTTAGCGTGCGTTTCCTCTCAGTTTTTATCAAGTTCACACTACGTAGAACAAAAGTGAGCAAAACAAAGCAACGCCGCTAGCGACACCTGACGAAGTGAGAACGAAACTTGATACCCCGGGACAACACCGCTCTATTGAAAAACCAGCTTTAATATTTTCGGAATAAAGCCTGAAGTTCCCTGATGTAATGAATATGAGGAATAAAAGGCAGCGTCAATTGAATCTGGACCATACAATAATTGAAATAGAGTAAATTTTACAATGTAGTTCAAAATAGTATTAAGATTCCGTCCGCCACGTGATACGGTCTACCTTTCGCCAAGTAGTTTTGTATTGGAATAATTTTATAGTTATTACATATTAGAATGCTATCGAGCTTTCATTTGAAAGTAAACCTTACTACATTCTAATAAAGTATTTTTTTAATGAGGTGTGATATAGGAAAGAATCGTCAATCGAAGAAGGAATACATGATTCAAAATGAATTGTCAATCAATAAGTTGGATGTTTTGAAATTTGACCAGTGCTACCAAATTAAAACTTTGGATGATAAAATAATAACGGGTGTGTCTCTGTCATTTGAATAATGTAGAAGTTTGTAGTATATGTAGTGGATCGTTCAGTTTTTTTGTTTGATATAATAAGTAATATACGACCATAGATGTTATACTGGGCGTTTTGTTTGTATGGTCGCAGAGTGGTTTTGATTAAGCCTTTTGATTTATTAGAGCTTGACATTGGTTTAAGTCAGGCAAAAGTATAATTGTATATTTCTCAGAGGAGAATTCTCATACAAAAAAAACTAGAATAAAATTTAACCTAAGATGATATTCATCATCATCATCTTACTGCCTCTATCCCAGTTTATTAGGGGTCGGAACATATTTTTCTTCCATACATCTTTATCAGCCGTCATCTCAGTGTTCACTTTCTTTCTATCTAGTTATATCATCTTTCTCACAATCCATCCATGTTTTCTTTGGTCTACCTCTTTTCTTAAAGCCATCCACATTCATATTTAAAACTTTTCTCGAAACATAACACCTTTAAAAATTCTTAAATACCTATATTATTCGTAAAATTTTCGATAACAGAAACAGGCTCAAAATTGACTTTCATATTTTAGCAGACGGCAAAACGGACAACGAAGCAGGCTAAATAAAAGCTTAAACCTAAAAAGGGACAAGCTCACTCCCACTACCTTGACTACTTGACCTATTGTTTAGGGTCAAATGGCTGCGGTAATCGAGCATTTATAGGCAGTTAGGCACCTTATGATATAATAACACCTTTGGACATTTTCTTAAGGTCGTATCGGCTCAAACGCCCACAACTGAACATGGCTCACAAAAACAACTGCAATAATACGTCAAAAGAGATCAAACTATCATTTACATCCAACTTCTCTTACTAATATTATAAATGCGAAAGTATGGATGTTTGTTTTTTGTTTGTTCGGCCTTGAACGCTGAAACTGATTACAGAAGAAAACAACGAAAAAGTTTGTAAGATATGCGTCACATCCGTGCCAATCGGCCATCGGCCAATCGCTCAGAAAATTACTGTGGCACATGCAAGGAGCAGAGCGCTGAAAATCCACGAAGAACATAAAAGTACCATCTCCACAATGTATATTTATGCATACCTGATAAAAGAACGTACTTGTATTGTATTACAGATGGGCTTAACCCATTCTGATAAACTTATTCCAATACGCTAAGCCACTCTTTTAACCAGTAAGGATAACTCGCCCTATATACGACCTAGGGTTTCAAGAAAAGGAACATGTAGATATATTATTTTCTTTTAATTCTTTGCCAGATAAAAATGCATAAGAATAAATTACAGTCAGCCAACAAACGGGTTACTAGGCATAATAAAGATTTCCATTGCTTGATATTAATTATTGTTTTCGAGGAATACTAAAGCAATTTTGTTACGTTGCTGTTAGTGTTAGAAATCGGTGGTTATGTGAAATGATTGGTAATAATAATTTCTTGGGTTTTCGCGATCACTACACATTATAATAAAACAAGTTTAACCTGATTACATCGCGTATATTATTTAAATTGGTTTTCCTGATTGATTGGTTGATAATCAGATAATCCGGTTCATCATCATCAACATCATTTCAGCCGAAAGACGTCCACTGCTGGACATAGGCGACCCCCAAGCATCGCAACAACGACCGGTCCTGCGCCTTCCGTTGGTAATCCGGTTAAACTTGTTTTATTATAATGTTTGGTAATATTAGTGAATAATGCTGCTTTTTAGAAATAGGCTGATGCAATCTGAAGCATCAGTTAAAAAAGGGTGGTTCATAATTATCATCTAAATCTGAACTTCTGCCACAAACACAACAAGGTTTTCTTCTGTAAATTTTATTGAGGAAGTATCTATTTACGTTTTAAATTCTGTAATTGTATTTTCTATTTAAAATACTTTAGGAAGTGTATAGAGTGCCGTTAGTGGTACTGTATTGCTATCGTTTCAAGAAGTTATAGAACCGTAGATTTTTTGCAGCTTAATATTGGTGCCACTTAGTCTGCCGTAAAGTTTATGCATGGTGTTATGTTCTTCAAGTTTTTACGAAGTTAAGGCAAAGCTTCGCTTCGCTCTAGTCTTAGCCTTCTAACTTAAATCTATTCGAGTCGGATCCGCCCATGTAGGATTTCAAAGTTAGAAAAAAATTATACGAAGTCACACTTTGAAATCAGTTCTAACCTTGAAATCCTACATGGGCGGATCCAACTTGGATAGATTTAAGTTAAGAAGGCTCGTTAGGTTTTTTTATAACCTCGAAAATCCCTTTTTACTCATTCCAAAAACTTGAAGAAAATAACACCATGCATACCGAAACTTTACGGAAGAGAAAGTGGCACCACTTTTATGTGGCAAAATCTGCGGTTCTTAATCTAACACCGATACAGTGGCGCTAGCGGCACTATATACACTTCTAAAATTTTATACCATATAGTTCATGATACCATAGACTGTCTCACAATATATAATTATTCGAATCCTTTTAATGCATAACAGGAACCAAAGAACGAGCGTACCTGATGTAAACGAAAGAAGTAGGTAGGTATTTAATAGTTTCTAAAACCTTATAAATCACGTTGTCGTGTTTTTTGATCGGCTAATTAATAATTTTAGCAAACGAAACATTATAAATATTTCTTTCTCTGCTCGAACCACGATAAAATCAATTATTTTAAAACATTAATTCAAAAGATATTTTCAAATTGACCGAAACAGTAACGTAGCCACCACATAAATAACGAATAGTTTTTAAATTCCTACCACAGAAAGAAACCGGTTAATTTTTACGCCAATCTGAAACTATGGATCTTTTTGACCATATTGACGATTTTTAATCTGTATAATATGTCTATGTGTCTTCATAAATTATTATTAATATTGTTTTGAATAAAAAGGAATCTGCGAAATTAGACTCTAATGCTTTGTGATAAGATTTTGGTAATAAAATGACAAGTCGATGAAATATCCATTTATTATAAATAGCCATATAGGCTAGTTTCGGTTTAGTACTACAAACCGCATATTTATTCATAGATCATTATTTATAACTTTATGTAAAAGTGAATGAGTTATAGCATGGACATTTTTGTTTATATATAAAAGGCATAGCAGAGTTGAGTAAGATCCCTTTATATCTATTTGTGACTATACAAATAATGCCTTGGAGTAATTCTGGGCATGGGGTAATTCCGTCGGATTTCGTAACGTTCAATATTACGACGCGCACTAAAGTATGGGCTAAATTAAATTACATCTCACACTATTACTGCGAGCTATTAAAAATGTCCAACCGCCAACCCGCGCTAGACCAGCGTGGTGGACTAAGGCCTAGGCCTTCCCGTACTGAGAAGAGGCCCGTGCCCAGCAGTGGGACCGTAAATGGGCTGGTTATGTATGTTATTAAAAATGTCGCCATACTGCGTCAAACCCATTTTAACGGAATTAACCCATGTCCGGAATTACCCCAACCAAAGTACCATACAGTATGTAACAAAAACCCTGTTGTTCCTTGTGAGCTACGTTATCAGAATCGATATTCATACTTAAGGACACAAATCATTTGGAAAAAAATCTTTAGTAAAAATAATCAAATAAAATGATTTTTATTTTTTATTTTTAGAGGATTCTTGTATGGTTATTGTTGAGTTACACAAGAATCCAGGCTAAAGTATAGACAACAGTAGGTGCAAACCAGCGACGGTGTGGTTATTTCGATGACCAGACCTAGCTACGTTAGTAAATTGCAGAAAAATGTCTATGTTATATACGACTGATTATGATGAATGTCGACGGACCAAGCGGTGTACAGAAAAACCTAAACTGGTTTATGTTATATACTGTATCTGCCAAATGTATGTATTTTTTGTGGATATAAATAAATAAAATAAATAAATAATTATTTAATATTTTCTAATAAAATTAACCTATAGTTAGCGCTAAAAAAATCCAGATTTTTCATACTGACATTAAAAATGTACTATGACATGACGTCATCTCACTGTCAATTCTACTTCTAGGTTTCCTTTAACAGCATTTTCAAGCTTTTAAATCTATATTAGATTTATTTTACGTTCTTCATTCACGTCTACATCTTTATCCTGACATGCAGTTTCCAAAAAATTACAGTACCTTTCAATCGTTCCAGCCAAACTCAAACATTTTCAAGACCAAATACCACCAACAAAGATCTTATTAAACTTTAAATTTATTCAATTAACCCCCGAAGAGCAGAATAAATGTTCACAGAATATCAAGCTTAAAACAACGGTAGCTGGACTGAACTCGCTACCGATAGCCTTAGGTCACACGATAGGATCACATCGGGACATTCTCCTCTCGTTAATTGTGTGCACGCTTTAATTGACACCGTTGTAGCCTTTGATTTTGATGGCCGATTGTTTGTTTTGTTTTAATTTTTGTAAGGATTTCGAGGTGTGTTTGTGAAGGGAAATTAATCGGTAATTCTGTCAAAAGTTTTTATTTCAAATAAGCATTTACATGCACCTTCAAAACGGTAAATATGAATCCAGTTGCACGGTTCCAAAAAGTTGGTCCTATGGAGAAAAGCTGGCAAGAAACTCCATGGATATTCTCTTTTCAAATAACAAATGGCACAATGGTTTGTTACATCATATGGAAAGAATTGTGCAAGCTTTAATCATATAATTTAACAAATATTATAAATAATTATCGCGATAGTTATATTTTTATATAATAACTATCGTGAGTTAAATTCATAATGATTAATATAAACGGTTTCACTCACGTTATATAGTCACGTCACGTTAGTGATATTATCGGCTATCAAACGTAAGTTTTAAATATCATCACGCCAATATTTACAGAAAAGTAGGCAAAACTTTCCTGGCGTACAGGGACATAAAGTTATAATATAACGTACATCAACTGGATTGGAATAAAAACTAAAACTTTTAAACAGTCAAGCCGTAATAACAAAAAATGGTCAAAATATTATGTAATGTAAAGATATAAATAGTGGAAAGAAAAAATCGCTCACGAGCAGGATTCGAACCTGCGACTCCTGGCTCAGTACGCCAGTGCTTTAGCCACTAAGCTACCGTGAACACTGCTCGTGGTATCGAAATTATCCTCCACTATACGTCTTTGGGTGACGTCAGCGATATCTTATTAAGAAACATTGTTCCTTAACCGACAATCCGAATCACCGAATCCTGCTCGTGAGCGATTTTTTCTTTCCACAAATTATATCTTTAGAATTCGCTTCGCATGCGTAAAATGCGTTAAAATAATAAAATAATTATGTAATGTAGGTAATGTAATTTAATTTTTGGACCATAAATGTATGAAACATTAATGATGTTCTTACTGCCTTTATTCGGGCTCAATTTCTAATAATTATTATTTGATTTTGTGCTAGTATCGATACAGGAAAAGTCGAATACTACAGTAGACTTTGACAGGTGCCCGGGTTTCGCAAACTCAAACCCGTTGTGTACAGTGGCCAATTTTAACCAGTACTATAAAATAATAAAACCTGAAATAAAGATGGCTATCACACGATAACAGTAGCTTTTATTATGAAGAACCATCCATTTCATAATCACTAAAAATAACAGTAATAATAGATTAAAATTACCATCCAAGATGTTCGAACGAATTTATTTTTTACCAACAAAACTGGTTCACGCGTGTCTAATCAAACATTATCTTTGGAGAATTCAACTTCACGGTCTTTTTTGCTTAACGAATAAGCAGATTTCAAGTATACTTGGCATCGTATACACACATAAATATTACGTAATCTATGGAGTCCAACTGATTTTAACTAAGCATCGTTGTAATTTTATTCTCCTAAAATTATCTGGGGTTAGCGCAGCTGTCTTCTTTTCCATTAAGTTTCTATCAGGCGTCACCTCAGTACTCGGTTCCTTCCTAGTCAAATCATCTTTCATACAATCTATCTTAATTTTTATTTATTTAATTTATGTACACACGGAAAAACTATAATTGGTTGCAGACAGGAATGAAGAGCACACATGCACTGCTTATTTCTTTAAGAAATTTCTTCCAGCAGAATTGCGAGAGGAAAATTTGAAGAAAGGAGATGTACACACCATCTTTTCTAAGTTGTCCAGATTCATATTTAAATCTTTTCTAGTCACTAACCTAAAAGGGACAATTTTTTTGCATCAGTTTGCACTTTGAAATCCTTCATTGAGCAAGCGGTTTGCTTATTCCTGTATCAAAGTGATGGCTCTTACGAAATTCTATTGCTGTTACTGTTTATTGTTATGGGCTATTAAGTCTTTCTTGTATAATGATTTTCCGGTTCTTCTATCGGTTGACGGTAAGGCCTACCGCGTACAGTTAAACTTTACGTTTAGGGAAGCAAGAATTTTCGCGGTCTCCTCTCAGTTAAAGTTCAAGGTCTTTATCCTGGTTAATATCCATTACTTTGTCAGTTGTATCATCTTACAGTAATAAGACAGTGATAGTTTATTTTATATATTCATAATGGACTTGAGTTTGACCGCTACCTCACCTAATGTTAAGCGATGGTGCGGTCGATGGTGGTAAACGCTTGCCCAGGACCTACTCCCTCGAGTATTGAAGACCACCGGATTATATTTATCGGGAAACATAGACGCTGGCAAGGAATTCAATTCTTTAGCGGTAGGCATGATAAAGCTATTAGCAAATCGGTTCATTCGTAAGGGTGGGACGTCTACCATATAAGGGTGGTGCATTTTCGTGCGTCTAATTGTCCAATTATGGTAAGGGCTTGGGGGAATTAAAACATGAAATTCCAACGCACACTCGCTAAAATGCATCCGATAAAAAAATTATAGGCTAGGTACTCTACACCAATGCTCAAGGCTTGGTAGGTTGGCTTCAACCAGCGCATCATTGCCTATAAGCCTCTTGGCATGTCACTCTATTGATTCGAGAGCCGCCAGCTACTATTTGGCCGACCCATCCCAAAGATGAGAGCAGTACTCCATACACGACCGAACTTGTGCACGGTACAAATTGAGCAGCTGTTCCGCTGTGAAGTACCGTCGTTTCACCTTCAAGAAGATGCCAAGCTTTTTTATTCAAAGTTCCGCTCAAAGTTGAAGTACAAAACAACCGATGTGTTGCCGCAAGTGGCACGTAAAATGTTCACCAACACACACATAGGTACCCGTAAAATGTATTGAACGCACAGTGAACGTAGCCTTTTAAGGCCAATTTGAATAAGCTTCACTCCACGTGCGACTACTGCGGTTTAAGCCTAATTAAGGTGCTAATGTTATTCAAATTTTTTGCTAGCTTCCGTATTGCAAGTAAATCATCGTCATTTGCTAGATTCCGAGCATTTTGATTATTTAGAACTTTCTGTCTTAACCGCAACTGGATACAATGTACTCCAAGATCTACGTAGAACCCCAACAAAATGTCTCGAATTATCAATTCATTCCAGTTTCGGTAACCGGCAATAAATAGGGCTCCCGACAGACGAAAAGCCCGGTGCATGACATAAATACTACTTCTCAGCATCCATAAATGTCGTAATCCCCAGATGTGTACATCGAATTTCCCTTCTATCCATCGCTGAATAGGGTCCAGATTGCAGCGAAGGTTATTTGGGAGATATATAAAGGGTATCAAGTAACTGACTTCAAAGACAATGGTATATCGCTTTTGGAGACAAGCGAAGGTGACAGCTTTGGTTTCGGGTTTTAATTTGCGAAATTCTGTGTACAATGGCCAAAGAATCGTGAATGGGTGACGTTGACTGATGAAGGGTTTAGACTAGATTTTCAAACTTAAGCTTTGGGAATAAAGAATGGTGGGTTCGAGTTAGTAAACTATCGTGTATTATTTTGAGTGCGGGTAAAAAGTATCAAGTTGAAATTACTATCAAATACTAAATTCAACAGTCCCTTGGAGGTGTAAAAAATTCAAGTCAAAGCAATCAAAGGTTACAGCCATTTTTAAGAAACGTAGTATGTCAAAGGTTGCGTAGCAGCATCTCCTTTGGTTTAATTCTCAGGTCGAGCAACAACTTATTTGCTGTTTTTGGAGGCCTAGCCTGTTTTCTTTAAAAAATTGAATCAGGCGTTACTTTATCCATATTATGTCTGTTTTTTTGCAGTATATGACGAAAGTTTATTATTTGCTGGGACTATAGAGTATAATAAATATGTACCTATAGTCTTCATCTTCTTCGTGTCAGTGGTACAACTGATCTTTTGTCAGACTCAACAAGTCCAAAATTTTGCAACCTTTACACTCTACAGCGTTATCAGTGGCAGCGCAGAGGTCGCTTATGGTGCAGGTGTTGGGGCATAAAGGGCAGGATAAGAGGTGAGGCATATCAACTCAGCCTATCGCAGTCCACTGCTGGACATAGGCCTCTCCCAAGTTGCGCCACAACGCTCGGTCCTCTGCCTTCCGCATCCAGTCCCCCCCAGCCACGTTCTGTAGGTCGTCGGTCCACCTGGCAGGGGGGCACCCTACGATGTGTTTGCCGATTCGCGGTCTCCACTCAAGGACTCGTCTGCTCCAACGGCCATCGGTCCTTCGACAGACATGGCCAGCCCACTGCCACTTCAGCTTACTGATCCTACAAGCTATGTCGGTCACTCCGGTTCTTCTCCGGATAATCTCGTTACGGATTTTATCCTTCAAAGAAACTCCAAGCATAGCTCGCTCCATAGCTCGCTGAGCGACTGTGAATTTGTGGACTAGCCCAACTGTCAGTGTCCACGTCTCGGCACCGTAAGTCATGACTGGCAGGACGCACTGGTTGAAGACCTTTGTCTTCAAACTTTGCGGTATAGGCGACGAGAAGACTCGGCGAAGTTTGCCAAATGCTGCCCAGCCCAGACGGATCCTTCTATTGGCTTCTTTCTAGAAGTTGTGTCTACCAAGCTGAATTGCCTGCCCTAGGTAGATGTATTCCGTTACAACTTCGAGTGCCGACCCTTCGACGAATATTGGCCTCGGCATGACATGCATATTGAACATGACTTTAGTCTTGTCCAGATTCATGCCGAGACCGACACGTCGAGAGGCTCCGTTTAAGCTGTGCAACATTTCGCCCAGTTGTTCCAGTGACTCAGCCATTACAACGATGTCATCGGCAAAACGGAGATGTGAGATGTTCTCGCCGTTAACGATGATACCTTGTCCAGTCCAGTCCAGCGTCTTGAAGACGTCCTCCAACGCGTTAGTGAACAATTTCGGGGATATTACATCCCCTTGTCTCACCCCTCTGCGAAGTTGGATTGGCTTCGTCTTTTGGTCCTGGAGCTGAACAGTCATGGTAGCAGCGTTGTATAGGCATCTCAGCATCTCTATATACCGCTCATCAATGTGACATCGCTGAAGAGCATCCAGAACTGCCCAAGTTTCGATAGAGTCGAAGGTCTTCTCGTAGTCCACAAATGCCATACACAGCGGCTGATTGTACTCTTCAGTCTTCTGTATGATCTGCCGAACAGTATGGATGTGGTCTACGGTGCTGTAGCCTTTTGTAGGTGAGGCATAGTTTGAGGGTAATACCCACAACCACATCCTGTCGCTGTTTTGTTGATGTAACCTCATTTTCCAAGATTATAATTACATCTTCCCACTTGGTTTCGAAGTCGGTTGAGTGACTTCCAAGTGGACCAGTGAAGGTTATACCCTGCAGGAAGATGCTCACTAGGCTGGACGTAGTAAGTGAGTGGTGGGAGTGTTTTAAGCCACAGTTTACGACGGGCCTCGGCCGGGCACCCTGGTAGGGCCACTGCCGATTTTAAAAAACTTTGCCGACTTTTTAGCCTTTGTGTTGTTGTTCACTGAATAGAGGATGTCTTGAGTCGGTCTCCTGTTTGTGTTTTTCCACTGCGCACGCAATTTCTCTTCGGACCTGTACCAGCTGTAGGATAGAGTTCGCTGAGTGGTGGTGTGGTGTGTGGTGTGTGGTGTGGTGTGTGGTGTGATGTGTGGTGTGGTGTATGGTGTGGTGTGTGGTGTGGTGTGTGGTGTGGTGTGTGGTGTGGTGTGTACCTATAGTAAAATAAAGATTCATGACTTACAGATAATATCGACTTCAAACAGAATAAATTGTGAAACGAAAACAACAAACTTATTAACTTAAATTAAATTCGACTTCCATATTAAGCATTTATAGACATTCCGATGTATTGTCGCGACCACCAACCGTTTGTTAGTCAATTTGCATAAAAACTAACTTATCACGATCATAAAAATGTTAAGAAGCCGCGACGATTTTGTTTTATCAGCAAACTATGATTATTCATAAACGAATTTAACCTTTGTTTTATTTTAATTTGAAACTTAATATCCCTTTCCTTTAGCTTTTTTCTTCAAATTATTTTAAAATGTTTCAAGTAGGCGTATCGCAGGACCGGTCGTTGTGGCGATGCTTGGGGGAGGCCTATGTCCAGCAGTGGACGTCTTTCGGCGGAAATGATGATGATGATGAAAGTAGGCATTTGATAAATCTTATGTATGGCTCAACCTAAATTAAAGAACGCTATTAAAAGATTTTATGATCCCAGAATTACACCAAAACTAGACATTTGTTCTCGTTATATTATTATACAAGATACTATTTTGGCTTCATGTGGATTTAGTTGATCCAAATACACCTGAAATTATCCTGAGGCAACTTTAGGCACACCTAAAACACACAACTAAAACTAAAAATATTACACCTTCTTTGATTCGATTACAAAAACCAGTTTACAATTTTACGTGACAAACCTGACAAGTCACTCAATGATATTGAAGCGTTGCCGTCGATGGCAATATTTGGTTTTCCTTCTTTGATGTTTTCAAATCTTCGTCAATTCATCAATGAAGTTGTTGAAAATGTCATAATTATTAAATTCGTAACCTTCAAAGAAGCCTTATCATGTTTTTTATCGCCACCTTCAGCCAACGATACTCACTACACATCCCCAAACAAAGAATCACCTCACAAAATTCGACACACGGAATAAAAGGAATTAAATTCATAAAAATGCTTTATCACACCCCATTACGGAACAATAACTGGAATCCTGCACAAAAACTAAAAAAAAAACAGCCAAGTCCCCTCTTACATAACGCATACGAGGTACGGTCAGCACAATAAGTAGCCAACATTTATTCAGAATGCCGAGCGAGGCAGGAATTATCTGGGCGAGTATCAAAAAAGGCCGACCCGACTTAAGGAATAAAAAAAAGCATAAGACTCGACAAGAAATTATGATACTACCAAATACGCGAGTAAAAACTCGATTCTATATACTGTTGTAAGTTCTGCAGTGGATTCCGATCCAATTATCTGGTTTTCGGTCGGCGAATTGCATTCGTTGCGAAATAATTTCGTCTACTCACTGTTTTACTGTCCGTACTTAAGTATTATTGCTCTGTTGTTTTCGACACTTGGCTTGTTTTGTAGTGTTTTAGATTGGTTTTGTAATATTTTTAGTTAGGTGAGTGAATTGTGATTGGATTTAATTCTGGACACAATAAATAAAATAAATAAAATATATAAATATTTTTGGGACATTTTACACATCAACATCTAGTCCCAAATTAAGCAGAGCTTGTGCTATGGGTACTAGATAATGGATATAATATTTATATACTTTTTTTTTAGTTTCAGTTTAGTTTCATTCAAATACAATATATAATTTATTTATTTATAGTTAATTAACACGGTACAAAAACCAATTACATTAATTAACATAGAAACGATACACAATATAACGATGATATTACAATTTGCATACCTATATGACAAATTTTATATGACTAAATTACATATACCTATGACCTTAACATGGAACAGTGGACACCCTCGCATACATTCTCTCACAGAACATCAGACATACTAGCAAAATTTTATCCATCCGTCCGCAAACACATCGCATTCAGGGTTAGCAACCAGGAGGGCGTTGAGCTGGAGACAGTTCGACATGACGGCTGGGCGAACAATTCGTGTCGGTGGCTCTGACGGTGTCTGAGGTATCTCTCGGAAACATATAGTCGACAGAATAGGTCATGAAGCTCAGGACAGTCAATTCGTCCGTGAAGGGTTTTACAGGCTACCGTGAGCTGATCAAGGCCTCTTCTCAAATAATACTTGAATACTTTTTTTTTGTAAGTACATACTTTTAATACATAAGAAACACCCAGACCAACACAAACACTTCTGTTCGTCACACAAATATTTGTGTCCTGTGGGAATCGAACCCACGACCTCGTGTTCAGAAGTCCGACCCCCGAACCACTAGACTACAGACGTCGTCATTTTAGTGGGCACGTTCTGAGATCACGACTATACTTGTATGGAAACTTTAATTCCAACTAATTTGACAGCACTTAAATTGTTGCCATTTCTTACTTGTATCTACTATTAAATATAAATAAATAAATAAATATTTTTGGCACTTTTTTACACAACACCATCTAGTCCCAAACTAAGCAGAGCTTGTACGGTCGACCGCACGTCGGTGGTAACACTTTGACATTAACAGCATCTTTATTTCGTAAGCAGTACGGGCGGTTTTCAAATTGTAGTTTTACCACTGTCATGCAGTTGAGTGTACTATGCGTACTAGACAATGGATATAATACTTGGATACTTTTTTTGTTGTTGTAAATGTATACTTTTAATAGGTACATAAGAAACACTCAGACCAACCCAAACACTAATGTTCATCACACAAATATTTGTGTCATGTGGGAATCGAACCCACAGTTATTAGTAAATGAGAGCGATAGTTTCAAAATCTTATGATTGGGGTGTCTGAGGTCTTGCAGTTATTCTGTTACGAGTCGTATGTGCAGCAATCAACATTTGCAGACTTACATGACGATTCCGAAAATCCTTTGCTAATCCCAACAAACATCTGGCGAGATCATAATATTAAAATTACTCAGTAAATTACACTAGAAAGTTGTTATGTTAGTCGCACAACTGTATCTGTAATTACAATATAAAATGAATTAGTAACGCAATCAGCATCTTATTTTCTCAAGTCATAAAAGTTTAAACTGGAGGATGGAAAGCCACTAAAGAGCATGGTTTATAAGGTGCAGTTTTATCAACTTAAAGTCAACTATGCACCTACAATGTAATTCTGACTGTCTAAACGCATGATATCCTTTTCTCAAATTGTTCTTTTTGTCCTTTCTCATAATGTTCTTTTCTGAAAATATCCTTTTCTCAAAATAACCTTTTCGCAAAATGTCCGTTTCTCAAAATATTCCTTTCATGCTAATCCATATAAATCTCTATAAGCTATAAGTCTTTACAAGTCCGTGTGGTGCCGGACTTAAAGAATAGCACCACCCTTATCTCTTCTCATGGATGTCGTAAAAGGCGACTAAGGGATTCACCAGAGGATGGGCAGCAGCGTTCTCTGAGTATTTAACCAACCAACTGCGATTGCCAACCCGCCTGCCAAGCGTGGCGATTATGGCATATCCCCCCCTTAATTGGGGGAGGCCTATGTCCAGTAGTGGACTTCTTTCGGCTGTAATGATGAATGATGAAGTCTTTACAAAAAAATGGGCAGAACTATGTCTGGGATAAACATTTATAATTATATTTTATTTACTTATTGTCCATTAACCTATCATATTTTATCCATCCATTTTAATGTCCTATTTTTCATATTATATTCTTCTTCTTCTGTCGTATTAACATGAGCTACATAATGATGATAGCTCACATCGTGGTGTAAAGATTAGCCAGTCAAGAGGTTGGTAGCGCGTTTGAATGCCCGGAGTGTGCCGGACGATCAATTAAATATCGTCTCTCTTGGAGGCTCTTTAAATGCACCCCGTATAGGTACATACATGTTGTATTAATAAATATACGTACATAATGTATTAATAAGGAAATTATAAGAAAAAACAAAAAAGAAGTTACAAGAAAGCCTGTTTCGAGAAATGGACATTATGTGCTTGGACAATTTTAACTTTCAAGTAGTACTTCAAGGCCAAATTCACATACACCGTTAGATAACTACGCTAGATAGTACAAAAATCACATTCCACATTGCATTAGAAGACAAAAAGTTTATAGACGTTCACATACCACCAATTAGCGACGAAAAAGCGATTTGTCGTTAAAACTAAGCATAAAACACCTCATTATACTAATTAGTAAGAAAAAACTAAAGAAGAGACGTCGATCAGCGCAGACAATTCCGGGTAGCCCCAGTAGTCTTAGATATAGGGTTGGCGAGGACTAGGATTATGGAAATTATACACATTAACTTGATTTAAGAAGTAATTTTGATTTTGACGCAGAAAATGCCTTCAGCATGCCACACAACCGTGGAGGCAGCGTGGTTATGTGGAGCTTGCAACCACAAAAGAATCCGCCCTGTGTTTTCTCTCGCCTTGGGTAGATGAGCCGTGAGAACTGCAATACGTAGCATTGGCGACCAGAACTAGAGTTACCATAAGGCACCGACGAGCATGTATGACGAGGTTAATGATTGTAATTCGTAGATGAAGCGAAGGTGTATCAGGATCTTAGCATGTGGAATTCCAGCCTTCCTATACCTACACATATAGTTCTTCAGGTCAGTTGCACTGTGCGCCTTGCAACAGGACCTTTAAAACCAAATTTGGTTTCGCTAGCCATCTCCGCTCTCATGTCCGGAGCTAACAAGGTTCGCCGTTGACGGAAACGGCAAGGAGGACATCATCATCATCATCATCATCATGTGGAATTCCATAGTTAGAGACTACCCCAATAAGAAAAAGGCGTGATAATATGTTACTATGTCATACGGTAAAAAGCAGTGATAGCCTAGCCTGGTAGGTCTGAATTCAAACCCGACCCGTAACTCTGTCTTTTCGGATTCATGTGCAGATAACAATTTGATCATCACCTGCTTTGAGGGTGAAGGAAAACATAGTGAGGAAACTTGCACACCTGAGAGTGCTCCATAAAGTCCTTGATAGTGTGTTGTCTATCAATCTGCAGTAGGCCAGCGTGGTGGACCAAGTCCTGATGCCTCCTCATTTCTAAGTAGAAGCCCGTGCCCCTGCAGTGGGACAGTAATGGGTTGGTTAACTTTTAACTCAGCCTATGGCAGTCTACTGCTTGACATAGATCTCTCCCAAGTTGCATCACAACACTCGGTCCTCTGCCTTCAGCTTCTGGTTAGTTTACAAAGTGGAAATTAAATTTGATACCACAAAATAGTTCACGGTAGCTTATCGGTTAAAGCGACTGCTGTACTGAAACAGACGTCGGAGGTTTGAATCATGCTTGTGAGAGAATTTTACTTTTCAATCTTTAGATTTCGGGCCGTTAATGCGTTGTAATATCTCCGCATTCTAATTCTATTAATTCTGTCAGAAAAATGTCCTCCAAACCGCCAGCCCTGTAGTTTCAGGCAGCATCAAGATATCCCCGTGGCTTGCTAATGAAAAGAACCTGGCTGCCTTTATTAAGTCTAATGTATTCAGCTGATCGGCTAGAAGATTGCGAGCCAAATGTCAGTGTGTGTTTACTTTGTTACCCGGTTCGTTGATGATTTCTAATGTACGTTTATAAGGTACACAATAGCTAATTGAATCATTTAAGAGATTAAAGAATGTGTGTTTCTTAAATTGTGCAAGTAATTATGTTTTGCGAGTTAGGTGTGAGGTGCCTTGGCGTAATTCTGGACATGGAGTAATTTCATTAAAATGGATTTGACATAGTGTAGCGACATTTTTAATAGCTGGCAGCAATAGTTTGAGACGTAATTTTAGCATACCCCACATTTTAGAATGCGTCGTAATATCGTAGAAAATCCATTTTAACAGAATTACCCTGCACTATACTTTTAATTTTAAACAGATTTTTGCAAAAGCTTATTCATGTTGATTGAATATTGACTCTTCCTAGAAATTTTGTAGTAGGAGTAAAGAAATGTTATGGTATTGTATTAATGCAACGTAAATCAGCTCTAAATCTTGACTTGAAACAGCTACAAGCTATGTCCCGTAATTTTTTCCTTGCCTTGGCTTCCTACCTTCTTAGCTTTCAGTTCAAGAAGCTGTTACTCTAAGTTAAATCGAGATTAACTGCTCATTAGTAAGAGCATGATTATTCGAGCGAGTATTGGAAATATTACTTATTTGCTGCGTTTTGGTGCGAAGGGTACTGCTGCCGGTGAATTTATAATCACATGAGACTTTTCATCTCCATGTCTCAGTTAAGCGAACCGATTCGCAATAACATTGAAACAACAGCCTAGATAGTACTGCAGTTGCAAAGGTAACCACTTAACATCAGGTGGGCCTTTAGCTAGTTTTGCCATCCTAAAACATTTAAAAAAAAACTTATCTGTCAAAAAATACGCAAACGAAATGAAATTTACTGAATAAAATGTGGTACATCATTTGAACAGCATTCCAGTACCGTCAATCTTCCTTTTATGGTGTTTTAGCAGCTTAGTGGCAAACACCATAGGCCTAGAAAGGTTAGCACCATAATAAATCCTGATTTTATCGCCACTGCACTGCAAAGACTCCTGAATTCAACCTTTTATATCAAAGATTGTGGTTTAATATCCCATAAAAGTTCGTATGAATAAGACGTAGGTCGAACGTTTAAGCATGTTTTAAATACGTTTTCGTTACAGACCGAACGTGCGTATTTTAAATACGTTTTCGTTACATGTTTTTATATCCTGGATTTAGTTCTAAAATATATAACAAAAATCCTGTTGTTTCTGTGAGATATTCATACGTAAGGACACAACTCATTTGGAAAAAACACTTCAATAAAAGTAATATTTTTTTTATTAAATCATTATTAATTGTAATTATTAGTATTATTAATTGTATGACAGCAGTGATATGGTTGAACGCTTGCCTTCCATGAAGGAGGGTGCGAGATCGATCCTGGCCCGCGCCTCTGACTTTTCGGATTAATGTGCGGATCAGAATTTGATTATCACTTGCTTTAACGGTGAAGGAAAACATCGTGAGGAAACCTGCACACCTGAGAGTGCTCCATACAGTTCTCGATGGTGTGTGTAGTCCACCAACCCGCACTAGGCCATAAAATAAATCTAAGGGTGGTCTATTATCCGGACCACACTACATTTAACTGAGCCGTCTTCACAGAATTCCGATATATAAAAACTTAACTCCTAAACTCCTAATAGGTACACTGCAATGCCGTTTTATCACGTTAACAAATTGCGATCGTCGCCGTCGCTTGCGCAGCGGTGCCATTGGTTGGCAAAAACCGCGCATGCGCGGAAGCCAAGCCATTAGTCCGCCATTCCAACCTCTATCTGTTCGGTAGAATTAATAGGCAAATTACATGTTAACTTTTCGGCAAGTCATTTTAATTTCGGGTTGTTATTTCCGTGTAATTATGTAGGTATGTTTTTACATTACTATAAGTTGAATTATTTTAGATTAGTTACAAAGTGATCTTTGCGTACCTGAGATATTTTAGAATCAGAATTTTTTATTGTGATACATAGGTATAGTTGAGTCGACTGCATGACAGTGGTAACACTCGAATTAGAAAACCGCCCTTACTGCTTACGAAATAAAGGTGCTGTCAGTGGCAAACTGTTACCACTGACGTGCGGTAGACTGTACAGTGATTGGTTAAGAGGTTGACTATTTTGCGAAAATATAGAAGTTGTAGAAGAAACTTAAGTACAATAAAAGACAGAAAAATTTACGTAACGTGTTCTTCTGGCAAGAGTGTTTTGAGGTTAAAAACTACTAAAAGCAAAACACTATTTTATTTTATTTTTACTCCTAAATGTCTTGAAAGAATTAATATGCTTTCTACCTCCACACACACAAAGCCTCCTAAATATAATTTTTTATTTTGATATTTCTCACTTATAACACTTTCAAGTGTTATAATAACTTTTAATGTAGGTCTCTCGCCAAAGTCCTTAAAAGAGAAATACACTGAAAGTACCGATAACTTGGACTTTACAGTTTTAAAATTTTCAAGTTTACAAGTTGCAATACCACTGTTTTACTTGTTATGAGCTGTTTCACCCAGTTCACTTACTTACATAAATTGTGGACAAAGTATTTCGTTGATATCATTTGAATGACTGTGGATGGTCATAAGAAAAGAGGCAGACCAAAGAAATAATGATATGCATAGAAAGAAAGTGAAAACTGCGATGACGGCCTTCGATCGAATATACTATAGATGCACGATCGCTGCCCGAAGAATGGTGCAATATCAGTCGCGTGCTCAGCCTTGCTCTCAGCAGCTTGAAGATAACATTTATGATATTTAACCAAATATATTACAATACTATCCCAGAGTGTCTCAGGTCTATGTCCAGCAGTGGACATCTTTCGGCTGAAATGATGATGATGACTATTCCAGAGTGTTAAGCTTTTTATTAGGATAAACCTATGTTCAATTTAGGACTATTTTTAAATAGTTGAAGAAGTAAACATAACTACGAGTACACTTCATCGCGGAAACGTTTTTGGGTTTGATTTCGTACAAGAACGTGCATCTATAGTATATTTGATCGAAGATGACGGCTGATTGAGATATAGAGAAGAAAGGGACATGATGGACCACCCTCCAAGAAATTGGGATTAGGGCCGGGGATGTGTTTGTATGTTTTTCTATGAAAAAATGTGCCTGTTCTGTAAATTAAAATGTGGTATTATACCACTATATTTATACCACATTTTATGCAAATAAAAATAGTTATAGAATGAAATATCTTAACATTAAAAATGTTTTTGTCAATTAAGCAAAGCGAGTAAACAAAAAGCCAGTGGCAACTGTGCTAAAACGTCATTTGAAATTAAAAACGAAACATACTTTACAGTCAATTCGTACTACATCAATTATTTAGCATCTGTGTTTTAAAGATTACGTGCACCGTCAACATTTTTATTAATATTCCGAGAATTTGCATCTTAAGCTTTTAATTTACTTTGTAAGATCTCATTCTCGCTAAGACACAAAATTGTCACGCTCGATACCTGTATCAGTTCATACAAAGATATGCACCAAAAATTTTTTTGGGGGATTGAGTTACCCACGTCCGTAGGAGAGTACCCCTTTTCCGTATCCCTACACGTGATCCCTGGGTGGTGCAAATCAGGTGACATACTGGTGGTAGGCCACTGCCAACGGCTTGCATCCACCCACCGGGTAAAGACGTACCGCCAAGCGCCCTAGTCGTGTTCCGGAACGATGCCCGGTGTAGCCACTTGAGAGGATGGGTCGAAATATTTCACTGCCATTCTCTCACCCTTGCTGGGCAAGCACGAACCATCGTCGACCGCACCATTGCCATCGCAAGTGAGGTGGCGATCAAACGCAAAAAAACGGTCAAAGGCAGATCTAAATATCATAAAAAAAAAAACAAAAAAAAAAAATGTGGTGCCACCACAATATGCCAATGCAAAAGTGGCCCAGTGTGTACATTGCCTTATTCTTGGTGACTTTAAATACCTAATTTTTTATAAGCCCATAGTCAGGCAAATTACTGTTACCGATTACAAGTTCAATGTGCTGATATGATTACTTGAACTTTTATTGCGAACAATAAATTTATTTAAAGGACATTTAATTTTTATGATTGCGCAAAAGGGGAAGAGCAATTAACCGTTTCGCAAAAAGGATCGCCGAAACTGTTATTTTTAATTAGGAACTACAAATTAAGTTTGAACTTTATTGTCTATTAATGTATGAGCTTTAATGAGGTATGTCATTGTAAAAGAAGATGCAACGCAATATATTTTATATCTTTTGGGTTTAAGTGACTATGGATGGTCGAGAGGATGAGTAATAGCATTCTTGTAGGTGAGTGTTAAGGGATCGTGGACGCTAAGAGTGGGGGGACTTGAGGCGTATATTAAGCGACCCTGGGGATGACAGTTTTTCTGTTTTTGCTTCGCAGCATCTGGCAATCTGGTTTTACTAATTCTAATGCAGTTCAGAAGGTAGTTGATCCGTTAAAAACCAGAAACTAATCACAGCTGCGCACACTAATGACTACATGATCATTTCGTGTAACTTTCTCTCCAGTGACTTTTACGACTTTTTCCAGATAAGCAGCTGATGACTTTTATATTACTTTTTTAAGTACTTACTTCCATTTTAGCATTGAAATTAACGGCTGCACCTAACATTTCAATAGTTCTTTGAGTGCACAAAATAATATCATAGTTCTTTGAATTTAAATTGGTTGCCAATTTTTTACGAAGTTATATAATGAGCAGAGGTTAGAGAGGACCATAGAAATCTAAATAATAAGGTAATAGCAATATTATTTACTGGTTTTTACCACGGGAACGAATGTCGCCAGTTTTCCGTTTCATCCATCATGTTTCTAGCATTCAATCAAAATAAAATTTAGCCTAAAAAATCCGGTGCTAGATAATATGCTGCAAAATATGATTTTAGTGACTCTGCGTCCAAAATAGCACTGATGATCAAGCAAACGGTTCGCGCACTGGTGTCCTAAATTCACGCATTTTTACCACTTCTATCACCTTTATTTAGATTTCTGTGGAGAGGACCCTTTGTAATTAGTTTATCGGGAATGATTTTACTCAAACTCAAAATACCAACATATCTCAATTGCTTGTACATGATATCCTACACTATATTTTATCTGTACTTATTTGTATGTTTAAGACAAAAATTCACAAACATCCAAACACAGAACAGTTATCTTTCGGTCAGAAATATTTTGTTGCTGGAGTCGAACCAAGCCCTCAACCTATGTTAGTGTTTATTTTATTACCCTCTATTCCTTAGAAACAAACCTATTATAACAAAAAACGCATATTCCTTGATATTTGAGTGACTGCGCGCAAAAACCTTTTATTTGAAACATATGCGTCTAATTAGTATTGTTTTAGTTCGTAACAAATTAAAGAAAGTTAATGAACAATAAGTATTAACAGCCGTGGTAAATAACAAAGTGCGCCTGCACTTCGTAAGCGGTACTTGCTCTATAAACCCTACACTGCAGATTGGGGCCTTGAGAGCAGCGGGGAAAACGCAAGTCAGGTCAGCCTGCAAATTGACCGACGTAGAAATCGGAGCCATCATTGGCGAAACTGTATACAACGTGTTATTGAAATAACTGAAAACCTCAGACACCCCAACCAGTTTTTATTATAATGAATTGATATGGAAAGTAATTATTAATTTTTACTTATTATTGTAGAAGATATTTGTAATTTTTGGTATCATGGTTACTTTAATCGTTTCATAGCGCTAGATTCATTCACGAACGTGCGACGCTCTCGACGCTACTGTGTCGGGAGGTGAATAACCTCTTAAAATTAAGTTAAGTTTTAGATAGATAGATAGATAGAATATACTTTATTGTACACCATGAAAATAGTAGTAAACAAGTAAGTTAACTGAGTAAGTAAGTAAATAAGTTGACTGCCTCGTTGGTCTAGTGGTTGCAAGCGCGACTGCTGAGCGTGGGGTCCTGGGTTCGATTCCCGGGTCGGGCAAAGTGTTATTGGGTTTTTTCATTAGGAAATTCTCAGTAGAAGCCCGGAGTCTGGATTTGTGCCCGGTCAATGGCAATAGGCTCGCCACCTATTACAAGGGATTATAACATAACTGGCGAAATGTGGGTGTACTATACACCTCTGCCTACCCCTTCGGGGAAATACAGGCGTGATGTTATGTTATGTTATGTTAATAAGGTTAAGTTTTAATAGTTTTAGGAAACAAATGTTACCCAAAAGTTTTCATCATACTTTTTTACTAGGTCTCGCTCGCCTTTGCGCTCAGCGCCACGTCATCGTATGAAACTTTTAGTCTCAGCATAGTATGATAATATTTTTTTGGTAAACATTAACCTATGTTAAAAAGTAGTGTGATGGATTCTACTGCCGATTCTGAACAAACTTGTTTCAGGTTTTGAGTTAATTCAATAACACGTTGTATAGAAGCATAAGAAAGCGTATAAATAATGTATTTGTCGTACAACTTATTCATAATTCTCTGTGTACTTCATATTATTATGTTGCTTTTTGGTGTACAAATAAAAAATTTTTTTTATTTTTTTTTTATTATTATTATTATTTGTTTTAATCGCTTATGTTTCGCACATTACGTCGCGGACTAACTTAGCCTCAGCCTCAGTACGTCCGTAACGTGAAAGTGGCACCAGCATCACACAGCAAATATCTCACCGCAGTTAGCCTTTACGGAGACGCCCTAATATGTTGTCTCTCGTTGAATTTTATAGTGGAGTCTCTCAATAATTCTGTAAAGTCAATAAATAAAAATATAAATAGTCCATTGCAAAAGGCTTTTTCTAAGTTATGTTGTTGTGTTATCTATCGTGATTTCATGACATTATGTTTAAGTACAGAATAAAAAATGAAATAGCGGAAGTCACTAATTTAATGAGTAATTAAAACCTAACTACACCAAGTAATTCAAAGTATAGGATACATCCTCGTTCATTTTACATGTTGACTTGTGTTTTAACGGTCCAAAACCAGTTTATGTTTCAGCTGTGCCAACATAACATAAATGGATTTAATGATTTCAATTACTATACTTACATCTTTCTCACTATTTTATAGGTCTTTACTTCAACAAAAAATTAAGAGCGATGGATAGGTAGGTACCACTCAGATACTGACTACTTCTGCTTCGTATTGGAAACATATCGATGAATAAACACCACTGCATTGCCAATAAACACAATAAATGGTAATAATAAGAAAGTCCTCACAAAATATCGATAGTCGCCGCTCTTATGGCCACAACCTAATAAATAATAAACAGTTTCTTACAATAGAAAAAACGAAAAACGGAAAACGTCAACAAAGCCTACTGAGACCGACATCGAATTAAAATAGCTATTTACCTTTTATTACAAGGGTTTAAAGTTCAAATTCCTGTAATTCGGTAGTAAATAAAGTTGGCAGTCGTAAACCCTACTGCATCAGCCGGAGCTGTGTTGCAGTTTAAAAAATATTTCTCTTAAAAGTAATTTGTTTGTTGGTTTGAGAAACTCGACTATTTCGAGAATTCAACATAATTTATTTTAAGTTTCGTCTTTATTGTTTTTCATTGCATTGTATATTGTACACTTTTAAACTAAGTTTGCGTTAACGAGTTGAAATAAAATCTAGCTTGTTGGAAAGTCTTTCAACAATGTAAATATATATCGTTTATTTATATATATTTAAAGCTTTTATGTAGCTTGTTTTGTCCGTGCGTCTTTCTAGTCATTATTATTTTTTAATACAATTTTTTTACCAGTTTTTGTTCGATTATAATTGTTTTTTTAAATTACACCTTTTTTCCACAATTAGTGTTAGTGATACTTAAAATACTAGGTTAGTTCAAAATAAAATTACATAATAATAAATAAAATTGAAATTAAATGAATACAATTGAAATTGAATAAATACAATTGAAATTGAATGAATTAAATTAAAACTGAATAAATACAATTGAAATTGAATAAATACAATTGAAATTGAATAAATACAATTGAAATTGAATGAATTAAATTAAAACTGAATAAATACAATTGAAATTGAATAAATACAATTGAAATTGAATGAATTAAATTAAAACTGAATAAATACATGAATTGACCTTATAAATATTATGTTGTAGTTCAGGAGCAGGCAAATCGTGACTCTACATTCTGAATTACAATATAGTTTGGACGCATGCGTTCTATTGCGTTAGCAACGCAGAACGCTAAAGGATTATTTAGCTACTGTCTCTAGAAATTCTTCTTCTGCTTCATTCAATTGTTTCCGTAAATAAAGTCCGCTTGGCTCACAAGAACTCGTCGCGATCATTAGTAACTCAGTTCCAGATATGGCGAGGTTCTTGTTTTACGCGGATTCATTTCTAAGCCTTAACAAAACCAAGTATCCGTATGGATGATGTCAGTATTTGTAATATGAACAGTTGATTGCTGACGCCGTTAATTCCATTATTCACCAGAAACGCCATTTTTTGCCTCGTGCAACGAAAATGTGGAAACAATTTATGTCAGCGGTTTTCCTGAAACAATTCGACATCGCAGCCTTCAAGAAAAGAGCATTTGTGTCTTTTTAAAATTCGGCAATGCATTGGCAACTTTCCTGGTGTTACGGATGTCCATAGGCAGCGGTGATTGCTTACCATCAAGAAACCCACTTGCTCATTTTCCCCCCTCTATAATAAAAAAAATCCTTTGATCCTTGTCAAAATGATAAGTTTCAGCGGTGATCTTTGCCCCGACCTTATGGTTGGCCTATTCCAAGCTTCTATTCAGAGGCCAACTTTCCATCTGCAGAAACGAAGGCTACCTTCAATACAAATAACGTAACTTAACCTTACAATGATCAAGTCCTCCACGTTAGCCCCCAGTTACTCCCTTATCCCGAATCTACCGCCACATTAGCCCCCAATTACTCCCTTATCCCGAATTTAACGATCTTCCAGATGAATATTCTTTGATCCCGTTAAAATCCCAACTGAACCCCTAAACGGGATCTAAATAGGATTTAAATAGGCTGAGCGCTTGTAGATGTCGCATTAGAGAAAACCGATGCATGTACCCGCCCTGCAATGGTGTGCATTCCCTAGCATTTCCAATTACAGCCTTATTGGGCCAATGGCTATTGTAAGTTGGCTAGCACACTGTTAGTTAGGCTGCTTGCATGTAATTTTTTTGTCCAGTGTGAGATTATCATAGGCTAGAATGTGGAGCAAATTATACTGAATTGAACATGATTTTTTGGGCATATAAAATGCAACAAAAATGTGTTTAATTATAATACTGGTAATGGCACTTCTTCTCTTATTACGTCTGCAATGCACGAAGCAGACATAATACCGTGACCCATATGTGGGGCACTGTACAGGGAAAGGGTTTGAAGGGGAAAATCTATAAGACCATGATAAGACCTGCTGTCCTGTATGGATCGGAATGTTGGGCTACGAAAGGAATTAATGAAAGGCAAGTGCATGCAGCTGAGATGAGAATGTTAAGAGGAATGTGTGGTATAACGAGAATGGATAGGATAAGGAATGAATATGTAAGAGGGAGTCTGAAAGTAGCGCCAGTGACAGAGAAGTTAAGTAGCAACAGACTATCATGGTATGGACATGTGATGAGGAGGAATGGGGAGCATGTTACGAGGAAAGTTTTAAGTATGAATGTTGATGGCTATAAGAAAAGAGGGAGACCGAAGAAAATATGGATGGATTGTGTGAAAGATGATATGAATAGAAATAAAGTAAACACAGAAATGACGGCTGATAGAGATGTATGGAAGAAAAAAACATGCTGCGCCGACCCCAAATAAATTGGGATAAGGGCAGGAGGATGATGTACAGGGAAAGGGTTTATCTAAGCGATTTTATTTGAAAAGTGTATTCATAATTATATGTCGCCATAGTAGAAGTATTCATGGCGTTTCGTAAAGCAACTGTTTATCCGTTAATGCCAAGCATGAGAAACTAGATTTCTTCAACATGACCTACTTGTAGATATTACAAACATCTCAGAGCAAACTTTCTAATAAATTGCATTCCATATGCATGTACGCATTAACAACAGTTATTAATAATGGCATATAAAATTAATTAATCCAAAACGCTTGCGATTAGTCGCAGATATAAACGTAGCTTAACTTTCAGATCGCCATTCAATGAAAGGGATAAAGTATTAGTTAGGTACTGATTAAATCGTGTTTTAGTATGCGAATCTAGGAAATAAGGCGGATTATATATCATCAGGTAAGTTGCAAGTCGATTTAACGAAACTTTTATTGTTATTGGCGGTCGGCAGGCTGTTAAAAGATCTAAGAAGCTCAATAATTATAATGTTTAATGGCATTTTGTTAAACATCCCGTTTTATATTCTTTCATTTGTGTAGAATGTGCCAGTGGTACCAATCGTGGTTCCTATAATTGCCTGAAATTACCAGTAACTTAGCAGCTTAGGGTTAACAGCTTGTGCCTGATACAAGGAAAAAGACATGTTCTTTATCGTAATACAATGTGGCAATGTAATTTTTTAGTGTCAATGTTTTAATATATTTGCCAATGTAGTACACGCTCTGTTTAAAAGAGCCAAGTTTTCTAATTAATAACTCATCATCATAATTTTGTTATCAGTTCCGTTCCGTCATATTATTATTATCTATACAACATGTAACAGAATTTCGATCGACTATCGATACAAGACGATGTTGATTTTATTTTATAAGCACTAATTGTCACACATATACACAAAAATATTTAGTTTTATGGTAATTATATTTATCTACACTCATATCGTAAAATTCGAATTATGAACTCGAAAGTAATGTCATAATGACATACTTTACGCACATGCACCTGTAATGAATTTAAAAAAATTCATTAAGATACAGTTTGCTGAACAAAACAATGCTGTATTGTAATTTTTTTTCCATAACCGCTCACTTCAGTCTAACTAAAGAGTTTTTAATGCCATTTCGACTCAACCAAGGAGTTTTCAATACTTTTTTTTTGCAGTCGTACAGTTTGGCACTAAAGAGTACACGTTATGCAACAGTTTCATAAACGACTATTATTTGCTCGTATCTACCCGTGGCCCATTGGGACCCATCTGAAAACCAGCGCTGTAATATTTCGGTGTTATAGCATATGCCTTTTTAGTCATTTGAAGGCATGTTATTTTTTTTTCGTGTTTATATTTTTTTTTCTCGCCTGTAATGAGCCTAAAATATATTTTTTCTTTCTTTCTTTCAAGACCTCGTATTATTTGTTCAAAATCACAAAATTACTTACTACAATAAAGAATAAGAATAGTTCAATACCCTCTCTGTAAAGACCCAATACCGATACTTTACCGGTCTAATAAAATACCAATTCCTAAAGGATGACAGCGTTTACGTTGCTCTGCGCCAATACCAGAACAAAGATGCATACAAAGCACTGTATTATACACATTTTAACATAAACAGAATAGGTATTAGATTTACTATATGAATTCCTTTTTACTTCGATAAGATCTTCGCAAAGGAATAACGAGAACTTTCACACTACCGGTACTATACTGGGAGAAAATAAAATTCAAAAGGTACCGCTGAAAATAGCAGAAAATAAATTATTGTTAAGGTGAGTTCAGATTAGCGATGGGTCATTGATGGTTTTCGTGTCAATGTAATGTAACCATGTTTTTTCGAATAAATAACAGGTTGAAAAAGCTGTTTCTTTTCACTGCCTCGTTGGTCTAGGACTGCCTCGTTGGTCAAGTGGTCGCAAGCGCGACTGCTGAGCGTGGGGTTCTGGGTTCGATTCCCGGGTCGGCCAAAGTGTCATTGGGTTTTTTCATTAGGAAATTCTCAGTAGCAGCCCGGAGTATGGATTTGTGCCCGGTTAGTGACAATAGGCTCGCCCCCTATTACATGGGACTATAACATAACTTGCGAAATGTGGGTGTACTATACACCTCTGCCTACCCCTTCGGGGAAATACAGGCGTGATGTTATGTTATGTTATGTTATGTGAAAAAGCTGTTTCTTTTCAGCAGGATTGAAGACAGCTGATTTTATAATTTTCTCAAAATTTAAAGTTTTTGCGTTTAAAACTGTTTCATTTTAATTCCAACGTCATATTGAAATAAAATTGAGTTGGCTTTGTCAAACAATTAGTTTGTCAATGTTTAGACTTTTTGTAATCTGTTCGTTTGTCAAAAGGCATACATTTTTTTTCCACCTGTTTTTTTGAGAAATGGAAATAGTTTTTAGTTTCTGAAAAAAAAGCAATTTTAAAAAGGCATTCGTTGATTCAATGCCCTAGCGGTGGGCTTCAGGTGGGTTCAGATTAAGTAACATGTTATAAAACTTTTGTTATATATCACGTCCACTTTGCTATTATAACATGAACATATAACTACCTACATTTAAAACGGTGCAATATAACAATGTTATGCAGGGTAATTAAAATAAAACCGGCCAAGTGCGAGTCGGACTCGCGCAGTAAGGGTTCCGTACCTCTCAACGACCTGATACCCAATAAAAACTGATTTAATTTACGAGAGTTTACAAAAAGACATCAACGCACAGTGCGCGAAATATGCACTTTTGCATGTCTTTCTTACGCAGGTACCACCACATATGTCTATGTTTGTCTTATTTTTAGTATTTGTTGCTAAACTACATAATATGCACTATAATCTGACCAAGTTTGACGCTGGTATATATTACCGTTTTGAAGATAGAGCAGGAACAAAAACGTTGAAAAAAATGCATGTTTTTTGAGGTTTCTTGTATGGGGACCCCCTTTGGTTTTAGACTTTTTTTTGTTTTTAGTATTTGTCGTGATACACCTCATAGTAACACATATTCTGAGAAAATTTCAACCGGTTACCTATTACTGTTCAAAAGATACAGCCCTGTGACAGACAGACGGACGAACGAACGGACGGACGGACGGACGGACGGACGGACAGCATAGCGAGAGTAATAGGGTCCCGTTTGTCACCCTTCGGGTACGGAACCCTAAAAATACCCGAAACCTCTAGCACGAACTTTGTATTATGACCCTAAACAATGTTTGTTCCACGTCTTTTATATAATTCTGTCGAATTTTTTTTTTTCTTATTTAAATATGTAAATACTCTGTAGTTTGCATATTCTAGATGGCCGACGAAAGGCCGGCCGGAGGTCGCGTCGGCACGGGGCTGCGCGGCTAGTTCAAACGTGCTGACATAATATGCTGTATACGCAAATACACAAAAATACTTTAAATGACCAAAACAATTTTTTTTTCCTAGCCTGTTTAATTTTGGACAAAATCGTAGAACAAACCTTATCCAGGATCGTTATACGAAGTTAGTACTTTAAGGTTTCGGGTATTTTTTTTTATTTATACCTTGTATAACACAATTGCCATTCCTTGGTGAAAACATTTTTGCACATTTTAATAACAATTTTATATAACTTTATAACATGTTATGTTACTTGATCAGGACAAAACTTAAAAAAAAAAATTGCTAATAGACGACCACAACGAATTGTCTTAAAGGATGGAAAATAATCCTTCATGAATAGTAAATGTAATATATTCCTCGACACAAGCAATTTTATTACAGGGCAATGCACCTAAATTCCTTACCTGTCATACATACTGTAAAACCAACCCATTCGAAAAAAAAACTTTGAATTTGGCTTGCTATGAGTGAAAACATTTTCAAAATCACAATACACCAGCACACTCCATAATTTTAAACCGTGAAACAAAAAACAGCTTGCTAATAATGCTCGTGACCTCACTAGCGAGGGCCTTAATTGTCACTAGCTGCTAAATAGGCCCTGCCTAGCGCCTAATATGGTCCGCCAGAGGAACCACAGTCACGCCCTGGGTTAAGGATTGTAGGAAATATGGCCTCAAGTATTGTAAGGTTTAAGTGATAAAAGTGTTTGAGTGTTTATGGGGATATATCCCACACGATTTTGACGATAAGGGGCACACCCTTCTTCAAAGGGAATATAGCTGAAATTTCTGGGAAAAAAGTAGGATTAAAGTAAAGAATTAATGTAAGATTCGAAGACTTACAATACAATACAAATACTCTTTATTGTACACAAAAGAAAATAGCAACATAAATCTATATCTATACTAATATTATAAAGAGGAAAGATTTGTATTTTTTGTATGTTTGTAATTAATAAACTCAAAAACTACAGTGCCGATTTAAAAAAAAAAAACACTATTAGAAAACTACATTCACCCTGAGAAACATAGGCTATATTTTATAGGCTATATTTTCTTAGGCTATATTTTCATGTCCACCCGCGCGAAGCAGGGACGGGCCGCTATTACTTATATATAGGACATGTACAATGGGTGGTCTTATCTCTCAAGGCGATAACACCAAGCATATTTTTATTTGAGTACTTACAACCTGGCTATAAGCAGTTCAAAACCTATGGAAGACTACTGGGAAACATCTATGTTCGGAACTGACAATAAAATTATTAAAAATTATTAAAACCTGTGGGTATATGTAACTATGTATGTTATGTACCGAGATGACGTGTCTGTATACCACTGTTAAATCCGCGATGCATGGTTTGGGTGTTATATACTTGTTATCACCATGTAAGTTAAATATATTTAATTAATAAAACAAAAACTACGGGCCGGGCTCTCTCACAAGAAGCTCTACTTTTCTTGATGGTATCTTAAAGTGAGTGGTCATAACGAGGTCCCTGTTTATAATTGAACATTAAGAAAAAAATATTTTCTCTCAATCCTAGATCACCTAAATGTCATTCTATAATTATACTGTAGACATGTAATTAGAAATAATGTGATATGACATGAATTATTATAAAATGGATGTAGATAACCTAATGTTAAAAATGAATTGTTAGATTTGAAAATGTATGTATACCTAGTGCTGTGTTAGACTACCCAACAATGTTTGCATGCCCTATTTTAGGCGGAATATTATGTACCAATACAATATATTTTTTTACCATCTATGTAACAATATTCACGCAAATAAAGAATTGAATTGAATTGAATATTGAATTGACGTTTCCTCCAACATCAGCAACGATTTGGCATCGTTAAACAAGACTTCAATTAACATGAATAATTTTTTATTATATATAATTCAATTGCTCCTTGCATTCGAGATTAAAATAACTTAAATGATGCAAGCAATCTCAAACATATATATTATAATTGCAAAAATATTAATTTTCCTCTATATTTTCCACTTTTGTTAGTATTATCTTTTTCTGTGATTATAGAAAAATATATAAATTTTCCAATCCGCCTGCCTAGCGTGGTGATTATGGCATATCCCCATAACCACCATTTGGGGGATACATATGCCCAGCAGTAGATACATTTCAGCTAAAATGATAATGATGATATAAGTTTATAGTAATTTAATATTTTGCTGCAAAATGTTTTACTTGCATCACGCGTTGTATTTAATGTGAGGAGTTATGGTAATGGATTTTTAAAACTTGACATATTGTCTATGAAAGTAGTTGTGTGTAAATATGGAAGTAGATATACGTATTTAAACATAGTTTATCGATTGTCTTTGATTTCACATTGCGATCTAAAGGTGCCGCATGGACTACAAAAACGCCTTGAAAATAAATTATTTTCAGCAAATACTTGACCCAACTTTTTAGAACCGTGCAACTAAATTATTTTAACGTTTTGAAAGTTCATGTAATGCTAATTAGAAATAAAAATACTGAACTTGAATTTGTCGTCTACGTCACTACTGTCGTGCAAGATATATTCCAAACTGGTCCGAACTTAAAACATACGAACCCAAATCCAAGCAATTTCAATCGAAATAAGTCCAGATACACAGAAACCAAAACTAAAGTAAATCAACCCTGTAAAAACTCAGTGAATCAACATGAAAATATGCCTACACCAATACATATAATAATTGGCGGTTGTTGCCTCGAAATGATGACTCGAGAGGGACGCAAGATACGAAACACCGATGATGAAGATGATTAGAAAGAGACAAAAGATACAGTAATAAACGCGGGTAACGTGAGAGACTGGGTTCGTTCGCAAGCTGGGCATTAGCGTCAATAAAAATCATTTCGTTTTTTTATTATTTTGAAGTAAGAAATGCGTTATTTACAACTGTGATTGTACTGTTGCCCTTTGATCGATGAAAGTCACTTTCTGTAAGAATTTTTGGATCTTTATTTTTTATGTAATGTGTAATTGGGTTTTTACTATTGGTCGTTATTGATTTAAATTGTGACACGTAAATCTATTTCAGATTATGGCTTGGTGTTGTATTAAACCATTGAGTTAGAAGCAGCTATAGGTATGCTTCTTTGTACTAACTGTTTGCCATTATACCTTTCGCAATAAAAACGTTAGCGTTTGTAATCCCTGGAATACTAATGTAAGGTATTTGGGGTAGATTTTTTGGTTTATGTCAGCTTTATATTGTCTTTGCCTTGCTTTCATCATAAACAATCATATATGTAATGGTTTCACAGCTTAATGAGCATGAATCTTAGGATGAAACAATCTTAAAGAATAAAAAACCGGCCAAGAGCATGTCGGGCCATGCTCAGTATTATAGGGTTCCTTAAGTAGGTGTAATTACAAACGAATCAAATCGAATATTAATCATGGCTATTTTAGTTTTTGCAATAATTGGCAGCATTCGCGACTCAGAGCGTGTTGTTAGTAGCGCCATCTAGCGATAAATTCAAGAAGCCAAATTTAAGATCTCATGTCAAAGTTACTTTTTTGTGATTTTTTCAAATAGAAAGTAGCTAAAGGAGCATTATTTGCTACGATCATTTTTCTCTAAGATCAATGACCTTTGAACTAGGACGTTTTAAGTATTTTTCAGTTTTCTCTCTATAACTCAAAAAATTATAATTACATTATGCTCGAAATAATTTTAAAAGAGAGTTTTCATAAAGGTCTATCAATGTGGTAGATTATAACTTTCTACGTTGCATAGTTTAGAAATGGCAGGTGGGGACACACTGCAAGCCACTTTGGCGGGCTATATTTCGCAGATGATACACCTGATAAAAAAGTAGTGTATGAAACATTACCTTCATTTTAGTAGACCTATTCAATGATACCCCACATGAGGGGGTGCAGCGAAAAAAAATTTGTCATCCCCATTTCACATGTATGGACGCCACCCCTAAAATACGTAAAAACGTTTTTTTTATTCTTTTAAAATTGAGATCTATATGTAAACTATTTTTTAACAAAATTTCATTTACTTATGTTTATAACTGTAGAAGTTATTAAGCTGTAAAGGATTAGGACAGACGGACAGACGGACAGACGGACAGACGGACAGACGGACGGACATGACGAAACTATAAGGGTTCCTTGTAGGACTTCGGAACCCTAAAAAGCGGTAGCTTTTTGTGGAAGACGCATGCAAGAATTCAGAGCAACAACTTTGCATGTTTGAGTTATACCTAGAGCTAGCAATTTGATGTTATAAATCTTGCACGAACAAGCGTTACGTAATATGAACTTAATATCTACAACTTTTTATCCTCATATAAAACCTAAAATCTATACACAAGAAACGCTAATTTCACATACCTGGTCTACCAAATTAATAAGAAAAAAAAACAAGAAATCCTCATAGTTTTAAAATGCGTTCGTCATTCTTTGATGACTCCTACCACACTTTAGCAACCAAAATTGAACTTAAGTTTTAACAACATAAGGCTCCGATTAAATTGTGTTTTGGGAGCCGTCCGCTATTGGTTGTAAAGATGACTTTTTTTTCTACTCGGGCCTTTTTATAAGCACGGGATGATGGTTAATGGAGGCTCGGTAATTTTGGCTCCAGAAGTGTGGAGGAGGGAGGGGTAATTATAGTGGCAGCCTGTGTCATTGTCTGTCTGTATATCTCTGTTCTAATTCGTAACGAAATTGAAAAAAATATGGAATTTTTTGATTCTCGGTTTCTGTTGATTGAAAATGAGGTTTCGGGCGAATTTTCGGTTTTATGACTCCGTCTCAAGGTTTTGTGTTATAGAGATTGTATTTATGTTAGCTGAGACAGGTAATTACTGTTGCTGGAAACTCTTTTCATTAACAAAAATGTTATAGGACTAAGCTTACTGTTGACAGATAATGGTGTCTATTCTCTTGTTTACGAACTAAACTTACTACTTAATTAGTCGGAATCAAAATTTCCACACAATATTATTCGTGATCTCGGAACATGCCGACTAAAATACAAAGAAATGTAACACGTTAACTAATTTGACAGTTCTAAAATTGTTGCCATCCCTTTCTTGTATCTACTATTAGTAAAAAAGAGTGCGATAGTTTAAAGTAAGTCTAGTTCATTAACAAGAGAATCGACACCAATATCTAACCGTTGAACTACAATATTTTTACGATCCTGGGGGTCTACTCGCGTTTGACGATATTCGATTTATCGAAGGTACCATTCATCGTACAATTTGCTACTCAGGTCCACCATCTTCACATATCGCATACGAAGATTGGGCTTTGACGATGGTTTCTCTGATCTCCAGTCAATTTCATACGACTATAAACCGTATTCTGTCTTTACTGTGCCTTTTTATGTGTCTATCTACCTATTTATTGTGTAGATATTAGTCGGAAATAAAGTTCGTACTTTGCTTGTCGTTCATCAAACGCTAGTAGTTCCCGTCTTCATAATTCAATTGTCAAGGCCAGAACCTACCAGTACTAAACTTGTTGTGTAAATAACACAACTGTATTTTGTTAACGAAAGACATTTTAGATGAGTCTAGTGTGTGTGCACTAGGAAGTTGTTTCCATCAGCTAAACCGTTGTTCGACCGAAAATCAATTCAGAACAATGCACCTAATATACAAGACAAATGGAACTAGATTAAACAGATTCTAGTAGAAGTTAAACATAACTTTAGATTTACCAAAACTTTTAAAGTTCTACTCAGAAACATAATTTATTACCTAAGGCTTAGTTTTGACTCACACACAACACATCTTTCACTAAACCATTCAAGTCTCATACATTTCCTATTAAAACATCACAATGATAAATAAGACCGATTACATAGATGCTGCCTCTAGAATTAACCCCAAAGTACTAACGCCCAAAGGTTTTACTCATCTTTTTCAAAGTTTGTGATGAGTAATGAAAGAGCAACAGATATGACTGATGACTTAAAGTCTCGAATAGTGGTGATAGATAGATCGAATTAAGTTCTTTTTGAAGTTTTTTTGGTGATGGTAATCACCTAATCACTAGGCATGTGGTTATTAATTGATCTCGATCTTTGGCCTAGTGGTAAAAAGATTTGAGCTGCTAATGTGTCTGCGGTTGCAGTGAACTCCCAAATCGGACCAAAAGGTTATTTAGGATCTACTGTTCTGATCTGATCTAAGAATTCTTAGCTGTAGTTCTCAAACATACTTACTTTCGTCGTAGAGCCGTGATAATACCTCTGCATAGAATATTAGTTTTTTTTTTGCAAAGGATTTCAACTTTTATTGAATTATTTATTATGAGGTCGATTAAATCACTTTTACGCGTGTAATGTAGTCTTTCCCTTTATTTCAATTGGGTTCAATAAACGACTATTACAAGGTACAAATGACTAAAATGTCCCATTGTTCTATCAATGTCCATTAAAGCAGTTAGCAATGCATAAAACGTTGGAAATGTGCCAATTGCCCGTCAATGTGTACTTTAAACCTTTTCTTCGATAATGAATCATCAGTAGGTAGGTAGGTAGGTAGGTAGTGCGAAGTACACACGAAAATGTAAATAAAAGAAAATATAAAATAATTGTGACGAAACGTCATTATTTGAAAACCAAATGATACATCGCTAGGTATGTTAATAGGCGGCCGAAACCCAGCCATGTAATTTTGTTTCATATCATTACTGCGGCCATCGAGGGATCCGGACGGATAATGGCAGCTGAGAAAAAAACAACAATAATTACTTATAAAAAAATACCCGCCATCTTTGTCTAGCGGTCAGTTCTTTTTTTGAAGTTTTTCTTTTTATTAGAAGCGATGACGGTAGTCGTTGCATTGTTATTTGTCAATTCTTTATGAGTTTTGTCGTTGAAATGACGGTGTTTTTTAAGATTTATGTGTTTGAATTTTAGTCTTTAAATTGTCTTATATTTATGGCTTAAATTTTACGCTTTATTCATTTTATTTCTTGTTATTTTTAGCACAAAGAACAAGTGTATAGATCTTGTCATAATAATGTGATCCTACATCAAAGATCAACTAAAAAAATAGAATGAGAACCTACATAATATAACGAGGATACTCCTCTATCACTTAAATATTTACATACACTTCCTAACATTTTCATCTCAAAAAACTAAAACAATATCGAACCTGTATCTCACGCATCTAATCGCCTACACTATCGGCTGATGGATCGACCTTTTTTTATCCAACCTTCACAAAAAACGGACGAACCACAGACGCTACTCTGAACTTAATTCGACAATAATAAACCACTAATTTCTTTGTAATGACACGTTTCAGGCCAATTTTGAGGTCCGAAAATTAAAGGACCATGGGACAGGAGAGGTTGAGGTCAGGTTTGTAAAAAAACAGTAAAGACAAGGTGTAATAAGTAACCGTGGGTTATGTAAGCTTCCAAGAATTATGGATAATAAAATATTTCTGTTTATTTTCGGGGTTTTTTACCCAAAATTGAATTGACGATTGATAAAAAATATTTAGAATAAAGTTGCACTAGAAAATGTGGTCCGTTACAAGATAATACCGATTGATTGACACTAGTCATTAAGCAATTGATTTATTAGATAAATAAATACAAGATCAGATTAGATTGACAATCATGAAGAAAAAAATGTTATTCAATCGTGTATTCGTGTAGGTTGTCTTTGACATCGCATTAAAATGGATATGAAATAAAATGTTAAGTTTGACAATGTACGCAACTTCCAACAGATCACGTTTGTGATTTCATTTAAATCAAACTAAGTTACCTACAGCACTTACTTAACACTACTTAAAATTAAGTTAAGTTTTGACATTAATAAGGATTATTGACTATTTCGTCCGTGTGGTGCCGGACGCAAAGAATTGCACCACCCTATATTTTCTCATGGGTGTCGTAAAAGGCGACTAAGGGATTCACCAGAGGATGGGCAGCAGCGTCCTCTGAGTAATTAACCAACCAACTGCGATCGCCAACCCGCCTGCCAAGCGTGGCGATTATGGCATATCCCCCCTTTTGGTGGAGGATCATGTCCATCAGTGGACGTATTTCGGCTGAAATGATGATGATGATTGATTATTTAAGTACCATTATTACGATAAAAAATCATAGTATAAAAGTAGCTTTTTCCCTTGTATGCCTGGATGATTTTCATGTAGTGCCAAGTTGCTAGTTTTATTTTTAAAAGATCTTTTTTTATAACAAAGCTGACAAGAAACCCCAACGAAGATAAAACCAAATCCAGCCAAAGCATATCATTATTCTACACTTGTATGCTGCATGCTACACCCAGGAAGAAATTATCTAGAGCAAAAAGTCCTAGACCATTCGTTTGTCTAACATACAAGTGTATAATTTAAGTATTATTTACTTTAATCCAAGCATCGCGTGATAGGGTAGCCGTATTTAATTGCGTCATTTCAAGAAATTACTGGTTAATTCGGTCAATTGTTGCTTTGCTTGTTGCAAAAGTGACTTTAAGTGCGATGGTAACACTAAAAACAACCCCATCTTATGATCGTAGGGTTGCCGCTAACGAATTGGACTTATCTTCTCTTTATGTTGATAAGATATACATGCTGAAATTTGAGTCGCTTAATTCCCGAAAAGGGGACATTATATTTATACTCATCATTATGAACAACTTTTACTATGAGACCAACCCTGAAATCGCGAAAAAAAAATCAGGTGGTCCCTACATTTTATTGATTTAAGTGAACACAAATGTAGGGACCAACTGATTTTTTTTTCGCGATTTCAGGGTTGGTCCCATAGTAAAAGTTGTTTAAAGCGATTCAAATTTCAGCGTGTATATATAACTACGCATGTTTGCAAAAAAATAAATGATATGATTTGAATATTATAAAAAACCGGCCAAGTGCGAGTCGGACTCGCGCAGTAAGGGTTCCGTACCTCTCAACGACCTAATACCCCATAAAAACTGATTTGATTTACGAGAGTTTATCAAAAAATTTTGCATGTCTTTCTTACGCAGGTACCACCACATATGTCTATGTTTGTCTTATTTTTAGTATTTGTTGCTAATCTACATTGCATGCACTATAATCTGACCAAGTTTGACGCTGGTATATATTACCGTTTTGAAGATAGAGCAGGAACAAAAACGTTGAAAAAAAGGAAGAAGCTTTTTGGTTTTAGACTTTTTTTGTTTTCAGTATTTGTCGTGATACACCTCATAGCAACACAATTTCTGAGAAAATTTTAACCGGTTACCTATTACCGTTCAAAAGATACAGCCCTGTGACAGACAGACGGATGGTCGGACGGACGGACAGCGTAGCGAGAGTAATAGGGTCCCGTTTGGCACCCTTCGGGTACGGAACCCTAAAAAAGCTAAGCTGCCTTTTTGCAATAAAAAACATTATAATTATTGCGATAACCTATGATTTTGCTACGCTTGGTTCCTATATTATTGAAGTCTTTAGGGGGTTAAAGCTGTGAATGAACAGTAATAAACATTCCATCGTTTCCAAGAGTGTGATAAATAGATAAAAGAATAAAGAGTACAAGAAGAATAAAAATTATAACACTTTTTTTTTGTTTTGCTTAATGTATTTGTCAACAGGCAGAGCCAAGATTATTATTTAAATTAATTTATATGCAAATCGGACTCAACTTGTGATGTGTTTTTTGTTGAATGATTTAATTTCATTGCCGTGTGATTATTTTAGGCTAAAAATAGTAACGGACGTTTAAACGGTCAATAATGTTGTTGTAAGGGAAATGTAGCAGGGAAGAGGCGTCCCCATCAGTAAAAAATAAAAATTCTCACCAAATACATCATTTGTCGAAAAATCGTTTATAACGATTGAAGTACAGGTACTGTAGTTTAATCAAAAACTATTAACTCTGTAAATTATACTTCGCTGTAGTTGTAGATAGAAAAAAAGTGCGAAAAAATGCCACTTTTGGCATTTTTAGGGTTCCGTACCCGAAGGGTGCCAAACGGGACCCTATTACTCTCGCTACGCTGTCCGTCCGTCCCTCCGTCTGTCCGTCTGTCCGTCTGTCCGTCCGTCCGTCCGTCCGTCCGTCGGTCTGTCACAGGGCTGTATCTTTTTAACGGTAATAGGTAACCGGTTGAAATTTCCAGAATATGTATTGCTGTGCGGTGTATCACGACAAATACTAAAAACAAAAAAAAATACGAAAACCAAAGGAAGAACCCCCATACAAGAAACCTCAAAAAACATGCATTTTTTTCAACGTTTTTGTTCCTGCTCTGTCTTCAAAACGGTAATATATACCAGCGTCAAACTTGGTCAGATTATAATGCATATTATGTAGTTTAGCAACAAATACTAAAAATAAGACAAACATAGACATATGTGGTGGTACCTGCGTAAGAAAGACATGCAAAAATTTATATTTCGCGCACTGTGCGTTGATGTCTTTTGATAAATTCTCGTAAATAAAATCAGTTTTTATGGGGTATCAGGTCGTTGAGAGGTACGGAACCCTTACTGCGCGAGTCCGACTCGCACTTGGCCGGTTTTTTATATATACAACTACAGCGAAGTATATTTTACACAGTTAATATCTTCTGATTAAACTACAGTACCTGTTCTTCAATAGTTAAAAACCAATTTTCGATAAAATTATGTATTCAGTGAGTAATTTTTTTTTTACTGATGGTGGCGCCACTTGGCTGCTACATTCCCCTTAACGGAGTTTAAGATTTTATCTGTTTGTGTGGATGAATATTTAATTTTGACACATTTGTCAGAATATCTTTATTTCAGACGCAGCTATAATTTCTTCTCGAACTATAATTAATCTAAATCCTATAAAAATGGAATAACTACGTTCGGAATTTGAGACGTGTGACTGTGTAAGACAACGTTTTATAGAACCATAAGAACTAAATACTTTACCTATTCTCAGAAGAATTCAGTGAAGAATATCTTTAAGGCTTATACAGACCAAAAGCATATTAGTAGCAGCGCGGGTTAAATGCGGGCCCGCGCAATTACAAGGAGTGATATGAAACACGACACACCAAATATTAGCGAGGGCCCACTGGCGAGCTGCGCCGCTCCTGCCCTGTTCTGGACCCACTGGCGACAAACCAGGGGCCTTACCTCCCGACTAATTCAAGCTTTGAATCAAATCGAACTGATGTCAATTCCTAGAAAAATGCAGTACGATTTTATTCTAACTTGAATTCAAATTCGATTGACACAGCACTCGATCCAGTCGGATGTAAGACCCCTGGCAGCGCGATGCATGACATGCGTTAGGGCAGGAGAGGTGCGGTTGCGTTGTATCACTATGGCTGCCATACTAACCTCTCACACCGAAATGGGGCAAGGGCGGCGAGTCTCTGTGAAGTCAAAGCTGTTTTACAACTGACAAAACACGTCACACTGAAAGCAGTTCTATCGCGGGTCCGCCGTCAAAACGCTTTAAAACTGCCTCCCTTTTGGTGTGACTTGCGCCGCGCTGCTAAGGCCCCGCCTGCTTTTAGTTGGTGCCTTTAAGCAACCAGGTGGTACCAAGATACATGTAAACATTGTTGCCCACTTGACTTAAACTAAAACATTAAGCTTAAACATATGATATCACTAAGATATCAACATGTTCTCAGACTATTAAAATACAAAGTATTTACCCGAAGCAAAGAAGTTCAAAGATTAGCTACTTTGCGAGTCAATTACTTGCTCGAATTAATGCGGTTTTAATATTCAAGTTTAATAACATTACGGCTCTTTATGATGGTACTTTTAGAGGCTGGGCACGGATGGAGGTAGTTCTTAACCGGTTTTTTAATTTTCTTTTTTTGTCATTTCAGGTACGTAATTACTGTGGCGATAACGGTGAGCTATGCGAATTTGGACTGTAATTCTGCGGAGTGGAGGAGAGAATTGGTTGGTTTGTCTCATATTTGTTTGTTTTAAGGAGTATATAAAGAATTGTAATAACATTGGGATTGGTAGCGCCTCCCGTCTTGTAATTTTTTTCCATTAAACATTATGGGTCTTACCACAAAAATAATTTAAAACAAGCTTTCGATGCGTGTTTGGCGAGACAATGTTTAAAAGTTAAATGCGCAGTGACCGAGTGTTTCATTTCTTTTACCACAAAACGATGTCTAACATCTGTTTGCTTAGGCGCTGCTCTCAGAGCATGGAAACAAAGGACGCACGTACCCCTACTGCGCGCGAGCTTTGTTTCTATGTTCTTAGGCGTTACATTTTTTATGCAATACGGTAAACCCCAGGAAAGGTTTCAATGCAGCCAGTTGCAGGTAGATCTGATTTGATGAAACAAATATATTTTGGCGTGAAATGTTTCATTTCAGTAAAAAAAAAAAAAAAACATCTAAATTTTTGTAACTTTTGTAGGCTTATAAAGTTGTTTCTATTAATAAAAAGACCTTGGAGCACAAAATAATATTTTTTTTGTGCAAATTAACGTTTGATAAAACTACAGCCACTAATAACATTCAAATCATAACTAATACATTATTATCACAAAATTATGAAATGACCACAAGCGAATTTTAGGGGTTAGACAAGGGCGAGACACTTTAAAACATAGGTTCTTGGCTGTTTAATATAAGCACGCCGCGGCAGCGTATTTAACTCAAGGCGAGTGAAAGACGTGGATTTGTAGTAACAATTTTCTGAAACATCTGTCGGACACATAACTAAGACGTGGTTAAATCTTTTGTGGTAAGACCGTTTATCTCTGCGCGGTAAAGATCACAATTCATTACATTTTCATTTTTAGGGTTCCGAAGTCCTACAAGGAACCCTTATAGTTTCGTCATGTCCGTCCGTCTGTCCGTCTGTCCGTCTGTCCTAATCCTTTACAGCTTAATAACTTCTACAGTTATAAACATAAGTAAATGAAATTTTGTTAAAAAATAGTCTGCATATAGATCTCAATTTTAAAAGAATAAAAAAATAGTTTTTACGTTCTTTAGGGGTGGCGCCCATACATGTGAAATGGGGAAAAAATAATTTTTTTCGCTGCACCCCATCGTGTGGGGTATCATTGAATAGGACTACTAAAATGAAGGTAATGTTTCATACACCACTTTTTTATCAGGTGTACTATCTGCGAAATATAGCCCGCCAAAGTGGCTTGCAATGTGTCCCCCCCCCTGCCATTTCTAAACTATGCAACGTAGAAACTTATAATCTTCCACATTGATAGACCTTTGTGAAAACTCTCTTTTAAAATTATTTCGAGTATAATGTGATAATAATTTTTTGAGTTATAGACAGAAAACCGAAAAATACTTAAAACGTCCTAGTTCAAAGGTCATTGACCTTAGAGAAAAATTATCATGGCAAATAATGCTCCTTTAGCTACTTTCTATTTGAAAAAATCACAAAAAGTAACTTTGACATCAATCAGACTTCTTAAATTTGGCTTCTTGAATTTATCGCGCTACTAACAACACGCTCTGAGTCGCGAATGCTGCCGATTATTGCAAAAAATAAAATAGCTATGATTAATATTCGATTTGATTCGTTTGTACACCTACTTAAGGAACCCTATAATACTGAGCATGGCCCGACATGCTCTTGGCCGGTTTTTTTTATATGGTGTCGTTATTGATAGATCTAGTATCTTCGTAATATAGTTCATACTCTCCATTCAACTCCAATGTGTTATGAGTATGAGCATCAAGGTCCTGTTGAATTATCTCCTTCGATTCCTTTTATCCGCTAAAAATCTAATCAACTATCTTTATTTATGGTATTAAGCTCTATGTAGAAATATAACTGATTTCTACTTATCAGGGACCAAGAGATATAGTAAATAATAGTCACATTAAGACTGAACACAAGAGCACTATAATTTTATAAGTCAATTTAACAATTACCAGATTATTACACAAGATTACTAAATCACTCCTTTATAAAATAAGAGGATAACTACGTCAGGTTATAAGTATGTCCAATTTCTTCAGACGCCCTGATTGAAGTGAGTTCCCCCGCTAAATAACAACTGTTTTTATCATCTCGGCATGTCACTCGATAGCAACAAATATACCCTCAGATAGTTTCATAAAACACCAAAACAATCTAAATCTAATATGATTAACAACAAGAACTATATTTAACGAATAATAGTGATTTGAGAGCCATAATCTGGTTTATTAGCAAAATAAAACATCAGCGATGCCAAGAACAGAACTAATTGATGCAACATCATCATCATCTTCCTGCCCTTATCCCAATTTATTTGGGGTCGGCGCAGCATGTTTTTTTCTTCCATACATCTCTATCAGCCGTCATCTCCGTGTTCACTTTCTTTCTATTCATATCATCTTTCACACAATCCATCCATATTTTCTTCGGTCTCCCTCTTTTCTTATAGCCATCAACATTCATACTTAAAACTTTCCTCGTAACATGCTCCTCATTCCTCCTCATCACATGTCCATACCATGACAGTCTATTGCTACTTAACTTCTCTGTCACTGGCGCTACTTTCAGACTCCCTCTTACATATTCATTCCTTATCCTATCCATTCTCGTTACACCACACATTCCTCTTAACATTCTCATCTCAGCTGCATGCACTTGCCTTTCATTAATTCCTTCCTAATTGATGCAACATATTCATATTAAATTCGGAAATCATGTTACAACGTAAGTTTTTTAATAATCTCCAATATTCGTTAGCGTGTTTGGAGCTCTTACTATCTCTTCTTGAAACCAACAACCACATGTAGTTTAGAACTAATTTCAAAGTCTTCAAACTATACCGTGTGACTTGACTAATTAACGAGAAAAATAAAAAATCAGGCGATTGGTCACACCCCTTGATTTGACTAAACCCGTAGTTTTCATGGTGTACAAAAATAACTAATTACCTTATACCTTTGTGTAGATAGTATTACAAACAGAAATTATCGATTCAGTCACGGTATTTAGTTAAATATTTTGAGTCTAACAAATACGTTTCATGGGAAACCAAGTAACAAAAATGGCCGCTATCGGCTAACGGTAACGTATACGATTGATTTCTTTATGGCCAAATTGTTTTTGATATTTTTTATGATTTGTTAAGGGGAAGCGTAGTGGACTTATGAGCCTACGTTTCTATGATGAGTGCTTTTTCGTTGTAATTATTTTTATAACTGCAATTAATCTAGAACTGATTGTTTTTTTCTGATGACACTATAATGTAATCTGTACAAGGTTGAGGTTAATGTAGGAATCATTATTATGTTACTGCAAGTTATTAAGAGCCGTATTACATAAAACGTAAGAAATCTGCGTTTTAAGCTACTTATGCTACGTAATTTTGTAGAATTTTCATTAACTAAGTTCATCTATTATGGCATATCCCCCCCTTTGGGGGAGGCCTTTATCCAGTAGTGGACGTTATTCGGCTGAGATGATGATGAAGTACATCTAAGACTAACAATAAAAAAAAATCTACACCACACCGCCACGTTGTTTAAACGCTAAGAAGCTGTATTTTAACGCCCTAGATCTCAGTTATCTTTCACTGTAGACCATAATATTTTGAATATATTCCCATTGATACAATTTCTCCGGTCCAGCCAAATGACTACTTTAAAAATGCCTTATTTCTACCCAGAAAATAGGATTGTTAAACCTCAATTTCCTCCTAAAATAAATAAAGTTTATAAACAAAAAATATACAACATGAAAGTTCAGACTTATGCCAGCATAATTAAATTGAAACATGAAAATAAATAAAAACAATTCTCTTCATAAACTTCAAATCGGAAGACGGCCAAATATGTGGACATAATAACATACATTTATTTTATAATATACTCTCTGTATTTCACGCAATAAATGATAAATAAATAAATATTTCCTTGCGCTCGCAACGTGGGCTCAGTACCACACGCTCTGGGCTCAGTATCGGGACCGTGATCGGGACATCTAACTCTGTAATGGAAATTTCTCTAGATCTTTCTATCAAATAGAATGAGAACGCCAAAAATCTATTTCATGTTGCTGTTTTCGTCAAAAAAATATAAGAGGGCTCTTGATAAGGCTACAAGGAGGACACATTCCTTTAATTTGTTTTTGAATGCTAATCTCACCATTCTCACCTGTGAACCTAGCTACGATGTAAAAATCTTATACATCCCAGTCTGTTGTACCAAAGCACATCAAAACTAAAAGCATTGCCTTAACAGAAGCGGCGTGCTCAAACACGTAACACACATTATAAATTCGTTACCCCGTATCCTAACTCCGTAATAGATCCGTGGCATACATCGTCAGTATAATTGCCACAAATTGCTTTTAATGATCGATACTGTGTTGATGAACCCGATAGTTGTTGAAGAATTGTGTAATAGGCTGTCATTGCAAGGGTGCGTTGATTGGGTACTCGGCATACCAGGAGGCGCCGTTGATTAAGAGAATTTGCGAGTTGAGGCCTTGGTTTTGTTACGCTTTTTGTAGGTATAGCTTGATTTTAATCGTACTAAGAATACTATAGAGCGATGAAATCGGAGTTTGGAGACATTTTTCTTACTATATGTTCCGTAAAAGACATCAAAGGAGCTGGTAAGGATTAGCACTATGGTTAGCATTATCGTCAACTTTCCTCTGCTTATCAATCCACTTGTCACAAATTGCTTCTAATAAATAAAAAGAATTGTGTAATAGGCTGTCATTGCAAGGGTGCGTTGATTGGGTACCCGGCATACCAGGAGACATTTGCGAACTGAGGTTTTGTTACGCTTTTTGCGGGTGCAGCTTGGTTGTAATACTTGTAATCGAACTAAGAATATTATAAAGTGATGGAACGGAGTTTAGTGACATTTCCTTAATAAAGTTTCTGTAAAAAGCATCTTAGGGGCTACTTAGGTGGACTAATACTATGATCAGCATTATCATCGACATTATCCTGTGTTTACTAATCCACATGTCATAAATTGGTTTATTGATCGATACTGTGTTGATAAACCCGATAGTTGTTGAAGAATTGTGTAATAGGCTGTCAATGCAAGGGTGCGTTGATTGGGTACTCGGCATACCAGGAGGCACCGTTGATTAAGAGAATTAGCGAGTTGAGGGCTTGGTTTTGTTAAAATGTTATAAAAATGTCATTTTGTCTATTATTTCGTAGATAAAACCTTTGCCTACACTGGTTAGATACGACTGCAGGAAGCACTATTGATTAAGAGTATTTGCGATTTGAGGCCTCCGTTTTAATTGGTACGACAGTTTTGGCGTATATTTTGAAGCTTCAAATAAGTACTGTATAGTCGGTCAAAGCTCAGATACATAAATTCTTAATGGATTCCGTAATTGGTGCTTAAAGGGGATCTTTGGTGGATGGATAGTGGAGCACAGCAATTTATCAAACTGCTTGTGCTAGCTTGAATTCTTTGAAATAGCCAAAGGTCAAAATCATGATAGTTAAGTCATTAAAAAATAGAGTCTAAGCTAATTCATCATGATTTAATGATTGATTACTCAGTAATTCTATTAGAACAATAACAAAATGTTCTGATATTACTTTGCTAACTTGCCAAACAATATAGATTTGGATAACAAACAAATCTTGGAATCAGATCTAAATGAATATTATTCTCTAGACAATTTATTGAAATTCCTAGGAATTAGCTTAAACAGTCAATACAGTTTCCATGTAAATGTATAATATGGCAAACGTCGCATGTTGTAGGTATATGAGATAAATTTTAAAATTTGCATATAGTTGTGGTGGAGTTGCCAGTTGCAAACCCCTACTATGTTTACGTAATCGAGATTGTTGACGTGTTTTAGAAACCTGTTCTTGTTGCCTTTACCCTGTATGGATTTTACCCCTATAACTGGGCATTGACTAAGAAACAATACTTATTAGTGCTCTCGGAATAACTAAACTCAAGATAGAGTATTTGCTCTAAGCGTCGACCATAAAATCCAATAGACGCCTAATGTTAAATATAATGCGTCCAATAAATTCTGTCAACTAGCTGAGGCGGGGTACTGCAATTCGATTGGCCCTATCAAGATGGCTATTGGCTAATCACTAATGCGGCAGTTTTGACGGCTCACATAAGTGATCGAAACGGATTAGTATAGTGGCAACCATCGTCCATTGACAAACATCGATCGCCTGTTACGAGGTATCTATGGGGTATATAAATAAATAAAATAATAATAAATATCTTTTGGGACATTTTTACACAGCACCATCTAGTCCCAAACTAAGCAGAGCTTGTGGTATGGGTACTAGACAATGGATATAATACTTATATACGTTTTTTTTTTGTAAATACATACTTATAATACATAAGCAACACACCCAGACCAACACAAACACTTATGTTCATCACACAAATATTTGTGTCCTGTGGGAATCGAACCCACAACCTCGCTATCAGCAGTCCGACACTCGAACCACTAGACCACAGAGGTCGTCGATGACTCTAGAGAAATACATTCTATGAATGGATCATGAGAGCATTCAACATCCAGCATTCTTAAAATTAATTTAAGATTCTAATGTGTAGTATAATCATATTTATCAATATTATGATTCTAATAGTATGAATGAAGATGGTTATATGAAAAGAGGCAGACCAAAGAAACAATGGATGGATTATGTGAATGACGATATGGATGGAAAGAAAATGAGCACTGAGACGACGGCTAATAGAGATGTATGGAAGAAAAATACATGGGGTCGGTGCCAAATAAATTGGGATAAGGGCAGGAGGATTATGTTCTATGATTCTAATAGGACAACCTAACTACAAACATAGATACTCTTAAATACTAGTTTTTCTCATCGCTTCTACTGCTTTATAGGAAGTCATTTATATAACAAAATAAACAGAGTTTTGTCCATCTATTCACTTTCGAAAGAAAAGTGCAAATCTGTATTCAAGGAATGGTTACAAGAACTGGATTATATAACTACAGAAAATCTACTAAGCTAATAAGAAAAAACATATACTGACATACCTAATATACTTACAAACATGCACAACACACACAAACACCCCCCCCCCCCCCCCCACACACACACACTATTTCTCCCTATATAAGCTTCACTTTACAACCCGAATCGAAAGGTATTCCTATTTTTAACTGACTTCAAAAAGGAGGAGGCTATTTGTTAACCTATAGCTACTTACCGTAGGGTGAGGACCTGGTGATCTGTAGTACAGGGCTATACCTACCTATCTCAGACACCAGCTCCTCACATAATCAATGTTTGCAAAAATGCAATATTTATGTGTACAATCGTTGTATTATGTGAGGAGAAATAAACGATTTTTATTATTTATTATTATTATTATAGATATTATCACCCCTGTTTCCCATTGGGGTAGGCAGAGATTATGGATTTCCAGTTGCTACGATCCTGACACACTTCTTTCGCTTCATCTACGTTCATTAACCTCGTCATGCATGCTCGTCGGTTTAGGGTACTCTTAGCCTGGCATGATTTTTAGAATATCCGCGACGAAATTTAAATTATTAGAAATAACGTGATAAGGAAGCGTTGTGTAGTGAAAGAAGATGTAATGACAAAGATTGAGAAAGGTATTTTTTTTATAACATAGGGTTGCAAAAGAGTAAGCGGGTCACCTGATTGTAAGCAATCTCCGCTGCCAATGGACATCTGCAACACCAGGGGAGTCGCCGATGCGTTGCCGTTCTTTTAAAAAGACATGCACGTTTCTTGAAGCCTCCCATCTCGATAGATAGTTTAGTCATACCTATTGTAGAGAGGATGAAAGAGAGGTGATTAACAACCTGATTAATTTGATTGTAAGTCAACTAGCCAATATACATATTTCTATCTAAGGATATCCTTTTTCTGTTTTCTTGATAATTTTCTGAATTTTGACACTACACCACACTTTGATTTAAGAACCTACTACTCTTACTTATACGGTGAAATGGCAGTTGCACACGCGTTAAATGTGTGAGTAAGTTCATAGGATGCTCTGCCGAGTACGGGCCAGCTCCAACCCTATCCTGAAGGCGAATAGCAGCATCCTTTAATAAATGCAGTAATCCAGAGATGCATCACGGGCAACGAGCTGAATATTAGTAGTAGCTTCACTAACCATAGCTATAAGGTATTTCTTTGTTTTACTAACCTACTATGTATGATACCCACTTATCTGAAATATTTTCATTTTCTTATTTTTTTTTGTTTATAAGGCTTCAGCACGGCTCATAAGTACACATTGTTATTGAATATCGGAATGAACGAATATTGAATATGGAATAGCGAAAAAAAAACAGCTGATTTAGACATTTTGTCGATTTATGTGTACACAAATGTAGGCGTGATCGAATCAGAAATGAGGAGATTCGCAGGAGAACGAAAGTAACCGACATAGCCCGAAGAATTGCCAAACTTAAGTGGCAGTGGGCGGGGCACATTGCTCGCAGAACGGATGCCCGATGGGGCAGTAAAGTTCTGGAGTGGCGACCGCGTACTGGAAGGCGCAGCGTGGGTAGGCCCCCCACAAGGTGGACCGACGACCTGGTGAAGGTCGCGGGAATCCGCTGGATGAGGAAGGCACAGGACCGGTCGTTGTGGCGATGCTTGGGGGAGGCCTATGTCCAGCAGTGGACGTCTTTCAGCTGAAATGATGATGATGATGATGAAATGTAGGAAGCATCTGAAATTTGTTCGCGATTCCAGCGAGCGTTGGTTCCATAATAAAAGTTGTTTATAATGATGAGTATAAAGACCCCTTAAGAGGTTTAAATTATTTCAATAATACGTTGTATAGGTAGTAATATGTAGCTTGAGTTTTGCAGCGTTTTTAACAGACTGTAACATAGGAAAAAAAATACAAAAAGTATGAAATACATAACTACTTACGTTTTGAAATCACTTTAATGACATAACTTGACTAACTCGTAAGTCATGACTTGCTATTTAATTAAAACATAACATAATCAGCCCATTACTGTCCCACTGCTGGGCACGGGCCTCTTCTCAGTATGGGAAGGCTAAGGCCTTAGTCCACCACGCTGGCCTAGTGCGGGTTGGCGGACTACACACACTATCGAGAACTGTATGGAGCACTCTCAGGTGTGCAGGTTTCCTCACGATGTTTTCCTTCACCGTTAAAGCAAGTGATAATCAAATTCTGATCCGCACATGAATCCTAAAAGTCAGAGGTGCGGGCCGGGATCGAACTCACATCCTCCTGCATGGAAGGCAAGCCTTCAACCACTAGGCTATCACTGCTTGCTATTTAATTACTTAACGATATTTTCTTGGAACTTTGTTTGACACTTTCCTCAATAAACTAGATTTATGTAACTTCCTGAACTCATTCTTTGGAAAATTATTGCACTCTTTTTTTAGGGTTCCGTACCCGAAGGGTTCCAAACGGGACCCTATTACTCTCGCTACGCTGTCCGTCCGTCCGTCCGTCTGTCTGTCACAGGGCTGTATCTTTTGAACGGTAACAGGTAACCGGTTGAAATTTTCTCAGAATATGTGTTGCTATGGGGTGTATCACGACAAATACTAAAAACAAAAAAAAGTCTAAAACCAAAGGGGGTCCCCATACAAGATACCTCGAAAAACACGCATTTTTATGGGGTATCAGGTCATTGAGACGTACGGAACCCTTCCTGCGCGAGTCCGACTCGCACTTGGCCGGTTTTTTTATTATTATTTTATTTCTCAATATCAGTTGTTAATTAACTACTTCATTTTTCCTAGAAATACCCGGTGGCATTTTTTAAATTAATAAGTAATCCAACGTGTGATACATTTTGTAAATATATGTATCTAGTACCTATGTTAGACGGTTAAGACGCTGCATTAATTAAAATATTAAATTTTATCTGTATGTTTGTCAGTTTACATCTCAAGAATTGCTGTACCAATTAATATTATAATTTTGTTTTATGGGTACATAAACTGAACTGAGACATAAAAGTATATACCTTAAGAATTAGCACATAAAACATAAAATAATATGTTAAATCAAGACCACCATGTATTTTTTTATATATCTGTTACAAAAATGTAATAAAAAATCAACCTACGCAATTTGTTAATATTATGGTAGATTAGTATTAAATATTGGTATTAAATTACCTCCTGCTGTCTTTAAAATAAGTTTAAGACTGTTTTTGGTTCTATTCTTTGTATGATAAGGTTTTTTTAATAGAACATGAAACACCTACATTTGGGTGGTGATATAATTATAGGCCCTTGTTTCCTAAAACTCAGTTTGGTAACCACTTTTGATGCTCATAAGTTTCACTGTAGGCACATTTTTTTTTTCCGAGGATGAATCCTTCAAAAGGCAACCAGCCTCAAGGGGATGAGGCTGGGGTTTGTGGGATTTTTATCGCACTAAAACCTTCCCGGTGGCCATCTTCAGCACAATAGAGGGGGTACTCCGGGAATGGTTACACTACCGGTGCCCCCCCTGTGCTTTGCCTAAAAGGCACGAGGTGCATTTGATTCCTACTAAATGAATCATGCCTGCGTTAATGATTTGAAATAAGCATTTATTTACTTTTTTTCATATCGTTGTCATTGACAGAGTAATATTTTTTGTTTCATTTTGAAAATACTCTTATATTGTTCTACTAGCCTATGCCCGCGGCTTCGCAGCGTAGGTGTCGTTAATCGCGCATCCCTCGGGAACTGTTACTATCTTCCCGGGATAAACAGTGGTCTATACATTAATCCGGGCTATGTGCTGTATCTATATGTCAAATTTCATCCAAATCCGTTCAGCTCTAACAGTGTGATTGAGTAACAAACATCCAAATATCCAAACATCCAAGCATCTTGACAAACTTTCACATTTATAATATTAGTAGGATGTAGGATGAAAGCATTATATCTATCTTTCTTATATTTATCGTCTCCCTACTTCTGCAGAATTGATTAATGAAATTAACACGTTCTGAGAAAACGACAACATCGTATTCTACAATTATAACCAACCGAATCCGCGTGTCCACCTAGTCAAACAATAAAAAGCTCATTCACAATAAATCAGGACATTAAATCAGATATTCTTTTAAGATAACACTACAGCCAGACTATTTTGTACATAAAGATTGTCTTAAGAAATTTTTATTGCGTTTTTACGACCGAAGATACGATGATCGGCTGATTAGTTGTCAACTCAAGTATAAGGTCAAGACTGCTGATATGATGCTTGAATATCATTTTAATATATTATTATTACATTTTAATTGACGGTTTTTTGATCTTCACACGTTTTATGGGTATTTTTAGAGAATAAGGAATAAAAATTATGATTATCTTTTGGTTTCGTTTTCGATTGACCGAGTATTTTTCTTTGAGGTTAACTGACGCATAAACGGAAGTTTAGTACAAATTAATACTTACAATTTATGCTTTAATAAATAACCTATTATGTTCAAGTTGTAGATCTTTCATATAGAGAGGATGGACGAGAGGAGATTGACGAAACAAGTGTACGAAGCGAGTGTGGATGGAAGAGTTGGAAGGGGACGACCTCGGCGAACGTATCGCGATCAAATCACGGATGTCCACAAAAAAATGCCAGGTTAAGAGTTCTCTAAACCGACGAGCATGCATGACGAGGTTAATGGACGTAGATGAAGCGAAAGAGGTGTGTCAGGATCGTAGCAGGTGGAAATCCATAGTCTCTGCCTACCCCAATGGGAAACAGGCGTGATAATATGTATGTATGTATGTGTATGTATATATGTAGATCTTTCCCAAGTTGCGCCATTTTCCGATTAGCTGCTAAACTCAACACAATCGTAAAAATCTTTAATTATTGTATCAAAAAGTCACGATTTATTAAAACATGATAAGCAGTTGTTTGATTCGATTTTTATCTAAAACTGGTGATCACACAATAGATTTAGAAGCGTCGAATTAGTGCATGAAAATCTTCTTTTTGGATCAAATAATTCAGTTAGAGGTGGCGGGACGAACTTGACTCCAATCTGAAGGATTGGCCCCAGAAGGCAAAAGACAGAGACAAGTGGAAAAAGGGAAGGGAGGCCTTTGCCCTGCAGTGGGACACTTCAGGCTGATAATAAGAATAATAATAATAATTCAGTTAGCCTTCTAAAAGTTAGTTCTATGCATGTAAGTTTTATAAAAATATATAGTGTTTTTTTTTTTATAGTATAGGATGGGGAACGAGCTGTAGGCCCACCTGATTGTAAGCGGTTATCTTTGCCCATAACAACTGCAATACCACGTAGGTTGTAGCGTAAATGGTGCCGCATATCGCGTTCACTAAACTGAGACCTAAAGATCGAAAGCCTCATGTGTTTGTAATTTCACTGGCAACCGTACCCTTCCAACCGGAACACAGCAATGCAAGCGTCACTGTTTGGCGGCAGAATTAGGTATGGTGGTGGCACTTCCCCGGACGAGCTCTTTTACAAGGAGTTCTACTACTACTCTTTATGACTATGTGTAATACTTATTTAAATGATATATTGGTTTTAGACCAAATTATTCATAATCTATCAATGATTTTTCACAACAACAAAAATATGTTAGAGACATTCTAGAAATCTTGATGTGGAAATATAATGCGGATTGTATACGCAGCTACTGCCATCTGACCTCACAAACTATTTATCTGGAGGTGTACACTGAAATACCAATACCCTAAGATTAGAACGGTTGTCAAACAAAGACCCCAAAAAATCCTGGGTTCGATTCCCGGACGAGGCAAAGGGTTATTGAGTTTTTTCATTAGGAAGTTTTCAGAAGCAGCCCAGAGTCTGGATTTGTGCCCGGTTAATGGTAATAGGTTTGCCCCCTATTACATGGGTCTGATAACATAACTGGCAAAATGTGGGTGTACTATACACCTCTGCCTACCCCTTCGGGGAAATACAGGCATGATGTTATGTTTATGTATGTCGAACAAAAAGGTTACACTAATCATGATAATTAATAAGCCAGGAAATGTCGTAAGACCTCATTTTGGTACCCCTATTATGAGCAAAACGTATCAATACTATTATCAATTCCCCGACTTTATCCGTCACACTGACTGGCAGTGTTATGAGTTAGGTTACCAACCGTCCAACCCTAAGTGGTTGATTGTGGTGGAATTAAAACAGGGATTGCCGTTAAGTGAGGATTAATAGTTACATTTAGGTGTTAAATATTTCTGTTACAATAGGAAGTTTTAAATCAAATTCAAAAGTTTCAAGTGTTCAAAGCAAAAAAGATATTAAAGGGATGATGATGATAGATGGATAAATTGGTTGCTTTAACCCTGTTTTTTTTCCAACGAGATTTTATGTCCATAGAAGCAGTAGGCTACCCATTTTTCATCCAGGAGTGTCTTAAAGATGATTAAAATGGTGCTTTAAGCAACCACACGTATTTCCCACATTTCCGGATTGACAAAAGTAGGTAAAAAACCTTACCAAGTAGGTATAAAACCTTACCAAGTAGGTATAAAACCTTACCAAGTAGGTATAAAACCTTACCAAGTAGGTATAAAACCTTACCAAGTAGGTATAAACGTAGTCTTAAGTCATCATCATTCTGTTAACGAATCACTATAAATAAGACAATTTGAATGACTGTGACAGGCCCAGGTTTATTGTTAGTGTGGTCACGAGTCTCTTGATATGATACAAACGCTTATTGTACTACAATGTTGTACGTATTACTGCTATTTTTAGGGACTAACTAAGCCCCAAAGAATGAAGGAGTTGTAAAAAATTAAGTAAATAAATTGAGATGGTTTATACGCATCCACAGCAAATCTCGTAAGCCAGGATCTACAATAGCCGAAGTAATAAAGTCACCCAAGGAAATTATTAACCCCTCGAGTGTTTGTATAAAAAAAATGCATCTTAAAGAACTCTCGTGAGAAGTAGTTTTTATTTTATTTTATAGTATTGGATGGCGAAATGAGCTAAAGGTTCACCTGATGTTAACCGGTTACCTTTGCTCATAACAACTGCAATACCCTTTCCATCTTCATGTCTCAGTTTGGCAAACGCCTCTTGAAATATCGTTTAGGCAGTAACCTTGGGATATTGCAGTTGTTATAGGCAAAGGGTAACCGCTTAACGTCAGGTGGGCCTATAACTAGCTTTTTTAATTTTTGAAAGAGAGCTATTTATTCAATGACCTACTTAATCTAACAGTATAAGTTGGTTTTATGCTTTTCTTGTATGGCTCGTGGCTACTGAAGAAAAGAAGTAGGTTGATTTGAACTTCCAACATTTTAGAAGTCTTTTTGCTGTTGATTGAACTTCTGCCAATGAGCACCAAGCTTAAGTGACTACCTACTTGTCATTCAGCGCAAGTTTTAAGACTCAAATGTAGGAAGTAATCGTGATAATCGTGAACTTTTAACTCACCACGTTTCTTTGTGACCTAGAATGAGCCTTGAATATTTGATATTGACGCTTCTAAGCTTAAATATCGAAGCAAAGGAATCCACAAGAGTCAAAAGTATTGGCTGCATTATGATATCTGAAGAAAAACTTGTCGTTTTAAAAGAGGTTTGTGGACCTATAGGAGATAAGAGAATTGCTGGCATAATGCCAGCCCACAGTTGGTTAGGTGACGCAGTATGGTGTAAAGTTGCAAACTTAATAATAAAATTATGAGTTGATGCAGTTGTGGCCTCTCAGTGGTATCTCACAGTAATTATAGTGTTACCACAGTTTAATTATCTGTTCCATACAGTGGTTCAACGGAAATTGACATTGACAGTTTTTAAAGGCACCTCGGGACGTTGTTTGACAGTTTTGAAGGCAGCTTGGGACACTTATATCTCGCGTTAGACAACTGTTTGGAGTGGCTAGACTGTGGTGTTACTTTCAATTTTAATGTTCCTTGAACGCCCGAATAACACGATAGCTTCTCTTCTACAAAGAATAATAAATACACGAGAATTCACTAGCCTCGTAGTCAAAAGCTATTTATAAGCTTCCTAACAAGGAAGTGCTAAAACCCAAAAGAAAAATATGCTAGTACTAATACAAAATAACCCCTGTATATAACAGGGTGTGAACATAAAAACTGTCTCCGCCCGGCCACTGACACTAGCCGCGCGCATGCACTGGCAACTCCTGCGCATAATTGAACCGCTTGCATTGTTCGCAAGCGTCGCCAGCGCATGTGATTTGTAGTAGCAACGTTTTTTTTTGTTTGAAACAAATGAGTTTTGCAGTGTCTTATACTCGTTTTGATTTAAAATTTTGGTTTTGAATAAATATGATTAATGTTTAGTAGATTAGAGTATCTACATCAATAGGTATTTCAATGCTCTAAATTCGAAAATATCTGACTGAGGCTTAGATTGTGTAAGAGTTGAATACATTTATACTTATATTATTCCTAGCCATGTTGTACCTCATAACTTCCTAGTGCTTAACATATATTACATGTGACTGTTCCTTTTAGACCCAGATTTATAAAAAAATAGTTTTTACGATATTTAGGGCAGTGTAGTGTTTATTATTATTACTTATATCATTTATTTCAGACTATATGGTCCATAATTGTTAGTACATACAACTTAAAAACTATGTTAGTATAGAGATACAATTTTAAATAATGTGGAGATCGATGTATTCAGCAATATGTATCTAAAACTATATTGCTGACTACACTCATCTCTCTGTATGAAGCCGAATAGCCCGCAACAGAATTGGGCAATCCATTCGACCTGCCACAACGCTGAGAATACTGTTGGCGCTGCCACGTACCCTGCTTAGCATCGAGGCCGCTCGTTTTCTAAGGATGGCATGAAAGCCATCGGTACGAGTCTCAGCAAACATGCCTGACGCGCTGCAGTACCTTGGCAGCCCCAACAATATCCTAAAAGCGTTATTATACTGCACGCGCAGGACATTGATTGTCTTCTGCGTATAGTTGACCCACAGACTTTATAGAGGCTTCCCCCTTCGTTCTAAACAACGTATGATTCATGACAAAGCCCATGATTACACATAACATAACAACATAACATCACGCCTGTATTTCCCCGAAGGGGTAGGTAGAGGTGTATAGTACACCCACATTTCGCCAGTTATGTTATAAGTCCCATGTAATAGGGGACGAGCCTATTGCCATTAACCGGGCACAAATCCAGACTCCGGGCTGCTACTGAGAATTTCCTAATGAAAAAACCCAATAACACTTTGCCCCACCCGGGAATCGAACCCAGGACCCCATGCTCAGCAGTCGCGCTTGCGACCACTAGACCAACGAGGCAGTCACATGATTTCTGTTGTAAAAAAACCTCACACTATTGAAGACTGTATTTTTATCCCAATTCTATATCCTAGCCTATTCGACGTACACATTTCCGGGTCAGAGCCACTGAGGTAATGTGTACTACGTACTAGAGTAGACATGTATACAAAAAATATCGCGCAACCTGCTGGCCGCGGAGCACGCGTGGCGCGAGCGTGGCTAAGCGAGTGAGAGTGCATGAGCTCTAAAACGTGTTACAAACATTCGATTCGAGGTGTCTTCTCTAGTACGTAGTACATATTACCTCAATGGTCAGAGCCTTCTAAGGCCCATATTCCAGAAGGATACTCAAGTACAGTTTAAACTCCAATCACCTGATCACTACTTAAGTATAGAATCGTTACTTGAGTATCGGTCTTATTCCAGAACGGTAATTATAAACTTTAATTCAACAACAAAACACACGAATTTGACCTGAAATATAATAGAAATCTCTACTCAAGCGTAGTCTGGACCACGCTTGAGTGATTACAGATCAAATATCTGCCCAAATACCGAAACAGGTGACAATATAAAACGAAACTAAACTCAGCTGAACTGTGATCAACAAATCTCTGCTTGAGGGACGTTCTAAAATCAAAGCTCAACTTAAAACTAGTTTTAAACAGAGATCAACGCTTGAGTATCCTTCTGGAATACGGGCCTAAGTCTCCGGCCCGTGCTTACAAAAATTAGACCGTTCATGTGTCGTCAGTGTCAGTGCCCGCACAAAACACTGTACAAAGAACCACGGCCCGGAAGCTCGGAAGGCCGTGACCCGGAAATCTGCGAACAGCACTTTAACCACCACGCTTTAGTTTGCCAAATCCGATACTCCAATATAATATCCTTTAGTAAATTCCAATACCGCTTACCAACAGTTACAAAAATCTGTAACCCGGTAAGGTTGCAAAAAGTATTTCATAACGGCCGGTTGATAAACGACAACCTATACGTCATCGGTCCACAATATTAAATTACCATTTTAGCGGTAACCGTTTAATAAATAACCAAGCAACCGACAAAGAAAAGAGGTTCTGTACAGCATTTTTTGAGATTTATTTATCTCACGTATTATCTTGAGATTATGAGGAGCTAAATATTTGATACTCATGTTTCTGAAATTACATTTAAAATGCAATTTCATAATTCAAATTTTAGGAGTATTCTAAATCAGTCTTATTTTTTTACAATTTTCTTGAGTTTTTTTTATTTATTTTTAACTCGCTAAAATTGGCAAAATACTAATTTACAAAGTGTAATCAAATTAATTACGTAATTAAATTATTATTTTTAGTAACCTTTTTTCTATAGATACAAAACAAATCCCCGAATCCCACTTCGGGTGTTCTTGGGTTCATAATTTTTACCGATGCATCATTGAACAAATTAAACTTGGTGCCAAAAATAATTTATCAGCCCTCGCCCTGGTCGATTATTCACGCTTATGACAAATGGTGGCGACCAGGCCAGTATATTTCACGGATTTGTGATTTGCAATACATACGTTTCGCCAATGGATATTGTTCGGAATTTTTTATTTATAACTTTATACTTTTATCTGGTCGGATTTGTAATTTTTGTGAGTAATTTTGAGTCTTTTCTTAGAGGTCATAGAATACAGTTGGATTAAAAATCGTAAAAGTTGTAGGCAAGAAAATAAATGCTAATTTTCTTCATCTATCCCTAAAAATACTAAATAATAATAAACGCAATGTAATCCGGTTATACTTGTTTTATTATCAATAGTAAAACTTCACGCTAAAATAAAAGTAGGTACTACAAGGACTCTAAAAAACTCTAAATGAAAAGGTCGTGACTTCAAGTCCGACCCTATTATACTATTACGATACTACGTAGGTACTTCAGCGTAGAATCAACCCTATATCTGAGATGCATTGATATTATAACATACTGGGTGTAAGGGGAACGCTTCCGAAAACGAAGATAGGTGCTGGTGATTACTGATACGAAACCACGAAAAAAAATGCGATTCTTGTTTTAGATTTTTTCATACATATTTTTTTTGCATTTTTCATACATAACCAGCTTTGAGCAGTTAAATAAAACTCATACATAATGAAAAAAGCAAAAAAAATAAAGAAAAAATCTAAAAAAGGAATCGCATTTTTTTCGTGGTTTCGTATCAGTAATCACCTATCTTCGATTTCGGAAGCGTTTCCCTGACACCCTGTATATGTATTAAAAAAACTGGACCAGTAAGGTCAGTAAAAATATTAGAAACGTAACATTACATTTACATATAATTTTTCACATTAACATATTAATATACGACGATCTTCTAATCACAAATCTGATAACTCCAACATTAACATAATTACAAGAAACCGAAATATACTGTAGGTATACGAAAAATTCTATACGGTAGATATTAATTAATTGAACGCTCACATCAACTTAATAGATAAATGTTGCAATATTAACAATTATATCGAATTAACATGAATCCATTGCAGGTTAATTGTAGTTTAACTTTATTAAAATGCGTACATAATCTTCAATGGATGAGAGACGCATCGATAGCATCTTCGCGAGGATAAGATGAGAACACTAATTATGTTTCTATGGTGCGCGGACGGGAGGGGCGGCATTCCGTCGGTGCGTTGACCTCTCTCACAGACCAACATACCCGTAGAGCGAACGAAAAAACATAAATTGAAATATATATTAATGATTTCTATTAATTATCGCACGTGTAATAAATTATTCGACGTTTTTGAATTATGTGTATTTTTTAGATAAAGAGTCCAGCATTAATTGGACTTGAAATGGCGCTTCTATTTTTGAAATCATTAGGCTATCAGTTAATTGATGTTGCAGTTTCGTGATAGTTGATTAAATAATACAGAAGTGATGTAATTAATGTTTAATTAATTCGGTGCTAAGTTACTAAATGACCTATAATTGCTTTATGTTCTAGTCAACAGCAGCTACAATAATTAATCATTTAGGCTGATAAAAGTATCAAAGGTAAGTATTGGGAAATCGTGAGCACAAAGAGTGACTGAATGTAATAATAAATAAATAAAAATTGCTGTAAAAATGATAATGAGTAACTTCTTACAAATTAATCTTAAACATGGATATTACAATAAGTTTTCCAATTTAATTCGCTTGTATAGATGAAGAAACAAAAGCTCAAGAATTTTGTTTTTTTTTAGCAATCAACATTATGTTGAGTAACAAACAATAGTATTTTAATGCGCAGAGCTCATATCCCATTGCAATTCTTGCAGCTTTATATGTATAATCACCACAAATTCCCGCGTGTCTCAATCTTCACGTTACTTGATCTATGGCAGTCGGCAGATGATATACAGTATCACGGTGTGCGGCGCAAATGTGCTATCTCAAGCTATTCTGTTTAAAGACAATCGTCCGTTTTGTGAAGGCTTTAGAACACCGCCATGACATTGATGTTACTACTTTGAGTGACATACATATAATAGAACAGTTTAAGTACCTACTTTTCGGTATCGCAAATGGTGGTGATTAATATTTGAAAGGAGCTCTGTTTATTGATAAATTATAATAATAATATCATGATGAAGAAAATATCCCATTTGTGAAGCCTTTACAATACTGACCTGATATTGATGTAGCTACTTTGAGGCCTATGTCCAGCAGTGGACGTCTTTCGGCTGAAATGATGATAATGATGATGACTTTGAGTGACATACCTACATAGAACACAGTTTAAGTACCAAATTTTTTAGGTTCACAGACGGTATTGAAAATTAAATATTTATTTGGATAGACCTCTTTCTATGGATAATAATCTAACTTCTATGTCACCTTCATCATCTTTTATTCGAAGAAATTTTTAACTTTTGTGTGTTTTGCTTGTAGTTTTGTTTGGAGGATCAGAAAAAGCTCTATCTATGGATAATAATAATATTATGATACTAAAATCAAGGACTGGATGCGGAAGGCAGAGGACCGACCGTTGTGGCGCAACTTGGGAGAGGCCTATGTCCAGCAGTGGACTGCGATAGGCTGAGTTGACTAAAATCAAGACAATCGTCCGTTTTGTGGAGGCTTTAGGACAACATTGATGTAGAAGCTACTTTGAGTGACAGACATAGAACAATGTTTATGTATCTAATTTTGGGGATCACAGGCGGAGGTGAAGTATTATTTAAAAGATGAATAGTAGCTTTGTCTATTGATAATTGACGACCCCTGTGGTCTGGTGGTTCGAGTGTCGGACTGTTGATCACGAGGTCGTGGGTTCGATTACCACAGGACACAAATATTTGTGTGATGATCATAAGTATTTGTGTTTGTCTGGGTGTTTCTTATGTATTATAAGTATGTATTTACAAAATATTATATCCATTTTCTAGTATCCATAGCCACAAGCTCTGCTTAGTTTGGGACTAGATGGTGCCGTGTAAAAATGTCCCCTAAAATATTTATTTATTTATAATAACCGACTTATAAGTTACCGTTATCATCATTTATTTGGAGAAAATTTTAACTTTTGTGTGTTTTTCTCGTAATTTTATTTGGAGGACTAGAAAAAGCTCTGTCTGTAGTCAATAATAATATGATATGAAGACAAGACAATCGTCCGTTTTGTGAGCGCTTTAGAACACCGCCCGGTCTGACATTGATGTAGCTACCTTTAAATGACATACATCTTTGAGAGGTCGTTGAACATAGAGAGGTGAAGGGTCTTTTGGGGTTAAAAAAAGATAATTCGGGGTGATAATTAAAGCTTGGCAGAAGATCTATTAAACATATTACGATTAAAATCATCACAATCATCACCATCGCATATGTTATCGTGATTTTGTATAAGACATTTATTTATTTACAGATTTTATAGAAACTACGAATGTTAAATCAGAATAACTGAATTGAAAGGTTTTAACTTGTAAAGTTAAAATATCATCATCATCATTCTAGCCCGGTATCACCCACTGCTGGGTATAGGCCTCCTTTCTTTTTTGCCAGCCTCTTCGATCTTGTGCGTCCCTCATCCAGGTGTTTCCTGCGGCTTTGGCGATATCATCAACCCAGCGCGCCTTCGGACGGCCCGGGTTTCTCCGACCTGACCTTGGCCACCACTCGGTAAGAAAGAAAGAAAGAAAAATATTTATTTGACACAACTGAGACACATACAAAAGAAATATACATGAACAAGATATAGATATAGTGAAGAAGTAACAAAGCGAGGAAAAAAGTCATCGCTTTACTCCATCGGCCATCTCTACGCCGAGCCAGATGTCCCGCCCAACTCCACTTTAGCTTAATTGCCCTATCACCGACGTCATAGACTTTCGTCCGACGACGGATCTCGGTGTTTCGGACTCCGTCGAGAAGATTTATGCCGAGCATAGCACGCTCCATGGCCCGTTGTGCCACTCGCACTCGGTGGACAGTCTCCTTTGTAAGCGTCCATGTAAAATATACCTACCTTAAAACTACTTGCTTCTGTAGCTTAAAAGTTATAAGCTATAAACATATAATTATATAGTTGTTTAAAGTTATGAACTATAGATGACTTCATAGTTGCCTTGATATTATCTATATTTTCTTTTAGTTATAAGAAAACTTATAATAAAATAAATTGTAAATATATTTTATACAAGATATAGATAACTCACAACTTGCAACTTGGCAGAGGCCTATGTCCAGCAGTGGAGTGCGATAGGCTGAGTTGATGATCTTTTATACAAGTCATATATGCTGCTTACAATAAAGAGTATTTGTATTGTATTATTTATTATTATTATTATTATTTTCAGCCTATATTGTCCCACTGCAGAGCAAAGGCCTCCCTTTCCTTATTCTGTATTGTATTGTATTGTAAAAATGTTTATCAAAAGAATCAATAGGTAAATATCTAAAATTGATATTGATGACAATGCAACAATGTAAAGAAGCCAAAAATGGCAGTTAAAAAATTTCAATACAAAAGCCAATAAATAAAAGAAAGAAAAAAGACAATCATTACATCTTATACACACAAAACTGATTTCAAGTTTGTATTTATATCTAAATAATATAATATGAAACCTATCAATGTCGGCCATTTCAATCTAAACTCTTAGTTTTTTACAAGTCTTTTTAAAGAAACACTTCAGTACAAACAAGTTTTTATATCAACGGGAATTATATGAAACTAAGATTGCTTATATGAAGAAAAAATAGGTAACTCTCCTTCAAAATGAAGTTTTTGCCTCTCAGAAAATATTGCAATCCGTCACGGTATGAAGTGTAGTCAGATTGTTTGAAGAAGTCTATAAAATAGTTATTTTAAAAGTAATATCAGATGAATTATATATATATAAATTAGTCTTTGTGTGGTCTTGGAAAATGTTATGTTAAATCTATGAATTTAGTAAAAACCGGCCATGTGCAAATCGGACTCAGACGCTGACAACAGCCAAATACCCCAAATAGGCTTCTTTTAAAAACATTTTTAGCTGTATCTATTCAGTTTGTGGCAGTGAAAAAAATACATGTTAATCTTGATCGTATTTTCTGAAACTGTATTGTGCCCAAAACACGTTTTCTTGAAGTTTTCTCGATAGAAAAGAATTGTAAACTAGCCTCTTAAAACATGCTTTAAAGCAAACAATCTCTATTATTTACTAAATATTATAAATAAAATTAAGAAAACATTTGAGAAAGACAATAATCTAAACATTTGTTGTTTCTGTTTTTCAAAAAACCTTTTAGTTTTTTATTAAAAAAAAAATTGTTAATTTTCATTCAAGTTGAGCGGCGTATCCGACGTCCCTCGGCTCGTTGCCTCTCTTTCAGTTCTGTACGAAACGACAGTGACCGCAGAGGTCTGATTTTTTAGGTGTTGTCAGCCTCACACAGAGCGGGTGCGGGTCGGGCGTGCGTCGGGCCCGCGGCGGTTGGAGCGCGTGGCTCCCAACCCGCGCATGGCTCCCGACCCGCGCGGCCCGCGCTCTTTCTGTAGTGGCGAGAGACACGCGCGGATCCCGCGCTGCGCCCGCGTTTCGTGTGATGTCGTCCTTATCAAAACAGGCTAATATACCCGCCGTACTCCCGAACCGAACCGCGCCCGATCCGCATCCGCCTTGTGTGTGGTTTGCGCTTTAGAGTTGCGTACACATTTCCTTGAAATAACTGACTTTTAGACTTTAGTGTATCGGACCAAGTTTAAGACGAAACCAAAACCATTAAAAAAGCTTTCTTTTCGAGGGTTTTTATTTGCCATAACGGAGGCAATAGCATAGAATAGGTAATAATGGCAATAGGAACACATATTCTGTGGACATTTTAACTGGCTACCTATTACGGATGGCACCTTTTGGGTACGAAACCTTAAAAAGCTAAGTGATTGAAATATATGTTTATCACGAGTTCAAAAAAGTTACAGTGATTGTGTTAAGCATTACATTGGAGAGGCCTATGTCCAGCACAGCTAGGACTAATAGGCTGATAATGGAGGATGGATATTGGTCATATTAGGTCTCAATTACGAGATTCTCGATTCCCTTATGAAGCTTTGCGTACAGAAATATGCATTGGATCTTAGAAGAAAAATACACAACTTGTAGGCGAATGCGACATAAAATGCAGTGATAATCTAGCAGTTGAACAGTTGCTTTTCATACAGGAGGGCCTGAGTTCGAACCCAACCCACACCTCTGACTTTTTGGATTTATGTGTGGAACAGAATTTGATTATCACTTGCTTTAACGGTGAAGGAAACCATCGTAAGGAAACCTGCACACCAGAGAGCGTTCCATAAAGTTCTTCATGGTGTGTGTAATCCGCCAACCCGCACTAGGCCAGCGTGGTGGACCAATGCCTGAGTCCTTTTTGTTCTGAGAAGGGGCTGGGCCCAGAAGTGGAACGGTAATAGGCTGGTTTTGTTATGTTAATGCTACATGAACTCAACATAAGATTTCAGAAGACATAATAATTCTTAGGCCAGCGTACTAATCAGTGGGAATACATAAAAAAAATACGTACGATATCAATGACCAACTTACTACACAACAGCGTCTGGCAAATCAAGAATCTGAATAACAAAAACCTATTCATGCCGTGTCTAAACTCAGACAAACAATTGCCACGTCCAAGCATGTTTAACTTTGAAAAGTTTCAAACTTCAACAATTCATGTTCCCACTAAAAGTCAATTAATTAACAGTTATCTTAATTAAGCTTGTAACTTTTACACTTTAATATTCGTGGGATTTATTCTTAGTTTTAGAATGTACAGTCGACCGCACGTCGGTGGTAACAGTTTGACATTGACGGTGCCTTTATTTCGTAAGCAGTAAGGGCGGTTTTCTAATGGAATTGTTACCACTGTCGTGTAGTCGACTGTACATACGAATCCAGCCCCACTAGCCAAGCTGACATTCTACAATCGTCAACGCTTAGAAAACAATCAAAATCTATAGGAATGACATATCTCAACGAATGGCTTTTTCGTTGAGATATGTCATTCTCATGCATTTTGATTGTTTTCTATTAGCGTTGACGATTGTAGATTATCAACTTGGCTAGAGGGACAGTGCTCATGTCGAATACAAAAAAATGCAAAATTTATTTTAAAAGTTTTATTTTATTTCAAACAGGCAACATCATCATCATCATCATCATTTCAGCCGAAAGACGTCCACTACTGGACATAGGCCTCCCCCAATTAAGGGGGGATATGCCATAATCGCCACGCTTGGCAGGCGGGTTGGCGATCGCAGTTGGTTGGTTAAATACTCAGAGAACGCTGCTGCCCATCCTCTGGTGAATCCCTTAGTCGCCTTTTACGACACCCATGAGAAGAGATAAGGGTAGTGCTATTCTTTAAGTCCGGCACCACACGGACAACAGGCAACATGAACTTTTGAAACGTTATAAATTTTATTATTTTTAACGCATTTACGCATGCGAAGCGAAATCTAATGATGTAAATTGTGGAAAGAAAGAATCACTCAGGAGCATGATTCGAACCTGCGACTCCTGGCTCAGTACGCCAGTGCTTTAGCCACTAAGCTACCGTGAACACTGCTCGTGGTATCGAATTTAACTTCCACTTACCTACGTCTTTCGATGACGTCAGCAGCATCTCGTTGAGTAACATACTGTGTTCCTCAACTTCGTGTATGTGTGACCTACGTGCTAGTGAAAAAATCGATACCTCAGTCTACTAGACTCAAAGGCCGTAAACGACAATTTGGCGTAAAGACATTTTCTACTTTTTGACTTATCTATAAAGATCTACTCAATATTGCCTTTAAGAAACGACATAATTCAAGGCAGTAGGCATCAATAACTTCACGAGATTTTTCATTTTAACATTCAACGCAGGAAAGTGACAATGAATAATGTACTCACTGACACTTTAATTCTTCATTCAGTAATTTCTTATGTTTTTTTTATTCAACACATTGGCATACATCATGCAAAAACAGTACAACTAAAAAAGGAACATAAAAAAAATTGAAAGATAAATAGTTCAATTACGGTTCTCATCTAAATGGAGATTTTAAAGAATTGTAAGCCATTTCCTACGTCCAATTACTTTGCCAGAATACAGTACAGTATGTTATATTTTTACAATCACAATAATTAAGTCCTATACATATAGTACTGGGTGACTTGTTTCAAAGTCTGTAATAGGGTGTGATCAGTTACTATAATATAATTTATTTATTTACAAATATAATTTAGTTAAGTAATAGAAAATATTTACAAACTACAAAATAAAATGATACAATATTTACAAAGTACAAAATAAAATTATACAAAAAGGCGCGCCTAGGCGTCAAAATATTCCTCCACACCGCTGTCATCCGGCATAGTGCCCAGAAGACTGGCAGCGTTGCCAAGTTGAATGGCAACGCTTATTCTTTGACCAAAGAACAAGCCAGCCCTCTGGTCACGCGAAGTGTTGACCAGCCTCTTAGAGATTTCCTTAAAAAGGGATCGCGCACTCGGACCCCATGACCCGAGAGTTTCGACCCCAAACGACACCAATTCATAGTTACCTGATAGGTTACTATATTTGCGCCGCTTGAGGGCCTCCGCAGATGCAGCGGCAGCGCCAGCACAACCAGCCGAGCTAGAAAGATGTGAAGGAGCAAGGGTGTCGATGCACGTTGCGTCCCACACCAGAGGCCTACCCATCTTCCATGGCAATAACGACATGCCTTCTGGTCTCTTCCCATCGTCTCGCACCAAGCCGTTGGGTGCTAAAACAGCTGGTACGCCAGCGGTGGCAAGAGCACGACGAATAATGTCATTAATGCTAGCGTGTCGTGCTAAGCGCCCCGCGCTCCTGCAACAGGACAGGCCATGGTGTCCTAGGCTGTCGACAAGTTCACCGCAATGGCACCGGTGTGGAGCAACACATGTTGCGCCCAAGCGTAGGCACGTAGCGAGCCGGAAACTCTTGTCATCCAACATAGTACCTATGTTGGACGACGGAAGTGCCTGAAGCTTAACTAATATAATAGATTTCATCATCCTTATCAACATCATTTCAGCCGAAAGACTACAGTCTACTGCTGGAGATCATTCTAGTTACATCCATAGTCCAGATCCATGATGGATCTATGGAGATATTTTTTTCTCATTAGAATAGTTTTTTGAAGAAGTGGATCTATTGAGAACTTTCTTTCTCGTTAGATCTATTGTGTAGATTCATGAGATCTATGATGGTTCTATTGGGAATTATTTTTCTCATTGGAATCAATTTTCAAGAAGTTGATCTACCGAGAACTTTCATTCTCTGTAAATCCATTGCTTGATTGGACCTATTCCATTTAGAGTGGACATAGGCCTCTAAGCATGGTGAAGGTCGCGGGGATCCGCTGCATGCGGAAAACGCAGGACCGGTCGTTGTGGCGATGCTTGGGGGAGGCCTAAGACAAAGACAAAGACATTTATTGCTCAAACTGTGTACATAAACGTAGGTATTTATCAAAGTTTGGTATCAACAGCCCATCTAACCGGGTGTAGCAATAGTAGGTACAAACTATGAAGTCTGACACTACAATAACATATTTAAATATTTAACTTATTACTATCAGTTTATACCAAAATATTCATATAAAGTATAAAATACTTTTTTGAATTAACCACTTTTTTAAAGCTCTCTTAAATGACTTACTATCTAGTTTTTTAATGTCTACAGGTAAATGGTTAAATACTCGTATAGCTCTGATATTATATGTACTTTTGTAATAGATTATATTATTTATGTCAAGAATAGATGTATAATAAAAACAAAATTCGAAGAATAAGTGAAAACAATTAGCTATTCCGTACTTACATTAACACAGTAGATAAAAGTATGGAATGGCAATTTATGTTTTTTGTTTTTTTTTAGTCACAATCACAAGTCTGTTACAATAACTGATCACACCTTGTTTTTTCTTGAAATAAGGCGCACAATATACTGTATTGTTGCCACGCATAAATCGCAAGTAAAATTGTGGCTACAACCATTCTACTCTATCTATTTCTGTGAAGTCTATGCTTGAGGGATATTCTAAAATTAAAGCTAAACTTAAAACTAGTTTTAAAGAAAGGTCAAAGTTTGAATTTCGTTCGGTAATACGGCTACGGGCCTAAGAAAGGCACTACCTACTCCTTATTAATATAAACTTTTAAAACTATGGACAGACTTTAAAAAGGCCGCAAACCAAAAGTATTTAATCAAAGTCATAATACAAATACGGATTAAAATAAATACATCGAACGTCGCCATTCTGATAATGTTTTAATATTTTTTGTCGTTTATCTGAATGACACTTTATAAAAACTCTGTCTACCATATGATGACCTTACATTTATAATATTTTTATAACTGATAATAATATTTCAACAGATTACAGCGAACAAAAAATATTGTACAAGCTTATGCAAGCTGTCTTGCAGAAACTAGTTGTTTTTGCATAATTAAGTATTTTTTGTCAACTGCCAAAATAATGTATTCATTGACACTTTAATTCTTCACTCAATCATTTATGCAGTGTTTTTTGATTCCTCAGTTAACACATGCATGACGCATATGACATGCAAAACAGTTCATCAGAAAAATGAACATGAAAAAAGTTCTAAAAGATACCTAAAAATTACAAGTAGTTGGGTTCAACCCTAGTCGGCTAATTGTGTTACATTGGTGTCGATTCTCTTGTTCACGAACTAAACTTATTTTAAACTATCGCTCTCTTTTACAAATAGTAGATACAAGAAAGGGATGGCAACCATTTTAGAGCTGTCAAATTAGACGGAATTAAAATTTCCATACAAGTTTAGTCGTGATCTCGGAACGTGCACACTAAAATACAAAGAAATGTAACACGTAAACTAATTTGACAGTTCTAAAATGGTTGCTATCCCTTTATTGTATCTACTTTTAGTAAAAGAGAGCGATAGTTTAAAATAAGTTTAGTTCGTGAACAAGAGAATCGACACCATTGTGTTATATAATCTTGTTGTGCAATAAAGAGGATTTGTATTGTATTGTACATTGTATGCTCACAATGACGATGTTTGCGTGCCGATTTATTTAACACCCTATACTAATTAATAATAATAATAATAATTTATTCATTTATTCCTCTCACGATGGATTATATACACATTTATTATAGGTACAAGACTACATAGTTCACATTGTGAGAGCTGGTGCCTGTCGTGGGTTCGTAAAAACCTGTGTTACAGGTCACCAGGCCCCACTAAGTGGCTGCATACAATCTTGGCTCCCTGTGTTGATATTCGCTGAGCAAAAGATGAAGAAATTTTTTTTTTTTTTTAAAGGGAAGAAAATGAAGAAAGCAGATTCTGTCACAAAACTTGTTAGACTGTTGGTAGGTATTGGAGTATGGGTGGTGCGACTGGATGTGTAGGTTTGTGATTTGTGAATATGAATGTTTGTGTAAGCGTTATATTATTGTTGTTATTGTTGTAATTTTAATCAGACTATCTCTTTCTTACGAACATTATTCCATTGTCTAGTAACCATAGCACAAGCTCTGCTTAGTTTGGGACTAGATTGTGCTGTGTAAAAATGTCCCAAAAATATTTATTATTTATTATTGAAAAAAAAAACAGAAAATATTAAGAATCCTGTCAAATTACTCAATGCCCTTTTAATTTACATGAAAATTGTCATGACCTATATTTAGAGATGCAGGGCCGTCTCTTGCTTATCTGGCGCCGTGGTGGGAACCGAACGCAGACGCCCACTAACCATTTTAGCCTCTTTTTCCGAGTGGGATCGGCCCTCTCCTGTGGCCTGATTCACAAACGTTCGAAAAGTTTCCGTTTCCGAAGTGAAATTTGACCGGCAAATAAAACAAAACGACCACTTCCTGCGACCATGAACGCTGCAAAGCATTCGAAACGTCAGGAAAACCAATTTTAATAATAATACACTATGTAATTCGGTTAAACTTGTTTTATTAAGAAAAAAAACTATTTGAGAACCGAAGGGATTCGGAAACGCAACGCGAAATTCGTGGAAACTCTCCCGTGAGCCATTTGCTGTCGGAAAGCACTCGATGTAAAATTAAAGAACTATGAATAGCGTTTCCGAATGCGTTCGATTCCCAAATAGTTTTTTTTTGTAATAAAACAAGTTTGACGGGATTACATCGCGTATTATTATTAATATTGCTTTTCCTGATGTTTAGAATGCTTTGCATTATTCGTAGTCGCAGGAAGTGGTCGTTTTGTTTCATTTGCCGGTCTGATTTCACTTCAGAAACGGAAACTTTTCGAACGTTTGTGAATCAGGCCACTGATCTCGCTCTGCAGTTTCCTTCTGAAGCATGACGGTCTCGCAGAAGAGAGCCACAACCGTCTAAGCTCTCGGATCTGCCAGCATCGCCAACACTACTGTTATATTTTTCGCGATTTCGGGGTTGACTCCGTAGTAAAATTTGTTCTATGCTATGCTCTGAATATCTCTCTAAATAATTGACCATGTATTTTTGATGCACGTTGTATACCTACTGAGAACTGTCAATCAACTCAGCCTATCGCAGTCCACTGCTGGACATAGGCCTCATAGGTACAGGTACACTGAGAACAGTAGCTATACAAAATTATATGTAACAAAAACTCTGTCGTTCCTGTGAACTACGTTATCATAATTGATATTCTTACGTAAGGACATTGCTCATTTGGAAAAACTATTTAATAAAATTAATAAAATAAAATATTAAATCATTATTAATTGCAAATTGAAACTGATATAATCACTTTTAATAATGATTTAATATTTTGTTTAATTATTTCCATTGAAGAGTTTTTCCAAATGAGTTGTGTCCCTTACGTATGAATATCGATTCTGATAACGTAGCTCAGAGGAACAACAGGGTTTTTGTTACATACTTATTTACAAACAGCAGTAAGATCTGCGTACACTTCGATGAAGAATACCGTACACGTCGAATTGAATCATTTTAAAAGGAAATAATAACGTCGTCTGCGCAGTTTGATGTACTTGTGATTTGTATGCTTATTTGTCATATGTAAATAAAATGGCGGTGAATGCTAAACAATGTCCTTTATTCACATTGAAATGACTGTGATTGTATGCTAAAATATTAGGTTCGATGCTCGGTTTATGATGGGCTCTGTAATTATTTTGGTTTATGTAAAGTACGTGGTTGAGTATAAATAATAAATTGAATTTTTTTATTGTTTTGGGATCAATAAAAAATAATGAGAAATTGGTTTTCCGTTTCTACATTTTACAATATTGTTAATGCAAAAAAAACTATGCTTGTCTGTTTGCTACCCCTTCACAATTAAACCTCTGAACCGATTGTAATGAAATTAAGCAAAGAGATAGCCAGGGACCTGGAAAAGACATAGGCTTCTTTTTATTGCGAAAGTTGCTGCAGAATACGCGATAAGTGACAACCACGCGGGCGAAGTTAAATAAGTTTTTGTTTAGATGTAGATTTTTCATACAATAAATAAATAAATCTCTGAAGTGTTATATTTTTGTATTGCTTGACTTAGGTAGATTTTAATTTGATTAACATAAATTGTTATAAATTGAATAAGTTATGAATTGTGAAAAGAAAAAATCTCTCGAGAGCAAGATTCTATCCTGTGACTTTTGGTTCATTAACATGGATTTCCTGTAAAGTCATTCCTTAATCTTCTGAAATAAAAACTCTGCAACTTATCAAAAAGACTTAACTCATATTTTAAATCGCACACATAGTTGCCAAGACATACCGTAATCAGCCACAACTTATCACCCACATTCACATTTTATTTCTTTAACCAAAAACAAATGTAATTTCATGGAGTCTCGCACATGCATTAAATGCGACACCTCATATTTTTTTAATTCTCGTTTTGAAAAAAGTGAGTTTCAAATACACGCTGAGTTTGTATTCGTTTCGGATACGAAATACATAAACTATAATCTTCTTCTTCTGTCGTGTCGACATGAGCTACATAATGATAATAGCTCATGCCGTGGGGAAAAGATTAGCCAGTCAGCAGGTTGGTAGCGGGGCTGACAGCCCTGGGTGCGCCGGACAATCAATTAAATATCGTAACTCGTGGAGGCTCTTTTAATGCACCCCAAACTATAATAAAACAAGTTTAACCGGATTATATCGCGTATATTATTTAAATCGGTTTTCCTGACGTTTCGAAAGCTTTGCAGTGATCGCGAAAACCTAAGAAATTATTACGTAAACTATACTTGGATATTAATTATAGAATCGATTGGTAACTAGTGCCAATTTAAAATATAACAACATGTTTCTCGAAAATCACAATTATTAGCATTGACTTTTTTTTTCTAGTTTTAGCATAGGTTTTTACCATATTTTATTAATTTCGTTTAATTTATATAAGATAAAATCTGAATTATTACCATTAAACTCGAAGAAGTATACATTTCTTCATGTTAAATGGTAATAATATTTATTTACGTGTTTTTTTTTTAACACTGCCAATCTGTTCTTCGATTGATATAGAATTAGTGTTGTTCATTTCCAGGACGACTTAAAACTCGGCGAGTATATCACCGGCTTACAATCACCTTTAGTCCGTAATTAAAAGTATTAAAGCCAACTTATGGTATGCTGATTAAAGATTGCTATAATACAAGTGTTCGGTAAAATATAGCGTGGTTGTTCGGAAATAAATATGTTGCCAAGAGACACTGATTGGGGGCAGGAAATCGTGATACGAAGGACTTTTAAGTAACAGTTATTGTGGATTAAGTTGTACATACTGCAAGCTGGAAAGAAGATTTAATTAAACTAGATAGCAACATGAAAGAAGAAATAATGAATGAGAAACGAAAATAAATAAGCTTATGGCCGAGTAATGTATCTACGTGTATTGAGTAATTTGTTTAAGGGCTTTATTCTTTACGTGTTGGGTATGCTGGCTTATTTCGTAAAAAAACAGTTCGTCCAGATTTTCACTTAGATTAAAAGGCAAAATATGTGTTTATTTTATTTATTTATTAAGTTAAGCTATTCACATAAATCTTTTTGGATTATTAACAGTTACTGCAGGACTAATGAGGAGGAATGACGAGTATGTTACGAGAAAAGTTTTAAGTATGAGTGTGGATGGCTATAAGAAAGAGGCAGACCGAAGAAAACATGTATGGATTGTGTGAAAGATGATATGAATAGAAAGAAAGTGAACACGGAGATGACGGCTGATAGAGATGTATGGAAGAAAAATACATGCTGCGCTGACCCCAAATAAATCGGGATAAGAGCAGGAGGTGATGAATACAGTTCTTGCACTTGTATGTGCAATAGTTAGTTTGGCAAAAAGGTCTATACACCGAACAAATTTTTAATCTTTGTCATTACTGTGTCAGTCTGTGTTTTATTACGAAAAAAATGTGTCTAAAAATATTAAAATGACTAAGACTATTCAATTCTGCTAGAAAAGCGATTTTTTATGTTAAAATTGTATAATGTACCTATGACTACGCACCTTAAGGTTCCTCTGTGCCCTAAGAGGTACAGGGACCGAAGTAATGACCCATCAAAAAAAAAACGAAAAGTTGAATAAAGATCCGATAGTTCGTAAGTGTACTGCGGAGAAAGGGAGTGGAGTAAAAGAGAAAAAAAAGAGAGACTTTTGTAGCGTAGGCTACAGAAGCATAGTTATTAGTTGAGTATTTAAAGGTCATTTTATGACTGTAACTCAAAATCTCGAAATATTTATAATTCTAAAATTGTGACTAGTGGCGCCCTCCCATTTTGAATACCTGCTCTTTTATTTTATTATCAATAATATGCATTATGCCAAACTGTATAAAAGACACTCGTCCTCTTATCCGTCTATTGTTACATTATTTAATAACTAATAATAATAAAATATAAATCCGCACATGAATTCGAAAAGTCAGAGGTGCGGGCCGGGATCAAACTCACACTCTCCTTCATGGAAGGGAAGCGTTCAACCACTAGGCTATCATTTTTTTTCATCATTTCAGCCGAAAGATATCCACTGCTGGACATAGCCCTCAAGCATATGTATGTTGGGGGGATATTCCATAATCGCCACGCTTGGCAGGCGGGTTAGCGATCGCAGTCGGTTGGTTAAATACTCAGAGAACGCTGCTGCCAATCCTCTGGTGAATCCCTTAGTCGCCTTTTACGACACCCATGAGAAGAGATAAGGGTGGGGCAATTCATACATCCGGCACCATACGGACGACTAGGCTATCACTGCTCTGCTTTATATTCGATTATCACTTGCTTTAACGGTGAAGGAAAACATCGTGAGGAAACCTGTACACCAGAGAGTGCTCCATACAGTTCTCAATGGTGTGTGTAGTCCGCCAACCCGCACTAGGCCAGCGTGGTGGACTAAGGCCTTAGCATTCTCGTACTGAGAAGAGGCCCGTGCCCAGCAGTGGGACAGTTTTTATTTTATTTTTATAGTATAGGATGGCGAAACGAGCTAAAGGCCCACCTGATGTTAAGTGGTTACCTTTGCCCATTACAACTGCAATACCAACTAGGCTGTTGCCTAAATGGTACCGCAAGTCGGTTCGCCAAACTGAGACATGAAGATGGAAAGTCTCATGTGATTGTAATTTCACCGGCACCCGTACCCTTCAAACCGAAACACAACAATAATGATGATAATGGGCTGGTTGTTATGTATGTTAATAATAAAATAAAAAAACAGAAATAGGTATCACTAAAAACTACGGACTTCCTCCAACCCTAATATATCTCAACTCATTTTAGTTTTAGACTTCATAAGAAGCTTATCAATAGTCGCTATCGCTTATGATTCGCACGCGATCGGCGAACGAATGATCGCTCTTTGAAAAAGTGATAAAGTGGGTATTCAAGCCTTTATCTGATTTTATTAATTTCAAATAATTACAAGTGTTAATGCCGCATTACTGTAATAAGCTCTTTATCCGCTTGATTAAAATGTTAAATGGAACTGATAAGTCTATTCCAGTATTTATCCGCACAATGTGCTTGAGAATATATGAGTATAATTTAAACAAGATGGCCGGTTACGGTGAAATAATGAGAATCATTTAATTTAGAATTATTTACACCCTTTACCCTGGGCCGGACGTAAAGAATTGCACCACTCTATCTCTTCTCATGGGTGTCGTAAAAGGCGACTAAGGGATTCACCAGAAGATGGGCAGCAGCGTTCTCCGAGTATTTAAACAACCAACTGCGATCGCCAACCCGCCTGCCAAGCGTGGCGATTATGGCATATCTCCCCAACATACCTAGGGGAGGCCTATGTCCAGCAGTGGACGTATTTCAGCTGGGCTGGATCGCATTCAGGAAACTAAGTCAAGTCTTTCATCACCTGTTCCACAAAACCTAATGACTAAATTCTTCGATCAGTGCGTCCTTCCTGTCATGACTTACGGGGCCGAGACGAGCGGTACGGCTGGTTCACAAAATTTAAACTCGGTCAGTGAGCTATGGAAAGGGCTATGTTCGGAGTTTCTCTAAAGAAGGCTGTCGGTATCAAGCAGTCAAACTATTCAACTCTCTACCCGTTGACTTGAAAATTATCGATAGTCCAAGTATATTCAAAAGTACACTAAAAAAGCTTTTTCTGGAAGGGTGCTTTTATTCAGTGGATGATTTTAATGTTAAATAGTATATAAGCTCACCTCATAATGACATAATATTTTGATAGTTTTGTTCTAACTTGTACTGAATATTTATGACATTTTTAATAATCTTTGACCTTGAATTGTCTAAAATCTCATTTAATTTCTGTATTGTAATCTAATTATGTAGTACCTACCACATTCAAATACAATTGTAAATTGTTCATGAATAAAGAATAAATAAATAAATAAAGAAGCAGATCCAAAACGAGGTGATCCGACGGAGAACCAAAGTTGTCGACATAGCCCACAGGATAAGCAAGCTGAAGTGGCAATGGGTCAGCCATATTAGCTGAAGAACCGATGACCGTTGGGGTAGATGTGTTCTTGAGTGGAGATCACGAATCGGAAAACGTAGCTTGGGACGCCCTCAGGCTAGGTAGAGTGATGATCTTGGCAAGGTGGCTGGCAGAAGCTGTATGTGAGTAGCCGAGGATCAAAGTCAGTGGCGTGCTATTGTTGAAACTTATATCCAGCAGTGGACCGCGATAGGCTGATAATGATAATGATACTTATTTTATAACAATTGACTATATAGAGTAATTGATAGCATTATGGTCATTTTTTTTCGAAGATAACAAAAAAGTGCTTTAAAAATACTGTACTTAAAAAAAAGTACTGGTATAAAAAGCTAACTGACAAATACCAGTTCTTCAAATAACAGTAAATCTCTTTTGCTTTGACAGTAAACTATACTAATACATCATTTAAACTTGAACGGTATACAAAACAAAAAAAGAAAACATAAAAGAAACGTTCATTCTGCATGAATTTTTAAAGCTGGCAACTTCAAAAAGCTTCAAAGTTGCCATATAAAAAGATTAAAAAAGGCAGTGGATGTTCAAAACGTAATGTCATCGATCAATATCATCTGCATGTGTTTGACCTTGTACAAGTACTAAATAGTTTTAGTAACAAAAAATAGTAACAAAAACTCTTTACAATAACTACACAATGAGAAAATTCCGTTTGAATGTTAAGGCGGAGCGTACTTCTGAATGGTCACTTTGATAAAAGCTTTATTAATAAAGATTTTTTTTTGTTACGGTGTCCATGCATTGTTTTTTATATTTCAAACGTGTAGTGAGCGTCTCACTTTCTCATGCCTTAGAAATAATATTTTTATCTTTCTTTCACTTCTTGAGGTGACTTTATGGTTTTTTACTTTCTTTCACATTGAAAGAAAGCCTCTACTGCCTCGGCGGTCTAGTGGTCGCAAGCGCGACTGCTGAGCGTGGGGTCCTGGGTTCGATTCCTGGGTCGGGCAAAGTGTTATTGGGTTTTTCATTAGGAAATTCTCAGTAGCAGCCCGGAGTCTGGATTTGTGCCCGGTTAATGGCAATAGGCTCGCCCCCTATTACATGGGACTTATAACATAGCTGGCGAAACGTGGTTGTACTATACACCTCTGCCTACCCCTTCAGGGAAATACATGCGTGATGTTATGTTATGTTGTTATGTGTTCACATTGAAATGTTAAGAACTATGGTCGCTGTCATTGCATACTAAATTAAAAAAAAAAAAAAAAACTATTTTATCATTCCTACGACATTATGTGTCAACCACTCTATAAGGATATAATATAAAATTTCGTCAAAAAATTATTTAAGTAGGTAACTAAATAATTGCCACGTGCATTAAAAAAACGTGTTTACTCATACTTGATATTTAATTGATCGTACGGCGCACCCTGGGCAGTCAACCCCTCTACCAACTTGCTGACTGGCTAATCTTTTCCCCACTGCATGAGCTATTATCATTATGTAGCCTTATGTCGACACGATAGAAGAAGATACACTTGCTTTATTGTCAAACTTCTCCTTAACTAACAGCTGTGCGTTGTTCTGACTAACAAATCGACGATCGAACTGATAAAAACACCATTAAATTAATATTACACATTTTTTACTGGTCGCAGTAGTTTCATGTTGATGAAACAGCTAAAAAGAGTACTAACTAAGCTTTACGACTTTTAAATGATTTTTTTCTCTTTTTGATCTCGCACAGATTATGCAAAAAAAAACAATAAAAATAAAATACTTATGGTACATAACCAGAACCATACCATTACTGTCCCACAGCTGGACATGGACCTCTTTTGAGAATCAGAAGGATTAAGGCCTTAGTCCACCACGCTGGCCTAGTACGAGTTGGCAGACTAAACTACACACTAGGGTGGAGCGATAAAACGTTGTTTTAAATTTTGTTTTTCCTGTGTTATCAATTATTATCCATAGACTAAGAAGCACAAGTGCAAAATTTCTAGGAGGAGTCGCAGGTTTGAATCCTGCTAGTGAGAGACATTTTCTTTCCACAATTTAAATCGTAAGAAACATACAGCAAAACACTTTTTGATTCGGATTTGGTATCAAAAAGTGGCAAATCTTTTTTGACTTTTATTGTGGTTCTTATGAGACCATCTTTTGCTTCTGGCCCACAAACAGATAACGAAGGCTATGTTCAATTGTTACCTATTGGTAACAAATACTAACTACTATTGGATCGTAGCCGCCGATTGATGCGTACGTGACCGTGTCGCGCTCCTAGCACTTCTTCAGTTTCAATTAACTCACATACTTATAAACTATTGCTACTGAGACGTTCTCAAACCCTTCTGTGACGAATGTGGTGTGGCTATATTTACCCAATCACCTTAGTTGGACTGGAACATTCAGTCGTGCTGAGCTGATCTGCGCCAAGAGCGACTGCGTGGGAGTGAAAGGTTGGTGGTATTCATTTCTTTTACCCTGTGCAGCCTGAGCAAAGATCAGAAACTAGAGTAGCTTACTCCAAATTTGGAAAACTATAATTATTCTTTCAGGTCCTTCGAACTATCCTTAAATTTACCAGCCCCCTATATCTCATCCCCAACATTTTGGTGATTGGTGGTTTGTTGGTGGTTTGGTAACTTGAATCTTACTCTCATATCAGTAACTGTGATCAGTAAGATATGTTCTTCAGTGATAGTCTTTCGATGTGATAAATTATAAGTCTTAGTCATTACTGAAGTCATATCTTTACGGCCGTCACGAGTGGAGCTATTAATTTTAAATGAAACTGAAGTATGTTTTACAACAACGTATTAAAATAAAAACAAATAAAATAGATGCTTATTGCTAAACATGAGCCCCCAGTAATGACAGCTACAATGTTAAGTTTACTATCTCATTTAAACTGCAGTTAAATAAAACTACTCAGTTTTAACTAACATTTTTTGTTACCTTACCTTTAAAAAACTCATGTAAAGACAGAAATAGATAAATGCTAATGTGTTACCAGTAATAATAAACCGGCCAAGTGCGAGTCGGACTCGCGCAGTAAGGGTTCCGTACCTCTCAACGACCTGATACCCAATAAAAACTGATTTAATTTACGAGAGTTTACAAAAAGACAACAACGCACAGTGCGCGAAATATGCATTTATTCATGTCTTTCTTACGCAGGTACCACCACATATGTCTATGTTTGTCTTATTTTTAGTATTTGTTGCTAAACTACATAATAACTCTGACCGAGTTTGACGCTGGTATATATTACCGTTTTGAAGATAGAGCAGGAACAAAAACGTTGAAAAAAATGCATGTTTTTTGAGGTTTCTTGTATGGTTTTAGACTTTTTTTTGGTTTTAGTATTTGTCGTGATACACCTCATAGCAACACATATTCTGAGAAAATTTAAAAGATACAGCCCTGTGACAGACAGACGGACGGACGGACGGACGGACGGACGGACAGCGTAGCGAGAGTAATAGGGTTCCGTTTGGCACCCTTCGGGTACGGAACCCTAAAAAAGTGACATACAGATTTTTTAATTAATTCTTTTTTTCTTTGTAGCTATTTTCATTTACAACTCCTCTTCAATTTATGCAAAACATGGTTTTTGCGAACCATAAACTGCGTTTACCAAGAAACTTTGTATTTTTTAAATTTATGGCGCCACTAAAATTGTTTACACGCAAATTGATTATAATTTATTGTCTTATTCAAGAATTAATGTCTAGTGAATCAACATTTTTAAATTAAGCTGGTTTTAAGATTTTTTTAATGACCTAGAAATTTCTTTTAGCACTAAATTATGAAGTATATTTACAGACAACTATATATCAATGTTTCAATAACCAGTATAAGCAAAGCCCGTGTTGTATGAAACTCACACACTAAGCTAGCTCCGCTTATAATGTTTTTTTTCTATTGTAGCTCGTGGACCTTTACTAAGGAGTGGACTGTATATAGATTTTAAGAAAATAAGAGAAAATACTAAAAAATAGTATGAGACCTAATTTGAATCCTTGTTTAGTAAAAAGCAATCCTAATTCCACCAACCTTAAGCTCCTCCCGTATCCTGGATCAGATCAGGCTTGCTGGTCCAAGAGGTAATTCGCCTGCACGTAGATGGAAGTTAGGTACTTCACTCTGGTCTTCTAGAAGTGCTTTTGAGGACACAAATTTAGGCACACACGAGAGTTATGTAGGTATAGTTCGCTCTGATACGATCAGAGGACACTTATAATAAAAGTAGGCTGATAAAGGCGAGCACGGCTCCGCGACACAGCTTCCTTTACGGCAGTTGAACGTCAACTCATCATTCTAAGATGGCGGCGCGGCGAGGGCGTCACCGTCACTTCACCAAGAGTGAGGGTAGAAGAATAATGCTGAATGGATATAAAACTACCTTAAACTAAACAAGGATTCAACATACCCCCCACCGAAATCACTATGATGATTTCTCATATATAAAGAAAAAATAGAAGATGAAAAATTAAAAGGCTGGCTACGAGTCAGAAGATGCTTAGATCAGAATGGTTACGAACCCTGATAAGCAATGTGAATAATAGGAAAATAAACCAATTCAATTAATATGGACTAGGTAATTCTAAAGTAGAAATGTACCTATAACTTACGTATCTAATTTTGTTTAACTAAAAGGTAACAATGAAAACTAATTTGCATATGGTAGTGGGCAAATTTTGTTTACTGATCTTTTAAAACTGTTATTTTTTGTTCGTAAAGTAACGACGCGAACAATATTGTCAACACCGGGATGCATTTTATCAAGTCTAGCCAGCGGCCATGCAGATGGACGCGTGACATCAGATTTAACAAGAACCAAGTCTCCTTCCTTTAGATTGGGTGGCGACGAAAACCACTTCGCTCTCTGTTGCAGAGTGTGAAGGTAATCATGCGACCAACGTTTCCAAAATGATTGGGTAATTCTTTGAAGCGATTGCCAACGTGACAACCTACTCAAAGAAACATCCTCTAAGTCGTATTCTGGAACCGATAGCATACTCTGACCAATTAAAAAATGACCAGCAGTGATCATATCAAATTCTTTAGGGTTATGTGACATTGGACAGAGTGGGCGTGATTCTTTATTGGGCTGAAGTCTAGTTGAGGGTAACGTACCCATCTTTGATTCAACAGATGTTGGTTAAAATTTAAAACATTTAGCGCATTTTGACAATACTGATCGAATAACATGACATGACGACCATTTTACAATCTAATATTTCCTAGATAGGATTCCGTGCAACGTGCGCGGGCCTACATGCATATAAAGTTTATGATAATCTATTAAAATTAAAGTCGTATGACAAGCTTTGGGCAAAAGCATATGATGCTTGGTACCATAAGGCAAGTCATCAGCCTGTGATATTCTACCCCCCACCCTGAGGAACTTATCATCATCGACGAAGGGTGAACGTTTACGCATGGAGACTACGTAGCCTTTCTTTAAAAGCGTAGTTATTTCAGCGTTAAAATGATTTATTTGAATTGCTCGAATTATAGAATCACGAGCTTGAGAAACCTCAAGGGTTGTACGAGGCCTTGTCACTCTTTGTTTTAATTTTAAATAATATTTGTAATGGAGGTACCAAGCGATAAACCATTGTAATTTATTAAAAGACGAAATTTTATTAAATATTAATTCTTCTAAATTATTTTTGGAACTTTTACTGTTGTTGTCAGTTGCACTAAAACAAAAGGTGTCGCAATTCGATTTAAATTCATGTACTTTGTTCTCGTCTACAACATAATATGATTTTATAGGCCACAGATCGCGTTCCTGATATGACCATGAAGGATCACGGATCCATCCAGGAGCAAATTTTACAAATTGATCGGGGAAATTGACAATGAAAGTTATTAGTTTGTATGACGGCGTCTGAAGCCATGACAGAACAACCCTAGAATCGCTGAGTGCAATAATTGAACGATCTAATTCTTTTATATTTTTTACGACAAAATTAACAAGCTTGGAGAGCAGCATGGCTGCCATAAGCTTAAGTCTAGGGATCGACATCAATGGTTTCATCGGAACAACCTTTGATTTGCTAGTTAGCAACCGAACTTTGCCATTACCCGCATTTTCAGTGCTGCGAACATGAATACAAGCTCCGTAGCCCAGGGATGACGCATCACAAAAGGCTATAAGCTGAATATAATTAGAATGTACTGAAAATAAATGTCGTTCAATTTGCAACTCTGAAACACAAGGCAAGGTTGAAAAGAATATATGATAGTTTTCTTTTAATTCGGTTGTTAAATAATCGTCCCATCGTAAACTTATTTTCCGCAAGTCTTGCATAATACACTTGGAAACAAACGTACATGGCGATGGTTTTAATAAAATTGGAGAAACGTATCGGCTAGTTTCGTCAATAGAGTAATTTTCAATAAATATTTTTTCAGCAAGAACGTCTTGCGGATTTGATCGTTGAATCTCGCACGGCGAAGTTTCATCATCACAAAATCGTTTGAGAGAATCATTGAGGAGATTTTCCTCGACAGTAAACGTTACTGCATGCAGGGAAGTAGTGGCAGTGGTCACGTGAAGGTCATTATTTCCTGACTGACAGAACCTTCCCGTTATCACATAACCAAAAATGCTACTTAACGCCACGGGTATATTAGAACCAAAGTTTAATTTCTTTCCGTCATAAATGTACGGAAAAATATCACCGGCTAAAATTATATCTATTTTTGAACGGTTATAAAATTGCGGATCGGCTAATATTAAATTTCGATATTCCTCAATTACATTTTGAGGTAATTGTACTGTAGGCAAATCTCCAGTTAATTTAGTAAGCACAACAGCGTCAATATTAAAATATGGTTCATTACTATGACGCGGTTTCATAGTAAACGAAGTCATACCATGATTTTTTACACTTTCACCAGCGATTCCAAAAATATCAAAATAACATTTACGCGTTGACAACCCTAAGCATTGTAAACAATCAATAGAAATAAAGTTAGTCTGAGCGCCAGAATCTATCAAAACACGACACGGCTGATAAGAATTGGTTTGATCTAAAATGTGCACCACTGCTGTACCTAATACGACTGTGCTAGGGTGTGTATGAACAGAAGCGGCATGGCTACTGTTACTCACACAGCTAACATTCGGTGCGGCAGCACTCAGTGACGTCTGTGGTGACGATAATTTTGCATTAGATGCGCTCGCGTCGCTGTGGTGCGAACTCAAAACCGGTTTGTTATTGTCAAGATGCAATAATACGTGATGTGATTGTTGACAAACTAAACATTTAAATTGACTCTTGCATTCATTAATAGTATGGTTCTGTTTAAGGCAATTATGACATAACTTAAGTGCATTAACACGGTCAATGCGCTTATGAGTGGATAATTCACGGAATTTGTCACACCTAAATATCATATGATCGCCGTTACAATGCCAACATGAAAATGTGTTTTGAGAAGAAGATGCATGAGTGAATGATCTAGTTTTATCAGTTTTGTTAAATGGCTGCCGTTTATTTTGTTGAAAGTTCACGGAACTTGAACTACTAGTGTAAGACTCAGAGTGATCGAGCACTTTAATGTGATTGTGAACAAAAGTTATCAAATCATTGAAAGATGGAACCGATTTTTGATCCAAACTTTGTTCAAATAATTTTCTTGTTTGAGAATCTAAGGCGCGAAGTGCAATGTGACACATTACATAACTATTTAAGTTTTCAATATTTAACGCTTGAATTGCTTTAAAAGAATGCTCAAATGTTTCAATGAAAGTGTTTAATTGAGTTGAAGACTCCTTATTTATCGGCGTAAATCCCAACATTTTATCCATGTACCTACCTAACAACATGCGGTTGTCTTGGTACTTATCAAGGAGACTTTTCCAGACTAAATCATAATTACTTGCAGTGATTGGTAAACTTTTGACAATATTTAATGCACTGCCTTTAGTACAGGAAAGTAGATAATGGTACTTATCGATGTTTGGTATGTGTGGTTGGCTATGCACCAGTGAACAAAAGGTCTCATAAAATGTTGTGAAGTTTTCAATATCACCGTCAAACGTGAATAATTCTAACTTCGGTAATCTCGGACGGGATTGATTTACAGTTGGAGTTTCAAACTTTACACTACTTACGGTTGCATTTTTCAATTTATTAGCAACTAATTTTAATCTAAAATAAATATCATCGAAACTTTTTAATTCCTGATTTTGTATGGTAGCATCTGGATTCGATTCGAGTTCAGTTTCAAAGATTTTAAAAACAACCTTTTCGAATCGTATACGCACTTCATCAATGTCTGAGACACGTAATAAAAGCAACTCCTGTTTATCAGCTGTGGAAATGTCTTTTGACATTTCATAAACATATTGTAGTTGCTCAAAGAGTACTTCTTTTTCTTGGGTTAAGTATGCTATCGATTGTGAGACATCTTTTTTAGGAGGCATGATTACGTTCAAACGTTGAAAGTTGACAATATTATTTTAATGTAGGTAGGTACCTACTAAGGTTCTAGAAAGTTCAAAGTGAAAATTAGACACGTAAATATCTGAACATGTAATTGTACTATGAATACTTATGAAATGATTTTATACACACTAAATACCTATCATTTACGTACGACGTAAATATATTGAGGTATTTAATGATGACCGAATGAGATGAAAATACCTATTTTTATGAAAATAGGTACTGATATCCGGCTCGAAGGCCAAAAAATGTAGCTCGTGGACCTTTACTAAGGAGTGGACTGTATATAGATTTTAAGAAAATAAGAGAAAATACTAAAAAATAGTATGAGACCTAATTTGAATCCTTGTTTAGTAAAAAGCAATCCTAATTCCACCAACCTTAAGCTCCTCCCGTATCCTGGATCAGATCAGGCTTGCTGGTCCAAGAGGTAATTCGCCTGCACGTAGATGGAAGTTAGGTACTTCACTCTGGTCTTCTAGAAGTGCTTTTGAGGACACAAATTTAGGCACACACGAGAGTTATGTAGGTATAGTTCGCTCTGATACGATCAGAGGACACTTATAATAAAAGTAGGCTGATAAAGGCGAGCACGGCTCCGCGACACAGCTTCCTTTACGGCAGTTGAACGTCAACTCATCATTCTAAGATGGCGGCGCGGCGAGGGCGTCACCGTCACTTCACCAAGAGTGAGGGTAGAAGAATAATGCTGAATGGATATAAAACTACCTTAAACTAAACAAGGATTCAACAACTATTGATAAGCGGTTGACTGTACGCTACATAGTAAGTATGCTGCGCTATAAATTGTGGATATTATTTGCAAGTTTTATAAGCAAGTTGAAGCCATATATTACTAGACTTTGCCCACGGCTCCGTCGGTGTACTGAATAAATCTTTTTAACAAAAAATTTAACCGACGAAAACAGAAACTGAAAAGCGAAAAATATAATGAAGCTTTTAGTCTTTTCCTAACTAAACTAATGTAAATAACGAATTATGAGTGTTTTCGTCGGTTTAATATTTTGTTAAAAGTTTTATTTCAATTTTTTTTGTTGCTAAAATCTAACTCCGATTAGTAGAAGTCTAGAACTTAATTTATGTGTGCCTATTTCAACAGAATCGGTTAACAGGTAAGAATTCAGTGGGTGAACAAACACTCATCCCCTGTTTTCCTACCCATAGGGGTAGATTTTCATTTTGAAATTTAAATGGGACGAACTTCAAGATATACCCTATCCATTAAAAAAAGAATCATCCAAATCGGACTACTCTGTAAAAAGTTATGCGTGGTCAAACATAAAAAAAGATACGCGTCGAATTGAGAACCTCCTCCTTTTTTTTCGTCGGTTAAAAAATAAATAGCCAATGTTACTTCTGGATAAAGTAGCTTTCTAGTCGTGAAAGAATGATTAAAATCGGTGAGTAGTTTCAGAGTTTATCAATTACAAACAAACATATCTTTTATCTTTATAATATTAGGATAGGTTAGTTGTTCTTTTGATTTAAATGGCCTGTAAAGATCATTCTGCCTTTAGCTTTTTAAGTATGTTATGTGCTCATACAAATTGTTTAACACTTCATGACTTTAAGTACTTATGTATGATTATTTTTTAACGGATAGAACTCAGCTTATTGTAGAAAGTAACTTATGTTGTAGGAGAGATTGTCCGGGGAAGTACGTACTAGAATCGTAATCGTTGAATTGTTCTGAGTCGGGGAGCAAGTGCGATTTTTTTTGCTCCCATACAAATCCTTGGCAATTAACAAGTTTTTTATATGGCAAGAGTCATCAATTTAGTTTGATGACCCATGTTTTTAGAAAAAGTTGGTTATTTTCATTGGTAGAATCCACCTTAAATTCAACTGTAATTGATTTCAACCTGTATTAAAAAGATCCTGACATGAAAATATTCAGAAGCCATTAACTTCACATCTAAGCACACTACATATTCCAAGGTAAACACTAAAAATGTATGATTAAATACGAGTTTTCTAACCCTATCCTATAATCCTAACGCACAATATGTAATGAAGATACTCATTTTTTGTTCTTTGCTCCATGTCAAAGACGCGGGGTGTAATTTTCTTAATTCATATAATCTTGTTGCTGGGAGCCGCGCGCGGAATATTCTGTGCAGGGCAAAGTTGTTTCACTGTTGTTAATGTAATTAAAATTGACGGTGAAGTTTTTCATTGAGAATGTCATATAAATGGATTAAAGGAGAATTTTTTGTCGTGTGTATTTTTGAATTTGTTGAACTCTGTAAGGAAACGTTGCTGTGTTGTCTCATAGTTGTTGATGTAATTAAAATTGTTAAAATTTTTGATTGAGGATGTCATATAAATGGATTAACGGATAATTCTTTGCAGTGTGTATTTTTTGAATTTGTTGAACTCTGCAACAAATTGTTGTTCTCTCAATGTTGTTGATGTAATTAAAACTGTTGCTGAAGTTTTTGATTGAGAATGAATATATTAAAGGCTCTCATAAAAGTGTTTTATAAAAAATAAGTAGAAGAAAAGAATAAGCTCAAAAAAGGTTCGATTTCTAACTGATGCTAGTTGTTTTTTTGAATTTTTGTGAACCATCCGTAAAATCATATAATTAAGTGACCATTCATACTTTTTGTAAAAAAATATTGCTTTAAAAATGATTTCTGATGAATGAAGATATCACGAATAGAGAGGTCGCCAGTTTTAGAATTATCACCAAACGTTTTTCATTCAGCAAATTCAATTAAAATTTCAAACAAAAAAAAATACAAAGTAAAAAAAAAACTAAAAAAAAAATTACAATTTACTAATAACTTCTTAGGTTTTCGCTATCACTACACATTATACCTAATAAAACAAGCTTAACCGGATTACAATGTCTATATTATTTAAATTAGTTTTCCTGACGTTTCGAAAGCTTTGCAGCGTTCGTGGTCGCAGGTGACTAAGATGACAAGCGCCTGTACAGGTATTTCAAAAAATATATTTTAATCAACCCTACAATTTTTAATTATTCTGTAAAGACGCTTGTCATTATAGTCCTCCTGGTACCACGAACGCTGCAAAGCTTTCGAAACGTCAGGAAAACCAATTTAAATAACATATGCGATGTAATCCGTTCAAACTTGTATTATCATAATTTTACAGACTTACTCGTATATCCCATGCAAAATTTTCTACAACCATTTTCAAAAACAGATCCTACCACTAGCATAGTCGATCTTCTGCAGATTTTCCCACATGAACCTTATTTAATAACATTGATATATTCAAAGAATGCCGCTTACAACCGATAAAGAAACACAGGTTGACCGATATTGTATTCAGGAACCATTTACAATTTACGGTACTTCGCTATTTCTGACAAGTACGGTTAGCAAAAGAGTTCATTAATAAGCGGTCATAGTGGAGCGTTGGATAATGGACATGCTCTGTCGTGCGTACGTTGCTTCAGAAATTAATTAGATACGGTGCGCGGAAGGGCCTAGGTACGGTTGGAGCCGTCGTGTCGGAAGGATTGTAAGAGGTAATAATTGAATTGTATAGTATTGTATTGTAGAATTGTAATGTTGTGTATGTTATTATTAGTTTATTGTGGTATTGTATTGTTGTATATGGTATTATATTATATTATATTATATTGTAGGGTTGTATATGGTATTATATAGTACGTATACATGATGTATACATCGGAGGGCTTAGAATTGTAATAATAATATGGTCTTTATAATAGCAAGAATGAAAATTGGGAATAGGATTGAAAGGAAATTTAACTAAATAAATTAAAAGCTTTGATTTTTATTGAATGCGACTAATGAGAGTTTAAAATTTAATTTATTCAATTATTTTTTATTTTTCAAACCAATTACTCAATTAAATTACTATTGCATATTAATAATATTTATTAAAATTAATTTTATTCATTTATAAAATTTCTTATTTTATTTAAATAAGAAAATATCTACTGTTCATTAGAACAGTAGAAATAGGAAAGCTAAAAGTTTTATTCGAAACTTTCATGCGACTGACTTTGCTAGCTGTACGTGGTAGAAGCGGCACAGATAAGTGTAAAGTTATTATTAAGTAACTCGGAGAGAAATTACTTAGATTGAAAGTACCAATGTCTTGAAGAGTTCCTATATAGTCTGGATGTATTTTATGTATTTTTAACTTATCTCATATGGATCATTCCTTTCACGTTATATGAGTGCATTTCGATATTAATTAATTATCCGGACCAGCTCCACTATGAGTTTTTAAACTATAACATGGTCACTTAATCATCATCATCATTACAGATATACACTTACATACACATACTTACATTATATTATTACATATCATGGGATGTTTACCATGTTAATATAAAGTTTTAAGGTTTTTTTGTTGATATCACGGTTAATTTTAAATTACTTTCCCATCACTTTTTTTGCGAAATTCAATAGTAACTTAAAACTGACATTAATGTTTTATGGGATATAGTCAAAGAAAACTTGAGAAATAAGTAAGGAGTACCATTTAAAAACAAATTAAAGACATTGCTAATTAATAAATTTTATTATTCTGTAGTAGATTTTTTTAATGATAACGACTTGTTAACTAATTATTTTATTATTTTTAACGCATTTACGCATGCGAAGCGAATTCTAAAGATTTTAAATTGTGGAAAGAAAAAATCGCTCACGAGCAGGATTCGAACCTGCGACTCCTGGCTCAGTACGCCAGTGCTTTAGCCACTAAGAACTTTGACTTGTGAACTATTTAATTTTGATATTGATTTATTTATTTTATTACCTACCTATTTAATTTTATATAATAACACTCCTAACCAATAATATTGATTATCATAAGTAGTACCAAATCATATTTTTAGTATTTATTGCATAGGTATACTTGAAATTTAAACTAAACTTGAAATTAGATGTATTTTTTGTTATTATTATTAACAAATAATTGATAAGTTTGCATGCCGTAAGGTAGAATGTACATACTAGGATCTATGTTTTTCTTTTGTATTCCATCTTATGTATGTACAATGTAGGTACCTACATTGAACTCAAATAAAAATGATTATGATTGAATATTACATAAATACATTTATTACAAAGTTTTTACTTGTAAAATCCAAACTTTCTTTCTTTTTTATTAACACTATGAAACAAAGGTCATTTAAAAATTATCGCGAAAGGAGCTAAAATCAGTGATGTTGAAGCGTCGCTTGAGAAAATTGCGGTCGCTTCGATTCGACACGAAAACTTCATCAACACGTGCGTGCGCGCAGCTTTCAAGATGGCGACTTAGGGCCGGCGCAGGCGATGACTATCTTCTCTTAAATTGTTAAAATAAAATAAAAATAAGTTATTTTTGTGTAGATAAAAGATGTTTTCAAAATATATTTTTAGATTTTTATAATTTATACAGTTAAGAAAAAAAAAAAGTTAAATGGGGCTTTTTTCCATTTCAGGTTAATCTAACAGCAGCTGTTTTTGTTAAATATTATGTTTTTTTTTTCTAGTGTATTTTCTTTAAAGTAAATAATAGTTAAAACTAACTCTCGTTTTCAAATCGATTTTTACATCACGAAAAATAGCCAAAACACAATCTGTTGTATTACTCATCCCTCTTAAAAACAAACCTTGTTTTCAAATGTATAAGCTCGTAAAATTTTAACACACGCTATATTAGTAAGTAACTCTTGTTATTACGACAGAATATTGAACACAACTACAAGTTGCGCACACACAAATAAATCACGTTTACTTGTAAGCGCCAAATGGAAAATTACCTACCCACCTCCCTTTTGTAAAAGCGCAAAACTTAGTATGAAAAGTTACCAACTTCTATATTTTTACGTGTAATTTTAAGTTATGTATAGGTACTTGAGGTTATTACTAATTGCGTGAGGTTTATTTGCTGAGATTTTATTACTCAGGTTCTAGAGATAAATAAATAAATAAAATAAATAAATATTTTTGTGACATTTTACACAGCAACATCTAGTCCCAAACTAAGCAGAGCTTGTACTATGGGTACTAGACACTGGATATAATACTTGTATACTTTTTTTTTGTAAATACATACTTATAATACATAAGAAACACCCAGACCAACACAACCACTTATGTTCATCACACAAATATTTGTGTCCTGTGGGAATCGAACCCACGACCTCGTGATCAGCAGTCCGACACTCGAACCACCAGACCACAGACGCCGTCCGATGTGTACTTATTTCAAAGTAAGCGTCAGTACTTAAATTAAGGTTTCCATATTTAAAACCCGGCCAGGTGCAGTAGCCCTAAGAGACACAGCAATAAGGGTTCCATACTTCCACTTTGGGTTAAGACCTTTTATCAGTTTTAGTATTTGTCGTGATAGAGATCATAGAAACACATATTCTGTGAAAATTTTAACTTGCTACCTTTTACGGTAAAAAAGGTACAGCCCTGTGTTAGACAGACGGACGGACAGATGGCGTAGGCATAGTAATAGGGTTCCGTTGTCACCTTTTGGGTACAGAACCTTAGAAATAATGTAGTGTAACAGTGTGCATTTGAATTTAATGTGTTTTTTTTTTTGTTACAGGTAAGCACTGGGATTTATAATAAGGTTTAAGAAAGTTCGCCGGATTTAAGAACTGGAAGCTTCGAACTGATATGGATATAAAGTAAGTGATATAATTTACTAGTTGTCTTGTTTTTTCCTCAGTTAGAAAGACTACTATAGCTAGGGTTACCATAATTGCTAGGAGCTGATATGGGAAGTATATGTGCATAATAAATAAATAAAAACCGGCTAAGTGTGAGTCAGACTCACGCAGTAAGGGTTCCGTACAACCCATCGATCTAATACCCCTAGAGAGTTTATCAAAAGACATCAACGAACGTACGCGAAATGTGAATTTTTGCATCTCTTTCTTCCGTAGGTACCACCATATATGTCTATGTTTGTCCTGTTTTTAGTATTTTTGCGAAACTACATAGTATGCTCTATAATTAAACCAAGTTTGACGCTATTATGTATTACCGTTTTGAAGATAGAACAGGAACAAAAACGTTGAAAAAAATGCATGTTTTTCGAGGTATCTTGTATGGGGACCCCCTTTGGTTTTAGACTTTTTTTTGTTTTTAGTATTTGTCGTGAAACACCTCATAGCAACACATATTCTGTGAAAATTTCAACTGGTTATCTATTACCGTTACAAAGATACAGCCCTGTGACAGACAGACGGACGGACGGACAGACGGACGGATGGACGGACGGACGGACGGACGGACAGCGTAGCGAGAGTAATAGGATCCCGTTTGGAACCCTAAAAACGGGTGTGCTTTAGAGCACACGACTGAAGTAAAACTTCACTGACTTATATCTCCCTCAATACTATTTCAATGAGAACAAAGGAATGGCGGCGCGGCGCGCGTCTGCTCTGCCGGCGCTGCGGCGCTGTGTCGTTCCCCGCGTCCCTCACTAACCCCTCCGTTCGCCTCACTTTTCGTAACGCATTCACCAGCTTACTCCCCAAGTCAAACGTGCCTAAAGAAGTTTTACTTCAAAAACATGAAAAAACTGGGAAGTTTAGTTTCTCATAAAATAATTTTATCAATAAAGTTAAAGTAATCAATGATTGATACCCCAAAATATTAGTAGCTTTGAGTTTGTTTCGGAATTTCTTATCCGTTTTCCTTCCTGACAGCGCCATCTAGACCTAAAACATGACTTGTAAAAGTTTCCATAAAAGATTTATTTACAGAAATAAAGATCATTTATCATCATTATTTTAGAATTTTACTGGGTTTATCAATGCGATGTTGTGTCATGTGACATCTTATCTAGAAATAGTACATCCAAGTTTCTGTTATCCTGAGAACAAAGTACCGTATGTTAGCAGTTATCTAGAAAACGAGGTTAAATGTAGTCTTTACGATTTCTAAAGTATAATAAATGCTCGTAATCACTTGTCGGAATGCCTAATAGTCGGCTAGTTTGATCGTAACCTTTTCGAAGTACTATCTCTTCTTCCCAAATCGTTTTCCAATCTTTTACTGAGTCACACTTGCGTCTAAGAAAATACGTGTAAAGTGTTAGTGCCTTCTTTACATCAGCCCGAAATACGTCAATAGTTGCTGAATTCAAATCATGTTCGTTGAATTGGCAAAATCAAAATGCCATTTATTATTAGGCATAAGGCCAATATAACGTAGATGGGGACTGAATGCAGAAGGCAGAGGACTGAGTGTTATGGCGCAACTTGTCCAGCAGTGGACTGCAATAGGCTGAGTTGATGATGATGATAAGGCTAATAAGCGTTTATTGAACGTCGACAATGTTGTTTAAGCTTTATCATAATGTCAAATGCTGGAGGGGCTCGTGACTAATTTATACCCTCGTGGATTGCAAGTGAGGTTAAGCTGCACTAACCGCGGTTAGTACTTGGATGGGGACCATTTCGATGCACATCGAGACCCCTCCGTGCCTCGGAGATCACGTTAAGCTGTCGGTACCAGTTGTCATACGAATATCTATAGCAGTAGCTAAAAGTAGTCAGAAGGCCGAAAGACTGACAACTGGTCTAATCTTTAGATGTCGGTATCATCCAGTAACTGGGTTGCGGAGTCTGATGGCAGTCGCTTCTTGTAAAATACTGATGTTCAGCAGCATCTGGTTAGACAGGAAGACGACCCTAACATAATTGTGAAAAGGAATTGGAGGAAGAACAGAATCATTATGTCAAATACGGCCACAACACTTGTTGCTAATAACTCACAGGAAAAGGTTGCCAACCTCTTCAAACTTTGAACCTCTTTAATGACTCTCTCTATTTCTTTCTTTGAACCTTTGTCACTTTTTACAATAATCTGAGGATAACATTTTTTAAGTGATATTTATATCATTCAATGAGACTTCCATTTGCAAAACAAAGGGCTCACTATTGAGTAAAAAAAAAATCAATGTACCCAATACACATTATTTAGATATAGGTAGATTTTAACCGGCCATAAGAAATGGTATCACGAGGTGATTGAAGTAAAACACTTAGCATATTAAATAAATATTTTTGGGACAGTTTTACACAACACCATCTAGTCCCAATATATCACAGTTCTTTATTGTTTTGGTTTAATTGTAGCGTAACAATACTTATCAGTACAGAGTGATGGAGATTATGATATGAGGGCAGTTAAGACAATGTTGCTAGCTTAAAAAAAACAATAACTGTTTATTTTATACAAATGCGTTTAAATTGTTGTAAACACGAGGTGTTATATCAATTTCCACTCCATCCTATAGGTACCATAACATCTCTAGACATAACCTTATATCTCCTAAGACCATACAAGCATATTTTAAAACATATTTCCTCGAATTACCCTTTTACGACAAAACAAAGCTGTCCAATCAGCACCCAACAAATAAGTTCCACTTCTCCTACGCAATAGTGCTTCAAAATCACCAAAGTAGGAAGCATGGTCACTCAGGAGCTGTCATTGCGGTAGATAATCCTCGGAGGGACATTACTCATAACTATCTGCCCACTGGTGCAGCCACCTTTTAATGCTAAGCTGGTATAACTGATGAGGGCTTTCGTCGAACTTGTGTGGAGTGAGAAGGTCGAATGTATGGCGATTGTGTGGGACTATTGTGTTTTGTTTAGGCATTTGGAGAAATGTCTTCTATTTAAAGTATTATATTATTAATTACAATCACATGAGACTTTCCATCTTCATGTCTCAGTTTGGCGAACCGACTTGCGGTACCATTAAGGCAACAGACTAGGTGGTATTGCAGTTGTTATGGGCAAAGGTAACCGCTTAACATCAGGTGGGCCTTTAGCTCGTTTCGCCATCCTATACTATAAAAAAATAAAAAAATGTTGTCGAATCAATTATTATTCTTAAATTGATATCAGCGTTACCGGACGTACCAATTTTGGCGGTGCAATCCAAACAGATATACCGCGTGCACAGTAAAAATCACGCTTTTATGATCTATAGATATCAATTTGAGCTCACATTATATTTCACTTAAAATACACATTTTGTGAGTAAAATATATTCGCTGTTTTCGTTTTGATATTAACTATTTATTTGATCGTATTCTTCTTCTTCTATCGTGTCGACATGAGCTACATAATGATAATAGCTCAAGCCGTGGGCAAAAGATTAGTCAGTCAGCAGGTTGGTAGCGGGGCTGACTGCCCAGGGTGTGCCGGACGATCAATTAAATATCGTCACTCGTGGAGGCTCTTTTAATGCACCCCATCGTATGGCGTCTTTAAAGGCTGTCTATGAATCTATATATTGGAAATTTATAGTTAAAAATTATATTTTTAGTATTATTTATTGATATTTACTATGAAAATATTTCTTAATTCATCTATTTTTATTTATATTGTCCTGCGTTTATTGAAACGAATCACGCTTTTAATAAAACGCGAAAATAATCTGACGACGTTGATTGACATCGGTACGATTATCATGATAGCTGAGGAAAATATTGCATATATAAAAAAAAAACTGATTTTCATTGAAATTTTGACAGTCTCAAATAAGCTTTTCCAGAATTTTAACTTGCTTTATGGATAATGTAAGTGTCCACCTTACATTTGACTTTTCACAGTTATTTGTTAGAAAATAATATGAAACCAACTAGCAAATAACAATTCCATAACACGTATATAATCTATCAGTAATTGGCTTGATATAAAACACTGTGAACAAACTCCTACGTAGCAATTTTCATAACAAAACTACCGTAAGATCACTTACGCTGTTTTCCTTCTAACATCCTGAAATAAGTCTATCGAAGCCATAAGGAAAGGCGACAGTGACGATAATAGTGCTATTTCGGTCTATATTGTCAGTATGCAGTCGATTCCCTGACCTTTGGCTCGCGAATCCGACAGTTTAATAACTGTGAGTAATATCAGTAAGGCTCGCTACAAACTCTCAGTTACTATTGACAGTTTTACTTGAGTAAAGTTTGAAGTTATGGCTTAACTGTAACGGAACTTGTATTTAAGGAGATGTGTAAGTTATAATCCTGTTGTGATGATTTAATTCATAATGCAATAATATTTTGCTGGAGTAAACAAGAACATAATTAATCGAAGATTTTTTTAATGAAAATCTTAAGAAAACTAAAATATTACAAAAAACCGGCCAAGAGCATGTCGGGCCATGCTCAGTATTATAAGGTTCCTTAAGTAGGTGTTACAAACAAATCAAATCGAATATTAATCATGGCTATTTTAGTTTTTGCAATAGACAGCAGCATTCGCGACTCAGAGAGTATTGTTAGGAGCCGTTAGATGGCGCTCTATACAGCGCCAAATGCAATAGACGGCAGCATTGGCGACTCAGAGAGTGTTGTTAGTACTATATGGTATTACTAGATGGCGCCAAATTTAAGAAGTGTGTCATGTTAACATAACAAAGTTACTTTTTGTGATTTTTCCAAATAGAAAGTAGCTAAAGGAGCATTATTTGCTAAGACTATTTTTCTGTAAGGTCAATGACCTTTGAAATAGGACGTTTTAAGTATTTTTCAGTTTTCTCTCTATAACTCAAAAATTTATAATCACATTATACTCGAAATAATTTTAAAAGAGAGTTTTTACAAAGGTCTATCAATGTGGAAGATTATAAGTTTCTACGTTAACGTAAGTTACGTTACGTTTAGAAATGGCAGGGACACATTGCAAGCCACTTTGGCGGGCTATATTTCGCAAATGGTACACCTGATAAAAAAGTTATGTATGAAACATTGCTTTCATTTTAGTAGACCAATGATATGCCACAAGAGGGGGAGCAGCAAAAAAAAAATTTTCGTCCCTATTTCACATGTATGGGCGCCACCCCTAAAATACATAATCACGATTTCTTTATTCTTTTAAAATTGAGATCTATATTTAGACTATTTTTTAACAAAATTTTATTTACTTATGTTTATAACTGTAGAAGTTATTAAGCTGTAAAGGATTCGGACAGACGGACAGACGGACGGATATGACGAAACTATAAGGGTTCCTTGTAGGACTACGGAGTGACACTACGAGTTTTTGAAATGAAAACTCGTAGTGCAACTAATGCCAAATTGTTACTTCCATAATATTCAAACTTACATGGTAGGAGAACGTTAAAATATATTATACCCTACCTAATTAATCAACTACCAATATCTTTACGGGATAAAATAACAAAAAAAAAACATAAAATTTAAATTAAAACAACATTTCTTGTAAGTCACAAATACTTAATAATATAAATATAACTAGTCAATACAATTAATAACATTATTAATATAAGTATAATAAATTATTAAGAAATTTGCTGCATTTGTAGGAACAACCACTGTATCAACACAAATACTGCCGTCCACCACTTTGTTTTTAAAGATGGCTCCCGCAGTCATAGATTATACACTAATGCCACGCAGTCACCGGTGTTCGCTCCTTCATAACGTAGCTAATTATTATCTGGTATCTACCCTCATTGTACTTATTTAATATCTTACCTAGTTAACTATATTTTTGTTTTCATGTTTGTATAGTCGATGATACTGATGTACGCTAAAACTAATGAGTTTATGCTTACATCTTTAGAATTTTTTGTTATGTATACCATTGAACAAATAAATAAATTATAGAATCGTTACTTTTCGATCATACAAAACAGCTATTCAATCAAATTTATTTTAGATTCAAGTCAGACTCTTAAAAAATGCAGTGTATACGAGCATCGACCAAGTCACACCCACATTTTTTTTTATTCAACTTTATTATGTAAAAACAATCCAGTTTAACTTGATAAATATTCAAATTCTGACTAAATACTATAAATAGTCAATCTTACATTATATTAAAATGTGTAATGAAAAACGGTCGTACACTTATCTGTCGCCGACTCACTCGTCACGCCACAGCGCAGAGGAATATGCAAATGTGCAGCTTATCAAACCCCCTGCCTAGACCGACTTTATGACGGACACGTTCGCTGTCGACTTTACGATGCATACGCAAAACAAATAGCTGGCCGTGATTCATCTGCGAAGTTTATGTTATTGCTAGGCTGTGGGTTGGTGTGGTACATGGTGAGTGTATGACAATAAGTGTGGTTTATTTTAATTCTGTTGACGTAAGGATGTATTGGTGGTGAAAGCGAGTAGGTCGAAAATCATTTTTCAAAATCTAAATCGTACAAAGACTCCTCACTGCATAGACTAGCTTTATTTTGTTGTTTTTTTGTGACGGGATGTAAGGGCAAGTTGAAACTGACTCTGATAATTTTCCCTAATGCTTTAAAAGTCGAAAAACAGTATAGGTAACTTCAAAAAGCTGTGTTACGTTCGTTAAATCTCTAAACGAAGCTGATGAATATGCATGGAGGAGGCAGGGTTGACCTTACGACCTCTCAAACGTCAGTCACCGCCTTATTATCATCGCTTCAAACCATTGTTTAGTGATTTCGTTTAACTTTCCATCCATTTGAAAGGCTGTTGCATGTCATAGAGATTTGTCGAATTAGTAATTACATTACATGAAGATATCTAAGGTCGTCAAAACAATGTAAAGAATGCCATAATCGCGAAGCTCACGCGCAGGTTTACCCTTCGCTAGCTTTTCAGGCAGCACGCAGAGCGCAAATTCATTAGGCATATTCCTGGTTGCGCTTGACCAAACTAACCGTTAGCCATTGCACTGTAAATACTGGAGCATCTTTGCGGCTAGAGAGCAAATTTAAATGTTTGCAAGATTAGAAATTATTGGGAACACGGTTGAAGAAAATTATCAGGACTTAAGTTCTGCATCTTTATTTTTTTGTAGAATTCCCAACTATGAAATGTTTTCTTTTCTCTTCAAAACTAACATTATTCAAAAATTGTGTATGCCATTTATACAACGTGTTATTGAAATAACTGATAACCTCTTAAGTGGTCATTGTACTCATCAGTATGAACAACTTTTACTACAGCACCAACCCTGAAATCGTTAAAAAAATATCAGCTGATCCTTACATTTGTCGATTTACGTGAACACAAACGTAAGGATTAGCTGCTTTTTTTTCGCAGTTTCAGGGTTGTTCCCATAGTAAAAAAAAATCATACTGATGAGTACAATGACTCCTTAAAAGGTTTTCAGTTATTTCAATATCACGTTGTATAGTTAAATTTTTGAGTACTTAGTTGGATACTCAAAGACTTCATAACCAGTGCAGTAGCATCTGAAAGTGTGTAAAAGGCTTTAGCTCCCATTGCTTTTTGTTTTTGTAAAATTTATTGCTAGTTGAACTTTATTCAATAGTATTTTTTATTTAATTTAATTCAACCAATTACTGCTACCGACTTCGAAATGTGTGTTTGAAAATCATTTTCTCAGAAATTATCATGAAAATACTATATAATTTTTTTTTTAATGAAAATTATATAAAATTGTACATTTGTGTAGCGGTAATAAATTCATATTGTGCATTATTTCCAAATCACATATCATTCATAACTATTGGTTAGCAACGACACTATTATATTAGATAACAGTGTACAAACACTCACACTTCCTGTACATGTCGCCAATAACTAATGTCCCTTGTTAGTCGTTTGTTTCAAATTAAATGCCTCTTGTAACTGTTGACAGGTGCAAAAAATATTGCGTTGTCTATAATATGTTCAAGGGAGACAAGGTATGAAGTATTGTTATCATTTATATCGGGTTGAAGATGTCAACTCGTGAACATGGTCACCCTCAAAGGTATTAAAAAAAATGTTCGGGGTTTTGTTGCCGCTGATGTCAATATTTTATACTAGGTCGTAACCTACACGCACAGCACATGGCGTGGATGGTTTTGTAAGACTTGTAAAGTAGTGCTACACCGCATTATTAGTCTCACGTAACGTGTAAAGTAATGTTACACGGCATACAGTCACACGTAACGTGACGAGTAAAGTAATGTTACACTGTATATTAGTCACACGTAACGTGTCGAGTAAAGTAATGTTACATACCATATTAGTTACACATAACGTAATGTGTAAAGAAATTATACACCGCATATTGCTCCTACGCGAGTGAGCGAACAAAAGACATAAACGCGGCGTCTGGCACTCGGCTGGCTAGATTGAACTGTATTTAATATGCAGCCTTAGGGCTTTCCACCAGAGCTATGCAAAGAAACTGAGCTGTGAGCGAGGCTAATCCTATGCACTAAGTGAGGCCAGCCAAATGACGCAATCCTGTTGGAGCATTTTTCCGCAGTTACCTTGCACAGCTCTCCTAACGGTTGCTGAGCCATCAAAAGAAACTATTATCTATAAAACTAAGCAAGCAGATCAGTAATTGTAGTGTGATTTGAGAACCTACTATTTAATTTACTACTAATTAATGCTGACGACATCCACGTGATGCAATTGCTTTGTCTCTTTCCATGATAGTAAGCTATCTAGTCATGAATTCGAGACTCGAAGAGTCGAGTAATATTCGTAAATGATGAAAAATTATATGAATGTGTCGGTATGAATTTTGCTAGCTTTGTAAGGGCTAATTTACTAGGAGACAGTTTCGCCAGTCGAGAATCGTTCTTACTTTGTTTTTCTCATATACATACATATCATAACGCCTGTTTCCCGTTGGGGTAGGCAGAGACCATGGATTTTCACTCGCTACGACGCTGGCGTCTTCTTCGCTTTATCTGTGAAGATCTTCATCTTTCCTTCTTCTTAACTTCATCGTCTTCTTGTCTTTCTTGACGAGAAAAAGGAGACTACATGACACTCGTTTAGCGAAACTCTCCGTGTAAATCAGCTTTGAGAGTAAAACTATTAGCCTGTGTCTAAAGAAAAGAGGAGACTATTATTACCTATTTAGACTATTATTTTTTGGTAATTTTGTGCGTCACTTTTGAAGCAAATAAAAATTTTTTCTTTCTTTCTTTCTTTCTTTTACCTATTCTATGCCTGTGTGATCCTTCCATTCCTATTAAGTGATCCTATTATTTACCCAAGTAAGGTAGTTGGTAGTAGCAGACGAGTCCTTGAGTGGAGACCGTGAATTGGCAAACGCAGCGTAGGGCGCCCCCCTGCCAGGTGGACCGAAAACCTGAAGAACGTGGCTGGGGGGGACTGGATGCGGAAGGCAGAGGACCGAGTGTTGTGGCGCAATTCGGGAGAGGCATATGTCCAGCAGTGGACTGCGATAGGCTGAGTTGAAGGTAGTTGGAAAGTGTTTGTAAAAATAAAGACAAGTATACTATTTAACTAAACCAATAAACAACAATGTCTACACGGCATCGACAAAACACTTTAGCGCCAAAGTTTAAATTCTCATAAAAAACAAAATCACCATCAGTATCATTTCTGTTATCTAAGAAACCAGTAATTTTTCCGTCTATACGACCAATAAATGAAACACATTTAACCAAAAGATATTTACGGAACCCATAGGCGAACAACTGTATATTTACGATATATTTTTTACGATCGAGGTTTTATAGACGGAAAAAGTTCGAAAAGATTTTACGGGCGTCAGTGCAGTTCGGCTTTCCTCGGTAATTTCCGCCGGTGACCAAGCTTTAAGTATAAAGAGCTAATTAAATAAATTTTAACATAATTTATGTCTTTTTTAGTCTGTGGTCGGAGTTTTTCTAAGGGATCATTCTGAGACAAACAAACAAACATCGCATTTCGCATTTATAATATGAGTAAGATTATTTGCCTCAAAAAGACAAAAGAGTGGAGACCGTGAATTGGCAAACGCAGTGTAGGGCACCCCCGAGCAAGATAGACCGACGATCTGAAGAAGGTGAAGGGTGGGGGGTTTGAGGCAACATGAGAGAGGCCTGTATCCAGCAGTGGACTGCGATAGGCTGAGTTGATGAACAATTTAATAATTTGTAGATTGTATACCTTATGTATGTACATACAAGCGCATATTTCTTAGCACTTAATAATTATATTTGAAACTTTACGTCTTATTCATCATCATCATCAACTCAGCCTATCGCAGTCCACTGCTGGACATAGGCCCCTCCCAAGTTGCGCCACAACACTCGGCCCTCTGCCTTCCGCATCCAGTCCACCCCAGCCACGTTTTTCAGGTCGTCGGTCCACCTGGCGGGTCTTATTCATGAAGTTACACAATTTTAACTTATACTGAAGTTCACATACAAACATTTCATAATTGACATAAAGATTTGAAAATTATTGAACATAAAAATTTTATGCAAGTCTAAAATTATTTTATTCGTTGAGTTTGTTAATCACTTACCAAGATATAAAACTTAGAAGACCAATATTCTTAAGGTCCTTTGGGCTTAGAAATGTCTGTGAATCAATAGAACCTAAATATGCAAAGTGATAAACTTTTGTTAAAAACTTCACACTGGTGCTTACTTTTCACTCTTCACTTGAAAATGTGCTTATGAGTTTTTGTTAAACTTTCGAAGAGATCGTAAGTACTTAGGACCATTTGAAGAAAGAAGTTACACCGTTAAGTTTGTACCTATGTTTTATTCTGCAAATTGGATGTTAACTTAGAGTAATACGACATAGAGATAGTTTCATTCTAAGTTCCGCTCAAAGTTGAAGCGATGTGTGCCCACGCATGCAAGCGGCACGTAAAATGTACGCCGACACACACATAGGCGCACGTAAACTGTACTAAACGTAGCCTTTTAAGGCTAACTTGAATTTGCTTCACTCCGCGTGTTATTACTGCGGTTCTAAGCTTTATTATTTTAAGGATGATAAAATCACTTTTTTAAGTTAGTTATTTTAAAATCTAGGTGGTGACGGCGTCGGTATTTTCCGTGTGACTGCCTCTAAAGATAAATACCGAAACAGACTAAGGAATCAGTCTCTTTTAAAGTCTAAACATTAATATTGTATTAAGAATTTATGTGAGAACGATTCAGGACAACTCCTGGACTGGCTTTTTGAAGAAAGTGCCTCGTCAATTTGAGTATACCAGTCTTTGATTGCATAGCTATAAATGTCAGCTGTTTCGTCTACTACGCCTGCAAGTAAATGAAATTAACTAAAAAAACCGGCCAAGTGTGAGTCAGACTCACGCAGTAAGGGTTCCGTACAACCCATCGATCTAATACCCCATAGAAACTGATTTAATTTACGAGAGTTTATCAAAAGACATCAACGAACGTACGCGAAATGTGAATTTTTGCATCTCTTTCTTCCGTAGGTACCACGTATATGTCTATGTTTGTCCTGTTTTTAGTATTTGTTACGAAACTACATAGTATGCACTATAATCAAACCAAGTTTGACGCTATTATGTATTACCGTTTTGATGATAGAACAGGAACAAAAACGTTGAAAAAAAAGCATGTTTTTCGAGGTTTCTTGTATGGGGACCCCCTTTGGTTTTAGACTTTTTTTGTTTTTAATATTTGTCGTGAAACACCTCATAGCAACACATATTCTGTGACATTTTCAACTGGTTATCTATTACCGTTACAAAGATACAGCCCTGTGACAGACAGACGGACGGACGGACGGACGGACGGACGGACAGCGTAGCGAGAGTAATAGGGTCCCGTTTGGAACCCTTCGGGTACGGAACCCTAAAAAACGAACTTTTTACAGGAACATTTATATAGTAGCTTAGCCTCAAATTAGTAAAAACATGCGTATAAATTCCTCATTTACAAGAATTAGGATTCAGCACATAGATCAATTTACGAGATCATGACTTAAACATAAAAATGTTCACAGAAGGCAGCGCTTGCGCAGGCTGTGCCGTTTTTTATGTAACTCTATTAAAATAGTAGTGGATATTTAGCACAAAAGCTTACGAGTACCGACGAGACACCTGCATGAGATATCTACCCAACAAGTTAATTACATCTAACGCTGTGACATACAGGTGAAAATGATAGACAACTTTAGCTTTTTAATGGCATAGGATGACGAAACAAGCTATACAATATTTAACAAAAACCCTGTTGTTCCTGTGAGGTACCTCATCATTAGTTAGTAGAGTACGTTATCAGAATCGATATTCATACGTTAGGACAAAACTCATTTGGAAAAACTCTTTAATAAAAACAATCAAATTAAATATTAATTCATTATTTATTGTAAATTGAAAGTGATATAATCAGTTAATCACTTTTAATAATGATTTAATATTTAATTTGATTGTTTTTATTAAAGAGTTTTTCCAAATGAGTTTTGTTAAAATTCATGGTCTTCCTTTTATTTGTGATACTATGTTATTTAGCAAAAAATAATCCTTATGATGAAGCCTTTCGATCGGTATGATAAAGCTACAGGATGATTATGTTTCTCATGTATCGGGTTCGATTTCCGGATCAACCATGTAATTATTTAAATATCTATGAATGCAGTTTAAATTGTTTTTTAAATTAAAATAATATCTTCTTTCAGTAAAATGTTCCATCTACAATATTCAAGCTACTTTCCCCCCATGTGGCATATCCGTGGGACGCCCTGTATAGTATCTGCTTTATATTTGGTTGCATTATGTATAGTTTTAGCATATATGGGCAGCAGCGTTCTCTGAGTATTTATTCAACTGCGATTGCCAACCCGCCTGCCAAGCGTGGCAATTATGGCATATCCCCCTCTTTTGGGCAGGCCTATTTCCAGCAGTAGACGTCTTCCGGCTGAAATGATGACGATGATGATGATGCAGTGTCATAGTCTTTATTGAATAATGGCCGTTTATCGTACGGTTTGGAGCCAAATTTGTTTTTTTTTATTGAGAAATTGTTTGCGTGTACCATCATCGACCGCACCATCGCTTAATATCGGCGTGTTATTAGGTGAGGTGGCGATCAAACGCAAGCCTATTATGAATTTAAAAAAAAAACGAGTTTACTATACGTAGTACTCAGCATTAGTCTTCAATTTCACCATATACTGATTACAAAGTAATTTCAGCAGTATTGAAGATATAACAGATATAATTATATATAATTTTTTTTTATAGTATAGGATGGCGAAACGAGCTAAAGGCCCACCTGATATTAAGCGGTTACCTTTGCCCATAACAACTTCAATACCACCTAGGCTCATGCAAAGCAATTTGAGATACCATAGATATATTACAATATCCTTCCGAGCTTACTAACTCTAAGACGTTACATGAGCATGACCTTTTTATACCATATTTAGCGTTAGTGAGTTGGCCTAACTTGTTAGCCCAACTATTAGTCCTTATATCCCCATAAAAAAACATACGAGCTTAGTATATTTATAGCTAGTGCTAGTGCCAAGTGTGGGCACTACACATCATTTTAAAACAGTTTAACTAGTTTTAAATAGCTTATCGTCTTTGCGGTCTTTACGTAAGAGCTTGACTAGTTAGTGCAATTGACGGTAATACATTTTGTATATAGGGCTCGTAATTTTGAATTTAATCAGGTAAATTCTTTAGTGATTCTTTGATAAAGTTGCTTGCAGAAAATCGTTTAATTTGAAGGTGTAAATCGATTTTTGGTTAAGTATTTAATGTTCTGGAATTGTTTAAATTTTATTCAGAAAATTAGATTTTAATTTTTTTCCATGTCGGTCATACTAAAAAACTAGATGGCATCGGCATTTCCTATGTAACTTTTTGAGAAGAAACTACCTACCATTGAAGTCATTGGGTATGAGAGAAAAATTGATACACCGTAGGTACCTATTTCTGCCGCTAAACAGTAACGCTTGTATTGCTGTGTTCCCTTGCGAAGGGTACGGGTGCCGGTGAAATTACAATCACATGAGATTTCCATCTTCATGTCTCAGTTTAGCAAACGCGTCTTGCGGTACTGTTTAGGAAACAGCCTAGGTGGTATTGCAGTTGTTATGGGCAAAGGTGGGCCTTTAGCTCGTTTCGCCAATTTACACTACAAAAAAAAAACCGTAGGTACCTATTTGTGCCACTAAACGGTAATGCTAGCATTGTTGTGTTGTTCCGTGCGAAGGGTACGGGTGCCGGTGAAATTACAATCATATGAGATTTCATCTTCATAATTATATCAGCGAATGCGACTTGCGGTACCGTTTAAGCAACAGCCTAGGTTATATTGCTATTGCTATAAGCAAAGGTAACCGCTTTAGCTCGTTTCGCCATCCTTATACTATAAAAAAAGAAGTGACAAGTGGCCAGCCCTATAAATAGATATTTCGTTTCCCGGTGAGTTTTATGGTGTTTTAGTTGATAAGAAACTTTTGAATTATATTTTTCCTATATATACTGCCCGATTAGCCTAGAAGTGACCACAAATTAATGACCAATAAAAAGTCTACGGGCCTAACCGTATTTGGTCGGCTTCCGCAAAACTGCTGGCGAAATACACCATTTAAATTTATTTTCCATTGGTTTATGGCGGAAACTCTGTGATTCCAGTCTAATGAAGGTTTATTATGGTTTTTATGGTTTTCATTGGCAATCTTACCAGAAAACCAGCTCGGCTTAGTTCTTATTGCAATTCTTGGTTATAATTTCTTATGACTGGCTACAGAATTTAAGTGTGGGTATTTCGTTTCTCTATAAGGGCATATAAATGTAGTTTTACTCTGCAAGTCCAATGGTAGGTTTAGCTGCTAACGTCTTTAAGGTTATAGTCGAGCAAAAGTATTATTAGATTAATAATTAAGGTGCTTCAAAATCTTTCATAGTCCACAGCTTTATACAGGTTGTCCTTTAATGCCCATGAAATTTTACTTAATGAAGACTACATTTTATTTTTTAAAGCAAGTAATACTGAATTCAATGATTTTTTTAAAGTGTCTTCCCTATGGTGGGAATTGAACCAGTATGATCGGAATTATCATCCTATTCTACCGATTAATAGGGTAAAATTTAATTATTATAATGATTAATTTCAACCTAACATAACATACATTAAAGTAATAGGGTCAATAATAGAAATAAAATCTTTCGAAAAAAAACCAAAGTTCGATAAATGTTGTATTCAGTGAGTAATATTTTTTTACTGATGGGGATGCACTTGGCTGCTACATGCGCCTTAACAAAAGTAAGAAAGAAAAGAAAGAAAGTATTATATTATCTGTGACAGAAGCCATAAAATATAGGATTGTATTCAGCGCGATTGTGTAGGTTCGATATTTGAGATTTTGAGTAATCTTTGAATGCAGATATTATATCTTATTTAAGAAAATAAACTTAAGCCTCTTTTTAGTAATATTTCATATTTCCAATATTTCCCTTTCCCTTCATGAAGCATAGCGATGGAACATCCTGTATATGCCTCACTGTTGGACATTGTCACTAAGCCTGGGAACTTGATCGATCAATTCAAGGTTTCAGTTTTTTTCAACTTTGTCCCACACTATGTTTATTCTTGTATCATGAACAAATATTTTTATTTTTATTTGGGTAAACAAACAATTTTACAATATTAATCGAATTTCAATTTTTATTTTTATTTTTTTATAAATATTTCTGGGACATTTTTACAGAGCACCATCTAGTCCCAAACTAAGCAGAGCTTGTACTATGGGTACTAGACAATGGATATAATACTTACATACTTTTTTTTTGTAAATACATACTTATAATACATAAGCAACACCCAGACCAACACAAACACTTATGTTCATCACACAAATATTTGTGTCCTGTGGGAATCGAACTCACGACCTCGTTATCAGCAGTCCGACACTCGAACCACTAGACCACAGAGGTCGTCAATTAATTAAGGAATACTTACTAATTAAATATCGTCGTTGGTCCACCTGGCTGCAAGGGGACCGACGACCGATGACTTTGATGATGACGTAATAAGGTTTAATTGTAGTCAGTTTATCGCTATTTAGCAGGTCTAGGACTTCAAGGCCTTAGTGTGATAATGTAGCTAATTAAACCAAGCATAATAAAACTCAAGATAATCTTTTGACGTTCATAGATGTCACAATACAAATACCAATTGGAACAGAAGGCCTACCTACTTCGTCCGTGGGCGCAAACAAGTCTAACCAATACATTCGGTATCTAGATCCCCCATATCCTATAAATACAGATATAGGAAATAATGAATAAATAATGAATAATAATTCCCTAGGAATACAGATATAGTAATAATGGTATAACCCATAACATCAAGTTTGCATTCCCCGAAGATGTATCAGAGGTGTATAGTACGTCCAACATTTCTCCAGATATGTTATAATTCCCATGTAAAATGGCGGAAGCCTATTGCTAAATTTATTATTCTATTTATAACATTAATATATTTATAAATGTAATTTATATAACATACAACTTGACCGCCTTCTTAACAATTGCATTCGATTCGTTTTTAATCTTCGTAAATATGACCATGTCTGATATCGTTTGTTTCTAAAATGGTTGCCTATCCGCCAACGTAGGCATATGAGGGCATTAACTACTCTATTCTCTTTACTTTTCTCTCCCAATTCTCCGTCTTACTTAACTTCTCATTTTCAGTATCTATGTACAAGTCATACTAATTATCTCCGCTCCACTAATAACCGTCTTCTCCAATGTCCTTCTCACCGCTCTGACTTCGTTCACTCTACATTCTTCGTGCAATCTATCCTATTATGGAATGCGCTTCCTCATGAAATCAGGATGGCAAACAGTTGGCTCGCCTTTAAAATCAAGTTAAGGAAATATTTTCGTGAAAACAATTTAGCAGATTCAGCTCAACTTTGATTTATCTTGATGTTATATATTTATAGTTATATATGTAGGTATGTATAATATGTATATTTTATTATATGTATAATGTACATAGGTATTTATCTATTTTTATTATATGTAATTATAAGTCCGTAGTACGAAACATATTTTACTACTTTACTGGTGCATCTACCTTATTCTTTGTCTCTGCATTACCGTAAGGTTGTCTGGTAGAGAACGCCTATGACGTTAAGCGCATAAAAAGTTAAACAAATAAATAAATATAATAAACTGGGTCGGGAAAAATGTTATTGGGTTATTTTATAGGAAATTTTCAGTAGCAGCCCGTAGTCTGGATTTGTGCCCGGTTAAAATTATACTCTAGGCCAGAAAACAAACTATTCTAATAACCGTTCTTTGGAAAAAAAAAACAGTGTTAAGGCACGCGTTGACCTATCAGTATCGTACGCATCGTACGGATCGCCTTAAACGAAACCGTATAGCGTAGTGCGTCCACCTATCCGCAGCGTACGGATTGCCGACAAATTTCCATGAACAATCGGATTGTCAGTACTGAAATTCGGATTCCGATGACGTCATCCACGTTTTTGAATATAATGCGATCCGTCCGACGCGTACGTTTAGTATCCGTGGTACCCTCAGTCGTGCCTATAGGTGGACGCGTGCCTTAAGATCTCTAAAATTTTGATTCGTGTATCTAGTGGAGCTTCTGTGTCTACTTCTAATCGCTAATATCCTTTACGTGTTCTCATATTAAACAGAAAATTGCTGATAAAAAGCCGACTATAAAGTTTATCGCGCCATTAAAATCGGAAGGTAGGCAGGTATCGAGCATCGGGATAGGCGAGAACGGGTATATTATGGCGTAGTATCATCGATAGTATCGTAATATCCGCCAGTAGTACTTGTACTGGGGCGGAGTTAACTGTTAGTAGATTATCACTATCACAAGACCCTTTAGGGGTTGATAGGTGAGTTGGATACTCGAGTTTGCGAAGAAGAAATAAAAGAATAATAATAAAGAAAAAGAAAAGCTTTATTTCACATAAGTACATAGTGGTTGCAAGCGCGACTGCTGAGCGTGGGGTTCTGGGTTCGATTCCCCGGTCGGGCAAAGTGTTATTGGGTTTTTTCATTAGGAAATTCTCAGTAGCAGCCCGGAGTCTGGATTTGTGCCCGGTCAATGGCAATAGGCTCGCCTCCTATTACATGGAACTATAACATAACTGGCGAAATGTGGGTGTACTATACACCTCTGCCTACCCCTTCGGGGAAATACAGGCGTGATGTTATGTTATGTTGTGTTACATAACTTATAAAGAAACACATAAAGAGTCTTAATTTGTCACTAAAATTGGTGATTTCTGGGGATCCATAACCCATAATGAAACACATAAAGAGTCTCATTTTGTCAATAAAATTAGAGGTTTCTGGGGCTACATACCCATAATGAAACACATAGAGTCTTAATTTGTCACTAAAATTGGTGATTTCTGGGGTTTCGTACCCACAGGGTGCCAACGTTACGGGACTCTCCCAATTATAAGCCTCCATCCATCTGTCTGTCAGAGAGCTGTATCTTTTTAACCGTAACAGTTAGCAAGTTGAAATTTTCACAGAATATGCTTTACTATGCCATCTATCATAGGAGAATACTAAAAATAGTAAAAAGTCTAACCTAAGAACTACGAAACCCTTAGTGTGCGAGTCCGATTCGAACTTTTTTCTTCTACGGGTTTTTCGTAACTTTTCTTCGAATCTTTGGTCCATGCAGGTACTGAATGTATGTTTAATCGCAATCCTAATAATTTATGCAATATGAGGTGTCCCATAGATTAATATACAACGTGTTTCAAATAACTGAAAATCTCTTAAGGGGTCATTGTACCCATTAGTATGAACAACTTTTACTATGAGACCAAACCTGAAATAGGGAAATAAAATCAGTTGATTTATGTTCACACAAATCGACAAAATGAACTTGGAATCTGATACTTGGACATCTGATATTTTTTTCACGATTTCAGGGTTAGTTCCATAGTAAAAGTTGTTCATACTGATGAGTGTAATGACCCTTTTAGAGATTTTCAGTTATTTCAATAATCAATAAGACGTTGTAGATAGCATTAACGATCATAAAATGGTTGAAGTAACAAGAACAAAAAAAAATGCAAAAGGCGGTAACCTAATCAATAATACCTACCTACAATATTAATATGCAAAATATCTCATTTAAAATATGATTCATACATCAAAGTTGATTAAAATATGTAACCAACTCGAAAGTTGAATCACTCACATAAAAAAAAAATAGTTTTTTTTAAAATAACGAACGAAGGCGTTGATGTGACAAGTACATGACACTAATTAAGGACGTAATGCTCTATACAAGAGGTTTTGTTCGAAAATACCATCTATCTTAAACACTCTCTACAACTCTTATCTCATCGACATTAAAGCCAAATTTGAATATCACAACTGAAACATAAATTTGTGTCAAGTACCCAAGAGTGCAAGCACCTTATTCGGAAGTAATAAGGCTGAAATTTGAATGGGGAAAGTATGAGAGATGTCACATCGATACAACGTTGACAATGACCACCGATTGAGCGATCTGATCAGCGAGTAATCGATAAGAGATCATGAGGAAATCGATTCTATCGATTCGTCTCGTTATTTCGGACGTTGATTATTGAATATTGGTTAAAGGATTATACCTTGTTGTCTGATATAAATAATAAAAGGGCTTTTATCTTTTGTAAATAAATAAGGGAGTTAAAGTACACCAAATGACGAAAATCTGTCTACCAAACTTACATAAAGTGTCATAAATTATTTATTAAATCATTTAAATAAAATAAATAAAATATTTAATCAAATATTTGGAATATTTTAAACATAGGTACACACCCGATTATGTCACTTTTCAAACAAAAAAAAAACTAATCCAAAATCGGTTTTCAGTTTCGGAGCTACGATGCCACAGACAGATAGACACGTTAAACACGTAACACCCTTCTGTTTGCGTCGGGGGTTAAAAACTAGCATCAGCATTTCCTCGTTATTAACTCTGAGAAGAAATACCGAAACAAACTCAGAAATCAAAGTCTCTTTCACTATCCGCAAACAGGTTACTCTGTAGTCTTTGAGAGTCAATTAATGTACATAAACAGCCTACTGCTGGGCAGAGACCTCTTCTCATAATGAGAAGTATTCAGACTTTGGTCCACCACGCTGGCCAACTGTGGATTGGCGGACTACACACACTCAAGATTTTTATGGAGCACTCTCAGTTGTGCAGGTTTCCTCATGTTGTTACCCTTGAATATAAGCGATGAATATTTTGTAAACTGTAATAACTGCTCCAAAAACCGACTGTATTTGTTAACATTTTACCTGTACCATGTTACTTGTGACATGTAATGTAACGGCCAAAATTAATATCCAATCTATCCACGATTCACCCTACTAGGGATAGAAATTTGACATATTTTGTATGAAGCTAATGTCAAATACCTATCTCTAGTAGAGCAAATCGTGGATAGATTGGATATTAATTTTGGCCGTAAATGTACACGAAAGGAGAAATGTACTTTTAATCTACTTAATAAAATTCTTAAAACTGATTGACAGAAAACGCACAGCCTAAACCCGTGGCTCTAGGAGGATGAAATTTTGCACAGAAGTTCCTTAAACAATGTAGGTAAGCATCAAGAAAGAATTTTTGAAAATTCATCCCCTATGGGAGTTAAATAGGGAGATAAAAATCTGATGGTTTTTAAGATGCAACCGATGGGAAATTCCATCGGGCACATGGCTGGTGGTTAAATAATATGTATGTAAATATTTCAGTCAAAATCTGACTCTTGACATTCCCATGTAGCAGCCAAGTGCGAGTAATATTTTTTTTACTGAAGGGGGGGGCGCCACTTGCTACTACATTCCCCTTAAAATAAAATTTGAAAATAAAAAAAAACAGATCCAAGTAGCTACTTTCATTGGTGTTTTGAATATAAGAAATCTTAGAGCGTTAATTACTAATGAAGCATTTAAGTACAATTAAATATTTTATACCTAATCAAAGGGCCATTAAAACCGCCATGTCGCAACATTCTTTACCTAGGTATTTTAAGAAAATAACCCAAGGCCCACTGCGTTTACAAACACACCAACAAAACTTACATGTCATTGCACATTCGCTTCAAGAAAGACAATATCAGCGCCGACACTTAAAAACAAACTTATGTTGTACTACCCGCAAAACAAAACACATTCAAAAATGAACCTTAAGCCTTGGAATTAAGGGTGAGGTAAAAATTAGAGTAGTGAAGGAAAGCTTGCTAGCCGCAAACCACTGAAACTCGATGCTATGTAACCAAACTCACTCATATTTAATATTTATAAGTAATCAGACAAGCTTTTGTTGTTTTTCGAGGTTGCAGGGTTTCTTTTTCATAAAAAAGTGCAAAAGAAAACATTTTGAAGGAGATTATAATGGAAATGTAGTAGTTATTGCCTTGTTTTTTTGCTTGTTTGATAGGATTAGTACTTTAGTAGGTACCTACCTACGCAATCTTTCTCGTAATTATATCGAGGCAATACGGACACAGTGCGAAGACTGAAAAGAACAAAACTACACCTTTTGAATTTAACATTCTATTGATAGTTTCTTAGACGAATAAAAAAAGGCGGACGGAAACTCGCTAAACGAAAAGTGAAGCACCCATAGTAAGTCGGCTCGCTTAAAAGTACGCGGACTGGCTCGCACACATTCACACCCATAGTAAGATAAAAAGCCGTGATTATGCTACAAATCTCGTGACATTGTCGTAGTGCCACAAATAAAATAAGAATAAATATCTGGTTTGTAAAAATTCTGTCGAAATTATAGTGGGTTTAGGAAAAAACTAAGTGCTTCAATCTTTTCTTAGCGAAATTCCGTCCGCCATTTTTAATTCGTCCGAGGATGGTTGATAGTGTAGTGAATAGATACCTACTAAATTCATAAATAACAATTAGTCGTACCAATAATCATATGTAGAAAAATATATGTATACATAACTACATACAATACATATGTCACCATTCATCATCATCATTTCAGCCAAAAGACGTCCACTGCTGGACATAGGCCAATAATCGCCACGCTTGTCAGGCGGGTTGGCGATCGCAGTTGGATGGTTAAATGCTCAGAGAACGCTGCTGCCCATCCTCTGGTGAATCCCTTAGTCGCCTCTTACGACACCCATGAGAAGAGATAAGGGTGGTGCACACGTCATGTTAGATGACAATTGCTCATTAATCTATTAAAATCAAGTTCCTTTTACATAACATAACCAACCCATTACTGTCCCACTGCTGGTCACGGGCCTCTTCTCAATATGAGAAGGCTAAGGCCTTGGTCCACCACTCTGGCCTAGTGTGGGTTGGCGGACTATACACACCATTGAGATTAACCGTATGGAGCACTCTCTGGTGTGCTGGTTTCCTCACGATGTTTTCCTTCACCGTTAAAGCAAGTGATAATCGAATATAAATCCGCACATGAATGAAGTTCCTTTTAATAAAGGAAAAAAACTTTTTAAGAAAAAAAAAAAAAACCGACCTCAAAAACCTTAACTAAAAAGTAAAAAATAATCCTTGTATGTATTTCAAAATCTTAACATAAACCAACATTTTGAAGGCGGCGCGTGATTGACCCTTTGGGTCATGTAAATATAATATACTGTCGAGCGCATATCTATAGTAAAAAAAAAACAGTTTATGCGAACGTACATGAAAAACCCGCGCCGCCTTCGAAATGTTGGTTTATGTTAAGATTTTGAAATACATACAAGGATTATTTTTTACTTTTTAGCTAAGGTTTTTGAAGTCGGTTTCGAATTTTTTTCTTAAAAAGTTTTTATTTCATACTTTTTAGTTGATAATTGCGAGGGTTGATTCATAAATGTTTACATAACCAATTTAAGAATATATTTTAGTAACCTTTGCTATCCCACTGCTGGGCAAAGGTCTCGCTAATGTTCTTCCAAACGTCCAATCACTATCGTGAAAAAAAAAAACACGCATATCGGCCAAATCTCAGAAAAACGTACCAATGAGCAGATCATCTAGATAGGCGAAGCTAAAATAAACTGATTTATTGAAGCTGGTTAAAAAACTACTCAACCTAAGTCAATAAAATTTATATGGGACCACCGCGCGGGCCTCCTCTACCAAATAAAAAAACAACCACGTAAATCGGTCCACAAATCTCGGAGTAATCGATGTACATATGAAAAAAATAAAAATAAAAAAAAAACCCGTCGAATACATAACCTCCTCATTTTTTTGAAGTCGGTTAAAAATATATTACTCCTTTCTTAGGTTGTTTTAGTAACCCTATGTCTGCCTCTCATCAACTCAGCCTATCGCAGTCCACCGCTGGACATAGGCCTCTCCCAAGTTGCGCCACAACACTCGGTCCTGTGCCATCCGCATCCAGTCCCCCCCAGCCACGTTCTTCAGGTCGTCGGTAAACCTGGCGTGATATCTCTGCCTCTGCCTACGGAAAATCATATACTGTGTATATTACTTATACTATGACAATATAATTGAAAAAGATTTGATTTAAATCAATATTTTTTGTGTTTATCAACGTTTATTATTTGATTAATTACTCGAAAAATGTACTAGAATTTTAGCTAAATTGTCGTTTTCTCAGATAATTATCGTTATTCAAATCAAGCCATAGTTTTTTTACCATACATATAATAATCTTCTACTTTCTTTTCTTACAATGTCATACCTTTCAAGTTCGCTAATGTATCACAAAAAATCATACATTGAAAAAGCTTCGTAATTCGCCGCAATTCCCAAAAGCGTTCGGCAACATTCGACCCGTTACGTCATCACCGCCATGTTTTTCCGCGCAAAAACAGTGTCGTGCGCCTGCACATGATCCAGGCATGTCTCGTCGCCTAATTGGGTAGTTCTACCGCCGCGCCTGCTCATTGGACAAGGGGCGGCGCGTAATTATTTTAATAACCCCACCCCCTTTTAATTAAAAGCGAATTGCGCATGAAATAATGTCCGTAAGTTAGTTATGATTTTTTACGTTAGTGTTTATGAAGTTATACTGTTACTGTGTCATTCTGCGTAGTTTTATTTACCTAAAACTTGCAAAAATATCGACAGAGGAAAGGCAAAAGTGCTAAAGCGTCAATTTGGCCTTTTGATGGTGGAGAGGCAAAAGTGCTAGAGCGCCAATTTGGCATTTTGACGCTTGTCTTTTTGGTCAGGGCAGAAAGACTAAAGTGCCAATATGGTCTTTTGGTGCTTTAGCAGTTTTGCCGTTCTACTGTCGATATATTGAACTATATTTACGGGACTTTTCGCGCACAATGAAATCAAAACAAAACAAACATTTTGACTAACCTCGACGCCGAAACCAAGTTGCACTGGCTGTGGTCACGAGGAGACTGAAATTTTCATTGTGCGCAAAAAGTCCCGTTAATATAGTTCAATATGAGTGAGATTTGCGAAAGTTTAAAAACTTCTGTCGATGTCAAAGCTTAGCCCATAAACGCACAGTTGCTTGTTTGTCGGTGTTCTACAGGCCGTACTTTGGAGAGTATGCGCACTCTTGCGCCCCATGAGCTTATTCCGCCATCTCCTTTCGTTCATCGGACTACACGACGCACTGCAGGATATCATCCATATTTGGTAGAAATCCCTTGACCAAGCGCTTTGAGAACTCTTTCATAATGCGCACAGCCAAGTTGTGGAATTCACTGCCAGCATCTGTATTTCCGGGCACTTACATTACAACCCTAACGCCTTTAAACCTAATAGGTTTGCTCGCTATATCGTCGACCACATCTTGACAAAGCTGTCTAGATTGCGGTCAAGAGCAGATCTTTATCTCATTTAAAAAAATGTATTGTTTTGTTATTCATTAGGATTTTCCATAGCAGATGTTTAAGGGTTAGTTAGAACTGTTGTATAGCACAGTTCGACAATTATTGTACATAGTAGATGAGATGAGATGTGTTCGTAAGAGAAATATTTCGTTGCCATCTTATTATTCCGATTTCTAAAATTATGTTTTGATGACGTTTCTAGAATTTCATCTAAATAATAGGAAGATCAGGTTCCTTAATAATAAATAATATAAATATTTTGGGACATTTTTACACAGCACCATGTAGTCCCAAACTAAGCAGAGCTTGTGCTATGGGTACTAGACAATGGATTAGGTACTTAAATACTTTATTCATTAATAAGTACGGTGAGCACTTAAAGGTACTAAGTCTACCAGAAGTAGTTCAAAGGCACGCCTGGATTTCACAACGGATGCTAAGACCGTTAAAATAATATACCATAAAATTTTATGTTTTCAAGGAAAATGTTTTACTTAATGTATGTATAAGTAAGTACCGTTTCGTTCGAGGCATTCAAATTTTTTTCTTAACTTTCACCAAGGCTTGGTTTTTCTAGAAAATAGACATTTTATTGAATTGAGTTATTCAAATTTTTCTCATTTTCAAAATCATCAACTCAGCGTATCGTAGTCCACTGTTGGATATAGGCCTCTCCCAAATTGCGCCACAAAACTCGGTCTTCTGCCTTCCGCATCCAGTCCCTCCCAGCCACGTTCTTCAGGTCATCGGTCCACCTGGCTGGGGGCGCCCTACGCTGCGTTTGCTGATTCGCGGTCTCCACTCAAGGACTTGTTGCTCCAGCGGCTATCGGTCCTTGGACAGACATGGCCAGCCCACTGCCACTTCAGCTTACTGATCCTACAAGCTATGTTGGTCACTCCGGTTCTCCGGTTCATTTTCATAATATCGAAGTTAAATTCAGAGAAAACTGGACAATATATTTCGTAGACAAAAAAAACAGCTCATCACGTTTAATGTACACTAAGCTTTATCGCTGCGTTTGCGCATCGCAATTGATCGAACACGGTTTCTCATATGAGATGGGTGTGGTCGGATGCCGATGGTTGTGATTTTGTGATTACCATTAAACTGTGGTAACTTACCAGTTAGATCGCTTCGTTACAACCTTCGTGCTTTTGAGTTTTCAAGTTTAGCGGTAGGCAGAAGCTTAGGTCAAGCACCGTCGACTACACCAATCCAACATCATGGGTTCCAGATTCAGAAAATTGTTTGATTATGTCATTAGTATATTTAAAAGTAATTTGTTTCTAATTAATTAAAGTGTTGCTGCGGAGTTTATTGGGCAGCTTCTTTTTCCCAGCTTATACACGGAGAAGCTTAGAAAATGAAGAAGGGGTATTTTGGGTCCTATCTTAATGTCTGACGTTTAAAAAGATCTATCTAACATTTTGAATAGGTAAACGATTACTGATAACTTATTATAAATTTAGCGGCCGTATTATCGAAAATTTATCAGACCTGTATCCTAAATCTTCTTCCATTTAACAATTCTGGTGCTTTGACGAATTATTTATATGTATCTGGGTACATCATCAACTCAGCGTTGCGCAGTCCACTGCTGGGCATAGGCCTCTCCCAAGTTGCACCACTCTGGGTACATGAATGTTTGAAAAGAACTGTAATTTCCCATCCCTGTATCCTAACTCCTAGAAATCAGCTGGCATTTGTCATTTAGCACATTCTTCAGATCAGATTTCGCTTTCTTTGTGTCTAGGTGGAATATCTTATTCGGAACAGCTCACAGAATTTCGGGAATCCCAAACATAACTTGTCCAAACATGCAGTAGGTACATGAGAGCAAAATAATTAGGTATTAGTATTCTATGGACCTATTCTCATGGTATTTGGAAACGTTGGTCAGAATTGTTAAGTAGCTCACACATGGGTCTTCCTGATAGTTTAAGGTCATTTTATTGATATTAGGCTATTGTTCTATTATGATTAAAGATTCATTGGGTCATACAAAGGTCTAGACTAGCTTCTACGTATCTTATTTCCGTGAAACTACTTAGATATACTAAATTACCTGCTTTGTTGAATCAGTCCATTGTTGTGTCCTGTTGAGTATAGGTAAGCTCCCCAGTAAAATAAGCAGTAATTTCCCGTTCTCATCATGATAGCCGATTCGCGGTCTCCACTCAAGGACTCGTCTGCTCCAATGGCCATCAGTCCTTCGACAGACATAGCCAGCCCACTGCTACTTCAGCTTGCTCATCCTACCAGCTCAAACAGCAGCAAACAACGTAGGGTGCACCGGAAGGTAGAGGACTGAGTGTTGTGGTGCAGCTTGGAAGTGGCCTATGTCCAGCAGCGGACTGCGATAGGCTGAGTTCATGTGACGTGAACACCATAAGCAAGTCGGTGGCAGAATCGCTGTTGAACAAGTAACGTGGTTGCTGCTTCCCTCAAGTTAAAACTTCTAGGCTGACATTTTGAATAGGTATTACGCAATAGTCCACCATGTATAAATAAGTTCCTCATCATACTAACATCGTTGTAGCAGCAGGGTGCATCTTAAACAGAAGAAGTACGTTGAGGAACTCGAAATGCATTTCTGAAGCAAACAAACCCTGTATTAAACCAGTCCATTTTAGTTTTATTTTATTTTAATTCTTGGCGTTATGAATAAAAGCAGTGACAGCTTAGTGGTTGAATGCTTGCCTTCCGTGCAGGACGGTCTGAGTAAGACCCGTATCCCTGATGTTCCGAATCCAAGTATGGAGAGTTTAATTATCGTGATGGAAAAACAACGCGAGGAAACCTGCACACCTGATACTGCTTCGTACAGTTTTCGATGATGTGTGTAGTCTGCCAACTCGCAGTAGGACAGCGTGGTGGATAAAGGTTTAACTCTTCTCATACAGAGAAGAGACAGGGGCGAGCTCAGGAGTGGGATAGCAATGGGCTGTTTATATAATTATTTTAGGTTTTGCTGTTTATTTTAAACTTATAGGTCTTCGATCAAATATAGTATAGATGCACTATCACCGCTCGAAGAACGGCGCCATCAAAACTGCAATAATCAGTCGCATGCACAGTTTCGCTCTCAGCAGCTTTACGAGCGCGCAAGCGGTGAGATTTTGAAACATCTCACGAACGAACGATGCTAAAATGTTTTTAAAAAGAATATAAAAACTATATTCCAAATGTGCAAACAAAGGATACAATGTCGTTCTTGTCGTCGTTGTAAACATAAATTTTTTGGGTTTGATTTTATACAAGACCGTGCATCTATAGTATATTTGATCGAAGTTATAGGTACACAAAACAGACCATGCCAAACTAGTCAATCAATTATTTCACAACGATATTCAAATTCTATGGCTACTTTGTCGCCATTTGTTACCTTAGATAGGCCACTTATCTATCTTGGATTGTAGGTGTTACCAGTTTTGTATCACCTGGAATGAGTGTCAAGGGCTACGGGTGCCAAGCCAGGTGTAACTTCATTAGAAGTACCTTCATTTTCTAACATTTGTACCTTAATTTAAATACAATGGAAATAATTGTTTGAAGGTTCCCGGATAAAATACTACTGCTGGAGATAAATGGAATAAAATTCCAACTATCCCTACCAGTAGGTGGGACGAGGGAGATAATTGTACATAACGAAGGAATTTGTAATTTTAGTAATCTTACCTAAGCAGTGATGTTTGACTTATTGAACGTTAGTTTTTCAAATTCAAATTCAAATTGTTTATTTGCTAGAATATGGTATTCGTACGCGGTGGTTTTACCCACGGCATCTTTATATCACAGAAACCATGCATTTTCCGAAATAAAAAGTAGTCTATGGTACTTTGAAGCCCACATACTATTTATATGCAAAAACTCATGTCAGTCCGTTACTCTGTTGCTACGTGAAAGAAGAACAAACCTACAACTACACTTTCGCATTTATAATGTTACTAGCGACCTGGCTCGGCTTTGTAAAGAAAGAAAGAAAAAAAAAAATTATTTACTACAGCAGTACGTTGTACGGGTAGCAATTATAGCCTTGGTGAAAACCGTATGAAAATCCATACAGTAGTTTCTGAGATTAGCTCAAACCAACGAACATACAGCCCAATAGACGCCTAATGTTGAATATAATGCGTACAATAAATTCTGCCAATAGCTGAGGTGGTACTGCAAAATCCGATTGGCCCTATCAATGCAGCTATTGGCTAATCATTAACGCGGCAGTTTTGACGACTCATGTAAGTGGTCGAAACTGATTTGATGATTTCAAGTGGCGTCCTACATATTAGTGAAATTTTATAGATGTATTGCAGACATCGGTCGCCTGTTAAGAGGCGTCTATGGGTTGTATGGTCGTTGGCTTAAACAAACACGAACTCAGCGCGGCGGGGGACTTTAATTTATAGTATGTGTTTAATTCATAGTAGTGATAGTGATGATCACAGAAATAGGTAGAATGTTTGTAATCACAATTTTACTTGCGATTCATGCGTGGCAACTTTCCGAATAATCTACGCCTTACATTTTGACGTCATTATTTTGAAAAAAATAACTTTAATCAAATGTATTTTACAGCTTTTGTTTCAGCAGTTAGAAACAGCACAATAAGGCATTTTTGCGGGTTTTTGTTACAGTATTTACAGAAACAAGTCATAAGGCGTGCTGAAAAAGGGTTTGAAATATCCTGCACTATGGTGCATAGTGCTGCCACGCGCACCCTGCCCACATGGCCATTCTATCTCTTTCTGTGGTGATGATAATAGTACTGTATGTCACAAGACAAACCAAAAATAACTTCAAAAATAAACACTTAAAATTCGTAATAAGTTTATTGTTTCTCACGCCGAAACACGTCTAGCATATCCCCGAAAACAGCCAACAATTGTTTCCAGGCGTTGTAATCTCGCCTAACCACGTATAACTAATCTAAAAACCAGAAAAAAAAGAACAAAAGAATCCAAAACGCATCAGCAGACTGTAATGGAGATCACGTAGCCTCGGAACTCTGATTACCCCTCTCACTTTAATTTACGACCGTTATTCGAGTGCGAGCGAGATAGATTTAATAATGGTCTAACCGCAACCCGGACTATCATTAGGTGGTATTCCATTTATGAACACTGTGTCTCTTGGGCGTTGAGAGTGAGAGAATTTTATCGTGGAATGAAACACAGTGTTGGTTGGTTGGATATGGTGTTGATAGAGGTTGTTATAGTGGCGGAAACCGTGGTACGTCCGTACAGTAATCTTACAGCCGACAATCGTAAGAAATAAATGAATTTTTCCCTTTTTTTTTCTCTGAAGCCTCAAATTTGTTTTTATGTGTTTTCCTTAAGATTTTTCGAGACAATTGTCCGTGGTTGGTGTTATTATGTATAATTTAATCGGTGGTTATCGATGCTGCCTTTGTCAATGCGTGATGTCATTATAGTTAACTATGAACGCAATTGTTTTCTTTCTGTGAGCTAAAAAACTGATGTTGGTAATGATACGCATTATGAAATAAAAAATAAATATCAGAACATAATGGTTAGTCGTTAAATGTAGTACAGTCGGATACAAAAGTACTAAGTACCTACAACCTACTAAAGTGATATTTGTATTTATATAAAAAAATATCAATTTTTACAATATGTAACAAAAACCCTGTTGTTCCTGAGAGCTACGTTATCAGAATGATTCAATATTCATGCGTAAGGACACAACTCATTTGGAAAAATTCTTTGTTAAAAATAATAAAATTAAATCATTATTAATTGTGAATTGAAAGTATTATATCACTCAAAACACACTCACTCGGTGATTATATCAATAAAAATAATTTAATATAATGTTAAATAATTATTAACTGTAAATTGAAAGTGATATAATCACTAACGATTTAAATTGTGGAAATAAAAAATCGCTCACGAGCAGGATTCGAACCTGCGACTCCTTGCTCATTACGCCAGTGCTTTAGCCACTAAGCTACCGAGAACACTGCTCGTGGTATCGAAATTAAACTCCACTTTTGTACGTCTTTGGGTGACGTCAGCGCTCAGAATAATACGTCAGCGATATCTTATTAAGAAACAGTGTTTCTTAACCGTTATTTAAAGTCGTATAGATATAGCCCACCCTTACTAATTATTTTATTATTTTTACGCATTTACGCATGCGAAGCGAAATCTAACGATTTAAATTAACTTTGTAATACTTATGTAATTCGTTAATAGAATGCATTTAGCGTTCCTTAGATCGACCTTCGAGAGATAAATTCTCTAAAGTAAAGTGACCCCTGACCGCCATTCTGTTTTTACGATCCTTGATGGTGAGACGAGTGCCTTTCTTCAGTTATCCGTGGGTAGTTTTCAATGCTCTAGTAATCACAAAATTCTGAGATCTCCCAGAACTCAATAGCCCTAAGATAAACCTCAAAGGTAAGATTGTATGACAGTCTACACGATATTCTGTCAAATCTTGTAAGATTAGCCATTGCTCGACTACGTTACGTTGGCTCAGTAAACCAAAATGTGTTTAAGCCTCCGAGAGAACGCCACTTCCCGCAATCTTTGATAGTGTCTCGCTAATCCAAGATTAATTAATAGCTTCCACCAGTAGTAACAGGAGCAGCTTGCTTTCTTTTTAGATTAGCAATAGCAAATCCTTACCCAGATGTATAGTTTTCTCGACTTCCATGACGTCACAACAGGAATCCAACAGAATTCCAGCGTCATGTTTAATTATCTGGCATATGCTGTGCCGGACACCCATTTGCTACAACTCTGAGACACACACGACGCATGATTTGTCACAGACAGAGTTTGTCAAAAACGATTTATTGCTTTTTCTATCTTTCTCAGAATTATTTCTTCAGCTTCAGCCTAATCAGTATTTTTTAATTGATTTTGTGTGTGTGTATGTATGATCTTTTTTACTATTGTATCACATTGTCAGTTGTGTCAAATAAATGATTTTCTTTCTTCGTCACTTTAGCATTATAACTTTTCCATATTATGGTTTCAAATAATTCATCAACACCTTAATTTATAAGACCATAAAGTTAAGCAATATCTAAAATAGGTAAAACCATCTGTTTAATTCATAAGAAACTTAAAATACAAAATGCAAGATCAGGCGTTAAGCATCTATCAAGATGATTGATCAATTAAAATAATGATATGTACGCCAAATGAAGCTACTTACTTATTACAAATTTCTATTTTTAATTTCCGATACGAATCACAATTAATTATAATAATCCCTTCTACGACATCGGTAGCACAATACGCTTATTTAGCTTGTCATTTTGCAAGCTTTAAATTATTGCAAGCATCATTCATGCAAAGTTGGCCTATGCCGCCAATATTGTGCCAACATTATTCTATCCTCCCCAAATCATTTGCCATTTTATTTTCAACCTTATCTCCTTCTGAACAAGGTTTATGAAGATTGTTATGTAGGTTTTCAGGGTTGTAGCAAAGCAATATTTTATCCTTATTGTGGGCTGTCATAATAATCTCCTTTACGTTGTTATCGTATTGCAAAAGAGTAAAGTGAACGCGTGTTTTACATACGGAATCAAACTAATATTGTGAATAAACGTTTATTTACTTTGAGACTCTTGGGAGGTTGAGTGCCGTACCAATGAATGTTATGAAATTTTAGTTGGTTCCTATTGTTTTGTGCGGTGTTTTGTGTTTGGTGAAGAAAAGATCATCCTATATTTAGATTAGTCTGAACCATGGTTTACCTTTTGATTTATTGGCTATGGTTTTGTTCCGAGTCCTGACTACAAGTCTCATAAATTATGCTACAGACATCAAAATAATATGATTGTGATATTTAATTTATCAACTCAGCCTATCGCAGTCTACTGCTGGACATAGGCCTCTCCCAAGTTGCGCCACAACATTTGATCTTCTGCCTTTCGCATCCATATCCACACTCATGGGGTAATTTTTGAACTTACTTACAATGACAATAGCTTTCATTGTCACGTTTTTATTAACTCGCTTTCAGTTTTGTCTGTTTGTTCGGTACAAACTTTGCTATAGATTTCAAACTAACTTCCTGATAAGCTAGAGACTTGAAACTTTAAATATAGCTCAAAACTGGATTACAATGCAATATTAACTCCCTTTCGTTTAAAAATTATGGTATAAAAAACTTTTTCATAAATTATTATAATTTTATGTTTAAGGTAGTTTTCTGCATGCATTCACACGCTTCACAGTGTTACATTGTCTTTTTTTGCACTTTTTGCACGTTGTTATCTGGGACAATAAACAATTTTTATTTCTTTCTTTCATTTTGACATTACAGCAATATTTATTACGTGTGTATAGTTGCCGATAAGACGGATTGTCAAAATATATAGGCCCGTATTACAGAAGGTTCCTCAAGTACAGTTTAAACGCCAATCACCTAATCACTACTTGAGGATAGAATCGTTACTTGAGTAGCGGTCTTATTCTAACGGCCAAATCTATCCACCATTTGCCCTACTACAGATAGGAATTTGACATAAGCTCCATACAAAATATGTCAAATTTCTATCTCTAGTAGGGTAAATCCTGGATAGATTGAATATTAATTTTGGCCGTAAGACGTTAATTATAAACTTTAATTCAACAACATAACACACTAATTTGACCTTAAATAGAATAGAAATCGTATCGTAATCTCTAGCGTAGTCTGGACCACACTACAGTGAGTACATATCCAATATCTCCCAAATACCTAAACAGGTGACAGTATAAAACAAAACTAAACTCAGCTGAACTGTGATCAACAAATCTCTGCTTGAGGAACGTTCTAAAATCAAAGCTCAACTCAAAACTAGTTTTAAACAGTGATCAACGCTTGAGGATCGTTCAATAAGGGCCATAGAGCTATCATCATACTCGGAGCCTTTTCCCAATTATATTGGGATCGGCTTCCAGTCTAACTGACATTCGGGGTTAGACCAGTTGTCAGACTTTCAGGCTACTGACTACCCGTCATGACTGCCATATAGCTATGAATATTTAAATTAACATGATTGCGATCGCAAGTGAGTTACAAAATTTGGCAGCCGGTTCGCATTGTCATACTTATGTTTACTAAAAAGTTGTGTACTTCTTCCTAATTTTAAAATTTGGCGTTAGCCAATTATAATAATGCAGATATGGACTGCCTCGTAGGTCTAGTGGTCGCAAGCGCGACTGCTAAGCGTGGAGTCCTGGGTTTGATTCCCGGGACGGGCAAAGTGATATTGGGTTTTTCATTAAGAAATTCTTAGTAGCAGCCCGGAGTCTGAATTTGTACTCGATTAATGGCAATAGGTTCGCCTCCTATTAATGTGGTTGTACTATACACCTCTGCCTACCTTCGGGGAATACAGGCGTGATGTTATGTTAATAATACGGAGTCCGTAATAGTCCGTATTATTAATTTCAGTATACCGATATCAAAATTTATATGTAAAATTTTGTTCCTGGATTTTGACAGATATTTTTCATCTTGAAATATTTACGGGACTTTCCGCGCACAATAAAATAAAATAAAAACAAACATTTTGACTAACCTCGACGTTTAGGCCAAGTTGCATTGGCCGTGGTCACGAGCAGGCGATTTTTCATCTGATTAACCATACATACATAATTTCATGTCATCATAACCATGACTAAGAATACAATTCTACTAAGCTCCTTCAAAAATGAAGTAACTTTGCACGTTTCATCCAAATAAACCAAACATGTTAAAATATTCGACATTTGAACGCGACGGTACACTTCGTTAATGTTCGTATTCCTGAAGATGCCCGAACGGTTTTTAATTTGAAAATCGTTGTGGCGTTAATAAGTGACGTAATAAAGTGTAGATTGTTTTATTGGTTGATATTTTTATGATGTTATTATGGTATGTTGAGTCCATCGTACTTGGTTTACAGTTTTTCCTGTCTGATTTTTAGGGCTCCAAATATTTTAAATATTAATTATAGCTTAATTAGAGTATTGTAAATGATATTATTATTCTGACAACGGACATGATTTTGAAAGTTTTCAAGATTGTCACCTGGAATTATTTTTGAAGGTTACCTTAGATATAGTACTAGTAGTCTAACAAGTACAGGTATAGTTAGAACAACTTACTTATTTGTACTAAAAATAGTACAAATAAGTAAAGCTCAATTTTTGTCGATCAAAATCATCTAGGAGTATACATGATAATAAATTTTTACAAAACTAACGTAACACGAGTAAATAGAAATCGAAGCATCTTTAAGCGTCGTCCTAATACAATACAATTACGTGATTATCGTGCGAGTACGCGATCCGATCATCGCAGTTCGCGCGATGGCAAGAATCGAGTGTACCAGAGACGCGATGATCGGGCGGAAAAAGATCGCGCGAATTTTTATTTGTGCGAGCCCGCAATCAAACGCACAGGTGTCGAATATATATTCATAGCATTCGCGCGATAATGTCATGCCACCAAAAAAGTATGTGAATAGATGTCGCGCGAGCTTGCGATACTTGTATAATCTCGTTATATTCGCTCGGCATCAGCATGTTTGAGCGCTCATTCAGCTCGCGCGAACAAGTAATCAATCATTTTAGTCGCATGACGGCATGTCGCATGTCGCACGCGTGAATGTCAATTAGGACACCTATTCGACACCAGGGGGTCTCCTCGCGTTTGACGATATTTGATTAATTGTTGCATTCTTCGCACAATTTGCTACTCCGGTCAACCATCATTCCCATATCGTATGCAATGATCGTGGTTTACGTTTTTTTTTCTGATCTGCGGTAAATTTTATAATATTATGAAAATCTATCTTAATTGTGCCTTTTTATTTCCCTACCTTTAATGTGTAGGTGTTGAAACAAAAGTTCGTACTTCGTTTGTCATTTGTCAAATACGAGTAGACCCCCTGTACGTTTGATCGCGGGTTCGCACGAACGAAACACACGCGAACTTGCAATGATCGCGTAATCGACGACGTCTGTGGTCTAGTGGTTCGACGTTCAGACGTCGTGTGTTCGATTCCCACAGGACACAAATATTTGTGTGATGAACATAAGTGTTAGTGTTGGTCTGAGTGTTTCTTATGTATTTACAAAAAAAAAAAAAATAAGTATTATATCCATTGCTCTGCTTAGTTTGGGACTAGATGGTGTTGTGTAAAAATGTCCCAAACCAAAAAAAAAGTCCCATAATCGCGTTGTATTAGGATGACGCCTCACAAGAGCGTGTTCTTCCAGTCAACCAAAAAACTGATTAATAATAATACGAACTGAAATCTTATCTAATCCCCCGTCAAGGAAATAGCGTGCCACATTCATACACAAATTACCACCGAGTCAGCCTTCCTCCCAAGCTGTCATTAATACATCATACGCGATCTAAATCGTGGCCCATTGTGGCCCAGTGTTTATTGTTTCCCACACTAGATAAACAAGCGAACTTGCTCGTAATTTCTTCAAATTATCATATCAACGGGTATTGTTTTTGTCATGCACAGTCTGATGTAAAAACAGTCGAGTGAAAAAATTGCGATTATTTAATCTGTTGCACTTTGATTGTATTGCCTAAAAATTCAATCGTAAAGACAATATTTTGTTCGATCTTATAGTTATACATAATATATGATGAAAACTGATGTCATTACTAGGAGCACTACGTAAAGTTGCAAACTGTATACAGAAAAAAGCACGCACTATTATATACAACTCGTTAGTTAAATCAAATCTGGAATATTTAATTGAGATATGGGGATCAGCCGCTAATACTAACCTAAGCCCACTACAAAGAACCCAGAACAAAATTATAAAAGTATTATTTGACTATCATTACCTGACTCCAACAAAAATAATTTATGAAAAAACCAAAATGATGAATCTGACACAACTTTACACATATAATAAATAAATAAATAATTTATTAAAAAACACAGCCATACAAATTACTTAAGAAATCTTAATAACTAATTAATAAGGCAATTTAGAAACAGTCAAACATTGTCTACTGTCTCTCAAACTAAGTAAAAAACCTGTATCTTGAGAGACAGTGTTTATACGTACGTGTTTACACTCAGAAAGTTTTGCGAAACTAAAAAAAATTGTTCTATACGTACATATATTTTTATCAAATCTTTTCAAAGTACTTTCCACCAGCCTCTATACAAAGATTCATGCGCCTAAACCAGTTTTCAAAACACTTTTTCCAGTCCGCCGCAGACACCTCGTTTACAGCCTGCTCGAACGCAGCCAGCGCATCTTCCGGCGACGAAAATTGTATCCCTTTGAGCTGATTTTTTATTTTTGGGAATAAAAAGAAGTCACACGGTGCTAGATCAGGGCTGTAAGGAGGGTGACCCAGGAGTTTGACTGGCGTGCTGTCCAGGAAGTCCCTCGTTTTGAGTGCGGTGTGCGCAGGTGCATTGTCGTGGTGGAGCAGTAGCCCGCGGAGCCCTGTGTTTGGTCGCTTGTTGCTTATAACAGAGAAAACTTCTGGCAAACATTTGGTAGTATACCATTCGGCATTAATGCTTCTTTGATCCCGTAAGGGAATTGATACCAAGTGGCCAGTCAAATTAAAAAAGCTAGCGATCAAAATCTTACCCCCGCTTCTAGATCGCTTCACTTTGGTAGGCGTTGGCTCATTTTGAAACACCCAAACAGTCGACTGGCGCTTGGTTTCTGGGTCGTATTGATAAATCCAGGACTCATCACCTGTAACGATGTCGTAAACACGCCGAGACGAGCCTGCTTCAAATTTGTTAAGCATATCACGGCACCATTCCACCCGGGCCTGCTTCTGAGCATCGGTGAGGTTGTGCGGCACCCAGCGTGATACTATCCTCCTCACGCGAAGATGGCTGTGTAGAATCTCGTGAACGCTTCCCGATCCAATCTTCAATATGTGTTGAATCTCCTGATATGTAATTCGCCTATTGTCTTGGATTAAATTTTTCACTGCTAGCACGTTTTCTTCGGTAACAGCAGTCAAAGGGCGACCGCTTCTTTCGTCATCCCCCAAAGTTGGTCGACCGCGCTTGAATTCGTTATACCAACGATACACGGTTGCCTTGGAAGGGCCTTCATCCATGAATGCCATTTGAAGTCTATCGTACGATTCATCCGGTTTCAGGCGACACTTGAAATCGTATAAAATCATAGCTCTAAAATGTTCCCGGCGCAGATCCATATTTCAGTGAGACACAATACTTTGAATTAACTCGCAAAAAATGTGGAGGGAAATTTTGAAATTGGAACTTACTTATTTTTACTTATAAATAATCATATTTTCGAAAAACATTATAACTGGCCAGTCTCCCATATATAAAAACTTTTTTTCGCAATACTTTCTGAGGGGCCTGGTATTACACTTGCATTCTTGTAAAAAATATCAACACTAACTCCATCCAATCGAACATACAGCTACATAAAAAAACAATAACACACAACCTAAGGAACAAAAATGAACTCCAATTAATGAAACCACGGACAAATTACGGCAAAAAAACGTTATCGTATGAAGGAGCACAGTTGTTCAATAGATTTCCAGAGGATCAAAAAAAATGTGATAACATAAATGTATTCAAAACTAAGCTAAAGAATTATGTATGTACACAGTAACATTTCCAACGCTCTAGAGGCTAACATTATATAATTAGTTATAAATACTTTTGTATCTCATTATAAGCGAACTGTTTTGTAAGTTCTTATGAGAAATAAAATTCTTTAAACCTAGATGTTAAATTTTGTTTGCTTCTTAGCCAGTCGTACTTGCGTAATATTAAATCCTTACGCTGGCTTTGCGTGATGCTGGCATCACGTTCCTTAAGTACTAATTTCATCTCATCATCATCGTCTATTATCAACACAGTTTATTGAAATCCATTATCGCATCCAAGTTGATTCACATCCTCATTGAGCCTTCCCCTACCTTCTTTTGATTATCTTTGTCTTCTACAATCATTAATTTATCATTGATTCTTATATTCTTATAACCATTATCATGAACAGCCAGTTAACTAAGATAAAAACATCAAAATATCTTTAAGTAAGTCTTACGGACCATGTTTTTGTATCTTCTCTCACCACCTCACCTGATGTTAAGTGATGGTAAGGTCGACGAAGGTACAAGCTTGCCCAGCAAAAACCTATTCTCTCGAGCCTTGAAGACCACCAGATTATATTTATCGAGTAACAGATGCAAGGTACCCATGAAATAATACCAACTTTGATATACAAGATACAACTTTATCCTAAGATATCTCTATTAATATTATTTCCGCAAACAAACATACGTACATTGTTATACCATTGTTTATGGCAAAAATGTAGTCGTGATCGCAAAACACCGTGGGATCTGTCGTCCACACGATATATGGCGGAAAGCTTTAGATGAAAATTTAATATTTTGTCTCACAACGTGGTTTAAACAGGTACACTATAGTATATATGTTATTGATAATGTATGTCTGGTGGTGCGGGAGACTTGGTTGTGGTGGATAAGGCTCAATAGGAAATGTATTGTTTGCAGGCCCGGGAGCCAAACGATGCCTAACGATGCTTAAATTAAATAAATGTATACAGATTCAAGATGGGGCGGCCAGTACATAAATAATAGGTTTTGTTATTTTGAGGAAAGAGTAGGGGTCTTAGACGCCCCTGAGCCTTTGCCACCTGAAAAGATCTAACTATTTTGACGCCTCTTGCAGTATTACAGCATCTATAGTTGCAAAAAATCATGAAATCAACTATGAGCTTAAGGGAGAAGGATTAGATCTCCTGCGTTGAGATGGCATGGCCTCCAAGGTGCTGGCTTCTTATTTGGTGCACTGCCTCACATAATTATAGGTAAGCAGTAGACACAAATGATTGAATGCAGTTATTGGCTCCGTTAAGAAATAAATATAAGTGACACTAAGATTTTTTAAGGAACATGTTGGTTGCAGCCGGGAATCGAAAGAACATTTTTTTCAAAATTCGACCCTGGTTATTTCATTAACCAATTTTTACGTATAAAAAATTACCTCATTTAAATTTTTGTGACCAAATCAATTCAATTAATTTTATTGTACAACACTATCACCACACCACACCTCCTCACACAATACTACACCACACCACATCACATCACACCACACCACACCACATCACACCACACTAATATTTTAAAGGGCTCGGAATATAGGTTCATAATGAAATTAAACCGCATCCTGACTTTCTGTAATCTCTGCCTACCAAGCATTTCATAGATCTAACGCGAATACTTCACAGTTATATGATTTCACCAGTCGAGAACCGAACCGAAGGGCAGTATCCTGAACTTGTACCTGACGTATGTACAACGTAACTTAATAGTGAAATGTTGGCATACAACTCTCTCCTCTAATGTTGGTGGTTTCTCTTTAATATTACACTATATTTTAGGCTAAGTTAGTTCGATAGTAAATATTCACGATCTATTTGATTCTGAGTAAGCTTGAAAGTGGTTATTTATTTGATTCTGAACCTACACCGATTATAAATTATAAATAAATTTATTTCGGACATTTACACAACACCATCTTGTGCCAAACTAAGCAGAGCTTGTGCTATGGGTACTAGAAAATGGATATAATAATTAAATACTTAATTTTTTTCTAATTACATACTTATAATGCATAAGAAACACCCAGACCAACACAAACACTTATGTTCTTCACACAAATATTTGTGTCCTGTGGGAATCGAACCCACGACCTCGAGATCAGAAGTCCGATTCTCGAACCACTAGACCACAGACGTCGTCGACGTCGACGTCGTCGTCGATTATAAATTGAGGAGCTGGTAAACAAAAATGGACTCTTTTATACAGAAGAGGTAAACTAAATGAATCAAATACCATCAGATTAAAACTAGAATCTTAAAGATAGTAAAATACATTTGTCCATCATTGGTCACGACTTCACTAGATCCCCACGATTTTCATGAGGACCGCAAAATACCATAACCATAACGTATATCATACGTTAACATAACCATAACGTATGGAATATTTTATTGTATTGTGTAGGAAATTTTGATAGGAAATAAATTGAGTAGGTATCCGTGGAGTTTCTTGTCGGTTCTTCTGCGTAGGATCCACCATTTGGAACCGTGTAACAATACAATACAAATCCTCTTAATTACACAACAAGATTATATTAATAATAACTAGAGCCTAACGTTTCACAAGTGCCTGTAATTAGATCTATATGGAATAAAAACAATTTGAATTTGAACTGATCGACTTTATGTACCTATTTTTATGGAAACATAAAAAATAAACTCTAGCAAAAAGGAATTTTATCTGAGTGCCCAATATACAATAAATTACCCCAGACATTAAAAGAACTCACCAATAATAATATATTTAAAAATAAATTATATAAATACTTATGCCTAAAGTGCTTTTATACGTTGAAACAGTTTTTGAAGACAAGAATAACAACTTAAATTCACACTAAACTACCTATTAATGTTGACATAATTATTGTAAATTTCCTCTATGAGTAATACTCCAATAACTTTTATAAATTGATTAAGATATAATGTTATAAAACTATTATTATAATTAAAATTATTACTTAAATGTTTGATAATAATAATGGCATGTTTATTAATGATTTTATTAGTCTGTAAGTAATTATATTATTTTGTAGTGCCCTTACAGGGTGCATGTTTGGAACTCAAATATTATTAACATCTTCTTACAACATGTATGCAATAAACCGATTGAATTGAATTGAAACATTTCAAAGCATAATGACAACACGTAACAAATAGATGTAAAAATTCGAAACCGCAAAATTATTTACAGAAAAACAAAAAATCTTCTCACGTACAAAACTCCTTTTAACGATATTATATTATAAGTATAATAAATGCAGAGACTGTGCAATCAACTCTTGCATTTCGATGATTCAGATTTTTTTTTTTGTTTTATTCTTTAAATTTTACGTGAAGACTCTTTTTGTCAAGTAATTTCAGGTGAATAAACACGAGTTCAAATCGTTTTTTGATGATCGAACGAACTATGCTTGTAGTCACACGGTGCGAGTAGCTGCATAGCAGTAACTCGCATGGTCAATTAGCACGCTAACATAGAATATATACTAACGACAAGAAGCGACACTTAAGCATGTGTGCTCGTAAAATTGCTCGCGGCTATGTTTGTGGGTTGGGGCGAGCGCGGGGGCCGTGCGCAGTGGGCGGCGTGTGGAACAGGCAGTCTCTCGTCTGCCCCAGCCAATATATTGCATGTAAACGCGCTCCCTCAAGGTCACCGGCGAGCGAGCTCACACGTACAGGGGAGTGTCACCGCTGTAACGCTAGCTGCTTTTAGTATCGTCTCCCGTGGAAGCGCCTCTGTAATGTATGGTCATAAACATTGCTTATATTTGTAATCACGGTAAACTTATTTAATCACTAATCATCGCACAAAGAATAGCCTGTTAATTGAAAATCTTTACTTTTCCCATTTCGAGACCTACATCAAATAAAACCAGCCAAGTGCGAGTCGGACTGGCGCAGTAAGGGTTCCGTACCACCCATCGACCTGATACCCCATATAATAAATAATAAATAAATTTATTTATTTCAGGCAAACCCACCCCTAGTTACAAGTTACAGTCATTGCATTTATAATAATACCAATAATATTAACAACAACATAATTTTATCATTATTACACAAAATTAAACTAATTTCAAAGACATGGAATTAGAATAGCTTAATAACTAACTTAATGTATATTTGCACACCATATAATGGTAGAATGTAAATGGGCCATTTCAATTTAAGATCATTCATGTACTCCTACATTCTGGCAAATAAATGAATTGAATTGAATTGAATTAAATATTTTTGAAAGTACGTTATTGTTTAATTAAATTATTTTAAATTTTAAATTAAATTGTATATTAATATTTAATAATATATATAAAATTATTACATAGATTGGTACATATTAAGTCTTATTTATCTGCCCCATATAAACTGATTTAGTTTACATGAGTTCATCAAAAGACATCAACTTATATGAATATGAATTTTTTCATCTCTTTCTTATGCAGGTACCACCACATATGTCATTGTTTGCCTATTTATTGCTATATATTATTTATTGCTAAACTACATAGTATGCACTATAATAAGGCCAAGTTTGATACGGGTACGTATTACCGTTTTGAATATAGAGCAGAAAAAAAAACGTTGAAAAAAATGCATGTCTTTGGAGGTTTCTTGTATGGTTTCTTGTATATCCCCCTTTGGTTTTAGACCTTTTTTTATTTTTAGTATTTGTCATGAAAGTTACCATAGTAACACATATTTTGTGAAAAATTTAACTGGTTATCTATAACCGTTACAAAGATGCCCTGTGACAGACAGACGGACAGCGTAGCGAGAGTAATAGGGTCCTGTTTGGCACCCTTTGGGTACGGAACCCTAAAAAGTATTCTTATTTATAAAACAAATTAATCAACTAAATTGTCATCGGGAATTGAGTTGTAAACTCTATTCCCAATAATAATTTTCAAAGTAATTAATAAATTAATTACAATTTAACGGTAAACTGTATCTTTATGTCATTTATTTACGATTATAAGTAGGTGGTTATTAAAATAGTAAGTATTTGATTAATCTTTTATCATCTTTGAATACGCTGGATCTTAAACTGCAACATTGCAATTATTGAAGCATTAAAGTTTGATTGCCTTGTAGTAATAACCTATCTTTAAAATGAAGACGACAGCTTAGTAATATTTTGTACAAATATACCTAATTATTTTATTTTATTGCTTAATTTTGCTTCCTTTACACAGAATTACTAATCTGTGATCAAATTACTTTTAAAATAAAGTAATGTTTTCCGGTATGGGAAAAGTCTAGAAAATTGCTATCGTAGAAGGATCAAATTCAAAAGTTTTTTATTTCAAATAAACCAAATTACAGGCACTTTTGAAACGTCAGGCTGTAGTTGCACGGTTCCAAATTGTGGGTCCTATGGAGAAGAACCGGCAACAAACTCTATGGACATATGTTTTTTTTAAATAGGTTATTGTTCTTTCATCAAAATTCTAATTATTATCGTCAAAAGATGATTTACCTAATAAAGACAGTGAAAAAAAAACACCTTCTGCATGCTTATTATGACAATATTTTTGAAAATTAACAGACGGAAAACTGTGCCTCTTAATTTCTTCATTGTCATCAGAATTGGTTGTTTAAGCATAATTTCAATTTGTTCGGAAAACAGGAACTGCCTTTAAATTTACTTAGGCCGGTGTCATCAACTTTAATTAAACTAGAAAAAATTACTGGAATTGTAGCTAAACGGTCGATTAACCAGATAATTTTTGTTGGTGAAATCAAGCATTAGAAGATTTCATTGTCAAGCAGCAGTGAATCTAAATAAAAGCTTTTAATAAAAGGTTATGGTATGTATCATGGACGAATAAAAAAAGGCGGACGGAATCTCGCAAAAAAATAAGTGAAGCTTCCATAGTAAGACGGCTCGCTTAAAAGTATGGGCTGGCACCCACACTTCACACCCATAGTAGGACAAAAAGCCACGATTAGGTACGCAACAAATGTCGTGTGACGGTAGTCATTGTCGTAGTGTCACAAATAAAATAACAATATAAGTATATCTGGTGTGCTAAAATGCTGTAGAAATTAAAAGTGGGTTTAGGAAGAAATTAAGAGCATCAACCTTTTCTTAGCGAGTTTTCGTCCGCCTTTTTTATTCGTCTGAGGTATGTATGCAGTCCTTTTCGATAAAATAGAACTTGTACAACTTGTGCAACTAAAGCCTAATGTTTTAAATTCACTGTAATTAGCTTTTAAGGGGCTCGTGGCTACGTAGCAAGCGTGTGGATTGTATGATCTGCAAGGTTAAGCTGCACTAGCCGCGGTCAGTCTGTGGATGGGTGACCGTTTCGTTACACATGGAGACCCCTTCGTGCCTCGGAGAGCACGTAAAGCCGTCGGTCCGGCGCCTGATCTCCCTCCGGTCGTGTTGAATTTCCGTCCCATCGGATTATGAGAGTGAGGGAATAGAGAGTGTAGGTACCTGTGTTTGCGCACACACTTCTGCACTATAAGATGTCCCGCGCAGATGGCTAGTCTCCATTGAGATTGGCCGCCGTGACCGAAATTCAGCCGGGAAAGGATCACAGATTTTACGTCAAGAAATTTAATCCTTATTCTTTGCCCGAAGAGTTATGTTAAGCGATCGTTTACCTAAATTTCTAGTAAATTTTTCGAGAGCTGTTTAATCAGACAGTTAACTTTGATGAACACCACTCTTAAACCAACACCGCACTACATTCTCCTCATATTCTTCTGTCAACCCTTCTGATACTAATAGGCGTGAAGATAATAACTATTTCCTAGTGAGTTGAGTATTGTTTCATGATTCAACTGTACAGTATTAATAAAACGAACAAAGCTAGACAATTCGCAGCTTGCCGCCTAGTTTACTTAATAAGCCATATCAAATTGTGTGTAGTCGCGTAAGGTGCAGGGTTGCTCAACTCGATGTTATGGTGTAAGTAGTCAGAACATAGAGTTCCAGGTTTAATAATAATTCTTATGGCAACCATTCGCTGGTTGATGAATTGTGATAGATGTGTCAACAATTAATCGTATCCTTAAGATTTATACTAGACTAGCTGTGCCCGCGACTCCGTCCGCGTGGTTGTCGGAAAATAACATCGTTTCATTATTATGAACACAATATCTTCAAATATATATACATATAAGCGCCTACACAGACGATTACACTATTTACCGACCATACTATATTTTGTTTTTACAACCAACCGGATAAGGTGATGGAATTTCATGGAATTAGCCCTAAACTCCCTCATTCTGAGAAGACGCTCGTGCCCAGCAGTGGGAAGTAATTGGGCTCATTATGTTATTCTATAACACTAACCACATCTCTTCTTATGCTGAGAAGAGGCCCGTGTCCAGCAGTGGGACTGTAATGGGCTGGTAATGTTATGTTATTCTAGAATACTAATAATATCCAGTTCATTAACTCTTCTCATTTTGAGAAGAGGGCCATACCCAGTAGTGGGACAGTAATGGGTTGACTACGTTATGTTATTCTATATTTTCTAGTTTCTTAACTCTTCTCGTTCCGAGAAGAGGTCCGTGCCCAGCAGTGGGGCAGTAGGTAATGAGCTAATTATGTTATGATAATCTATTACACTAACAATATCCAGTTCCTTAACTCTTCTCATTCCAAGAAGAGGGCCATGCCCAGCAGCGGGACAGTGATGGGCTATGTTATGTTATTCTATATTTTCTATAATACTGATAGAATCCAGTTGTATTTTTAGGAACCTGCAACCTGCATCCAACCAACAATCATGACCTCTACTTTGTATGCAACTTAATACAATAGGGGTCAAGCTGTATCGCTGGATCTACTCAACCGATTCAGATAAAACATACCCTATATTTTAAGTTAGACTTATACTAATACAAATGCTAAGTTTCATTACGATCCGTTCAGCCGTTTTCACGTGATGAGGTAACAAACAGACAGACAGACAGACAGACATAATTTTTTTTAAACGATTGATTCGTGTTCTATAGCTTATTTCTAGTCCCCCTAGCCGGTTTTCGCGAAAAAAAACTTTTCGACCTTTACAGTTTTATTATAGTATAGATAGATAGATGGATAACATAATTTTCATTATATTTAAAATAAATACTGACTCGATGGTCTAGTGGTCGCAAGCGTGACTGCTGAGCGTGGGGTCCTGGGTTCGATTCCTGGGTCGGGCAAAGTGTTATTGGGTTTTTTCATTAGGAAATTCATAGTAGCAGCCCGGAGTCTGGATTTGTGCCCGGTTAATGGCAATAGGCTCGCCCCCTATTACATGGGACTTATAACATAACTGGCGAAATGTGGGTGTACTATACACCTCTGCCTACCCCTTCGGGGAAATACAGGCGTGATGTTATGTTATGTTGTTATGTTATGTTAAAATAAATAATGGAATCAGGCGTTACTTTGCGGATATCCATGTCATACAAAATATGAATATATTAGAGACGCTAATAATACTTCTGAAATAACAACCATTGTACCTATATTCACAAAAAATAAATGAATTGAATTGAATTTAATTGAATTGAAGTTAAAATATTGAGTGTTAATTCCGCGAAAATAAGTAGGTATTGGTTTGGTTTGCATATTGCACTATATTAATAAGTAGGTATTGGTTTGGTTTGCATATTGTACAGTTATTAATAAGTAGGTATTGGTTTGGTTTGCATATTGCACTATATTAATAAGTAGGTATTGGTTTGGTTTGCATATTGCACTATATTAATAAGTAGGTATTGGTTTGGTTTGCATATTGTACAGTCATTAATAAGTAGGTATTGGTTTGGTTTGCATATTACACTATATTAATAAGTAGGTATTGGTTTGGTTTGCATATTGCACTATATTAATAAGTAGGTATTGGTTTGGTTTGCATATTGCACTATATTAATAAGTAGGTATTGGTTTGGTTTGCATATTGCACTATATTAATAAGTAGGTATTGGTTTGGTTTGCATATTGTACAGTCATTAATAAGTAGGTATTGGTTTAGTTTGCATATTGCACTATATTAATAAGTAGGTATTGGTTTGGTTTGCATATTGTACAGTCATTAATAAGTAGGTATTGGTTTGGTTTGCATATTGCACTATATTAATAAGTAGGTATTGGTTTGGTTTGCATATTGCACTATATTAATGAGTAGGTATTGGTTTGGTTTGCATATTGCACCATATTAATCGCACCTTCTGTATGTGCATTTATTTGTGTGCGGGAGGGCGGTGCTGCATGTTGCATTCAAGCTTGACGACCTACTTATTTTCGCGGAATTAAGACTCAATATTTTAACTTCATATTTTGTATTATATTTAAAGTAAAATTATAAAAATCCCTAGAGAGCAGGATTCAAAACTGCCACTTCTGTCTCAGTAAACCAGTCGCTTTAACCATTAAGCTACCACGGACTTTTCTCAAAATATTTATTGTACTTTTTGTGAGTTTGTGATTAAGTAATATTAAAACAGAATTCTTGAATATTGCAAATAAGTGCACCTGGTGCTGTAAAAATAAGTCTATCACAGTGCTATGCTACTCAATAGACACTCCTCGGACTGTGTTGTTTTTTTTTATGTTATAGGATGGCGAAACGAGCTAAAGGCCCACCTGATGTTAAGCGGTTACCTTTGCATAACAACTGCAATACCACCTAGGCTGTTGCCTAAATGGTACCGCAATGGTATGGTAATTTGTGTTAGTACATCCACAGTTACTACGTAAGCGGACAAACACACACACAAACCCAGAATTTGACGTGCTTGCTTGCCCGCTGCTCATTCTAAAAACTAAACAATCTGTGAATTCTGTTTTCCGCAAATATTTTTACATATGTCATATCTGGCAACCCTACAGTGACGTAACAAAGTCACGGTGCGCATGCGTCACGTCCGATGCCAAGTTATGTGAATATATCGTGATATTTCATCATAATAACCCTGGACTTACCTACCTTCACGCTTGATTTCTTTGCGATTTGAATGAGACTACCTACAAGTGGTATGCAAGGTGCAAAGCTCAACTTCCAGCAAAAAGGTTTGATGTCTAATTAGCTGACCCCCGCGGTTTCACTCCCGTGGTATATCAATAAAAATGATTCTGTGTTAATCTGGGAAATGGGTCTATTTGTGTGCCAAATTTTATCCAAATCCGTCCAGCCGTTTCAGCACTGAAGGACAAACAAACAAACAAAACTTTTGTATTTATAAAATTAGTAGGATTTTAGTAACTTTTCATCACAAAATATAAAAGTATCGACCAAGTAGGTATAGCTATCCTGTGATACTAATTATGTGTGCAGTTATATTGCCATTATGTGAATTAATATCACCGTATGCTTAATAAAGATGTTCTTACCCCGTTTAAATAGTTTTTAAATCTCCAATGATTCTGTATACATTTTGAAGTGATTGGAGTTATTAGGTGCTTTTTAGACCCCAAACGCACAGGCGGTCCATGACCCGGCTGCATAAATGTATGAAAAACGCTAACCAAGTGTGAAAGAATGCGAGAACTTTATAAATTTTCCTAAGTCCTATTCAATCAGGCATTTGACCGCTGGTTATTTAACCGCCCGTTTGCATTTAGTCTTATGAAATCAGAGTTCAATTGCTTACTTCAAAATCAACGCTTTAATTTATTAAGCACCAGAAGATGCATTTAACATTTCTTTCCACTATCAATACCTAACGCAAAAACAATAAACAATATCCAACAAGTTAAAAACACCTAACTTCTAGTCGCATCTCGTCCGCCATTTCGTTTCGCGAACGCAGAACAAAATGGCGGTTACCCATTTCGGTTACAGGAAACGCGTATCTGTCAACACGGCTGCATCGCAAGTGGGCATTGTATGATAATCGTGCGCGCCGACAAAGTTTTAGCGCGTGGCCGGGAAGTCAGCGGGGTGGGTGTCGAGTGCTTGTTAGGTGGTAGGTAAGCACGCTGTGGTAATTGTACGGTTGCAAGGTATGATTGGAGTTATGGATACTTACTTATGTGGATATTATGTTTAATCTAGTAAAAAATTATCAACAAAATGTATGAAATAGTTGTTGTTTTTCGCGATCCTATTGTTGGTCTCATAGTAAAAGTTGTTTGCAATGATGACTACATTAACTGAGCCATGAGCCACTGATAAAAATGACAGTGTTTAAACCATAAAGGTATTATACTGACGTCAGTATAGAAATGTCTTTGGTAAAAAAAAAAAAACATACTTTTTAGTAAAACAAAGTTTAACCGGATTAAATCGCGTATATTATTTAAATTGGTTTCCCTGACATTTCGAAAGCTTTGCAGCATTTCGTGGTCGCAGGTAGACTGAGATGACAAGCGTCTTTACAAATATTTCTAAAAAATTATTTTAATCTACCGTACAATATTATTAATTAAAATCGTTTCGATGCACGCAGTAATCTACCTGCGACCACGAAATGCTGCAAAGCTTTCGAAACGTCAGGGAAACCAATTTAAATAATATACGCGATTTAATCCGGTTTCCACAGGACACAAATATTTGTGTGATGAACATAAGTGTTTGTGTTGGTCTGGGTGTTTCTTATGTATTATAAGTATGTATTTACAAAAAAAAAGTATATAAGTATTATATCCATTGTCTAGTACCCATATCACAAGCTCTGCTTAGTTTGGGACTAGATGGTGCTGTGTAAAAATGTCCCGAAGATATTTATTTATTTTATTTATAACTTTGTTTTATTATAATGTGTAGTGATCGCGAAAACCTAAGAAGTTATTATACTTTTTAGTATTTCATCGAAGTAAGAACTTTTATTGATATGAAAGTGATTTAGACAACATTCAGCGTATTAAGCCTTAGATCCGTATTGCAGAAGTATAACCTCAAGTACAGTTTGATCTTAAATCAACTGATCACTACTTAAAGATAGAATCGTTACTTGAGCATCTGTCTTATTCCAATAAGGTAATTATAAACTTCAATTCAACAACATAACATAACATAACATCACGCCTGTATTTCCCCGAAGGGGTAGGCAGAGGTGTAATAGTACACCCACATTTTGCCAGTTATGTTATATAGTCCCATGTAATAGGGGGCGAGCCTATTGCCATTAACCGGGCACAAATCCATACTCCGGGCTGCTACTGAGAATTTCCCAGTGAGTTTTACCTAAGTTAATGGAATTTCCTAACGAAAAAACCCAATAACACTTTGGCCCGACCCGGGAATCGAACCCAGGACCCCACGCTCAGCAGTCGCGCTTGCGACCTCTAGACCAACGAGGCAGTCCAACATACATTTTTAGATTCAACAACATAGCACACGAATATAACCTGAAATAGGAAAGAAATCTCTACTCAAGCGTAGTCTCGACCACACGTGAGTGATCAGTGATTACAGATTAAATTTCTGCTCAAATACCAAAAATAGGTGACAGTATAAAATAAATCCAAACTCAGCTGAACTGTGATCAATTAATCTATGCTTGAAGAATATTCTTCTCAAAACTAGTTTTAAACTGTGATTACCGCTTCAGGAACGTTCTGATTTACGGGCCTTAGTCTTTCAACATTCCTTATAGGTCATAATATTTTGCGTTGTGTTACAACCATATGTAACCCTTATATCAGTACTCAGTAAACTTTAAGGAAGCAATATAACGGGCTTTTAAGTTTAATTTCTCTCTAAAAGAATTCCCCCGCTACGATCCTGACACACCTCTTTCGCTTCATCTACGTTCATTAACCTCGGCATGCATGCTCGTTGGTTTAGAGTACTCTTAACCTGGCATCTTTTGAGAACGTCCGCGATTTGATCGCGATACGTTCGCCGAGGTCGTCCCATTCCAACTCTTCCATCCACACTCGCTTCGCATAGGTACTTGTTTCGTCAATTCAATTCATTTATTTTGTAAAAATGTGGTAAATACAGGTGGTAGGGTACTAAGATTAGTTCGACACATTAACCATTTCACATTATGGCATACAATTATTTTTTTTTTTTTTTATAATTATAAAACAATGATGTACAGAGCTAAAATCACATTCAGAGACTTCAATATTAAATTATCGATCTCCTCTCGTCCATCCTCTCTATGTCCAAACCATCTCTATATGTCAATTCATAGTCTCTGCATACCCCAATGGGGAACAGGCGTGATAATGTTTTTTATTTATTCGCAATTTTTGTAACACCATGACATAACTGTATGTATATGTATAAAATAAAAAATAAATAAATAAATATCTTCGGGACATTTTTACACAGCACCATCTAGTCCCAAACTAAGCAGAGCTTGTGATATGGGTACTAGACAATGGATATAATACTTATATACTTTTTTTTTTCTGTAAATACATACTTATCATACATAAGAAACACCCAGACCAACACAAACACTTATGTTCATCACACAAATATCTGTGTCCTGTGGGAATCGAACCAATCCAATCCAATCGAATGTATTTATGTACCTATGTATGTAAAACAATCCAAACAATTTCGAATTTTCCAAATGCTTAGAAGATATATTTACCATGCCTTACCTAAATATGCAAGTGACAGTTACCTGAGAAAACATTAATTCAGTTTACAATAACATAAATAAACCTGGCTCTCGGTTAGGTAATGTTAAATATAAGGCCTTTCTAAGAAATAGTTACATAATGTTCGCGGCCTACCTAAAGACCTGTGCGATGTGAATTCTATGTAATCTCAGGCATATTCATGTTTCCTGAATGATGCTATTACTGGACCTGGGAATCGTAATTTAGGAGGTAAGGTGTTAAGGTGTTATGTAAGACTGTAATTTAACTACTAGTGTTGGTGTGAAATAGCTGTCGATAGGTATTCGCTGCAGTGAAAAGTGTTCAACAATCAATGAATGAGCGCTGGACATTTTCCATGCGATCTCAATACTTCTAAGTACAGAAAAAAAAACTGAACTATCCAAGCGCAACTTTGGAGAGGCCTATGTCCAGCAGTGGACTGTGGTAGGCTGAGTTGGTGCTGATCATGATGATGATGATAAATCCAAGCGAGGAAGTATTGATAATTATATATATTAATCACAAGCTTAATCGAAGCAAGATTTCTTACAACAATAAAAAAAAGTTCATTTCAGACGACATTGCCCATATTTTGTTAGTAAGATATTTGCCAGGACTGCTCGCGTATGCGTATGTACCCAGTGCCCCATAATTGGGCAGTCCCGCAGTCCGGCTTTTCACCAATAACTTTAAGAATCGTATTGGCACTCCCACGCACTCTGTGTATCAGTGATTATTTCCTATGTGATCTTATTGTCATATAAATTCATAATATTCAACAATTTAAATTGTAGAAAGGAAAATCGCTCACGAGGAGGATTCGAACCTGCGACTCCTGGCTCAGTACGCCAGTACTTTAGCCACTAAGCTACCGTGAACACTGCTCGTATCGAATTTAACTTGCACTTTTTAGTTAACACACAATTCCACAATTTAAAATTGTTAGATTTCTTATAAATAGAGAAAATAATTTATAATATTCATCTTCTTCCATTCTTTTCTTGAATGTACTAGCATTAAAAGAGCTTCCGCGAGTAACAATATTTAATTGATCGTCTGTCGCACCCTGGACAGTTAGCCCTGCTACCAATCGGCTGACTGCCTAATCTTTTTCCCACGACATCAGCTATTTCATTATGTTCATGTCGACACAGTCGACACAATAATAGAAGAAGGTGCTCACTTAACTCGAGTATCTTCTGTCTATTTGAATCAGTATCTGATCCCTCTGTTAACGACAAACAAATGATACATATATTCAAAAAAATTACGACATCCAACAATATTTTACCTTCGCCATTTTCAGAGCCCCATCCTAATTCGCTTCTTGGTTCGCGTTATTCCCTTATTCGAAACGAAATATGGATATTATTGTTTTAAGAGCCAAGTTCGTGACGAGTTCAGTGATTATTGGCTGCTGGCTTGTAACAAGGTGTTACCTAGTTATAGAGGGCGCTGAATCTAAGTGTATGTTGATTTTGTGAATAACTGCCTTGTAAGTTAGATTTACGATGGAGAGTAAATGTGGAGTTAGTTTAATATTGAGATTAGGTTGTGTAATTGGTAGACGGACTTAAGAAGCCTTTTCCCAATTATATTGGGGTCGGCTTCCAGTCTAGCCAGATACGGCTGAACATCAGTATTTTACACGGAGCGACTGCCATCAGACCCCCGCAACCCAGTTACTGGGTAATACTGACATTCGGATGTTAGACCAGTTGTCAGACTTTCAGGCTTCTGACTACACGTAACGACTGCCATAGATATTTGTATGACAACCAGGACCGACAGCTTAACGTGCTCTCCGAGGCACGGAGGGGTTTCGAGGTGTAACGAAACGGTCACCCATCCACAGACTGACCGCGGCAAGTGCAGCTTAACCTTGCAGATCGTACAATCCGCGCAGTCGTTGCTTAGCTACGAGCCCCTCTATCGGATGAATTTTATTTTATTAATTCTCAAATTCAAATTCAAAACACCCGATGGATTTACGTGAGTGAAACCGTTTATATTTATAACTAGCTTTTACCCGCGGCTCCGCTCGCGTTAAATTATGTTAACCCACGAAACGGATCCTGTTAATTCAGTCCAGTCCAGTCCAGTCCAGTTCAATCCATCCATCCTTTCATTCAGACCGTCCAGTCGAGTCCAGTCCAGTCCCAGTCCCACTCACCGTCCCACTCACCCTCACACTCACGCTCACCCTCACGCTCACCCTCACCCTCATACTCACCCTCACCCTCATACTCACCCTCACCCTCACATTCACCCTCACACTCACCCCCAAACTCACCTTCACACTCACCCCCACACTTACCCTCTTACTCACACACACACACAATCACGCTCACACACACGCTCACCCTCAAGTTTACCTTCACGAACACACTCACCCTCACATTCAACCTCACACTCATCCTCACACTTACCATCACGCTCACACTCACCATCACACTCACACTCACCATCACACTCACACTCACCCTCACCTTCACAGTCACACTCACCCTCACCCTCGCACTCACCCTCACCGTCACACTCACCCTCACCCTCCACTCACCTCCACATTACACTCTCCCTCACCTCACCCTCACCCTCACGCTCACCATCACACTCACCCGCACCCTCACACTCACGCTCACCCTCACTCTCACCCTCACCCTCACACTCACGTTCACCCTCACCCTCACCCTCACACTCACATTCACCCTCACACTTACCCTCACACTCAGCATCACATTCAACCTCACACTCATCCTCACACTTACCATCACGCTCACACTTACCATCACGCTCACACTCACCATCACACTCACACTCACCATCACACTCACCCTCACGCTCACCTTCACTAAGAATTAAGAATTTAGTTTTTTCTTTCTTTCTTTCTCAAAACTCATACCAGTTTTTAAATCTGATCATCAGCTTTCAAACAAAAAAAGTTTTATCACAATCGGTCCAGTAGTTTTAGCGTGATGCTCGAACAAACAAACAAACAGACATTTACAATTTTATAATAGTTAAGATCAAGAAGAAGAAGATAAGATAAGAAGAAGAAGGTAATTAAAAATTGTAGACTGATAATAGTATTTTTTTAGTTACACCAAGATAACTTTATGCTTATTCGTATATTAAGATCTCCTTTCTGTTCTCCAAGATGGATACAATATAACAACGTTTAGGTACTTCTAACATAATTGTATTGCTTTTCATACTAAAAATTTGGGAAATCGCAATTTAGAGGTAGCTTCCGGTCCTTGTCTGTAAGTTGAAAGATTCTGATTTTCGGTCGGCTCAAAAGAGTGCATTTCCAAGATGGCACCACCCACATACGACAGGATTCTTTTTTTCTACCCAGTACAATTCGGCCCGACCAAAAAGTTTTTAATGCAATTTCTTTAGCAGCCGTATTTTGTCCTCCATACTCACGCATGCGCTCTAGCGCATGCGTGCGAATGACAGCTGGATATGAGCGCCTTAATGTATGCAAAATATTGTAGAAAAATTTAATTAAAAATCACCGGTTCCCGTCATCGTAGCGAGGTAAAATACATACCAGTTTTTAAGTCAAATCATAAGTTTTTAGTCACAAACAGTTTCAACAAAATCGGTCCAGTAGTTTTATCGTGATGCTGGAATAAACAAACAAACAAACAGACAACTGACATTTAACAATTTTATAATAGTAGTAGATTATCAAATTCAAAAGCTTTTGTTCCGAATAAGCATACACCTTTACATGCACCTTCAAAATGTCAATTACAAATTTAGTTGCACAGTTCCAAAAAGTGGTCCTGTGGAGAAGAGCCGGTAAGAAACTCCATGGATACTCAATTTATTTCCTATCAAAATATACCTACTCTTTTCAAATAATAAATGGTACAATGTTTGTTCATTACATAATTTGAAAAGATTTGTGTGAGAGAGTCTAACAGCAACAGAACTAAAAAAACCGTTTTTTTTTTGTAAAATACCATTGAAATTTGACTCTTCCAAAGCGTTAGATAGATTGCACTTTTCCACAGTTCAAAGAGTTACGACGACACATTACAGTAATGGTACCACAGACCAGTAAGCCTCTAGACGCCGCTTAGCCGGACACCCCCGGTCACAACGCATATGCAGTAGCAAAGCATATCATACGCCCCGCGGCCAATCAGGACGTCAGTCCGTCAGCGAGCGGCACCATACATAAGGAATCGTACCACCGTACTTTTGAGCCGACCAATCATAACGCACCGTCCGCCTCCCGGTCCCCGCCAACATTTTACGACTGCTTTCTCATGTAAAACTATGTTTAAGCGGCGTCTTGAGGCTTACTGGTCCGTGAATGGTACTAATGGTTACAAAAGACAAGTTCTAAGAAATGTGATTTTATGTAATGGCTGTAGTTGCAGATCGACGTAATATCAAGTAAAAAAGCCAATTTCCTGAATAACTGTCCCGAACCGAATTGCTTTATATATTGCCCGTGTAATTTATTTCTTAAAAATAGAGCCAGTTTCACCGATTCTACGAATGATTCAAAGGTGCTTTATTAGTTTTCATTATGGCTCTTTCGCTTATTATACGAATATTTTCTTTTAATTAGTTTTTAAGTAAAATAACATAAAGGCAATAAGAAGTGTGTGAAGGTAAAAATACTTTTCGACTGATTAGTTTGCTAAAACTTACATTGAAATCAACAAACGCCATCGTACGCGGTCAACCTATTATCAATGGTAACAGAACCATTACAAATTGGAACTGGCTTATTATCTAAGTTTCAATAAAGACCGGCTCTACTTATAGTGGTTTTTTGAACATCAATATACGCTTAAATGTCCTACGAAAATGGTCCACTAAACTAGATAACTAATAATTATTTAATTATATCCGTTTGTATTCCAAGAATGCTGATACTATGTTAATTTTGTCAAGAAATAATTGGTTCACTATTATGGTATTAACTTCCACTCAATAACAGTTAAATAACTTAAGTTTCTACTCTTTGGAACTATTGTGAGAAACTTGATGTTAGTACTTACTTGTTTATATTGATAGGTCCTATGGTCAAAAATGCGGCCATCAGACTGCAGAATTTCACTCAGTTTGACTTGAACATTAGCATTTAAAAAGGCCGATTCTGCTCGGTGAAGGTGGTGCCGGAAAGACAGCCCTAACCCTGGCACCTAGCCCTCTAGGGCTCTACATCTCCCTATCGATAGTCATCCAGAGCGAGGTGCCCTGGTGGTCACGGGCGTTCAGAGTGGGGACTCTAAGTGTCCACTAGGTGATCTCAGGGTTGACGATGGAATGCACGTACCGCTACACCATATCAAGATAGTATACAGAGAGACAAGTCTCCCATTGAGGTGTGTCTTAAAGGTGTTGTATAGGAAGGGCTCTGGAGGCCATATCACATTCCCGGAGTCCCCTTTATTGTGCTGGAGATGGCTACTGTGGAGGTTTTTGGTGCGGTAAAAATCCCACACACCCTGCCTCATGAATGCCGAAAGCCTTGAAAAAGGTTTTTCTGCTAGGAAATGATTTTCATTTCGAATCAAATCGTTTTCGATAAGTGATGATGGGATCACCCTGAATTGTGGGGGAAAAAATACTGTAATAAACTAATTGACAGAACAACAAACTGGGTCTGACGCAGAATGTACACTTCGCAAATGTGCATTTTGCAATAAGTGCACCTCGTGCACTTCTCAAAATGGCTGAAACGTTTCTGGTTCAACGACTCAAAGTCAGTCATGGCCTCTGAAACGAGAACTCTTCACTTTGCACGATCTTGCGTGGTATCTCGCCAGTTGGAAGCTTGAAGCTCACGCAGATCAGCTTCCACAACATCTCCATAGCGATATCTGGGGTGATCCACTGGTCTACGGCTAGTTGGTTGGTTCAGATACGCTCTCTTGGCACTTCGATCCTCAACATATGCACTTCCTTAAATGAGCACTTCTCAAAATGTGTTTTTCAAAATGAGCACTTCTCAAAATGTTTACCGTTTACCACTGTTCCTTCGAGAAATATTGACAAGACGGTTAAAGTTACCAAGGGATAAATAAAATTCCCATCGCTAAACGATGTCGAAGACAATCAATATATACCTAACTGTCATGTAATTTACCTTTCAAAGCGGCTTTCCGTGACAACTAATCTAATGTATACCTAAGTTAATCACTTACATATGTAACGATCCCTCGACATACTAATGTTGACATCCGGCGTCGCTTTAGTGCGGCTCGCGCATGCGTGCTCGCGATTTGATTTGCAGATGCGTTTGCGCTTTAGAGGTTGTGGTGCAATTAAGGAACTTTTTACTGCGAGCATTGTTCATGTAAAAAGTTAATGTCTTTGTAAAAATTTATATAATTGAAAGTAATTATTCGCTATTTCGCTCCATCACCTTGATTTTCAATTCATTTTGATAAGGTTCCATCCCATTCTCTGAACATATTATACGGATACGGATTATACTATTCGGTAATCATATAAAAATCAAAATATTTCGGCTACTTTATTTTTATTTTTTATTATTATTCCCTATAAAATTAGGCTTCCTAACATTATTTTCACTTAAAGTGATTGCGAGGTAGAAGCCCGCGGAATTCAAAATTTCTTGCGTTTTGTCTGTTATAGGTAGGACCACAGAAATAGATAGAATGGCCATTTGGGCAGGGCGCGCGTGGCAGCACCATGCACCCATAGTGCAGGACATTTCAAAGCCTTTCTCAGCACGTCTTATGACTTGTTTCCATAAATACTGTAACAAAAACCCGCATAAATGCCTTATTGTGCTGGTTCTAACTGCAGAAACAAAAGCTGTAAAGTACATTTGTTTTTTTTTTTTTTTTTAATAATGACGTCAAAATGTAAGGCGTAGTTTGTTCGGAAAGTGATTAAAACCATTCTATCTATTTCTGTGGGTAGGCCTTAGGTAATACAGATAAATAAATTTATGAATTTGCTTTTACACCATAAAACCAGTTTTTTTGTGTTGGTTTTTGTTCTGGAAGTCTTTCTCATGTTCTTGCAAGATTTATTTTGCGGACTTATCTCCGAACATTACCTTGGAGAATAAGCAACTCTCTTCTACCTTAGACCACACCCTGCACAAAGTTGAAACTTGTTTCAGAACAAAGGCACTAAATTTCGCAGTCCACGCCTCCGCGAAGATTAATTAACTGTATTTACTACTTATATGAATTGCAGATGTGTCTGTCCCATTTGTTTGTCACCGTATCCGGTGGTTTTAGTGTGACATTGACTTTTTTGAGGCAATGACAGAAATAAACGTTATTGTATTCAAGTGAGAATAGATCAACAGTTTTAAAGTTGTGGAATATCACTAAAAGAAAAGAATTATTTTGTGTCCTCGCGCGATATCGCGTCAGAAAAAACGTCACCGTAGCCGTTAACTTCTTCATCATTTAACGCGCAGCTATATACTGTCTCACACACGACATAGCCCTGTTTTTGCATGGGGAAATCCTCATGGATGCATTCCGCCCGGGGAAGCGTGCCAGTGTCGGACTCTAGTACTCTTACCGAGTGAAACCACCACACGGTGTTCCTTCAACTACCCTAAGCCGGGGATAAATACATAAATAAATATTTTTGGAACATTTTTACACAGCACCATCTAGTCCCAAAATAAGCAGAGCTTGTACTATGGGTACTTAGACAATGGGTATAATACTTGTATACTTTTTTTTTGTAAACACGTACTTACCAGACCAACACAAACACTTATGTTCATCACACAAATATTTGTGTCCTGTGGGAATCGAACCCACGACCTCGTGATAAGCAGTCCAACACTCGAACCACCAGACCACAGACGTCAAAATGGATGTGGGATATATATAATCATGGATATATTTTCCACCCACCCTAGACAGGTTCTGGCTCGCCGTTAGTAGCCGAGCCCCTTCTTCACTGTGCGGCCTCAACGTCAGCCGCACCTAAACTCCTGACTGGTGTGCGCGGAACACTGTGTGTACCACCGTCACGGGCTTTGGACTGGTCGAGCGGTTGGCTACTCCGAGTCCGCCGCTAGCGTGGCTGGAGGTCGACGTTTGCCCTCCTGCGGCATTTTGCGGGAGGGGAGAGAGATCGTCGCCTCTCGAACCCTCTCTTCCGCCTCCTTCGCGAGCATTACCTCCTTGCAGAAGGAGACAACGCCCTCACAAGACAGACACATTAGCTCTGCACGCGCACGTTATATCTTCGCTTGCAAATGCGTTAAAGCTTAGCTTGTGTCGGGTGTTCCCCAATGCTATCCGTTTTATTATCATATTATTTATAATTTTTTATTAAGGAGAACAACAGCATTGAACAATGTATTATAAGAGCAGAGCTAGAGTTCCTTAGACTGTGGTATTATAAGTTATTAGATTAATATTTACCTAATAGGTTTTTTTCTTGTGTTATTTTATTGATACACTTTTACTAATTATTGTTTTTCTCTTTTATTACAGGTAAGAGCATGATCAAAGTTAGTAGACTACTGCAGCACAGAGTAAGGATACAAATATTTTTTCTACAACCTTGACCTTAAAGCTAAACAAGTTACATCCGTATTTAGGATCATCATCATCATCACCTCACCCTCACCACCCTCATCACCCTCTTTCTTCTCATGGGTGTCGTAAAAGGCGACTAAGGGATTCACCAGAGGATGGGCAGCAGCGTTCCCTGAGTATTTAAACAACTAACTGCGATCGCCAACCCGCATGCCAAGCGTGGCGATTATGGCATATCCCCCCCCTTTGGGGGAGGCCTTCGTCTAGTAGTGGACGTTTTTCGGCTGAGATGATGATCATAATCAGACCATTACTGTCTCACTGCTGCGCACGGGCCTCTTCTCAGTGCGGGTTGGCGGACTACACACCCCATTAAGATGGATATTCAATCAAATTCAAAATCCACATTCTATTACATTTAGGTAATAGCACATGCCGTGTTCTAATTATTGGCCTTCAGTAAAATAAAAAAATAATAATAATAATGTATGTGAGTAAAATAATAAGTAATTTTACTCACGTAAATTTTTTTTTTTTTTACCTGTTACGGTTATGAATATATTTAAATATATATTTATTTATTTAATTCCTTTAACACTCTTAATATAGGTACCTGCCTACTTATATATATATATTTTGTGGATATTATACTCACATTAAAAATAACACACTAACGCAAAGCAATCATTCTTAATTTTTCTCATGTATCTGGTCTGCACGACGTCCGTATGTCACTGCAGGGATCCAGCAGAATACCAGCGTCAGGTATAATACCTGGCACATGCTGAGCTGGACACCCATTTGGTACAATATTGAGACACATATCACACTTTTCTTATTGTATTTTTACTTGTATGTCCTGTCACAGGACATACAAGTAAAAATACAATAAGAAAAGTGTGATATGTGGTCTCCTGTGTATTGTTTTTGTACTAAATAAACGTTTTATCTATCTATCTATCTATTATAATGTTTAAAAAAACTTGGCGGATGCATTGCACTGCACGTGCCGCGCATACTTAGCGTTAACCTCACTTATTCACAAATTCCTCACAGTTCATCGACTTTAGTTACCACGATAGTTACAGAAGATCGATTCACAAAGTAGTAGGTACGGAGCAGATCATCTTGTTCAATGCATACAATTTTTTTCAAGTACTTGATTTGATCCACGGCTGCGCCTGCGTGCATTGCATATTTTTTTTTTTTTATTATTATTTGTAATAAGTTCGGCAATTCTTCGGGCTATGTTGGTTACTTTCATTCTCCTACGAATCTCCTCATTTCTGATCGATCACGCAGGGACACTCCGAACATAGCCCTCTCCATTGCACTTTGAGTGACTTTACCCACACTACACTGGCCTAATGCGGGTTGGCAGACTACACACAACATTCACAACAACAGCAACAACAACATTTTTTGGTAATTTTGTGCGTCACTTTTTAAGCAAATTAATTGGAGTTTTTGAACAACAATAATAACATGTCGGGTTCCTTTTTTTTTTTTTTTTTTTTTTTTTTTTTTTTTTTTTTTTTTTTTTTTATTTAATCACAGGTACAATTTCGCTATCGTCGCTATCTCCTTAGTTATTATCAAAAACTAGCCTTTGCCCGCATGTAATTCGTTATAAGTATCGAATGACTATCGTGCATCCCTCGGGAACTGTGTCTTCCCGGGATAAAAAGGTTTCCTTTATGTTAATGCACACCCTATGGTCTACGTGCTAATCTTCATCCAAATCCGTTTGAACATGATTGAAGGACAAACAAACAAACACCCATACTTTTGCTTTTATAATATTAGTAGGATTACATATAAGAAAATTAGCTGAATGCCCGCGGCTTTTTCGGCTGATCACAGAAAGCCTTATCGCGCATCCCTCGGGAACTGTTTATTTTCTCGGTACAAAAAGTAGATAGAGTATATATATATGTATATATATATATATATACTTTATTGTTTGCACACCATAAAAATATTAATTTACTTTGCAATAGTGATGCGACTCGAGTCCACTTTTACTCGAGTGACATTGAAAAAAAACGTACTCGAGTGAAAAAAATATCGACTCGAGTTCACTCGGACTCGATTCACTCGCCAATCACTCACCAAATAACGTAATGTTATTTGGTTTTATGAACAGACCATATTTGCTCATTTTTATTAGCATATAATATTAATTTCGATATATAAATGTTGATTTTGTAAGACTGGCGATGTATTGAAATAAAACTAAAAACTTGTCGTTTTATTAAGCCTCAACTTATTGACAAAATGAAAAAATAATGTATTCAAGTATTATGACAAGTGACTCGTTAGAGGCGAGTGAACGAGTGACTCGTGAACCACTCGAGTGACTCGTGAACCACTCGAGTGACTCGACGGCTCGATCACTCGATTAGTACTCGAGTAAAATTGTAAAATGACTCGAATGACACGAGTGGTAAAATCGGACTCGAGTCCCATCACTACTTTGTAAAACGCATCCTTCGACCTTGACATTCATGACTACAAAATGCGTATTGTTGTTGCTTTGAATTACGTACAAAATGTTTCAAAACTTATTCGATTCACCTTTCTTCTAGATAACGAAACGTAATAATATGGTAGGATTTGGTAGAATTTGTACGGCACTAGCTACGATCTCGTTGCTATGGAAAAATATCTGTCACTTTGTCTACGTAGAAACTCGAGTAGACGGGTCGCCTCATGCTCGAGAAGAAGAGATATCTTGACGTATAGAAAGAGCTTTGTCTACTCTTGGAAGAATAGACATAGAATTGGTCATGCTACGCCTACAGGTGTGCAGGTTTCCTCACGTTGCCTTCCTTCACCGTTAAAGCAAGTGATAATCAAATTCTGATCCGCACATTAATTCCAAAGGTCAGAGGGGGCAGGGCTATGACCAGCAGTGAACGTATTTCGGCTGAAAAAGGTGATAATGATGATGATTCCACCGCTAGCTATCAGTCGAAAAAATACTGTCGAAAAATACTCTGTAAGGAAATCGAAGTAATTCGGATCCAATGCAGCCCCCCTAGCCAAGTTGACAATCTACACAATCGTCAATCGTCAACGCTAATAGAAAACGATCAAAATGTATGGGAATGACATATCTCAACGAAAAAATCATTCGTTCAGATATGTCATTCCCATACATTTTGATCGTTTTCTATTAGCGTTGACGATTGACGATTGTGTAGATTGTCAACTTGGCTAGGGGGGCAGTTTACAACTACATCTACAAATGCATTCTTAGTCCTTCCCCGGATAAATTTCACCTCAGACTTCATTTTCATTTCTTCGAGTAATCGGTCCAACCTAAGAAAAATCGCCACCATCTAACACTATACCGATAGCCATCCCTTTCGATACAAAAGCTAGTACCTAATTGTTAACAAAATCACGAAAGTTTTCAATAGCCGTCAACTTGTGAGATCTCTAGCGTGAACTTTACGTTGATTTATTGAACTCACGACCGAAGAAAATAGTCCAGTCATTATTTTAACAACTGCTGATAGTGGAACATATGTTTGGTTTCACCTGTATTTTTGAGAGCGAAACGAAGGATTTCGGGAAGTTTTGACTCCTCCAAAACATAGAGAGCATTTGCTCAATCTGTATAAATTTTAACATGGGACCAACACTGAAATCGAGAAAAAAATATTGCTGTTCTATACACTTGATAAATTCAAATTCAAATATTTTTAGTTCAAATAATCCTAATTACAGGCACTTTTGAATGGTCAGGCTCTAGTTGCGCCGTTCCAAATTGTGGGTCCTATGAGCCGACAAGAAACTCCGTGGATAATACTCTTTTTAAAATAGGTTATGGTTTATTACATCAAATTCACTCAAATAATGTGAGTATAATGTAGGTTAATGTCAGAAATAAACAAGAGTTTAAAAATGAGAATAAACGTAAAAAGAGTTCCCGTAGTATGTAGGAGCTGACCTGTCCCGACAGACGGCCGTTCACGAGCATGACACGAGAATCAGCCATCGCTTAATTCAACCATATTGAAAGATATTGTTAGGTGATGGGATAGAGTTAGGTATCCCCTTATGTATGAAACTGCTGTTTTGTTTTCACGATTTCAGCAAAAATTATAGGGAGAGATGAAATGAAATGATTCTCCTCATGACCCTTAACAAACTAGTTTCTCAAATGGCATTAGCAAAAAGTAGTGTTGTATAAAAAATAAGCCTGTATAGGATTACCCCTGTCTACCCATTAACAGCATGCACTAAAATAATTCTCGTAGTTTTAAATTAACACTTTTCCCTTTTTTTTTTGCTTCGTATAACGAAGCTGAATGCGCATACGCATAATGCTATTGTGGCCAATAAAACAGAAATTATGCAATAACACGAGGCTTGTGAATATTTATATCTGTCTGTGTGTTCCCGAGCTCGCGGGTTTGAAAGGAGTTGAGTTTGTTCCTTTTAATATGGGTGGAATTTGAAGAGGGATATTAGGTGTGAAAAAAGTTGCGTAAGAGTGATGTTTGTTAGGTACAGCTTAAGTTGGTATGTAATAAGAACTTAATTCTTTTTCTCTATCGTATTGGGCTAGCCTGTAATGATAGATGTAAGTTATTATAAATAAATAAAAATAAATAATTACACACGTACCTACTTGTACACCATAACTATCTAGAATCAGCCCCCCTAGCCAAGTTGACAATCTACATAATCGTCAATCGTCAACGCTAATAGAAAACGATCAAAATGTATGGGAATGACATATCTCAACGAAAAAATAATTCGTTCAGATATGTCATTCCCATACATTTTGATCGTTTTCTATTAGCGTTGACGATTGACGATTGTGTAGATTGTCAACTTGGCTAGGGGGGCAGTTTCCATTCTTCTAGTCCATCCAAAGGTTGTCTGGAAGAGATTGCCTTGAGCGATAAGACCACCCATTGTACTTACATAATCTTTCTGTAAACTATCTTTGTTTTCGTTTGGTGTATGTATGTACAATAAAGAATGTAATAAATAAATAGACTAATCGATAATGTGTTTTGGAGATAATTAATATTAAATATTTTTCTGGACTATTTTGTTCAGAATCAGGAGGAGAAACGATTGGGATAGTTTTTATACCATGTTACATATAAAACAACAAAAAAAGTCTAAAATCAAAATTTGATTATTATGTTTAAATTCAGTACATCAGTGGATCTTGAAGGGGTCCTTAAAGTCCAGGAAGATTAGCTCAATTGGTTTCCATACATCAGGGAGCCCCTGAAAACCATTCTTTACTTTCTGTGCAAACTACTGGAGAGTTTACAGTTACTAAAATCATGTAATTTTGTGATTTAGAAAAAAAATCCGCAGATAGTTTTCATGCGTAAATTTTTGGGGTCACATAAGTACAGGAAAACTTTAAGAGAAGAGCAATGTTTTTAAAAACCGGCCAAGAGCATGTCGGGCCATGCTCAGTATCATAGGGTTCCTTAAGTAGGTCTACAAACGAATCAAATCGAATATTAATCATTGCTATTTTAGTTTTTGCAAACAGCGCCACCTAGTGCTAAATTTATGAAGCTAAATTTAAGAAGTGTGTTTCTTTTTGTGATTTTTTTAAATAGAAAGTAACTAAAGGAGCATTATTTGCTTTGATCATTTTTCTCTAAGGTCAATGACCTATGAACTAAGACGTCTTAAGTATTTTTCAGTTTTCTCACTATAACTCAAAAATTTATAATCACATTATACTCGAAATAATTTTGAAAGAGAGTTTTTATAAAGGTCTATCAATGTTGAAGACTATAAGTTTCTACGTTGCATAGTTTAGAAATGGCAGGGGGGGACACACATTGCAAGCCACTTTGGCGAACTGTATTTCGCAGAGGGTATACCTGATAAAAAAGTTGTGTATGAAACATTACCTTCATTTTAGTAGACCTATTCAACGATACCCCACACGAGGGGGTGCAGCTAACTAAAATACGTAATCAAGATTTTTTTATTCTTTTAAAATTGAGATCTATATCTATTCCATTTTTTGTCAAAATTTCATTTACTTATGTTTATAACTGTAGAAGTTATTAAGCAGTAAAGGATTAGGACAGACGGACAGACGGACAGACGGACAGACGGACGGACATGACGAAACTATAAGGGTTCCTTGTAGGACTTCGGAACCCTAAAAACAGGTCCTGACTGGTTAAGTCGTTAGGCTGGAATAATTTAAGCTAAAGAAGACATTACAACCTACAAATACTTAGAAACTATGAGCCAACCCACGTCAATATCCTGCATATTATTATAACTAAATGGGCCAGTTGCACCATCTGTCATGTCAGATATGAAGTATTGGCGTAACGCGGATACATTTAACTAGCATTATGTAGGTGTTTATAACTGCTAGGCGTGAAGATTTTATGTTACAGAAAAGGGGAGGGTCATAATTACTTGTGTAAAGTAAAATAATATTGAGAAATGTTTTTGTGACATTTTTAGTGTCGTGATGTAATCATAATAAAAACAAGGAAAGATTACTGGATTTCTAACTGACACACAAACACTCAAATTGATAGATATTTATGCTACATTTACAGTATAAACCAATATTTATTGGGACTCTGAAAACTCGGGGTATCCCTGCGCAGTGGTAAAAATTTGAGTGCACGGGTGTTGATCGGGGTGCGGGGCGCTGCGCAGCGCTAACTTCACAGCCACCTACTAAGGATTTTTAGAAATATGTCTTGAAATAAGGGAACCACAGAGTACATTGTAATATACTGAAAAAGGGAACGTCAAAACATTTTTTTGTTAATCTAGCAGCTTCTTTATTTTAGACACCAACATTTTGTAATTTTTAATGATTGAAGCAATGAATAAATACTAAAACAACTCTTACAATCGGCTACTTTCAATTAAAACTCTCAGGATACACTGACCTCAATCAGAATAGAATGCGCATCATCCTAAATCTAACTAATATTATAAAACGCGAATGTGAAAGTATGGATCTTTGTGTGTCCTTAAATTATGTTTAAATGGCTGTACGGATTTGGATGAAATTTGGCACACAGGTATAACGTAATGTAGGATACAAATTTCTGTGATAAACAGACTGCTAAGCGTGAAGTCCTGGGTTCCATTCCCAGGTCGGGTAAAAAGTTATATTGGGATTTTTCCGTCAAGAAAATTTATCAGTAGTAGCCCGGAGTCAGGAAGTTGACGGTGCTGCACCCCCTTGCTTCGGGGAGCACGTAAAGTCGTCGGTCCTGCGCATTATCTTTCCGGTCGTGTCGGATTGCCGTCTCATCAGATTGAGAGGTGAGGGAATAGAGACTGTACATGTGTTTGCGCAGACACTCGTGCTTTTTAATATGTCCCGCGCAGATGACTAGTCTCCGCTGAGATTGGCCACCGTCACCGAAATTCAGCCGGGAGGACATTATGATAAACCAAATTATACGCGAGTGAAGCCACGTGCTAGTCATACATATTTACACATCCCTATTGCATACGAAAGTGAATTAGTTCCCACAAGTGGTGAAAGCTGAGGTCAGACTACGGGAACTGTTGCCTAGCAACGCGTAGGCTCAGCTAATTTACGCTACGATCTGTAAATCAACGCTAGAAAGTGATTGTATACCATACTGTGTGACCTTTGCTTCATGCCAACTAGGATTAGTGGTATAATAATGTAATTTGAATGGTAATGGTTCCGTGGTACAGGTTGGGAGTTCTAGACTCTTCCGCTATACTTGAGCAGGGAAATAAACAGATTTATCAACTGTGTGTATCATCTCGGGCAGCGCGTGAAAGTCGGCCCAAGGAAAGGTTTACATTCTGTACAGCTTCACTGCGTATTGCCAGGTAGACCAACTTTCTGAAACTTGATACAGACAATAAAGCATTCAATTCCAGTTAAAATTTAGTTTAATATTATCTCTTGCATTGATTTTGGCTATTTTGGCGCTGAATTTAACGGAAAATTTATCTAAGTTGGACATAAACAGATATATATATTTTGCTGCCAAATGTCAGATGATAGAAGGGCTCAGTGCCTTCTATTTGAAAAAAAAACACACAAAGATACTATAAAGGGGTATTTATTGCAAAAAAACATCATCATCATCCTCCTGCCCTAATCTCAATTTATTTGGCGCCGAACTCATGTATTTTTTTTCCATGCATACATCTCTATCAGCCGTCATCTTCGTGTTCACTTTATTTCTATTAATAGCATCTTTCACACCATGTTTCCATGTTTTCTTTGGCCTGCCTCTTAAAGTCATCTACATTAATACTTAAAACTTTCCTCGTAACATGCTCCTCATTTTTTATAGTATCGGATGGCGAAACGAGCTAAAGGCCCACATGATTTGCTTTGCTTTGCCCATAACAACTGCAATACCACCTAGGCCGTTGCTTAAATGGTACCGCAAGTCAATTTACCAAACTGAGACATGAAGATGGAAAGTCTCATGTGATTGTAATTTCACAGGCACCTGTACCTTTCAGACCGAAACAGCAATGCAAGCATCACTATTTGGACAAGCTCTTTCACAAAGAAGCTCTACTACTACTAAATCCTCATTCCTCCTCATCACATTTCCATACCATGATGGTCTGTTGCTAGTCAAGTTTTCTGTCACTGGCGCTACTTTTAGACTCATTCCTTACCCTATAGATAAAAAGACCTGTTATAAAAAAATCTCGGTAATTTTTCTACCAGTTCAATTAGTAGTAGGTAGAACAAAAAAACCTAACCTAATCAACTGACAATATCGTAGTAAGTGCGAAGAAGTCATTAAATCTACGTCGTACGGTCAACCGTACCGGTCAACGTAGGGTACGTTTATACTGGTTTGTAACTATCGATAACATGCGCTTGACTGTACTTGTAGTACCGTTAGTTTTTCTCGCAACAGCTCCAAAGGAAACTCATTCACAGAATGCCTGAGCGATTATGTCTTGATTTAGACTTTTTTGAGCTCACTACTCGTTAAAATAGTTTGCTAACAGTTTTTCTTTAAACTTAATGTGTAGTATTTGATCGGCAATCTTGTTCTTACATAAATCTACGTTAGATAGTGTGAGTTGGAATCTGTCTGTCTGTTTGTGTTTTAATTAAGGTGATTTTGGGAATTTATGGGTCGATTTTGATAAAGTTAGCAGTTAGCATGTATTATTTTAATTCGTCTATGTCGTCGTGTTGCGGTCGCATAACATAACATCACGCCTGTATTTCCCCGAAGGGGTAGGCAGAGGTGTAAGTGTACACCCACATTTCGCCAGTTATGTTGTAGTCCCATGTAATAGGGGGCGAGCCTATTGCCATTGACCGGGCACAAATCCAGACTCCGGGCTGCTACTGAGAATTTCCTAATGAAAAAACCCAATAACACTTTGCCCGACCCGGGAATCGAACCCAGGACCCCACGCTCAGCAGTTGCGCTTGCAACCACTAGACCAACGAGGCAGTCGGTGTTGCGGTCGCATACAGAATAAATAGATCATAAATTGTGTAACAACAAGAAAGGTTGAAATTAAAGTGTTCTAATGATTTGCTTATCCAATTAGGTGCCCAAAAAAAAGATTATAATAGCTACTTACCAATATCTATGAATATACTAGACATCTGTTGAAGGTCCTCTGCACATCTCTGATTAAAATAATTTGTTATTTCAATAAATGGAAAAAAAAACTATGGAAAAATGGTGAGTTAAAGATAATTGAATTTCAATATAAAGATCGGTTTGGGTCTGATCAACCGAGATGTTTTCATTGCACGGTTCGATAAAAATATGTGAAGCTGCGATTCTCAAGATAAATGCTACCTCCGCTGAGTATTTTATTGTTTATAACTGAATCATAAGAAAAAAAAGAAGAAAAATATTGAAAAGGCCCTTTACTGCTAGTAGTTACAGATACAAGGTAAAGCTCTACTCAAAGATAAGCGTGGCTATAGAATACTGTTACCTAAAGTCTTGCAGTCTTGCGGTCTTGCGTTAAATAGCCTTTCTTCGTGCTATTAAAAATCCAGTAGCAAATACTAGATTCATTATAAGGATTTTATAAGTGCAACACTCCTATAATATATGCGTCATAGGATTATTTTGCTTGTTGGGATAGGTATACTGTGCTTTCATGTCAAACTGATAAATGAAATGAATTAAGCGTTACTTTGCGGAAATCCACATGACCTACAAAGTATGGAGTTATGGTGTGGAGTTGTTATGGAGTTTTATGGATTTGTAGAGGGGCAAAACAAAAAAAGTGTGTGTCGTGCGTGTGTAGTGTGTATATGTGTGTGTGTGTGTGTGTGTGTGTGTGTGTGTGTGTGTGTGTGTTGTGTGTGTATTGCATCCTAATTGGACGACCTAGTTTAAGCGGAATTAACATTGAATATTGTAACTCCATAGTGTAATCTTTAAGGGGAATGTAGCAGCCAAGTGGCGCCCCCATCAGTATAAAAATATTACTTGCTGAATACATCATTTATAGAAAATTCGTTTTTAACGATTGAAGTACAGGTACTGTAGTTTAATCAGAAACTATTAACTCTGTAAATTATACTTCGCTATAGTTGTAGATAGAGAAAGTGCGAAAAATGGGCACTTTTGTAATTTTTTCTATCTATAACTACAGCAAACTATATTTTACAGTGTTAATAGTTTCTGATAAACTACAGTTCCTGTACTTCAATAGTTAAAAACGAATATTCGATGAGTGATGTTTTCAGCGAGTAATATATTTTTTACTGATGGGGGCGCCAGTTGGCTGCTACATTCCCCTTAAGTGATATTCCACAAAATTCACAATGCAATTCAGCCCTAAGTGTATCCCTTCACGGCTAAAGTAAAAAATCTCAATAAAATCACAAAGCGAAAAAAATCCGCGCATTGCTCACACACCAACCTCAGGCTAACCCAGCAGAAATTTCTAGGCAATTTCGATTTATATCCAGACGTTTCACATAACACGGTCACACGCAATCAGGGGGTAAGCAGAACACTATTATTAACAACTGTGTGTTCGTTCAGTAATTGCGTTCCTAGAACTTTGGTGATTTAATTTATATGAATATTTCGATTTTTGTGTTATAAAGGTGTGTTAACAGATAACGTAATAATTATGAGTATAACATAATTATAAGTATTTTAGTTATGAGTGTTGTAAAGTGTTTAAGAAGAAAATATTTATAAGATATGTCTATTTATATGAAAAAGTAGGAGAGAAGCCGCGGGCGAAAAATGTTTTTATTTAATTAAATGATTTACCTACGTCAAAACTAAGAAGGCTTGTCGATAATCACATTAATATAAAAAGACAACAAAATTTCGAAAAACTTCGTCCCAATTATTTGGTCCAACATTGGATGTTTGTTAATCAATAGATACATAACTTGGATCAAGTAAAAACTCTGCTGGAAGTGGTAATTGTCTATAATATCGTATTTTAACGAAGTTATATTTGCTAAGTATTTCAACTATGAAGCTTGAAGTCGATAATTATGGCCATAAATATATGGTTGACACTTTAATATTAACTTATTATCGAATAGAGCAGTAGATTAGGATCTATGAACTATAAATAGTATAATAATTACTGTGATACTATATTTGTCTCGTGGTTTTGGATGCAACAGGCTTATTTCGCCTGGTGCTAAGACCCATGTTGGATATTAAACCATAATGCTCTATTGCACTAAAGCAGGGAATCTGTGGCATAGATAGACGTATATGAGTAAAAACCAAGTTTTTTACGCTATCGTACAATGGAAATCACAGTTTTTCACTCTCATATTTAAGATGATCTGGTGGTCTACAAGGCTAGAGTGAATAGGTTTTTGCTGGGCTTGCATGTACCATCACATAACATCAGGTTAGGTGGCGGTCAAATGCAAGCCCATTAGGATTTTTTTTACCGTTGTGATACTTTCCTCTCAACAGTACCACAACAGAAAATTTGAGAGAAGAGCTCTAATTTCCATTGTGCCACAGAGCAAAAAAAACGATTGCTACCCTTGTAGGCGTGCCGCTATTATCATGCTAATAAAGACTAAAGAAGGATCTGGATTTCACAGATAAGAAGGTTTTTTCTTCCTAAAATGTATCTGAACACAATTCCATACCTATTCTAGATAACTCACTTTGAATCTCCTTAGGTTCGAAGGGCTAGGCCCTATTATATACTTTACTTTTTTACTTTTCTTATATTTTATGTCAACTGTCCTCTCCTTATATTTTACCTATGTGTTGTTTTTTTTTTACTTTATTCGTAACCCCATCTGATAGTTACCTGCTTGTGTTTATCACTAACTTGTTTAAATGTTGCGCGTCGTTAACTGTACAATAAACCATTTTTCTTTCTTTCTTTTGTCGTTTTACAATTAGCACATTCTTTTACTCGATAACAATTTCAGTATCTCACTGCTCTTCAATTAGTTAACAAGCTTCTACTAACGACTAATTATTATCTTTACACCATTAATTGAACAAAATCACTTGACAACTTTCTTATTGCTGTGCAGATATTTGTAAAGGCTAAGGCAGACGATATTTTTTATAAGATTTTTTTGATATTGCTGTGATTTAAAGGATCGCCTAATAAGTTTGTTTAGACATTCGTGTTTGTGACGTTTTCCTTCTAGAAAATTTATAACGCTGTATTGTATATGAAACTACGTGATATAGAATCGCATGAGACTTTCCATCTTTATATCACAGTTTGGCGAACCGACTTGTAGTAGCATTTAGGTAACAGCCTAGGTGGTACTGTAGTTGTTATGGGCAAAGGTAACCGCTGGGCCTCGAACTTGCAATCTGGATTGTAGAATGACAATCGCTCAGCCACTGCACAGATCATTTCATCATTTCAGCCTGTGAACTTTAGCAGTACATAGACCCCCTTATAGATCGTTGCAATCGTCAATCCATCCATGTTTTCTTTGGTCTGCCTCTCTTCTTAAAGCCATCCATATTCATACTTAGAACTTTCCTCATTCCGTGCTCCTCATTCCTCCTCAACCCATGTCCATACCATGATAGTCTGTTGCTACTCCACTTTTCTGTCACAGGCGCTACTTTCAGACATGTAATAACTGGACATCAACTTTTATAAACAAAGCAGTGATTGCAGAATCTCATTATCACCCCTACAGCAGGATATTTCAAACCATTATATCAGCAAAAGCATTAACAGCCAAAAATTATATGCTATCTATCCAAGATTTACCCTGCCAAAGATAGAGATTTGACATGTATGGAGCTTATGTCAAATTTCTATCTCTAGTTGGGCAAACTATGGATAGATAGAATATTAATTTATCCGTAAGTCTACTAAAATTAATCTATCCTAATTAACAATCCGACAGTCCCACTAATAACGCTTACAAAATCGATAAACGCCACAAAATTAATCGATTTTGGAGCTCCGTCTGCCCCTGTCTTTACTTTAACACGCTTTTAAACTTTGCTTATCTATAGCATAAATAAATCAGTCACCTCAGACCTGATAAATTGTGAAATCATTGCGCCTATTATCGTTATAGTAGAGACAGAAGTGGAGCAATAGAAATGCGATAGATCGTCCGTGTTTACAAGTACTTGGGGATGATTGCACGTCAACAAGATGATATGATAGGTATACTGTTATTAGTTGGACTGCACGGAAGGAAAGCGGTAATGTTAGTATGTCAGTGTATTTAATTTTATGGTTGGATCGTTGACTTCCTACAGCAGACTTCGGGATGTCGTGATGACTGCGTGTTTAAATATATACAGGGTGGAAAATGGTGTTTAAATATATAGAACAAGACATGGAGGAAAAGTACATTAAATATTTAAAGTATCAAAATTCCTTAATATTTAAAGAACCGGGAATCGAACTAAAACCAATATAAAAGAGTACCATCCTGTAATTTATGGCTTATGTAGATAGGGTCAATAATATATAAGTTGTTTTTGAGTAAAATTTGCTTCCTTGGTATCATTTTCTTGAAATGTAGTTTAGATTTCATGGTTTATCTTCAATCTAGGATGCAATGTTTTTTAGCGTGATGTGATCGATACTCTATCGATTGGTGGCATAAAAATACAGACTGATAGTTTTTGCATTATTGAAGGTTCGGTTCCAGGCCGAAACAAATAATTTTTCAAAAATATTGAAATTGCGTTGACTTTTTTACTGTATGGAAAAAATACGGTGTGATCAGTTAGTGATATAAATACAGAAAATATATTGCGCAGTGTATTGTCACGCATCCCTCGGGAACTGTGTGCTTTCAATTCAATTCAATTCAATTCATTTATTTTTCGGATAAAACGTACGTACGTTTGTGATTTCCCGGGATAAAACGTATCCTATGCGTTACTTCAGGATATACTCTACTTGCCACCCGTACCGAGATTTTACGGAGAAGAACTGGAGTGACTGACAGAGCTTGTAGGATCAGTAAGCTGAAGTGGCAGTGGCTGGCCATATCTGTCGAAGGACCAACGGCTGCTGGAGCAGACGAGTCCTTGAGTGGAGACCGCGAATCGGCAACCGTAGCGTAAGGCGCCCCCCTGCTAGTTGGACCTGTCGGTCCTGGTTGTCACCTGAAGAAGGTGGCTGGGGGGGACTGGATGCGGAAGGCAGAGGAATGAGTATTGTGGCGAAACTTGGGAGAGGCCTATGTCCAGCAGTGGACTGCGATAGGCTGAGTTGATTATGACGACACGCACTACTTTCGTGGTTATTATCAACTTCCTTTATAAGTTTGTTCCGGTTCAAAAACTAAGTGGGTCGTAGTAGGTACGTGTGCTATTCAGGCAGTTGGCATAAATGGTCAAAACGTGAAGACGTGTATTAAGAAGCGTATTTGTGAAATATAATAATCTGATCAAACTATGCAAGAATTCACATTTCTTGATCTCTAATACTAGGTTAGGAACTTGTATTTCAGCATTTGGCGATGATTTTATTATGTATCTAAATGTATATTTTAAAGATAATCTTGCTGTAAAAATTACACTTCCAATTTCCTTTCTATTTCTTCAACACAAATATCAAGGATGTGTCGATTATCCAAGATGATTGGCTGTCAACTATTTCTAATGACTATTTAGCGACTATTATTAATTCTAATGAGCTAGTAAATGGTCCCATTTAGTAGATAAATATATGGTAATATACGGTTTCTAGGAAGAAAGGTAATTACGTGGCTGAAAACAGGCCTGTGGTCAGGTTTTTCGAGATAGGTGGATCCCATACTGATGTAGTGCCTGACAGATATAACATATAACCATAGAATTACAAAAAAAAAACAGTTTTGTACTAGCCTATGGTTAACTTTTTTGCCGTTATTAACTCAAAAATAACAAAAATTATAATATTTACAAACTTAGATAGAAATAGAGTATACTTTATGGTTTGCACACCATAAAAATAAAACTAAAGTTATAACAAACATGAGTATATTACTAATAATTGGCGGTCTTATCGCTTAAAGATTTTTTTTAATGATAACCATTGGAGGGATATAAAATGTCCAAGAAAATATAGTAGGCAACTAACACTACACACGGTTGTAAAACAAAGTTTAACCGGATTAAATCGCGTATATTATTTATATTGGTTTTCCTGACGTTTCGACAGCAGCTGTCGAAACGTCAGGAAAACCAATATAAATAATATACGCGATTTAATCCGGTTAAACTTAGGTATATAATGGATTTACAATACGAGTATCATAATTTCAAATTTTTTTATGCCATCATATTCCTACTGGTTTTAATTCATTTTATTTTGGGCTATTGTGTTTTTAAGTTAGTGTATAAGTTACACCCGTGTAATAATTTCTTAGGTTTTCGCGGTCACTACACATTATATCATAATAAAACAAAGTTACCTGCAACCACGAAATGCTGCAAAGCTGCTTTTTTGAAAAAAATTTGAAATTATGATACTCGTATTGTAAATCCATTATATACCTATCTATATATTCCCTGATATTAAAAGGTAATAACATAGAAATCTAAATAATAAGAAAATAGAAATGTAACGCCTATGGCGTTAAGACCGCCTTTGTACCCTGTTGTGCATAAAGAATTAAATAAATAAATAAATAAATGTAACTGTCTTTTAATACCGGAACGCAAGTCGCCGGTTCGCCGCTACCAACACATAAATACGCAGTAACGCCTACCATGTTTCTAGCATTCAATGCAAAATAAACAATAATAGTAAATGGTTATTATGGTAGCTGTATGTAAGTTAATAAATAAATAAATTAAGCCTAAAAATCCCGCTGTTAGATATACTGCAAAATACAATGTTAGTGACTCCGACTCCAAAACAGCATTGATGATCAAAGCAAACGGTTCAGCATTGGTGTCCTACGAGACACCTGTGCGCGGCGACAAGTTCACGAGCCTTTGTGACTTCTATTGCCTTATTATTTAGATTTCTATGGTTAGTAATCTTAGAAGTTAGATTCAATTTTAATTTCAATTCTATTTCAATTTCAATTTATTTTCCAAAAAATATAACAGTACAATTCTTGACAAAGGAACATGCAATCGAAAACACGAAAAATAGGGTTAAGACTTTGCTTCCCAAAATAGAGCGGAGAGGCCCTGTGTTATGGGATAAGCAAAACGCTCTGCCTTCCAGAATTGTGATGAAGAAAATTATTGAGACTGATCTGTGTGCAAAAACAGATTCACTGTATACAAGATAAAATTATTAAATTTAGTACAAATGTGAGGTTATTTGAGTGAGTATGGGTAGTGTCTTTGTGAATGGGGGTGCGTGTGGGTGTGTATGATTATTAGATTATACATTTCACTTGTTTCTTGTAATTCTTAAGTCTAGCGAAACTACTATACGATTATTTAGCTTTTGGTCTATTTTATAGGTACTCTAATTTGTTAGTTTATCTTTGATTTATGGTAGTACCTAGATCTATTCTATTTGTTTGTACAACATGTAACAAAAACCCTGTTGTTCCTATGAGCTACGTTATCAGAATCGATATATTCATACGTAAGGACACAAATAATTTGGAAAAACTCTTCAAAATAAGTAATTAAATATTAAATCATTATTAAAAGTGATTATAGCACTTTCAATTTCCAATTAATAATGACTTAACATTAAATGATTTTTATTGATATAATCACTGAGTGAGTGAGTTATGAGTGATATATACACTTTCAATTCACTTTTATTTTTTATTTTTTTTATAAATAAATAAATATCTTTGGGACATTTTTACACAGCACCATCTAGTCCCAAACTAAGCAGAGCTTGTGCTATGGGTACTAGACAATGGATATAATACTTATTAATTCTTTTTTTTTTTTTTGTAAATACATACTTATAATAGATAAGAAACAACCAGACCAACACAAATACTCATGTTCATCACACAAATATTTGTGTCCTGTGGGAATCGAACCCACGACCTCGTGATCAGCAGTCCGACACTCGAGCCACTAGACCACAGAGGTCGTCAAAATAAAAAATCGTTATTAAAAGTGATTATAACACTTTCAATTTACAATTAATAAATATTTAAGTCTTTGACCAGTGTGTGTTGCCAGTAATTACTTACGGTACTGAAACGTGGTCGCTCACAATGGGCCTGATAAGAAGGCTCAAAGTCACTCAAAGGGCAATGGAGAGGGCTATGCTCGGAGTGTCCCTGCGTGATCGAATCAGAAATGAGGAGATTCGCAGGAGAACGAAAGTAACCGACATAGCCCGAAGAATTGCCAAACTTAAGTGGCAGTGGGCGGGGCACATTGCTCGCAGAACGGATGGCCGATGGGGCAGTAAAGTTCTGGAGTGGCGACCGCGTACTGGAAGGCGCAGCGTGGGTAGGCCCCCCACAAGGTGGACCGACGACCTGGTGAAGGTCGCGGGAATCCGCTGGATGCGGAAGGCACAGGACCGGTCGTTGTGGCGATGTTTGGGGGAGGCCTATGTCCAGCAGTGGACGTCTTTCGGCTGAAATGATGATGATGATGATGATGAAATATTTAACATTAAATCAAATTATTTTTATTGATATAATCACTGATGAGTGAGTGTTGAGTGATGTAATCACTTTCAGTTCACAATTAATAATGATTTAATATTAAATTTTATTATTTTTACTAGAGTTTTTCCAAATGAGTTGTGTCCTTACGCATGAATATTGATTTCGATAACGTAGCTCACAGGAACAACAGGGTTTTTGTTACATATTAAATGTACCTAGAATTTACCATAATCACTACCTAGACCACCACCACCACCCTTATCTCTTCTCATGGGTTTCGTAAAAGGCGACTAACGGCCAAAATTAATATCCAATCTATCCACGATTTACAATACTAGAGATAGAAATTTGACATATTTTGTATGGAGCTTATGTCAAATTCCTATCTTTAGTAGGGCAAATGGTGGATAGATTGGATATTAATTTTGGCCGTAAGTGATTCACCAGAGGATGGGCAGCAGCGTTCTCTGAGTATTTAACCAACCAACTGCGATCGCCAACCCGCCTGCCAAGCGTGGCGATTATGGCATATCCCCCCCTTAATTGGGGGAGGCCTGTCCAGTAGTGGACGACTTTCGGCTGTAATAATGACTACCTAGACGCATTATTACTGAAAATTGCAGTATAAGAAAAACAGAAAAATTAATTACCTGTAATTCTTAAAATACACCTACGTTCTTAATAAAATGGAATGCATGGACAGGTCTACAAAAAACTTCTAAAACTTCATTATTCTTAAAGGTATACCAGTACACACGGCTACACATCAAGCTGTACAAATCCATTTTATGCTGACCTCGCATTGTATAGGCTTTCCGTACAATGCGAGATCAGCTTATGCTGGTAATGTACAGCTTGATGTATAGCCGTGCGTACTTACATATTTTACCTGAACTAACACTACCTATGTGATTCGAGACATTAATTCCTTTTATAATAATAAATCATTCAAGCGTTTATGAGTGAAATAATAAATCATAACAATATTTGTTAATGAAGTAATAAATTACTGTCGTAGCAAATGTTGGCGTGGAGACACCTAAGCACGATTTCAGATAACCACTAAGTACCTAATGACACCTACTAAAGATCGGTTTGAATCTCTTGTTAAATATTGAGTTATTGGGTTATTTGCCAAAATCTATAGTAAGTATAATATTTGATCCACTTCTCCATGCAAAGTTTTAACTCATTAAAATTAACCTACCAGTTTCATAGACTCGTTAAATTGACTCCAACCTCGGCTACAACCAGTAACGTATTTTATTTTCAAACTTTTCCTTACCAAAATGTAAAAAAAAATATGTATAAAAAAAAAACTAAAAAGCAGCGACGAATAAAAAGAGGCAAACGGAATCTCGCTAAACAAGTGAAGCAAGCACTAGTAAGTCAGCTTGCTTGAAAGTACGGGCTGGCATGCACACATTCACACCCATAGTAAGACTAACAGCCGCCATTATGCAAGAAATCTCGTGTGATGGAAGTCGTTGGCGAAGTGTCACAAATAAAATAAAAATAAGCCGTCTGTTTGTTAAATCGCTGTCGAAATTATAGTGGTTGTAAGAAAAAAAAAAATGCGTCAATCTTTTCTTAGCAAAATTCCGTCCGATTCCGTGCCTTTTATAGGTTATGTTTTGTCTAACGATATATTAAATGAAGTATAAAGTATAGTTATGACGTAAATAGTAGACACTTCTTCTATTCTTCTGACTCTTCTTCTTCTAAGACGACTTCTGTGGTCGGTTCGGTCGTCGGACTGCTGATCACGAAGTCGTGGGTTCGATTCCCACAGGATACAAATATTTATGTGATGAGCATACGTGTTTGTGTTGGTCTGGGTGTTTCTTATGTATTATAAGTATGTATTTACAAAAAATAATAATTAATAAGTATCATATCCATTGTCTAGACCCATAATACAAGCTCTGCTTAGTTTGGGACTGGATGGTGCTGTGTAAAAATGTTCCAAATATTTATTTATTTTATTTATTTAGCTTTGAACATTTTTCTAGTGATTAACTAAGCTATACAAATGACTTACAGGTTACTTACTTGTAGAAAATAACTAACTTTTAAAACACTTTAGTATAGGACTTACCTGTAATTAACTTTTTACCTACTTTTTATGAATGACTTACAATATTACACTGATACAAAACTAATCCCAAAAAAATATTGTTTAAAATATTCCCTACACAACAATTTCAATTCAATTCATTTATTTTTCGTGAATATAGGTACAATGGTTGTTATTTCAGAAGTATTATTAGCGCCTCTATAATATCCTGCCACTAATGTAGAGAACAAAATTACAATACCACTATAGCGTTTGCTGGCAGCGGACGGTAAAGGAACTAATATCGCGAAAGCGATAGCTGCCGCCTGGTGGCAAGTCTTATCAAGTCTTATTCTATCGTCTTTTGCTACGAGATAAAGCCATCTATCAATCTTATTTATATGTTATGATGTTCAGGAATAACAGGGCTACCATTTAAACGCGCATAGAAACCAAAATTTCAAATAAATAAAAAAACCACTTAATGTGCTTTTTTATGCCGGGATTTTGTTATCGGAAGTACTTCAACGTGTGTGATAAAAAAAGGTTTATTTTTTGTATATAAAAATATAGTATATGGTATATGTATATATAGTATATGAATAACAATTATTTTTTTGGATAACTATAAATATGCAAGTAGAATAAATTATTATTCTATTTTTGTACAGTTTTTGACATCTTCATACAATTTTCACGTCTAAATTAGGGTTTAAAGTTGACGAAATTTAAAATTGCCGCCATTTGCAAAAATATTTTTCTACCTTCTTTGTAATTTTTTTATTTTCATGCAAATTACATGAAAATTGTAAAAATAGGTAGGAAATATTATCGAGATTACGAAACAATAATTTTTTTGTATGGGTTTCTTATTAAAATATTGAAATATCTTATAAGAAATGCAAGTAGGTACAAAATGGGCGGGGCTAAGTCAAGTTCAAGGACGCGAACGCCATTTTGAATTTTTTTTATCAAACGCTTGAGGGAATAATAATATTAGACAAACAAAAATAAAAAATTGCTTTAAAACCACATTGCAAGTCATGATCAAACTAGAATAAAAAATAAATTAAACAATCAACACAATATACCTATTTACACAAAACATCTCACTCAAAACTAAACCTATATTAGCTAACAGCTTCACAATCTATTCCACCTGACGCGCCCTACATTCCACGTAGATTTATGTATGCGCGCGCGCCGCCTAGATCTCCCGCTTTACTGCTACTAACTCTCAATGCAGGGAAATGCTTAATTTTATGTGTACTAATGCTGTGTTTAACCTAGTTTTGAGATTGATTTAGGCTCTATTTTTGCTTATAAGAATGTAATATAAATATTTGCCGTGGCTTCGTCTGTGATCGTTTTATGGCGCATAATAATCTTGATGTACGTTGGTAATGCGTTATCTTTTTTTGTATACTATAGGATGGCAAAACGAGCTAAAGGCCCACCTGATGTTACGCGGTTACCTTTGCCCATAACAACTGAAATACCACCTAGGCTGTTGCCTAAATGGTACCGCAAGTCGGTTTGCCAAACTGAGACATGAAGGTGGAAAGTCTCATGTGATTGTAATTTCACCGGCACCCGTACCCTTCAGACCGAAACACAGCAATGCAAGCATCACTATTTGGCGGAGAAGTAGGCACGGTGGTAGTACTTCCCCGGACGAGCTCTTTCACAAAGGAGCTCTACTACTACTAAAAAATGCAGGGAAATGCTTAATTTTATGTGTACTAATGCTGTGTTTAACCTAGTTTTGAGATTGATTTAGGCTCTATTTTTGCTTATAAGAATGTAATATAAATATTTGCCGTGGCTTCGTCTGTGATTGTTTTATGGTGTATAAAAATCTTGATGTAAGGTTAGGTCTTGATGCGTTATCTTTTTTTGTATACTATATGATGGCGAAACGAGCTAAAGGCCCACCTGATGTTACGCGGTTACCTTTGCCCATAACAACTGCAATACCACCTTGGCTGTTACCTAAATGGTACCGCAAGTCTGTTCGCCAAACTGAGACATGAAGGTGGAAAGTCTCATGTGATTGTAATTTCACCGGCACTCGTACCCATCCCACTGGAACACAGCTATGCAAGCATCATTGTTTGGTGGCAGAAATAGGTACGGCCAAAAAGGTTCATCATCATCATCATTTCAGGCGAAAGATGTCCACTGCTGGACATAGGCATTGGTCTGGATATATGCCATAATCGCCATGCTAGGCAGGCGGAAACACAGCAATGCAAGCATCACTGTTTGGCGGAGAAGTATAAACGGTGGCAGTACTTCCCCGGACGAGCTCTTTCACAAAAGAGCTCTACTACTAATAAGCTTATCCTGCGAGATGTAATCCTTATCCTAATATTATAAAACTGTAATTGTCTCTTTGTTTATTTATTTGTTGGTTTATTCGAGCATCATGCAAAAACTACTGGACTGCATATGATTGGACTTCAAAGTTGGTATGCATATTATTATGAAAAAAAAAACACGGTTCTTGTGGGATCCCTACATTTTGTCGATTTATGTGAAAACAAATGTAGGGATCAGCTGCATCTGCAGCATGGGACCTAAGTCCCATAGTAAAAGTTGTTCATACTGATGAGTACAATGACCCCGAGGTTTTCAGTTATTTCAATAACACGTTACATATTTTATTCACATTTTTTTGGTTGGTTCTTTACATACCATTTAAAGACAAAATTACCACCTAATCCACAAATCAGGATAGCGTGACTATTTTTTTTTTCACGCCAACCATGTTGAAACCCGCCTGGCATTTAAACAATTTAATTTATAAATCCGTTGACATTACCCAATAGATACTTTAATTGAAACAGACCACTATAAATATTTATATACCTATTTTACTTAATCACGATTCCTATAGAAACCGCTCCGAATGACTGATTTTATTTCCAAACACCTTATTCGGTATACTTGAATATTGATTATCATTGATAGGTTTTACTAGTATATTTTATTTTAAAAGCCTGGTACTTAGATAAGTGAACACAGAGCTATTAGCAGTATCAAGCTTCCTTATAAGAATGGGAATTAAGGCTAGTATACATTTTCTGATCGGTTCAGTTGCAAGTTTGATGTATGGGGCGCAATTAAATATTGAATGAAGTACCTATAGTGGGCTTCATTCATCATGATCATCATCATTTCAGCCGAAAGACGTCCACTGCTGGACATAGGCCTCCCCCAAGCATCGCCACAACGACCGGTCCTGTGCCTTCCGCATCCAGCGGATTCCCGCGACCTTCACCAGGTCGTCGGTCCACCTTGTGGGGGGCCTACCCACGCTGCGCCTTCCAGTACGCGGTCGTCACTCCAGAACTTTACTGCCCCATCGGCCATCCGTTCTGCGAGCAATGTGCCCCGCCCACTGCCACTTAAGTTTGGCAATTCTTCGGGCTATGTCGGTTACTTTCGTTCTCCTGCGAATCTCCTCATTTCTGATTCGATCACGCAGGGACACTCCGAGCATAGCCCTCTGTGGGTTTCATTGCAGGCGTTTTATTAGTGTTTAAACTTTTATAAATTTCATTCCTATTACAGTACGGTTTCAGGACTTTTCCAGCACAGATAATAATAAAAACATTATTGAGACTAGCCTCGATGTATCGGCCAAGTTACATTAACCGTGGTCACGAAAAGACTAAAATAGGTATTCGGGTGTCATCTTTTTGAGCGGCGGAGGTTAGGAAAAATTTTGTTTTGGTCATTATCTGTGCGTGGAGTCCCGAAACCGTAGACTGCACAGTACCCGCAATATAAGTTGGCCCGTCTCAAGTTGTCATAAGACCATCGCGTCATAGTAATCGTTCATTTTACTTACGGGTGTCATTGGTGGCAACTTGGCAAGGGGGTGGAAAACATGCGCAGTACCTAACTTCAGGCCGACCAAGTTAGATTGCACGTACCGTAATATGAGTGAAATTCGTGAAAGTTCAAAAATGTGTGATGAGGTGTTTTATTGTTTCAAGATCCGTTCTCTCTCAATTCTGCATCTCTATTATAAACAGCCATATTTATACTAAATACATTGCTTGAACGCTTTTTTTTTATAGTATAGGATGGCGAAACGAGCTAAAGGCCCTAATGTTAAGCGGTTACCTTTGCCCATGACAACTTCAATACCACCTAGGCTGTTGCCTAAATGGTACCGCAAGTCGGTTCGCCAAACTGAGACATGAAGATGGAAAGTCTCATGTGATTGTAATTTCACCGGCACCCGTACCCTTCAGACCGAAACACAGCAATGCAAGCATCACTATTTGGCGGAGAAGTAGGCACGGTGGTAGTACTTCCCCGGACGAGCTCTTTCACAAAGGAGCTCTACGCTTCTTGATATCGCTATCTGTCATGACAATAAAAGATTTAATATTGGTATAAAGTTCATATTTATTCGCCCCCCCAATTCACCCATCCAAGTACTAACCGCACCCGATGTTGCTTAACTTCAGTGATCGGACGAGACACGGTGTATTCAACGTAGTATGGACGTTCGCTAGAAACGCTGGATGACGAATAGTTGATACGTTTAATGTCTTTTGTCCACATGGACACTATGTATCCCTATCTATGGTCCTATGAATGTAATAATAATGTATAATGGATGGTGGAAGTCAGCGGCTGGTATAAAGTCGAACAATGGATACTATCGATAGTATCGTAACAATCAAAGTCAAAGTCAAAGTATTTATTAGTGTGATTTTTGGTGATACAGATACAGTAGGTCTTGGACATATTTTACAGGAACTCAAAAATCAACCCATTAGGGCATACACTATCTAACAATATAATAAATTAAAAAAGACATTGCATACAATTTAACAAAAAATAATAAAATATTTAAGAACAATTAAAATGTAAATTTTGAAAATTTAGATGGCTGATAAAAATAAAGCATAAGTACATAAAATCGGTCACATTAAATTTTGTCAAGAAGGAATTTGTCAATGGTATAGTAGCATTTATCTATAAGGAATCTACTTAGTAATCTCAATAGTTTAATACTATCGATAGTATTGTTGGATACATGCCAATCGATACTATCGATAGTATGACTGATTTTAGGGGATTTTTATTGATTTTATGCAACACTACCTCAGAGCACTCTCTATTGTATATTCGCACCTGTGACTGCTTCACCTACCAGTCTGCAATACACCTTAAAACAAAATCTACTTAAGTTCATGTTCCAAACAACATTACAGGACAACCCAAGCGTTAATTCAATTTATTAACCAAGAAACTAGATCGACCGTTTAGCGTCAACACTGAGTTATGTGCGCGAATGTATGAGAACTTGTAAGATTGTCGGCGAACGACTGAATTATTTGGTAGTTAGCAATTAATCGGCCGTTAAGGGAATTCAAGGACGAACAAGTGAATGGTTCGAATGATTGAAATATAATGAGTGTTGAACCAAATGAATGGGCTTGTACCTGTCACTAATTGGTTCGGTTGTAATTTTTTGTCCCGATGTGTTTTAGATATACAAGCGTTGCTTTTCTGATTTGCTTAGCATTACCTTATGTTGAATGTTTGAGCATAGGCAAATAATACTGTTTGGTGAAATTAGTTCAAGCATCGCCTGTCAGTATATCGTCCTGACTTTATTTTAATTACTTTGAATGGCAACATTGTTTCTGTTTTTACATATTTTTAAGACTTGCAACACTTGAAAATTCCATTTCAATTTTGATATTCATTGGCCATAATGCTCATACAAATTTGTACCTATTTTTCATTGATTAAAAGTATTAGCAAATTGCGCTTCAGCTTTCATTTATAAAAAACCCCAATTCATCCTCGCACCGTCACCGTTGCTCTGCTCCAACAATAAAAGGATAATATTGATTATGCTAATCTAGTTAGTTTATTATAATAGCATGTATGGGAATATATTCCACTGTCTTTTTCAGTGTGTATCCAGAAATAATTTTAACATATTATAAATAAAAGTGGCAGAATAGAAAAAAATAACCATCTGGTTGTCCATTTACTATAGATAAGATCACGGAATAGAAAACAAGGAGAAAGTGACTACACGGGTGGCACAATTAAGCGCAGATGCGCAACACTCACATAATTGAGCTTAATTTCGCGCTGCAACACGACGATGTCTCAAACGCTTACGTGAAATACTAGATTACACCTTATTGTGCTATTTTAATGTATAAAAATGATAGAAAAATGTAAAATGATTCTCATAGAGGTGTAAAATATCACCGTTAGTGTTCAATTTTGATATAATTCAATAAAAAACAATTATTTTAATGTCACAAACTTTTAAAAATATTAAATAAAATAAAAAACTTTATAATAATTGTCAGGCTCAATTTGTATTACCCATAATATACTATTTCTGGTGTAAATGTGTGATTTTGGCGAAAATGTTGTCGTACTATGTAATCGTTAAGGCACTTCCACTTATTTTATTTAATCCGTGGTTAAGGTGAATGCTACAGGGTAGCCCGCAAAATTCAAAATTTTTGGTGTTTTTTGCAAATTGTAGCTTTATTTCGCTTTTTATAATGGTCAAAATATGACTGGCGGAAATAATAACAATATATCTACTGAATAATACTCATAAAAAATATTAACCTAGCTCTATAAGCTGTACAAGCTCGAAAATCTATAATTTGATCGGAAATTAATATTATCGAGCTTGTACAGCTTATAGAGCTAGGTTAATATTTTTCATGTGTATTATTCAGTAGATATATTGTTATTATTTCCGCCAATCATATTTTGACCGATATACAACGCGAAATAAAGCTATAATTTGCAAAAAACGCCAAAATAAATAAATTTCGCGGGCTACCCTGTAGCATTCACCTTAAGATTATACATTTATCATATTAACCACGAATTGAATAAAATAAGTGGAAGTGCCCTATCGATTACATAGTACCAGAAAAAAAACAGCGAACGAACGAAATTTTTCGAGATTTTAATACATATATATATATCAAAAGCCCTGCTCACTCAATCAACAAACAAAAAACATGAAGGTTCTCTAATTGCTTCTAACTTAAAATCACGAAGGCATTTTTTACTGATACGTACAATTATAAATTATTAAACAATTACCTACAAAAATAATAACTAGCCATCCACAATTAAACTAACTAAGCTCAGTGGCTCAATAAAGTACAGGCAGGTGTTGCGGATGTGTCGATAACTCGTTATCGAGTAATTGATGTATCGATACTATCGGTACAGATACGTTTCGATTCGGGCTTTATTAGTCGTATTCGAGATTACGAAATACTAGACTGAATCGAATATTTGAATTTAGGTAGGTATTTACTTAGATAGGTGTAATGAGATATCGATATTGTTGACTTGTATGCTGGGCTAAGGTGAAGTTGCTAATGGCAAAAAAATATAAGGTTTTCTAACAATACTGGCACAGAATATCTAATAGTACTAATGTACAGAACGGCCACTCACCTACTCCCGCCAATTTATGGTTCCTCGCCCGCGCCCCGTACTCACCCGCAGTTTGACGGCGATTGGACTGCGAGTGCGAGATTGCAATGGATGTGAAACGCCAGTCGCTATACAAGCACGCCATCTCTGAGAACTACTGAGAAGCGAGTCGGCATTACGAGCGCCGAGCATCCATAACCTACACGTGTGTGTGCGTTCGTATACAAACTAAATTTTGTGTATGTAGGTGTTGCTAGCGTTTATATTGTATTAATAATAAATAAAAATCTTTGGGACATTTTTTCACAGCACCATCTAGTCCCAAACTAAGCAGAGCTTGTGATATGGGTACTAGATAATGGATATAATACTTACATACTTTTTTTGTTGTTGTAAATACATACTTATAATACATAAGAAACACCCAGACCAACACAAACACTTATGTTCATCACACAAATATTTGTGTCCTGTGGGAATCGAACCCACGACCTCGTGATCAGCAGTTCGACCCTCGAACCACTAGACCACAGACATCGTCAAATCGTATTGAGTGTCTGAGGTGTGATACTGGCTTGTTTTCCAGAATTTAGATATCACTATCCATGTGTTTAGAAATCTGTATGATTTGAAGAAATATGAGAATAAACAGTTTTTATTATAGCAACATTTTACTTAGAAGTATTCTATAAATAGTCATCCTAGCGAAGGTTATTAAAATAAATAACTTAACGTTTAGATCACAAATATCTTTTCCGAAAGAAGCCTTTACTGCTCGCTGCTAAATTAACTTCATTAATCACGAATCAAGTCTTAAACTTCCGAATAAAGCTATCGAGATTTACAAATGACAAAAACCGATGCCACCCTTCACGCCAGGGACATTATAATTTAGTTATAACATCATAAAACCCAAAGATGGCTAATGGTAAGCTAGCGCCGGGAACCATTGAATTTCCTGCACACTTCAATTTATTGTACAATAATAACTAATTACAAGCCTGACGGTCTTATTAGAGGAAGACAATAATTGCTAATATTAGTACAGCGTGCATTCCAAGATGGAGAGAGCTATGCTCGGAGTGTCCCTGCGTGATCGAATCAGAAATGAGGAGATTCACAGGAGAACGAAAGTAACCGACAAAGCCCGGAGAATTGCCAAACTTAAGAGGCAGTGGATGGGGCACATTGCTCGCAGAACGGATGGCCGATGGGACCATAAAGTTTTGAAGTGGCGACCGCATACTGGAAGGCGCAGCGTGGGTAGGCCCCCCACAAGGTCGACCGATGACCTGGTGAAGGTCGCGGGAATCCGCTGGATGCGGAAAGCGCAGGACCGGTCGTTGTGGCAATGCTTGGGGGAGGCCTATGTTCAGCAGTGGCCGACTTTCAGCTGAAATGATGATGATGTGCATTCCTAGCAATGATATTTAAATGTAAAAAAGTACTTATGTATTATATCCATTATCTAGTACCCAAAGTAAAAGCTCTGCTTAGTATGGGACTAGATGGTGCTGTGTAAAATGTTCAAAAAATATTTATATTTTATTTATTTAAGACCTTACCATATGTAACCTAAATTGCCGTAAAACTTTTCGCTAACCCTCCAACCGAATCCAAAGCCACAACTCTATGTACGACCGCTAGACTCCTAGACGATTTTAACACCCAAATATTTTTTTATAATCGTTATTCCTATAAAGATAATATAAAGGAAACACAATCAATCAATCAAATACATTTATTTGCATAACACAGGTCAAAAATGTGATAAAGTTATTATAAAATGTTCTTCGTGTATTACCATTAATGGTAACACACACTTACGTGTATTTAACTTACTTGCAACCCAGTTTTGAAGTACATACACACGTCAATTGAGACTTTCACACGAGCGAAGCCGCGAGCAACAGTTATGCGAGGCTTTATCAAAACTATTACCATACAAAGTCAACGGTCGTGACGTCAGATACGAACGTGCGCAGGAGTCGGAAAAAAAACAAGAAAGTTCTAAGATTGTGTCAAATGTATGCAAGATTATATCTGGCTGGGGAACTGGAAAATGGGTATTTTAAAAGTCGTGATTGCGTATTTTGCACGTTGTGTGGTGACGAGATGTGGATACGTGTGCTATAAGGTCTCTGGCCATAAAAAGAGAATAGGACATGGCTAAATATAGCCAGAGCATAGCATAACTTTTGCTATGAAAGTCAGTGTACTGCTACTATCGCCAATTTTCCCGCTAACTGTAGTTTTTAGGGTTCCGTACCCAAAGGGTGCCAAACGGGACCCTATTACTCTCGCTACGCTGTCCGTCCGTCCGTCTGTATGTCACAGGGCTGTATCTTTTGAATGGTAATAGATAGCTGGTTGAAATATGTGTTGATATGACCCTTATTACGACACATACTAAAAATAAAAAAAGTCTAAAACCAAAGGGGATACAAGAAACTTCGAAAAACATGCATTTTTTTTAAAACGTTTTCGTTCTCGCTCTATGTTTAAAACGGTAATACATATCAGCTTCAAACTTGGTCTGATTATAGTGCATAGTTGCATACTATTTAGTCGTTGTATGTGGTGGTACCTGCGTAAGAAAGAGATGCAAAAATTCATATTTTGCGCACGGTGCGTTGATGTCTTTTGATGAACTCTCGTAAATTAAATCAGTTTCTAGGGGGTATCAGGTCGATGGGGGGTACGAAATCCTTACTGCGTGAGTCCGACTCGCACTTGGCCAGTTTTTATATCCTACGAGCGGCCCGCTCCGGATTTGCACGGGTAGCAATTATAGCCTATAATCTTCTCAGATAATCCCTCTTTCTATTGATAAAAACCGTATGAAAATACGTACATTAGTTTCTGAGGTTAGCCTGAACAGACGCGTACTCAGCGCGTCGGGGGACTTTAATTAATAATATGTAACTAGTAATGATTATAAATAAATAAAACAAAATAATCTTTATTTCGGATAAGCAAAAGTCATCCATATTGGGTTAGTAAAAAGAAAGAAGGATCTTATACCTATGCTAGTGACACTTAACTAAATATTGCAAAAAATTACAATTATAGTGACGTTAATTCTGTTTAGCCGTAATCTAGTTCTATGATAATAATACTACAATACCAACCTTTAAGAATCTTTTCAAAAACATCTAACTCTAACCTCAAAAAACTATTACGCAATTCTTTCAACCACGATCCCAATCTAAAGTTAATATAAAAAATACAACATAGGTATTACTTTAGTTGAAATTCCAAGAAAGACCACGTTGGAAAGAGGAACCGCAATTTACCTGCCCTCCCCCCCTCCTCTAGAAGTTAATACTTTATGACTGCGCATGCGCAGCGAACCGCCGATGTTTAATTAAAAAACGGGATTCAAAAAGATGCAAGCTTTATTTGTAAAAGTTAATTTTATTCAACTGTTGTGGTTTTGTTTTAAACATGGCCGGTTTGTTGTCTAAAATTATTACGTATTTTAATTATTTTTGCTCTATGTTTGCATTGATGGTGCTTGTTCATGGACTTGTAACAATTATGTAAAAAATAATTGTTTATAATAAATAATTGAATAAAAACGACTTGTTTTCTTGGTAATGTTTTTTTACAAAATGTTTTAATGCATTACAGTTAAAATAAACGTGCAATTCTTTTTTTGAAACGCACAATAAAATTGTCGCCTCAAATCAAAATCTATTTAAAAATAATTGAATACCAAAAACTCACGTTGCTTGTTTTTCAAAAATGCCTCAAGGTGATGGGCTAACAGGCATCCTTTCCTTTCCAAACTTGACGGGACGTATTAAAACGTAAAAGCCAACAAGACAGCCAGTTACCTCTTGACATGCAATTTTCGGATATCCATTTATCAAGCAGCTCAGCTCAACACTAATATATAAGTTAAGTTATTACTAATATATCGATCATTTTTTGTCGATAGTTTCACATAGAACCGTTATATTATATTGATTTTGTTTTAATTTTGAACGGTAGTCTCAGTTTCAATTAGAACGAATCGTTAAAATAACTCATCATGTATTTATAACAGTTCTGTGTGATTGATAAATCGTACAAAAATGCTTTACTGCTGCTAAAAAAAATTAATTTGCAGTAGTAGCTTCATAATATTTTACTAGTAGTAAAAATCGAAACGTTATCGATACTTACATAAAACGTAAATCATAAAATACGCGAGTGCTAATTTAGTGACATAAATAGTGATGCGAAATTCGTACGTTTATGTCTGATATCGATAAAATATAAAATGATATCGGTACAGACCTTGCCCCAATCTCGAGAGGGATTATAACAACTATCTTTGTGTTACGAGATTTGAACTTGACCTTTTTGAAGGCAGCTAATTTAATCAATTTGCGAACGATACCGGCTTAAAATGAGCAAAAATGAGATTGGATTATGTATTGTTCCAAAAACTCCAATCTGTCTTGTTGATTGTATTTTTGTGTTAATTCAATTTTATTTCAATGTCAAAGTGGCAGATGCTACCTGATGTTCTCATGCATTTAAAATAACATGTTATTTATCTTATTTACTTATACATTTATAATTACACGTCCCTGATCTCTAACGAGCAGATAATACAGATTTCCTTACTTATTTATTACTTGAAACCATGTTTGGTATAAATATAGTTAGTCAACATTATGTAGTGTGCTTTGAAAACTTCCTATCTCTAAGTACAACCAACCAATGTTAATATACATGAGGTTCCACACAGATGGCGAGAATCCAACTCTCGTGAAACCCAACACGATCCAGCAGCGGCTGCCGGGGGACCAGTGGAGGGGTCCCCCAGCTGCACCCTGAGCCGAGACCCGAGCTCCCCCTGGGGACGCCCTCGCGGTGTCACAACCGGAGATAATCTCGTTTCGCGAGACTGACCATATGCTCTAGAGTAGTTCTTAGGAGTAGGCTTAACCGCCACTGTGTTAGGATTAGGTAGGTCTTCGCCTTCGCCGGCGAGGCTTGTCGCTTAATGGCGATTCGCAAAACGCGTCACCCACCCGATATTCCGAAAGTCCGCCACTTTCGAGAAAACCATTCCTGATGCAGCAACGGCTGCCAGGGGGACATATGGGCGGGGTTCCCCCGCAATGCCCCAGTAAGCCGTGGTCCGAGCCCTCCCTTGGGGGACGCCCGTATGCGGTTTTGCAAGCGCAATTTTAGTTTATAAGTTAGGTTTAGGGAAATTTTCGGCGGATGGAGTCCCTAACGGGATTCTCCGCCGCCCGGCTAGTTAAGCAGTTAAGCCACGTATCTTGGGTGCCATCTGCGAGAGTCCATTCGAAAAAAAAAAGTTAATATACCATGATTGTTAGTTCTACATTTGTATATAAAATGGAACAATCACCCGTGCCATCTTAACAATCATAACCGGAATTAATAACGAAAATGTCAAAATAATTACACAATAACCGAAATCCGAGCCCAACGTCAATCATTAAAACCGAAAAATCCCTAAAAAGTCTAAAAAGACAACAAAAATAATGACTCCACGAGGTTACGCTTTGTAATACATTAATAATAGTTCTATACTCACACAAAATGACCCATAATCATATGGGATAGAAAATTATTTTCAAAATGATGCCGGAGAAGAAAAAAATTGATGGAGTTTCGCATTACGATGCGTTGATGAGACCAAAAAATAGCGAATGTGAATTTGGTCGCAGTTTGTTGATACATTCGGTTTCTTTGATTAGTGTTGTGGTGTTGGTCGTTGAACTTTTATTATTAAGTGTCCATTTGAATGGTGGGAAGTGTGACGTCACATTATGATAGTAAGCCGTTGACTCGCGGTAATTATACAGAGCTTATGTACCGTGTAGCGGCGGTTTCTTTTGATTGTTAGAAATGTGGAAATAACTTTTAGATGTGTGTTTTTTTTCTTGTACAACATTAGTCTTCAATACAATTTGAAATTTAATAAATGTATGAACATTTATATAAGTCGGTTGTTTATTTAAGCGAATTTATATTCTTTGCTTCTTTGAAAGTTTTAACAGATAGCTGATGAACTAGATATTTTGATTGTTAAAGATATGAGCTTGAGCATATGAAGTTATCCTGAGCCTATTAGATAAACATAAAATGAATTACATTATTGTGTTTGTATTCCACGACGCCTGTAGTCTAGTACTTCGAGTGTCGGACTGTTGATCACGAGGTCGTAGGTTCGATTCCCACAGGATACAAATATTTGTGTGATGAACATGAGTGTTTGTGTTGGTCTGGGTGTTTCTTATGTACCTATTATAAGTATTTAACAAAAACAAAAGTATCTTAGTATTATAATAATTGTCTAGTACCCATAGTACAAGCTCTGCTTAGTTTGGGTCTAGATGGTGATGTATAAAATGTCCCAAAAATATTTTATTTTATTTATTTATTGTACCTTCCATATTAAATTAGAAGATCTTATGGCTGGAATTAATAATAACCCATCTACTATCTATCCACATAACATTATTTTGACATTAGCTCTATGGAGCATATGTCAAATTTCTATCTCTGGTAGGACAAACATCGTGGATAGGTTATTAATTTCGACCTTCAGTCTTAATAACAAGCACCCCGTAGTTCTGACCTTCTCAACGGTCAACGGTATTCACATTCTATATCACAAAATTCAAATCGAGAAGATACCCTTATCAGCTACTTAAAAGCACCTCTATTCCTCTACAAAAAAAATCTATTGAGCCTTACTTCATAAAACATGATCATGATGACGAATTTAATTGTTCCGAGTTTGGTGAAAGTTCATAACAATAGGTGCATTCCATCTAAGAGGAGACGGGAACTTTTCAATTATCTGCCATCATTGTGTTAAAGTGGACCGTGGTAGCTATTATTTTGTTTATGGGGCCTGATTGTTTTTTTTTAAGTGTGTGACGTAATGTCAAGATGTTTTCGTGTTATGGAGAGATCGGAGTTTTCTATCTATCTGTTAAGCTGGATTAGTTTTGATTTTTGATCCATTTTTGCATTAAATTTCTCCAGTCATATCAAGCTTACAACATAAGTATTTAGAAGAAGGTTAAAAATAGATAGGTGATTTTGAAAGTCTCCGTTTGATAGTACCGGGTTTCTATATGGATTATAGTTTGTTCGAACAGAAGTTCTAGAGAGAATATTAAAAAGAAGGCATAAGATTATTTTTAATTTATATTCTGACATGAGTGAATCATCTGTTTGAGAGAACAAGAAAACGCGTAATGTATTAGGTACTTATCTATGTGAGAAAGTCATAGGCATTGAATCGCATAAAAGGTCAATATTTTACCAGCAGATAGGCGATGTAATAATAAATAGCTATGTAATTTTAGCGTATAGTGCAAATAATATAATAATGCGTCTCTTGTTCTTAAATATTAATTTGGTAAAAAAATAAGTTTACATAAGAAACTCCATCTTCTAGAGTTGTTTGTTTAGAAGAAGGGTAGTTTGATTAATTAATAATACACGTACAACGCATGTAAAACACACTAAGTACGTTTTACAAAATTATGTTAAACACTAACAGGAAAACAACAAAAAAGTTATGCGCCATAGACAAGGGAATTACAAACTTTATTGTCCATGAAGTTCTTAAATTATTCAAATCGTATTCTATTCTAAATTCAAAATTATCATGTTCCACATTCAAAAAGTCGTTTGTATGCTGATCTGTGGTTGAAAAAAAGTGCATCGCTCGCTTATCATCCCGCACAAGGAGAAAAATGTTAAGTGAGGTAAATTAGTACTAAAGTGTTCATAAATATTAAATAATTGTCACAGAACCTTTAACTCTTGAGATAGATTAAGTTATTGGATCAGACACACTTGTCGACAAAATAACTAAACCCATAAAATCTGTCACTTTGGCACTACTTTAATGTTATTCGGTTCTGATACATCTAAAAACTGCATAAACGCAGATCGACTCGATTGACGCAGATTACTGTCCAACTAAGGATGTTTAAAAGGGCCCAATATCTGAAAAATTCAAGAGAAGATTCAATAAAGCGGGGGACAGTTATATGTGCCGATAATAAATTAAATGAAGTAGCGAACACGCGTGATCCTAAAGGCGAAGATTTTGAAACAATAAATGCCTGTGGAAAACTAAAAACAGGCTGTGACAGTATGCAAACTCTACTGCGTCGTACAATGAGCTCATGACCTTTAAGAAAAGCAGCAATAGGCAAGAAGGTCTATAGGATACAGAAGATATGTAAAGGTTAGTAAGTATGTCGATATGGATCTACTAGCGAAATGATGGGCCACGTCATATTGAGGTCATTACTACGTAGGCAACCTATCGTATTGAGTGCTAGTGATGGGAAATCATATCTATAACAGTTAGAATGTTATTATTATTGGGAGTTAGAGTTTTAAAGTACAAATATATTTATTATTATATGTCAACTAATCGATGGGAGCAAAATACAAGAAAATAGATTTTCAGTTAATTTTCTTTTCCTAATGCGTGTAAGTCAAATTAAATTGTGAATTACTCAAGAACATTGTTCTCCAACATAATTAAATGGAAATTTAACATTGATAGCAGGTACGTCATTTCATTTATAAAAGAACATAAAAATTGTGTTTGATATAAAAGAAAATAAACACGGAGTGAAGTTATGAGATTGATACCGAAGGTACAACAGTAAAGATATATGTAACGAGACAACGTACAAGTTCGCAATAAAATCTTACAACAACAACAACCTCGAAAATTGCACACAAGCAACATCGCTTACAATACATTACAACAAAACAATATCCCGAACTATCCTGTCGACATTTATCGATATTTCACATCACTGAGCCGGCCACCCCGCCGTGTCAATATAAGCCAGCCAATTGTGTATGAGTCGGCTACAATTCACGGCTATTCAATAACCTCTTCGCTCACCACAGATTGGTATCGGTACGTACCAAACCCAATACTAGCACGCGGGAAATATAACCTTATTTTTATAATCCCAAAGTCGGGTTAAGACGCGAAAACAAAATTGTTAAAAGAAATAGTCTGAGTATGAGCGTAGTGAAATTCTGTATGTACGAAGGTAAAAAATTGGTGAGAAAACCTAATGACTTGGAAGGAACTGTTTAGGAGCAAAAAATAGAGTATCAATTTATCAATTCAAGTTTGGCGGACTGGTATCGGTATCTATTCAGGTCGTCACTATTTTGATAGGAATGTAACGCCTCCTGCTTTTACAATGATAATTATTTTATATCGTTTTATTTATAGCTTTTTATTGCGTAAAGTGAAATAATAACCGCATGACTTGCATGTGGCCTCGTAAAAAATATTAAAGTTTATTGTAAGATTAATTGAATTTGGCCTCTTATATCATTTTCGAACTTTAATTGTAAAATTGCTACTGATATTAATAGTAAATTAAAAAAAGGATAAGTGCAGCTCAGAACAAAAAACAAAATAGACGGAGCGCGTAGAACTAGCAAATGAAGCCAGAAAACATAATACAAAATGGCAAAAGAGTACCTACTATTCCGCCCACAGTGTTTGCGAGCCGCAATCTGGAGCGTACGTCTAAGGGAGGTACGCCACTGATCAAATTTCTTTGTCGAATGTGACACTGATCAAATAAATTGGATGATTTTCATCAAAAGTTGTTTGTAATAAAACACTGATCCTCAAATAAATTGGATTAGACAAAGAGATAAGACAAAGAAATTTGACCAATGGAATATCACCCTAATCTTTAAAATAAAAGAATAAGATTGAGGCTCCCGGCCGCAGCTCGCGAACACTGTGGGTGGAATAGTAGGTACTTCTATGCCATTTTGTATTCCTTTTTCTGGCTTCATTCGCTAGTTCTACGCGCGTTCTATCTTTATTTTTTTGGTCTCAGAAGTGCAGTAAAAAAAGCATTATCCTGTTATGCCCGCTTGCGTTAATGTGTTAAAATAATATAATTCTTATTAGGTGTAAGCGTATTTATACGATATTAAATTAACTACAAAATAATCAAATGATTTAAGGAACATAGTCTTTTTCTCAATAAGATGTTGCTGACGTCACCCTACCGCTACCGTGAACCCTGCTAGTGTTTCCACTTTGTATAAGGGCGGCTCCACACTTTGGCCCCAACGTTGGGATGAGTGTTGGCCCGTACTAATGCCTAGCGTCCACACGTTGGAGATAATGTTAGTTTAGTCCCGTTAGAGCCAATGTAAAGACGTCTGAAATAGATGTTGCAATGGGCACTTTAAAATTATTGAGTGCTTAAGAGTTGAACTGTCAATTTAAATTACACAATAGTTAAACAATGGATCAATGGATGTCGTCTTTGAAACATGTTTTGACAAACAAGAGAATTTAATTAAATAAACATAAAGTTTTTTTTTATAGATATTATATAACTATTGCGTCCATCCACGCGGATTACATTTTCAAGACGCGGTTACCTTAGGAACAAGCTCATTTGATGCATCTTACAGCATGATTGCTGCGGCAAGACTGGACAAACCGCCAACGTATGAACGCATCGCCAACATTGGCGCATAATTCCTTTAATAAAACCGACACACGACGGCAAACTGCCAATACTCGCCCCAACGTTCTGGCCAACGTCATTTTCCCGATCCATACGTTGGCGAATAGCGTTGGCCCAAACGTTCGGGTCAAAGTGTGGAGCCGGGGTACGACGTATTCGAAGTGAAACCACGAGCAGGGTTCACGGTAGCGGTTGAAATGACTAATGTACTGAATTAGAAGTCGCAGGTTCGAATTCTGCTCGTGAACAAATTTTTCTTTCCACAGTTTACATCTTACGACAAACATCATCCCTAAGTTAGATTTTGCTTCGAAGATTGCGTTGAACATCTCTACTGGAAGAAACTCTTAACAGTGGTCTGTCTCCTAGAATTAGACAGAGATTAGACTTAAAAGGAGACTTACCTCTATTTATTTTATCTTCCTCAAACATTTTTTGTGCTAAAAATAATACTTTTCCAGTAAACAGTAAGTCGCCACCTACACACGTCATAAACCATATCCCTTCACATCCAATCTGATAAAAATATACCGTTAAGTTTCCGTTAAAACAATAAAAGAATCAAAGTTCAGAAAAAAATGTCGCAGTATTTGCTCTCGTTTTGTTTAGAAAAAAAAAAACACAGGATACTCTCATAAATGTATTGAATGCGTTTAAAGAAACAAATATCACGGAAAAATTTATTACCTGTAATTGATACAAGAATTTCGTGCGAGAATCGAACCGATCGAATCGAATGCGAAGTTTCGCAGTAGCCAAGAATCCAGCCATTTTACCAATCGTATCTTCAATACTGACTGCCTCGTTGGTCTAGTGGTCGTAAGCGCGACTGCTGAGCGTGGGGTCCTGGGTTCGATTCCTGGATCGGGCAAAGTGTTATTGGGTTTTTTCATTAGGAAATTCTCAGTAGCAACCCGGAGTCTGGATTTGTGCCCGGTTAATGGCAATAGGCTCGTCCCCTATTACATGGGACTTATAACATAACTGGCGAAATGTGGGTGTACTATACACCTCTGTCTACCCCTTCGGGGAAATACAGGCGTGTTGTTACGTTATGTTGGTTATGTATCTTCAATAGAATTATTTCATCGACTATCTATCATCATCATCATTTCAGCCGAAAGACGTCCACTGCTGGACATAGGCCTCCCCCAAGCATATGTTGGGGGATATGCCATAATCGCCACGCTTGGCAGGAGGGTTGGCGATCGCAGTAGATTGGTTAAATACTCAGAGAACACTGCTGCCCATCCTCTGGTGAATCCTATAGTCGCCTTTTACGACACCCATGAGAAGATATAGGGTGGTGCAATTCTTTACGTCCGGCACCACACGGAACTTCTATCAACATGCTTTATTTCTAATGACTTCTGCTTTAAACGGCTGAGATTGGCTTCTATCCAATGTAAATTATTCCATTCGTAAACATACTTGTGGTTCAATAAGGTAATTAATATTCCGTCGATAGCTGGTCGATATCGTAATTTAATGTATTGCATGTCTCTCTCTTACAGTAAACATATCGATCGATCAATTGATTTCACCTTTCTCCGTGTAATGTCTCGCTATTGGACATAGGTCTTGTACCACAAGATCTGTTCCGACACCTTCTGTATCTGATATAACTGTATCAGAATCACTAAGGCTCAATCTCAATTCAGTTTATTATATTTCAACCGTTCAATCCTATCCTAGAAACTTTTTGCGACCGGGAATGAAACCCGGTCCGAAAATGTATAACTTTATAATATACATGCTGAAATTTGAGTCGCTTAAATCCCGAAAAGGGGTCATTGTACTCATCATTATGAAAAACTTTTACTATGGGACCAACCCTGAAATCGCGAAAAAAAAATCAGTTGGTCCCTACATTTGTGTTCACATAAATCAATAAAATTTAGGGACTACCTCATTTTTTTTTCGCGATTTCAGGGTTGGTCCCATAGTAAAAGTTATTCATAATGATGAGTACAATGACCCCATTTCGGGATTTAAGCGACTCAAATTTCAGCGTGTATATCTTATAATTTACAATCTTTGTAGTAGTAGAGCTCCTTTGTGAAAGAGCTCGTCCGGGGAAGTACTACCACCGTACCTAATTCTCCGCCAAATAGTGATGTTTGCATTGCTGTGTTTCGGTCTGAAGGGCATACCCTTAGGTGCCGGTGAAATTACAATCACATGAGACTATTTAGGCAACGGCCTAGGTGGTATTGAAGTTGTTATGAGCAAAGGTAACCGCTTAACATCAGGTAGGCCTTTAGCTCGTTTCGCCATCAACCATACATACATTAAAATCATCATACTATAAAAACCGGCCAAGTGTGAGTCGGACTCACGCAGTAAGGGTTCCGTACCACCAATCGACCTGATACCCCATAGAAACCGATTTAATTTACGAGAGTTTATCAAAAGACATCAAATAGCGTACGCGAAAAGTGAATTTTTGCATCTCTTCCTTACGCAGGTACCACCACATATATCTATGTTTGTCTTTTTTTTAGTATTTGTTGCTAAACTACATAATATGCACTATAATCAGACCAAGTTTGACGCTGGTATGTATTACCGTTTTGAAGATAGAGCAGGAACAAAAACGATGAAAAAAATGCATGTTTTTCGAGGTTTCTTGTATGTTGGTTGTTTTTAGACTTTTTTTGTTTTTAGTATTTGTCGTGATAGGCACCATAGTAAAACATATTCTGTGAAAATGTTATATTTTATTTTTTATTTTTTATTCTTCAGGACAACAAACAATTGCGCAATAATGCATAATACAAATAAAAAGATCATACAAAACTTAGGTAATCACGCAACCAGCACCGTTATCCACAAAATAATACATACAATATTACAAATACAGCAAGCACTTTTGCAGACAGAATTAATGTATATCTAATTATGAGCAAAAATTAATGTAGGTAGGTATACAAAACTTGCATAATTATGCATAATTTGAAAAAGGAGCTTACAATTCATTTATCAAATATAATATAATATATTGTTATCTATTACCGTTACAAAGATACAGCCCTGTGACAGACACACGGACGGACGAACGGACAGCGTAGTGAGAGTAATAGGGTCCCGTTGGCACCCTTTGGGTAGGGAACCCTAAAAAAGTGCTTGATGCCATTCTACATCTGCCATAACCAATGAAGCTATTATTAAATTTAAAATACCATCACACAAATTCACATTGGAAACAAAACAATCAATTTTGCTTTTTCAAACGTTTAGAACACGTTTTCTTTCAAAACAGCATTCCATTAGCCTATACCTCGTGTTAGTGATGTGCGCATTATCGATAACACTCGCTTTCGGCCGCCAGTGCAGTGCCCCGACCTCGACTAACGGTACCAACCGTCAATCTTACATCAACCATTTTACGACTGCCGTTGCACATCACTATTATAAAAACATAATCTGTAATTCTTATGTCATAAAGTTCAAATTATGAACGGTGTTCTTTTAAACTGTTGCTCTATTGGTTCAAATGTTTCTAGGTGTCAGATTGACGTATCGAGTGTACCTACCTATAGTTTGATTTGTTCTCCGTTTCGTTTTTTTTACAGATAATGAAGGGCTAGGATAATAAAATCTCACAAGGATATTGGAACAGTTAATATCATTGCCCTTTAGAGATACCGCCTCGTTTCAAAACTTTGGTATTTAATTTTAAACTTCCTCTCGAACGCTAATTAAGTTTGATAGGTTTTACTTCATTGGAGCGATGGCTAACATTACCGATAATCGGACGACTTTGATTGGTGAATGGAAATATACTTTTCGTAATGAAAACTGAAACTGGTTCAACTTGTGACAATCCGAACCAGGGGGTCTACTCGCGTTCGACGATATTAGATTAATCGTACCGTTCATCGCACAATTTGCTACTCCGGTCTACCATCGTTCCCATATCGCATGCGATGATCGTGTTTTGAAGTTTGTTTCTCTGTTCTCTGATAAATTTCATACGACTATGAACCGTAGTTTATCTTTATTGTGCCTTTTTTATGTGCCTATCTTTATTGTGTAGTTAACAGTCGGACCGAATGTTCGTACTTCGTTTGTCGTTCGTCAAACGCGAGTAGGGCCCCTGGCTTTTTACAAGGATCGATCTTACTAAATGGTACTTAAAGTTGGACTTCAAACCGGCTAGAAATAGGACATTTTCATCGTTTCCTGTGTTTATCGATAATATGGCTAGGTTATAATAATGTTAAGTGGATCGGTAGCACTCTGCTCTATACTGATTAATTCTAACCCTAAGTGCTTGGAAACCAACAAGCCGTATCATGGTCGAAGGAAATTTTCCTGATCACCGATGAACGCTTTATCAATAATTACCTCAAGTAAAAATCACTGTTATAAGGACTTTGCTCTTTTAAAGATGAAAACAACGCTCGTGCTAGTCAATGAGTACACAAAACGGAAAAGAGCAATAAGAATTGAATTTAAATAATAGGAGCCTTGCTTTTGCTCGCTACAAAAAAACTCTTAAAAATCTCAATCTACTCTTTCCAATATTCATAACAACTGCGACTATAAAACTCGACTTATGAAACGGCATGACGCTGCACAGTCTGTTATTTTGCCTTAGTTGCGGCCATGTCCATTTTATGTTTTTATTCGATAGCTATAGTAACGATAAAGGTTTGGCAGAAATACCTATAGTGTTTTTTTTTATAATTATAAAGTTATTAAGGTTTCATTGAAAAGTGAGAAAAACAAAATTAATTTTTATTTTCGAAAATTGTTGTAATACATATTTAGTTAGTCCTTTAAATAAAGTAACAGCATAATATATATTTAGATAAAAAAATGGGGCATCGTACCTTTGATATATTAGGAGATTTTTTACTTTTACCGATTAACACAAAACATTTTTTTTTCATGTTTTCTTATCACGGTCGCATCTTATTTTCATTTAAATATATGCGTAATGTTATTGTCAATAATACACTAAAATATGACATGCGTCAATAGCAGGAATACGAAGATAGAGAGTTTCTAAATATTTTTGAAATTTCTATGGAAATAGGGTTGTCGCAATTGAATAAATAAAAAAATAAAATAAAAGTGCCAGATATTTCCCAAGTATTTAACTAAAAAAAAAAAAAAAAAACATAACATAACATCACGCCTGTATTTCCCCGAAGGGGTAGGCAGAGGTGTGTAGTGTGTTAGTATTTAACTAACTTTGAGTAAACTCTTTCTCGTGTCTTTCTGTGTCTCTTTCTGGGTTTCTGTTGTCTGAAAACAATTACTATAATGTTCTCAATGCTCTAAGACTACAACGATACGTGACGCTAACCTAGCAGTCATCATCGGAGTTTGTCAAAACTTCTTGTGATGATAATACGAGTATATTATCATCAGAAGCGTCTGTTACCAATTCAGTATTAGGAATATCAGCAAAACTTTGCGGTAATGGATCATGGGTAATAATACACGCACACCGTAATTGTGAGCTGGTATTTGTGATGACATTAAAGACTTTTCCGTCAATTATGGTGAGGTATAATTTTGGATCTCCGACAACGACATATCCAGCAAAAATTTCCGAATAAATTAGTGAAAGATTTTCAATTTCTTCTTCTACCCAGTTCCTTTCTTCCAGAATCAGATCTTTTGATTCTGATCTGTATTGTATTTTTATTGGTTGGCAAAATCTAAAAGATTGTGGATTTGGGTTTGACCATAAGACAAAACCATCAAGACTTTTTATGCGCAACGGAATGTAGGTAGTAGCAAAGAGGCAGTGTTCGTCATCAATTTTATCAGAAAACGTTTGCTTATTTATATGTTGACTGTCCTGTGCTACCATCAAAACCCCATGAACCCTCAAAAACGCAGTGAAGTGTATCTAACTGTTTTTGATTGCAATATTCCGAAACCCTTTGGTCGCAAGAGTCAATGATTCGTCGAAACGTGTGCATAAGTAAATCATTTAAAGGTACTTTGGCTTCTCGTTCTGATATTTCAATTTCAACATCAAGATAACAATGTTTTTTAGCTTTTTGTATCTTATAATAGGCAGGGTAAATATTAAATCATCGAGATTTGGCACCTTGTTGCATGTAGATATAGTCCTCCACTGATAGTTTTATATCAATCATTAAACAAAGAGCTTCATCAGGAGAATAGGGTTTGGGTTCCGATTTTGACTTTATGGTTCCTGCGATTTTTTTAGGCCGAGTTGGACTTTTCAAGCATTCCTTTATTATAAACTCAAACTCCTGAGTAGAACTTTTATTTAGTTTTTCGCCGGTTTCGTCTGTTACTATTCTCGACATAACTTTAATTAGTTTTGAATGAGGTTCTCCGTCAAGCGATTCCTAAAGATCTTTACGTGCACGGCGCTTTTGGCGATCACTTAAATTTTCATAAAATGTAGATGTGGAACTGGATGAAGCATCAAAATTAGTTTCAGGTTTCGGATCTATTGAAGGTTAGTCAAAGCTACTAGTTCCCGAAGTCGAAGGATTACTTTGTAATAAATGTGTATTTGATGTGAAACTGGAATGAGCGCCAAAAGAAGTTTCAGGTATCGGGTCTTCCAAGTTCTTGGGGTCTTAAAGTTTTTTGTAAGGCATAGCTACTACTTCTCGAAGTTGAAGGATTATTTTGTAATAAAAAATGTGCCTCATCCAATTCTATAATATTTTGTTGTGGTAAAGGACTTTCCTCGATATTCACTTTTGGTATTTCAATATCAAAAATAGTGGAAAGCCAGTGTTTGTTTTTATTACAAAATCGTTTGAAATTCCGTTTACTACTGCAATATAAAGTTCCACATTTACTTAAAAAATTTGAAAGATTGTAATTAAATTCATTGTTTTGGCTATCGATATTGTTCGGAATTCCATTTGGATATAAAGCGTTTAACACGATTAGGCATCGTTCCTCTGAATTGAGATCCAAAGGTCTTTTATGAACCCCGTGCAAATGTGCCTTATCTACCAAAATTTTATAAATTCCCAATTTCGTGAGTGATTTCTTCAGATCCGTGTTCGTGCTTTCGTTGTTAGTCGTTGGAGTTGCCACTCGCTGACCAGCATGAGGGTTGGCGCCCTCATGCCCCCCTTGCATTAAGTCCTCTGGTCGGGGCCCAGAAGGACATCCCCCAGCAGGACGGGTCAGTACCTGCTGAGGCAAAGCAGTGCCATGGGTCTTTGACGGCTCCATGACACCTCACCCCCGCTTCTCCAGATATTATGTATGGAAATTGGGTTTTGACATTCTATCTAACGAGGGCGGACCCCTTCCCAATTCCACATAATATCCTTCATCGAAGATTCATTTTGATGTAAGTGCATGCACTTACAAAACAAAAAAGAATAATAAACAAGATTTGTTACATGATTTGTTAGTTACAGGTGAATCTAATAAAATCGTGTTTGTGAAGACATGATTAGACCAAGGATAATGCTTCAGAAATAGTAATAGGAAATTATAATAATTGAAGAAGCAAATTTATTCCGAGCGAAATTGGTTGTTTGTTAAAGGCGCCTACATTAGTTGACAACCCTAAATTAAAACTTTAAAAATGAATATCTCCGAGTTCCTGTGTTCGTTGCTTCTTATTTTTTTTGTGGTTATACTTAGTAGTGTACTAAACATTTACACACAAAAATAAAATGCGACCATGTTAAGAATGACCATAAATAAAATTATTATGAAATCATGGAAAAAATAAAATTGACGCCTAGGAGAACGCATTTTTTTATGATAAAATAGATGTAATGATGCATTAAGTTAATGGCTAGCGTGCCATGAAACATTTATTGTAAAATGTTCATTATGAAAGCCTAAAACACGTTTCTATGGTTTCTATGGATTTTTCTCGATTTTCGAAATATTTTGAAAACTATGACACTTAAAACCACGGGGGTTTTAATAGAAGTTTTGTTTGGTTATTATCTTTCTAAAAGCCTCAAAAAATAAGGATGGCCGCAACTAAGGCAAAATAACAGACTGTGCGCTGCTTTTTCCCCTTTTCATACTTTCTAGTAATTAAAAACTAGATGGGAGTCAACACTGGTGATAATAAAGTACAAATGACTACGCGTGCGATTAGGGACGACAGACGGCGACAACGGTCGCCGTTCTCCCGCACATTTTGGTAAGACGCTGACAACAGCCAAACACCCCAAATAGGCTTCTTTTAAAAACATTTTTAGCTGTATCTATTCAGTTTGTGGCAGTGAAAAAAAAAACTAAAACTGTATTGTGCCCAAAACACGTTTTCTTGATGTTTTCTCGATATAATAGAATTGTAAACTAACCACTTAAAACATGCTTTAAAGCAAACTGTTAGGTTGTGTTTGTGTCGAGCAAAAATCTTTGCTTGAAGGAAATGCTCGTATTTGCTATTCAGTTAAAGCAAAAAAAAACTGTTATGTAATGCTCGAATGAACTAACTAACTATGAAAACTCTACTAAAACTCAATCATAATCATTATTTCAGCCGTTAGACCTCATCAAAAGGGGGCGCCACGCTTGGCAGTCGGGTTGGCGATCGCAGTTGGTTGAATAAATACTCAGAAAACGCTGTTGCCCATCCTCTGGTGAACCCTTAGTCGCCTTTTACGACACCCACGAGAAGAGATGGGGTGATGCTATTCTTTGTGTACGGCACCACATGGAACTCAATACTCTACACAAATAGGAACCTGCTCATAACTAGAAAAGTAGGCTTATACAATGGCATGACGCCATTTTCTTTGCCTTTTTTATACTCTGGGAGCCCAGTCTGGTGATAATAAAGCAGAAATGACTACGTGCGCGATTACAGACGACAGACGGCGACAACGGTCGCTGCTCGCCCGCTCATTTTGTTTAGGATTGCTTTTCATGTGCGATTTTACGATTATTTAGATTTAGTTTAGGTTGTGTTTGTTGCGACTTCAAAATTATGAATTATTTTCTCCTCTGCAAGTTATAAATCATAATATGACCTAGGTATTATGATAGGCGACTAAAGAATTCACCAGAGGTTGGGCAGTAGCGATCTGAGTATTTAACCAACCAACTACGATTGCCAACCCGCCTGCCAAAATTGGTGATTATGCATGTCCCTCCCTTTAGGGGAGGCCAATGTCCAGCAGCGGACGTTTTTCGGTGATGATGATGATTACTATAGTGAGAAAGTACGTTATACAAATGTTAAATTTTATGAATAACGAAATTCACTGTTGATCAGAAATTAAATATGCTGTCAGAGGTGGAACATCCCTCAGATAAGTTAATTTTAAGTTAATTTATTAATATTAAAAACTAGCGACCCGCCCCGGCTTTGAACGGTCAAAATAATATATAATTGAATCAGGGCGAAATAATACTGAAGAAATTAGCAATATCGATGAGCGATACCGTTAAAATTCTGACAAGTGTTTGGAAGCTTAGGTTTTACTTTTTTTATACATACTTATATATTTCCAAAAATTAGTAGACGCACACAATTTGAAAACCCTTATCTGCATACATTTCAGTCTTAAACATTTTAATTAAATTTCAACAACAAAATAAAGCCGCACCAGTGTATCCAGCCTTAGCACTTGGCCTACGGGTTCCGTGTGGGCCGCCCGCTGTACCGTTAAGGATATTCTCTTAATCTTTAATCGTACAACTGTAGCCGGCCTTAGACAATGTCGGATGAGTAATGTTCCTAGTATTTGCTAATGTCACATCTTGTTATGAACTCTGTGTGAGTGAGGGTCTAATTGTTTTGATTTAGTTGTTGTTTGTATGTGTGAGTGTTTTTCTTTTTTCTTTTAGTTTAGAGAAAAGTAAAGGGCTTTTTGGGAATTGAACAACATGTTAGACAGTTTTCGAAATTTTTTGACATTTTTTAACGAAGTCTGTGGTCTAGTGGTTCGAGTGTCGGACTGCTAATCACGAAGTCGTTTGTTCGATTCCCACAGGACACAAATATTTGTATGATGAACATAAGTGTTTGTGTTGGTCTGGGTGTTTCTTATGTAATATAAGTATGTATTTACAAAAAAAGTAAGTATGTAAGTATTATATCCATTTTCTAGTACCCATAGTACAAGCTCTGCTTAGTATGGGACTAGATGGTGCTATGTAAAAATGTCTCAAGAATATTTATATATTTTGTTTATATTTAGTAATAAATCAATTAAAAAATCTTGCAAACTGAGACTTCCAACTTGGTACACCTATTTCGGCCAATTGGTATAGGATGACGAAATGAGCTAAAGGCATCTGATGTTAAGCAGTTGCCTTTACCAATAACAACTGCAATACCAGGGTAATTTCCAGTAGTAACCACGCTTTGCAAGCAAATTGGAGATGTTAGAGTTCAGTTCTCGAGCACTGGTGATGCTGCTGCCTGACTTGGGATACCTATTTCGGCCAATTGGTATAGGATGTCGAAATGAGCTAAAGGCACACCTGATGTTAAGCGGTTACCTTTACCCATAACAACTGCGGGTCAATATGATAAGTTGTATGATTACCACACCATCTGTCCGAATGCTATTGCAATAAAATCAGTATTCATTCAGAGCGTTTACGATCTAAATGTCAGTGTATGCGCTTGCTTCATTAGTAAAACCTACGCGAGGTAATTTTATTAATCACTTATCTACTAATCGGGCTTCATACAAGATAACTAGTTTATTACCTATAAATGTTACATTTAAGGCTATGCAGATTAACTGTTAAGTTAATTTATTGTGTCAAACAAAGTGACTGTCGTTTGCCAGCTTAACGTCGGTTTAATATGGTTAACTGTGTTTTAGTCCTGATGATCAGCAATGCCAGACGTACGATAATTTGGCCTGGATTGGTTTCGTATGATGTACGACAGAATGTGTAGGTAAAATCGTATACAAAATTACGATAATTTTGATGTCTAACACCCATATACTAAGGTTTTTCCTCAAACGTTTCTAGACTCAACGACGAAGCTACTCAACCTCATTCAAGGGTGAATGCATCCTTGACTCCAGTCTGGAAAGTTTTGAGGAAATAATTAAGAATTTAGGTGTAAACGGATGGCCGATGGGGCAGTAAAGTTCTGGAGTGACGACCACGTACTGGAAGGCGCAGCGTGGGTAGGCCACCTACAAGGTGGACCGACGACCTATACGGTGTAAGTAAACCCATCATCCTAAACTTAAACTATTTCGCGGCGGCACTAATGAAAGCTCATCACAGCTAATGTGAGTAATAGAGAAAGTTTCAGCACTGTTTACAAGAATTTTTACATAATTCCATAAATTTAGCTATTCCGTGAGTAGGTTGTTTTCTACTCTCTTATATCTCACTATGCCAGATTTTTCCAGCGTTTCCTAGCTAGCCGACTACTTGAGAAGAAACTTTAAAACAAACTAAGCGCTTTTTACTTTTTTACCACGAGAAAAACCGGTGTGTTACTTTTTATCGGAATTTTAAGTCAGTTTTATCGCTCGATATTTACAAAAGAAAATCTTATACAATTATCTTATCTTATTGGTCAATCACACGAGTCTGTCTTCCGTCAACCCCTGTCCAGCCATTTATATTTATTAAACGAATCCCACCCAAGTGTTGGGCGGACCGTAGTCTACCGTAAAATCTACGCGCTAGTGATGCACCTGCGAATCGATACTAGATAATTATCGATGTATTGAATGGTGCAGCCCTTTCCTTGTTTGATCTCCGGACATAGCGGGCTGCAGAATTTATTGCTGATTTTAATTGGCAACACTGTGTAAACGGATAGTTTGTGAGGGGATTTATTGAGTGTTGCCAGACTTACGGTTACGGTAAGTACGTCAATATTTTCTTTTGGTTCTATGACTGTTAAATGTTTTTTGCTGGGCGTCTTATGTTACTTCTTGTTTTCCCAGGTTATTAACAGAGCCCGTTTTGCTGGGGACAGTCATGCGCTAACTTGTATGTGCATCATGTGTGGAAACTAGTTTCTGCTTTTCGAAAAGCTATTGACTGACTCTTATTAGATACCTATAATCATCGATGACATCGCTACATGTTGTATTTAGTTTTATGATATCCAATCATTGGATTATTTTGTATTGAGAAAATGACATTGACAGTCATGCGCCATGTGTATCTCAAAATTGTGACAAATGGGTGTCCAGCTCAGCATATTGCCAGGTTATTAAACCTGACGCTGGGATTCTGCTGTATCCCTATAACGTAGGATGTAGTAGTCACCTCTTCAATCCTAACCTTATATTCTGAAACATAATATTAAGCTATGACATAAATTTATAAGACAATGTATGTTCTTGAGAACAATGGCGCTGTCAGAACAATTTACAAGTGCTTGACTATAAAACGGTATTGAGCGAAGATTGTCCTTATTACTGAATGGTAGTGTTACTGCATATTTAGATGATGTGCGAGATTATTCAATTAAAATTCCCATAAGGGAAATTAATTTGATAACAGATTAAGACTTAGCGTAATGCTGGATTTCATTATTTATTTATAATTTAAGCCTGTATCTGGGTAAGGCCGTTAAAAAGGGATTATTTCACTTTAGCTTTTCATCCGCTATTTATTTAATATGAAAACGATAAGTCACCTGTAAAATTATTATTATCTTGCATTAAGGAAGTTCTTTTCTAGTTGTTGAAATGCTACAATAATCTAAAAAAACATTTTCTGTGTAATTTTATAAATAAAATATTGTGGGAACATAACATTTTCTGCCAGGTGGACCGACGACCTAAAGAACGTGGCTGGGGGGGACTGGATGCGGAGGGCAGAGGACCGAGCGTTGTGGCGCAACTTGGGAGAGGCCTATGTCCAGCAGTGGACTGCGATAGGCTGAGTTGATTGATTGATTGATAACATTTTCTAGAACAAATAAAAGTGTCCCAAATTTTCACCCTAGTACAAATATTATTGAATTTGGACATTTCGTTGTATTTCAATTGAAATTTATAGTTTATCGTAATGATTATCGCCTTTTCTAAAATATGACATATATCACGACCGTTTTGATAAATGAAACAATGATTATTTTGGGAAATTACATCGTGTCCGCATAATTAAAGCTTTTAAGTTACTCATTTTATGTTACCAAAATTTTCCCAAAAAAATATCAATTGAGCAGTACAATCTGCTTTGATACCTTGGCTACAATATTGTCTATGACATCTGTGCTACATAATTATAACTAGTCAGCCATTTTTGTGATTGTGCATTATTTTGTTTGGTGAGGTGCAGATAGTAGTCGTCGAAAAAACTTGTACTGGTTAATTTAAATGAAAATATTAATATTTTACTTGAAAACACAAATTATATAATTAATGTAATGTTAAAGGTATAGTTAGAAGCTGCGTACGCGACTATATTTACGTCGTAATTCCCTACAATTGAGAATGTTTGACGAGAGGTCAGGTTTTAAGTTACTTTTATGTGACTTATGTTATCATTTTTTTAAATAACGCAACATAAAAGTGGTAAAAGCTTGAAAAATGTGTTCTGAATATGCCTTTAAAAAACTTTCATGATACTTTTAAGTTACCAGCTACCTTTACTTTATAGTTACTTTTATGTTACATGAGGCCAATTTTACGGCTTTGCCCATCTACCTACTTCTCCTTAAATGCAGATTTTGATTTTAGTAACTAGATTTCACCAGCAACCCCATTTTCAAAGTATAAATCCGAATTTGTCAAGTGTATAGCTTGTAGATATAAAGAAGTTTGCTGGTATTTCTGCTCACTCAAGGCACGAAAAGCTTACCACAATTTGATGGTTGGCAACCAAATGGCTCTACTTCAAGACTTCCAGCTAGACTTCAAGTTCCATAAAAATTATGTCAAATTTCTATCTCTAATGATAAATGAGGCAGATGATATTAATTTTGGCAGTTAGACATCAACATTGATTCAAAGTAAATTTTAATCCCTAGCACTTATACAAGTAATCTTCATACCTGTGATCTTCATAGAGAAAACATACAAGAGCGAATTTTTCTTTCTACAATTTATAACTTTAAATTAAATTCAAAACATCGCCAACGCCACTAACAAAAAAAAATCGATCAATATTAACTTCGATATAAAAGCACCCTTAGACAACACAATCACTTGGACAGATTAACAATGCTGTTAGTACATTTCCCGGTGACGCAAGCGCACCGCTGTAAATAATATTAACACATCGCGGCTGGGTCGTGTTCCTCGGCATTTGCAGAAAGCACGATGACGGTATTTTGGTGTTGGGGTCCAGGTTCGAGTGATAGCGAGTTAGGTTTAACCACAGAATAAAGAACCAAAGGTTTTGTTCTTTAGTTGGTATAAACGTGAAGCTCTTATTTAGCATTGTCTGTAGAACCAACAAATAACAGGTTTTAGTTGTTCAAAGCCCTGAAAGGCAAAGAAAATACTTCAAATCTTTTAAATTATAAGGCAGTAGTGCAGGAGAGACTTACGTTTCCTAAAACTGCTTTGCTCTGACATAGGTATTACCTATTTTGAAAGAACTGAAAGGGTTTTATTTAATTATTTTTCTGAAGAACGTGGCTGGGGGGACTGGACTGGATGCGGAAGGCAGAGGACCGAGTGTTGTGGCACAACTTGGGAGAGGCCTATGTCCAGCAGTGGACTGCGATAAGCTGAGTTGATGTTGATGATGATGAAAGGGTTTTATTTAAAAATGGCTTCCAGTTTGATTTTGTGTTGGCTTTTGATGTAGTGTGCTTATGATTAGTTAAAATAAATAAGCATCCCAATAAAACAATTTTCAAAAAATCTTTGTCAGACTTACCTAAAACTTCAATTCAAAAGCTTCGCTTTCTGTTAAAAGCAATGAAATAATTTAAATATTCAATAAGCCGCTATTACTGGTGCCCTATGAAGTACACAACGTATATTTTCCTTTGATTACAAACGAAAGTGGCCTGCCCTTTCGTACGCTCGCTCATACATAGGGCAAATATGACTTAAAATAACAATTTTGTAATATATTGTCACTTGTTAAATATACGATAACGTTTCGCAATATGGCGTAGAATTTTGAATAGGGTGGAAGTGGAAGGGAACGAATGTGTATTGTGTATTTATTACTACTACTTACTTACTTACTCCGCTGGCACAGCGACCCAAAATGTGTCTTGGCCTCCGAAACGAGAGAACGCCACTTGCCGCGATCTTTGGCAGTATTTCGCCAAACACTGGCTCTGATCTCCAGAAGATCGCCTTCCACCGCATCGCTCCAGCGATATCTAGGGCGACCGACCGGGCGTCGCCCTTTTGGTCGGCCCAGATAGGCTCTCTTCGCATCTCTTGTGTATTTATTACCATGTTTATTTAGTTCTAGATGGCGTACATACAGACAAAACCAATAATCCTATCGACGGTTTTAAAACAGCAAACAATAGCTATCTGAATGAAACAGATAAAAATGTTCCGATGTAGGTAATTAGGTATAGAAGAGATAGCCCTACTACCCATAATCAGCTTATTCTCGTGGATTGGGACAGATAAATATTATTGGCAGTTTTAAATCAGTCCCATCATCCTCCTGCCCTTATCCCAATTTATTTATGGTCAGCGAAGCGTGTATTTTTCTTCCATACATCTCTACCAGCCGTCATCTCAGTGCTCACTTTAATTCTATTCATATCATCTTTATCACAATCCATCCATGTTTTGTTTGGCCTGCCTCTTTTCTTATAGCCACACAATCATACTTTAAACTTTCCTCGTAACATGCTCTTCATTCCTCCTCATCACAAGTCCATTCCGTGTTAGTCGGTACGGTACGAAGGGTACGGATATTACAATCATTTGAAAATTTCTATCTTTAGGTCTCAGTTTGCAATTCCATTTAGGCAACAACCATTAACGTCAAGTGAGCCTTTAGCTTGTTTACATATCCTATGCCTTGAAAATAAAAACTGGTGGTCTTCAAGGCTCAAATAAATGGGATTTTGCTTCAGAAGTGTACCATCGTCTACCGAACCATAGCTTAACGTCAGGTGTGAGGTGGGGGTCAAACGCAAGCCCGTTATAAATAAAAATGAAAGAAATGATTTTTATTCATATAAAAAATTTGTGAAAGAGAAAGAAAGAAACATTTATTTGGCACAAGAAACAGATACAATGATTACAGATCTAATGTGCTTGCTTGCCATTCCTGACCACAATTATTTTTTCTAAAGTAAATGGCATACTGAAAACATAGATCCTACTCATTTTTTTAAATAACAAAAAAAGCAATTTCAAATCCAAAGTAATGTCCAATATTGCACCTGTTCCGTTATTCACTAAATTACTTTCAACAACTTAATTTATTCGCAGCATTTCACTAGATGTACTTACGTACAAAAAATATTTCGATAATAAAATCGAGTAATTCGATCTATCGATATTGATGGGCTGCGATGCGACCCTTACGACACTAAAGCCGCATTAGAAATACTACGCTCATTTACTTGGCCTCGACATTGGAATTTTGCACTAGGGATGGGCAACGCTTGCGTGTAGTCGACTAATCGGCTATGCGACTGTCAGTTGCATTTCATTTCGAACAAATATGAGGCCAAATATTATTGCCCGTATGATTGGCTCTTAAAGGTTTCTGCTCTTATCATATAAATTTTTATCACATTAATCATTCACTTAGCCCGGAAACATGAGTTTCATTGCAGGAAATGTTTCAAAATTCTGATTTTAATGTTAGGCTCACCATAAGTTATGAAGCAGTCGTTTATTTCTCTACTATCCATTTATAGTCTTACTTAATACTCTTATTAAGAGTATTACTGAAGTTTTAACCAAACAGTAATTATTTGGAATTTCTAAACCTGTACCATGCAATTAATACTAGATAAATCTCCTTAAAATCACTCACATGACTACTAAACCGATTATTATTCGATTACACCATTTAACATAATCGACTAAGCTTAATCGACTATAATTCCTTTGCAAGCACGTCTAGATTTATTTTAAAACAGCTGTATAAACGTCAGCACTAGTCTGTGGAAATAATTTAATCTACCCAGAGTCATAAATATTAAAAAGCATTCACTTTAACAACTGCTTGAGAACGGTATGTTTGAATGGAAATACAAGATTTTTATACTATAGTCAGATAGTCTGTAGTGTTTAAATAATATCATTGCTGAGACCATAGATTTTATGAGTCTATAGTTGACTATGTGACTAATGGTCGCACTATGTTTATTCCAAGTAGTTCGACTGACCAGTTTGATCGTTAAGCTAGTGACTTTTTTCCCACTAGTTCTACTATCGAACTATATTGAGAAACAATAATTTCCACTAATCCTACTATCTTTTTAAAATAAAATTAACTGCAATAATTTGACGTACACATGTGTTAAAAGAAGTTTGACACCAAAACAGTTCAGCTTTATTACTTTCACGATCACGCAATTTGGCGTGGAGCTTAAAGACTGAATTAGGAATGGATGTACGCCAGCGCAATGACGTACACAGACAACTTTATCGAGTGGAATGAACGGAAATCTATGTGAGTTCTCACATTCACGGACAGTGCAGCGTGATGCCAAATGGCGCGACGCAGTGAATTATAGCTGGCCTGAAAAATCCGTGGATTGTCATCGCGCGAAAATAAGATTTGAGGTTTTGACACTCACGATAAAATTTTGGCTGTATATCGCGCCGTTCGACGCTCTGTGCGACCGTGAGCATCCAGCACGAGTGAGAAAGTAGAGTGTCGTATTAGTATTACTATGAGCTAAAATGGGTGCACTATAATTATACTTTAGTCTTTATTTGCACTATGACTAGGTATCTTGTCAATCAAGTGAAAGTTTGTCATGTTAGTGAGGTTGACGTTTGAGTATGTTGTACTTATGTTATGACGTCACCGTCGATCGCTTTATTACCAACAATCTTTACCTAAAATAGGTACTGTCTGTCTACTAGTCTGCTACTATAAAACAGCTTAGAATATTATTGCAAATGCAGCTTTGAGCAATTTTCATGCATTAAATGTTGATTCTAGGTACCTACTGCTTGAAATTATGTTGACTGTGTTTCAAAAGAATCTTAAAACGAAAGGCATAAAGTACCATTTCGCTTGCATTTTGAGTTAGTTTCGTTTCGAATATCAAAAGCGCCAATACGCATTTTTCTTCCTAATAAGCACGGCACACATGTAATAATACTTATTTATAGTAATAAAACTAAATAACCAAAGAATATAACTTGCTATTGTATTCTACCTAACATAAAGTAAATAAATAGTAGAAGTTACTTCAAAATCAAGTGTAATAGGAATTGATGTAATAGTGCTGCTGTGTTCGTCGAAGTTATAAATCGTTATTGTTTACTCCGTCGGCGTATTGGCGTGAAATCTGACTGCTCATTGGAGGTCTTGACTTCTTATACGGCTGTGTACACACGAGGGGACGTGCACGATATGGTCGCAAAAGTTTAGAACGAATTTAATGGTATTTCTTCAACTTTCGAATAATCGTTTGAAGTTTGTAAAATTCCAATTATTTGTTTTTATTTATATGTTAAAATATGGGTTATACAATAACCATTACTTTGCTCCATGTAACTCTCCTTTAGATAATTTTCAAACCAGCTAAAAATACCATTCAATAAAAAATATCGTAGCTAGTCACCAACTAAACTACAGTATTTTTTTCGATCAAACAATTAATTATTAAAGATATAAATTACAACACTGCTCGTGGTATCGAAATTATCCTCCACTATACGTCTTTGGGTGACGTCAGCGATATCTTATTAAGAAACATTGTTCCTTAACCGACTCGACTAACTTTACAGTTAAATCAAAGTCGTATAGATATGCCTACCCTTACTAATTATTTTATTATTTTAACGCATTTTACGCATGCGAAGCGAATTCTAAAGATATAAATTGTGGAAAGAAAAAATCGCTCACGAGCAGGATTCGAACCTGCGACTCCTTTTTTTTCTTTCCACAATTTATATCTTTAGAATTCGCTTCGCATGCGTAAAATGCGTTAAAATAATAAAACAATTAATTATTATTTAAGATTCAGCTATATGCACATATACATATTTTGTCACAAAATATTTTGGTTCTATGAGTTGGCTTTTTTTATTGAAGCTCAAAAGAGAAGCAATTACAATTAAAATCACATGAGACTTTCCATATTCATGTCTCAGTTTGGCGAACCGACTTATGGTAGGTACCATTTACGCAACAGCCTAGATGGTATTGCAGTTGTTGTGGCCAAAGGTAACTGCTTAACATCAGGTGGGCCTTTAGCTCGTTTCGCCTTGCTATAATTTAAAAACACTCTTTCTTACTTCGTCTTCTCGTCTCCATCCGCTAGGTTTATATTAAGCACTATCCTACTGGAGACAGTATTTCTACGCCTCTCGATCTCACACTATCCACTTCTAAAATTATGTCGGTTGTTGGCTGCCTCGTCGCTTATGTTTTGGTCGCACTTTTTTACACACCCACAGTAAGTGAACACCTTTACTATAACAAACCTTGTCCCTGAGTTAAAAACAGTGAGCGTGTGAAAACTGTAAAAGAAAGAAAGAAAGAAAATATTTATTTCAGTCTCGGTACAGGCGAGAGAAAAAAAAAACTAAAAATAGTATATTAACAATAAACTTAAAATTTACATGCCTGTATGAGACTAAAAAAGGCCCCCATCTCAGCATATGCTACAACACCGAAATGTTGCAGCGCTGGTTTTCGGATGGGTCCTGTACCAAGTTTTATTGAGTTTTATCGCATATTGTTCGAAGTTTAATGAAATTTATTATATTTTTAACACGCTTTTATTAGGTCGACCTGTATGTAACTAACTATGTAATTGAATCTAAGGTAACTAATTTAACCATCTTCCAAGGATCGTAGCGTAATGGCAGTTGTATGTAGTTCTGATGACAATACAATAATATGGTACTGTCGAACTGATCTGATGATGGAGCCGGAAGATATGAACTGGAACTTCATGTTGGAAATTCATATCATAGCTGTTTTGGATTTCTTAGAAAAGTCTTGTAATGAACTTTGACCACGATTAGGTTTCAAGGTCTGATAATGAAGCCGAAAGATAGGTACTGGCATTCCATGGTGGAATATCGTATCATAGTCGTGTTTGCACTTGTGAGAAAGGCCATGTAATGGACTTTGAACACGATCAGGTTTTAAGGTTATAACAAACCTATTATATATTGAATAGTGTAAATATTGACATAGGTGCCTGTATAAAATGTATATAGACCTGTACATGGAGAGTGTAAACAGAATAATATTGATATATCTATATACGATGTATATTGACGTGTAAATAGGGTAGAAGCGTGTTAACTAGTGTTTTTTAAACTATTAATTTATTATTGGAGATTTTGAAATATGATTTAAATAGACGAGCTGCAGTGGAGACATATTAGTTTAAATTGTTGATAAACGGTATACTTTATTACTTTAGTATTTTTATTAATGTTATTGTTGTGCTGTCCTGTGTTCTGTGCTAAATAAAAGTTTTTCTTTCTTTCTTTCTTTCTTTATCTGCAATTTCCAGTTGAAGTAACAAAGGTGAAAACATGTATAATGTACTCACAGACGTTGTTAAAATCACACCTAAAATTCCAAAGCCAGTACATGCGTGTTAAAAACTTTAGACACTAGGTACTTAATTTTGACTTAGTATTTTATGGAATAAAGCATGTAAGTAGAAAATATAATGTATAATACAGGTACACAACTTTGTAATAGGAGAAGGAATTTCGGTAATGTTTGTGACCATAGAATCCATATTTTTAATCCCTCTCTAGGGTGTAGGCAGAATCTTTATCTTTTTTATTTTTCTTTAGGCCACGAAACGTATACGTTAGGTAACGTTACGTATATGTAGATTGTAAGTACACTTTTGGCCAGTTTATTTGAAGCACGTTTTATATGAGATAAGAATGGCACGACGCGGGAACATCAAAAGGGATTTTACGACGGATGCATACTTAATTTGGACGTCAGTGTTTTTCATTTTCATAAGTATTTTTTTTTTTATATAAAAAATAAATACTTATTTATCTTTAAGTTCCTGTTCACTGCAGAGATGGATCTGCTTAAAATAATTAACTTTCACTAGAACAAACAGTAAGTAAGCAGTAGTAGTAAGCTGAAGTGGCACTGGGCTGGCCATGAATGTCGAAGGACCGATGGCCGCTGGAGCAGACGGGTCCAAAAAAATTGTATCTTACCATGTCAACCCTCAGTTAAACGGTTCGACATTTAGGCTACACGATCACATGTTGTGACGTCATATATTCACGACTGGGCATTCGGTATGCATACATGCACTTACATGAGAATTTTTCTTATCAAAGCCATCGTTGTCATAAAGATATTTTGATGACATGTGGGGAATTTTCGACCATGTGTCGGAATTCCGGACGCAATTGAGGTGGCTGCCTATTCGACGTCGTCGAGATACTCACATTCTTTCTTTTCTCTACTCTGTTCTTCACAATCCTAATTCTCCATCATATCTCCGGGAACGCTTTGAGTATCTTGTCCCCAGGGGAAAGCCCTGTCGCTCATCCTCTTCCCTTCTCCTCCGTATGCCCTATCACACATCTAGCCGTTACGACGGTTCTTTCACCATTCATGCAGTGCGCCTGTGGAACTCTCTTCCACACTCTCTACGCGATAGCCCTTCACTGGATGTCTTCAAGAGAAGAATTAAGGAGCATTTTCTTTCACCATAAATCATATGTATTATATATATATACGTATTATATATATATATGTATGTATTTTATGTACATATGTATGTACCTATTTATGTATATAAGTATATATATCTTAATATAATTATTTTACTTGTAAATAGTTTAATCTTGTTAGATAAGTTATGTAGTCAAAATTTTTGTTATTCTGTTGTACACTTGTTTTTATCCTCTAATAATATATCAACATCTCTCTATCGCTCTAAGGTTTGCTGTAAGAAAACTCATTTTTGAGTTAAGCTCGCTGATGTACATAAGCTTTCCTATTGTAATATTAATGTGTGTACAATAAAGTATCATAATAATAATAAGTATCATAATTTTAAAGTTTATTTTTTGTGTAGCAAATCCATAGGTACCTACGTCGTACTATATATTTGCTTACAAAACTTACGATTCCTTTCTGATTTTAATAATGACTAAAACAATGACTCGAATTTTGACACAAGCTTCTACTGTACGTAAATATATATCACCGCCCCAGAGGATTGGTGAACATAACAATGAAATCATAACCAGTAACTCATCAAATTATCATCAGAATCCCATGATGTCATTGAAGCATTATAGTCACCGTTTTCGACACCCACAGTAAAGCACAGTGGTGGTCATTTTTAATCCAAATGACCCATGTATTTTTTGCAACTCAACATCTATTTTCCTTTCTTTAAAAAAAAGTTTTTATTTCTACGCTCAATATATAATATATAATATTAATTAAATATTGTAAAATTATTATTAATTATTATGGCATATCCCCCTATTGAGGGAGGCCTATGTCCATCAGTGGACGTCTTTCGGCTGAAATGATGATTGTAAAATTACAACACTGCATAAAATAAATAAAATATTGCCAACATAAAAAATAAATATTCCCTTATGCCTTAATGTTTTTTTTGTGCAACTTGATATTTATTTTTGGTGAGTATTATTTACAATTATTATAATATTGAATAGAATAAACCTAGTTTGGGTGCAGCATAAAACTTATGTTTATGCAAACGGCGTAAACATCAAAAAGTCATAAACTCATTGATTCGATTGCCTGAGGTTATGACGAAACAGATGCACTATGCGAAGAAGCAAAGATCCAAAGGAGGCCAGGACTGACCTATCACGATTAATATGAACGGATTTCTGAATCACCACCTTTAATTGTGTGCTTGTATAATTAGGATGATAAGTACTTAGTAGTCATCTTGATAATATGATATATGAATATGATGAATTTTAATAAAAACTGCTAAAAAATTGGTGGGTCAATGTTTTTCGTCGCAAATGTATTCAACACTAAGATACTAGAAAACTTGTTGGTCTTTTTTTCGAATTTAATTGAGGACACGTTACATTATATTATGTACAGTGATTTTTTTTAAAGTTATCAATGACTAATATAAAACTAATTCTTGTTTCAGGTATGCAAATATACGAGAAAAAAATAATCTATTTTACAAGGTGCCGTAAGTATTTACAAAAAAACCGTCCATAATTTAGTCAAATAATTTATCTATCGATAAAGTGATATATATTTATTATTTAACGAAGTGTTGAATGCTGTTACGGGCTCTTAAATATGTATAATAAACTGTTAAAATGTAAATAATAGGATTTAAATTGCCATCAAAGGGCCAATTCTCCTTATTTAAAATGAACAAAATATAGTTCTAATCTAATCCCTGTATCCCAAATGTCACAAATAGACGTCAAACAGGACCACCTACTGTCATGAGAAATTTACAACATTGGGATACTTTCCGGTCTTTTATTACTGAAATCTATACATTAGTATACATTACATTACATCATATACATTAGTATAGATTTTTCAGAGTTTCACTAAGTTTATCCTCAGCCTCTTTTCTACACTCACTCTATTGCCCAAAGGTATGCTGGTAGAAAACTCATTTTTAATTTAAGCTTCCCTTTGTACATGTTATTTCTATTTATAAGTTAATACTATATTCTTCTGGTGAAAGCATAATCATAATGTTGTAGTAGGAAAACAACACGATAACCAAAAAAATAAAAATAATAATAATATAATTAAAAATGAATAATTAAATAACAAAAAATGATAAAATAATAAATTTAAAAATATTATTAATTAATTAATTTTTTTTTTTTTTTTTTAGATTTAGTATAATTATTTAATTTATTATTTTTTAATTTATTTAATATATATATATATTTATCTTATCTTATCTTATAACTATATAAAAAATTCTCACTCCATCGATCCTTATTCTTCACCGAATGATCACTTAATAAGGCCCACTACAGCACCTTATCTGTCTATTTCATATTTGACAACAGAGATAAATGTGTCACCTCGCGACATATTAACGTATAAGCCGCTATCTACATGAAACACGATCGACCAAAAAAAGTGAATAATTTATGAATATAATGTCTTAATTAGCTAAAATAAGATTAATTAGCTACAAGATCGCGGATGTTTATGAAACTCTTAAAGTGTCGATAAAAGGATGTTATTAATTTGAACTGTCAATACGTGAGGCGTTGAACTTCGGCACGACTTGTAGGGAGCTTAACATGTTAATGTTGCATACATATTACATACATAATACAGGGTATAGATTTAAGTGGCGACGTATCTACTTGTGTAAGCAATGTTATTTCTTCCGGTGGTTGTCGTTAGAGGTACTGGATGGTCAGTTACAGTCTGTATCCTTCAATAAATTAATAGTTTAAAAACCGCCCAAGTGTGAGTTGTACTCACATAGTAAGGGATACACATAGATAGAAACTGATTTAAACGAAAGTGCGCAAAATATGACCTTTTGCATTTCTTTCTTACGCAGGTACAGGTACCATCACATCTATATATGTTTGCCCTATTTTTAGTATTTGTTGCTAAATAACATAGTATGCACTATAAACAGACAAAGTTTGACGCTGGAACGTATTACCGTTTTGAAGAACGAGCAGGAACAAAAACGTTGAAAAAAAATTATGTTTTTCGAGGTTTCTTGTATGGGAACCCCCTTTAGTTTGAGACTTTTATTATTATTAGTATTTGTCGTGATAGGCACCATAGTAAAATATATTCTGTGAAAATTTAATATTGTTATCTATTACCGTTACAAAGATACAGCCCTGTGACAGACACACGGACGGACGAACGGACAGCGTAGTGAGGGTAATAGGGTCCCGTTGGCACCCTTTGGGTATGGAACCCTAAGAAAATTAAAAATGCTTTGAGAAGTAAGTAATGTATATAATACCTATATATCACTAGATAAGTTCTGCAATACAGCTTTTATTTTCATGGTTTTTAGGGTTCCGTACCCGAAGGGTTCCAAACGGGACCCTATTACTCTCGCTACGCTGTCTGTCCGTCCGTCCGTCCGTCCGTCCGTCTGTCTGTCACAGGGCTGTATCTTTTGAACGGTAATAGGTAACCGGTTGAAATTTTCTCAGAATATGTGTTGCTATGAGGTGTATCACGACAAATACTAAAAACAAAAAAAAGTCTAAAACCAAAGGGGGTCAAAAACAAGAAACCTCAAAAAACATGCATTTTTTTCAACGTTTTTGTTCCTGCTCTATCTTCAAAACGGTAATACATACCAGCGTCAAACTTGGTCAGATTATAGTGCATATTATGTAGTTTTGCAACATATACTAAAAATAAGACAAACATAGACATATTGAGAGGTACGGAACCCTTACTGCGCGAGTCCGACTCGCACTTGGCCGGTTTTTTTAAATAATTTCTGTCACAGTTTAAGCACTTACTCATTTATGTAAAAACCAGTCATCAAATGTCCTTCCGCTTTCCATCTGGAAGAACAGGCCGTGTCCCAAGCAGCCAAAAGCTCAGTGTCCGTTTAAAACCTCCTTCCTTTCAACTGATCCTGAATGATTAGGAAAAGAGCAATATCACAGGGAGCTAGGTCTAGGCTTTACGCTGGTTCGTCAAGAACTTTCAAGCCACTGCTCTTTAAAAAAAAGTGATATTTGCATGAGTTCACTCTTACCTCCTTTTGCTTAATCTTAATGTCATGTGGCACCTAAAGCATCCAGACTTTTTTTACTCCAAGGATATCATGAAGAATTTGGTGTACGGTCGGTGCATTTATCTGTAAGACCTCCTCTATGTGTTGGTATGTTATACGTAGATCTTATTTTATCAACTTTTCCACTTTGGTTTTTTAACCTAATTACATGTGCAGAACTAGTGATTATAATCAGGAGTTATTTGAATAAATAGACTTGCCAAGATTGTTTAGTAAATAAGACAGGAGCAAAAAAACAGACTACAATAGTTTGAATATAAAATGGCAAGTATTTACTACCAATATAACTTGGAGTTTCGCTCAGAAAACCAGTTGATATAAGTAAATAAACATACCAATACCATTACCACTTAAACGGCTATCAACTTATTTTTATCTGCCATTATTAGCAATATTGTCTCCCATAGAACATGCCAGTATGCAAGGGCCATTACCTTATTGCATTCGCATGCCTCCCACAATACTCGATGTTAAGTGCAAACTTCAAGGGTTTCAAGAGAAAAAGGATGCTGTAAGGTCTCAACAGGTAGCTGAGAGTTTGAAGTTGTTTATCATATACGACTTTAAGTACCAAAATAAACTCGGATATTTATTTTTCTAGACTTTTTTTCTTCTTTAATGAGTAACCTAGCTCAAAATCCAAAAAACACTCATTTATAAAAAGGTTAATTAGTGAATTCGGCTTAAAAAAGTCCGCGTTTATTCGTATTTATGTCGAGAAGCCTTCTTAACTTTCCCTCATTCAAGAACTGACGACCTCTGTGGTCTAGTGGTTCCAGTGTCGGACTGCTGATAACGAGGTCGTGGGTTCGATTCCCACAGGACATAAATATTTGTGTGATGAACATAAGTGTTTGTGTTGGTCTGGCTGTTGCTTATGTATAAGTATAAGTATGTATTTAAAAAAAATATATATGTTTTATATCCACTATCTAGTACCCATAGCACAAGATCTGCTTAGTTTGAGATTAGATGGTGCTGTGTAAAAAAAAAGTAACCAGTGGGGTAATTGTGTAATGCATTCACATTGACATCAGCTTTCATTTTGAAATTACAGCAATATTCATTGCGTGGTACGTTGTTGTCAACATGACGGATTGTCAAAACACACAGAGCAATGAACATTGAAATCCAGATGATTGCGATCGCGAGTGAGTTACGCAATTCGGCAGCCGATGCTGCTGAACATCAGTATTTTACACGAAGCCACTGCCATCAGACCCCTGCAACCCAGTTGGGTTGCGGGGGTCTGATGGCAGTGGCTTCGTGTAAAATACTTCATACATACTTTTTAATCAGTAACTACTGGGCCACACCGACTACCCAGTAACTGGGCAATACCGACTACCTAAAGTTAGACCAGTTGATTACCCGTAACGACTGCCATAGATATTCGTATGGCAACCGGGACCGACTCCTCAGAAGCATAGAGGTGGCTCGACGTGTAACGAAACGGTCTTCCATCCACGAACTGGCTGCGACATGTGCAGCTTAATCTCGCAGATCATTCAATCTGCGTGTTTGTTACGTAGTCATTAGCCCTTCGCTAGTAAAACTTACTTATTTTCAATGAATTGCGAAGTCGTACACGTATCGTCCCCGCCATATGTAAGTCCTAACACAGAAATGCTAATAGATCGCTATTTAAAACGCCGCTTACCAATATAAGTCCGGTAAATATATTTTTGCATTCCACTTGTTGAACTGACTTTAAACTTGGGAGAATCTCAGAAATCCCTTTTAAATTTCTTAGCGAGATGGTAATTATTATTGATGTTGTTTAAAGAACGGTTAGGGATATTGACATCCTGGGTAAATACATTGCGAAGAACTTATTGATAGCTAGGTACGGGAATCTGACAAAAAAGGCATAGTTTTAACTTAAGTCGGAATAAATCCTGTGACAGACAGACGGACAGACTGACGGACGGACGGACAGCGTAGCGAGGGTAATAGGGTCCCGTTTGCACCCTTTGGGTATGGGACCCTAAAAACGATAGATGAATACAGGTCTCAAAACCATGAATATGATGTAACGCAGTCATACGAAGTTATAAAATCAAAATAATGATGACCCACGATGTTACGTATAAATAGGGTTGCTTTGACCTTGGCGAAACCGAGGTTTTCCCCCGGATAAACTTAAAAATAAAAATTGAAATGTTAATTTTTTTAACAACGTGGCGAGCATTCATGGTTCACCGGACACATCTAGAGAACCCCGTCCGGATTCCCTTAGACGATGTTCCAAACTAGGACAAATCCAGGGACACCCGGACGAATGGTAGCCCTACGTATAAAGGTAGACATGGAATTAAGAAAAAATAAATAGGGTTAGCAATTTCACTTCAAATAATAAAGTTATAAGTAATAAATTAAATTCATAAAAGCACAATTTCTGCCATGACTTTTATAACTTTACGGGAACATTAAACTGGATATTTTCTTTTATTTCTATCAGTTCGAATTGAAGATCTTTATGAAGAGGGAATTGAAAAGATTTTATTTATGAAAATATTATGCTGTCTGTATTATATTTAAGTGAAGTTTAGTCTGAAGTCCGGAATAGTCTTTTAAGAGTCCATTTTACAATGTCAATGTAGCTAGGTTTAGGTTGATGTCTTCGTTATAAGCTGAAGCGCTATTATATTATTGTTATTAATATTTAGTATTTATGTATTGTTATTTTATTCTTCGTCGTGTCGACATGAGCTACATAATGATAAGAGCTCATGTCGTGGTGTAAAGATTAGCCAGTCAGCAGGTTGGTAGCGGGGCTGACTGCCCAGGGTGCGCCGGACGATCAATTATATATATATCGTCACTCGTGGAGGCTCTTTAAATGCACCCTATTATTATTATTGTTATTTTATTGAGATGTTGCTACCCCGGTATATACACGTATTTTATTCTGTTATTTATTAAACATTATTATTTGTTTTTAGATTTTTATATATTGTATATATTTGGTATGTATTTATGAATATATATTAGAATTTATTTTCTATGTTTAAACATGTAATATTTTCTTAGGTAGGTAGATATTTGCGTAGACATAGCGAAGCTGCTATGCAATCACAGATAGCCTCGTAAGGCCCAAAGACCTACTTTAAGTACATAAGGTGAGTAGTCGTTCAGACCCGATCAAGTTATTTAAATTATCAAATATCTCTGTTTTAGGTCGTTGGGCTGATTTAGTTATATTTTTACAAATTGAAGTCTGAGCCGCAACTACTTGCACCTATTTTTAGTACATTGGGTCGTCATTTATGTCGACCTAAATTTAGGTTAAAGGATAGGACATGCGCACGCAGAGGTGAATGTGTGGGTAAGTAGTGTAGCTGCTAATGGAGAAGTAAATTTACGGTGACTATGACGTCACGGTTTTTCTTTGTTTTCTCCTTGGTGGCCGAGCGCGCAATGACGCTATAAAGCTTAGCTTCAAAAGGAACTTGAATATTTAAATCGCTTCCGCTCATCACACAATCCACATGCAACAGCAGCGGAGTAAGAGAGGCCATAAAAACGTACATTTACAACGTAAATACAGAATAGAGCATGCCATCGCTCGCCATTCTCATACGAGTACCACTGAAATATTACATTTTAAATGTATCTACAGCCTACACGTTTTAAAAAGTTGCACGTAATAATATGTTCGCTTTGGGTACTAATAGTCGGGTACAAGAATATGGACTATAAAGATCTATTGTAACTGATGAAGTCTAGACATTTGTGATTGCCAATCTGTATGGCAAGAGTGGTAATTTTTCAATGACCCTTTTTACACTCACTGAAGCGGTCATCTTATTCAGTAGATAGTGGTTATTTAAGGAAAGATTATGTCTCCCAATAAGTATTACGTGAAATGATTATTGGTCTTGCAGTGTTGCTCATCTTTTACAGCAGAGGTTCTATAGCATAGTTGCGCGCTCGGCCGCCGCGCCGTTTAGTAAACTGAGAAGAAACGTCACCGTTAACCCTCCATTGGCGCATGGCTAAACTACAGTCCTCGAACACATACTCAGCTTCGCACGCACACGTTCTATCCGCGCTTGCTTAGAAGCTTCAGTTCTGTCGAGCGTCCCCCGACGCTACCCCTTTTAGAATAAACTTTTTTTTCTGTTACACAAAGAAAAGTTTGTATTTTCTGTTGAAACAACGTAATAATAATAATTTCTTAGGTTTTCGCGATCACTACACATTATAATAAAACAAGTTTAACCGGATTACATCGCGTATATTATTTAAATTAGTTTTCTTGACGTTTCGAAAGCTTTGCAGCGTTCGTGGTCGCCAGGAAGACTAAGATGACAAGCGTCTTTATAACAGATATTTCTAAAAAATAATAATAATAATAGACAATGACATTGTGAGTGATTACTGTGTGCATCGATACGATTTTAATAACTAAAAATTTGACGGTAGATTAAAATATTTTTTTAGAAATATCTGTAAAGACGCTTGTCACCTTAGTCATCCTGCGACCACGAAAGCTGCAAAGCTTTCGAAACGTCTGGAAAACCAATGTAAATAATATACGCGATGTACTTGTTTTATTACAACGTAATAATGTTTCTCAAACCAATTCAAACTTATGTCGGACCTTAACACCAAAATATTTTGCAGCATTATCTAGCACTACATTTCTAGCTCCATGGCTCCAACAATATGATATTGTAATAACAAAGTAAAGGCCTCCCTACACGAAACCCAACAAATCTTGAGTCTATGTTATCTCTATTCATTTCTAACAATAGGAACAGCCTCAGACATAGCCGTTTCTCAGCATAACATTACCTATTTATGATTGCTTATCTAGACTAACGGTCCAGCCAGTCTGCAGTTCAGTCTAGAAACGTAACTTGGCTCTTGATTTAGACATATAGTTTTATGGACTAAAAATACCATTAGGCGGGTTTTCTAGACCACTTTAAAGGTATTGGGAGGCAAAACAAAATTATAATTTTGGAGTAGACTGGATACAAATGGGACAATGGATAGGAAGTGTAGCAGTTAACTGCATATTGACAGTACTAGTATCAAAAAAGCCAAATTTAGTTTTTTTATTAATTAGAGAGGGGCTCGTGGCTAAGTAGCAACCGCGTAGATTGTATGATCTGTGAGGTTAAGCTACACTTGCTGCGGTAAGTCCGTATATGGGTGACCATTTCGTTGCACATCGAGAGCCCTCCGTGCCTCGGAGAATATACGTTAAGCTGTCGGTCCCAGTTGCCATACGAGCATCTATGGCAGTCGTTACGGGTCCGCCCGAAAGTCTGACAACTGGTCTAACCTCCGAATGTCGGTATTACCCTGTGACTGGGTTGCGGGGGTCTGATGACAGTCGTTCCGTGTAAATACTGGTGTTCAGTCGCATCTGGTTAGACTAGAAGCCGACCCCAACAAAGTTGGGAAAAAGGCGAGGAGAGTAATAATTAATTATGGAAGAGAGGCTGACAAACTGACCACAGATACTAGCTGTACCAATACTAAAGATAATCAATTTAAATGAACTTAACATAATCCTTTGATTAACCCAAACTCTAGATAGCTAGACATACTACGATACTCTAGTAACCTATCAGAAATCTGAGATCAAGTAGAAGTATAAAAAATATTTCAAACAAAAATTAACCACAGTCCCTTTAAGTCCTGCAAATCCGCTTCGAATCCAGCACGATAAAGGAACACTCACACCCCAACTCGTATGTGGATGGCATATGGGATACAAAGAAAAGTAATACCCGCAAATACCACAATAATCCAGTTTAAATAACTCGGAGCAATTACTCGGCATAAACGTCTTGCCGGCGTTGTATCGAAAACTAAACGAGAGACGAAGTGTATGGCATGTGGGGAGTAAGGACTTCAGGTTCCGTAGGATGATATTTTGTGAAAATTTTGGATTTGAGTTGGTTTGTTGGCTTGTAGAGTGCGCGTATAAATCAAATATGTTTCTTGCTGTAGAGAATATTACAAGCCGAATTTTAGGTATAGATGTAGATCGGTGTGACACAAAAGGCAGATCACATAAAGGATGGATGGAATTTATAAAAATTAAATGAAAAATTAATTTAAAACTGAGATGACGACTGATAGAGACATTCGGAAGAAAAAGACGTGCTAATCCCTAGTTTGTAAAGAAAGTCCTAGATATCGTTTATCTTAGCACATAATAAGATTATATCGCTCGGTACACTGAGCTATGCAGTTGATAATTCAGCCGAACAGACAAACTTAATATCACTCTCATTTCAAGGTCCCATTAATCTGTAAAATAAATACCCGCAAACCGTAATGACAACTGTCACCACTCCATTTTAAAACGCCAACTTAATGAACGTGCGTGGATTGCAGAACCCTAACAAAAAATAAACCTCAAAAATCTCGATAAGACCCGTGTGGGGCGGTGACAACAGCAACTAAACAAAAATAATACAAAAAAGACCTAACTTGGACCTCAGAGGTGTCGTTTGGCCCTTGTCGCCTTATCTCTGCTTGTGGACCCTGATCGATCAACGTTCGTTTGAGGGAATTTAAAAATTTAACAATGAAGTGTGTAAAGTTTGATTGAAGAAGTCAGCGTTATAAAATGACTTTATTATTGGTGTATATTTTTTATTATCTTGTCACAGAGAATAAGTTGTTAAAGGGACGTATGGTCTGCGAAAGGACTTTGGCGTTAGGCAAGTTTTGTATGGATAAATGGTCTGCTTAGTTTTTAGCGCTAAATTAGTGTTTCCAGGATGAGTAAATGAATTCTGGGCGATTATAATGAAGTTCTTCGGAAAGTCATCGTCAATTATTGTCATAACTAGGTATTACTCTTACATAAATAAATTAAATAATTTTATTTCAAATATTTTTAAAAGTTAGTTAGTTGCCTATATTAAATACGAAAACTATCCATAACGGCAATCAACAAATTCACATATCAATAAAGACAGAATGGTTGATTTCATAAACATGATTAAGAGACAGTTACACAATTGCCTCAGAATTTCGCATCAAATACAATTATTATTTTGATGAAAGAGGTATGGTCACTGCGACCAGATAAGATCTAATGTAACGCCTCTTGCAGTATTGCAGCACTTCCCCAAGTTGCAAGTCAATCATGAAGACGACTATGACGTGGCTTCCAAGGTGCTGGCTTCTTATGTGGCGCACTGTGTCATATTCGCATAGGATATGGATGGGCATCACATCCTTTGTAAATTTTTAATCTATCAAAATAGATAAAAAAACTCAAGACTTCTCAAACCATTACACTGCGCATAGTTTTCATAATAAAGCGCTAAATTTTAATTAAAAATCACTTGCGCCCGCAACGCACCTACAAAAAACAGCGAGAATCAAGGTCCGAGGATGCCCGAGCGTCGGCGATGTTACCCGAACACTCGTTGGCCATTACGCGTAATTACTCAATCGCCGAAACGTGGAATGCTTTCGGCCAACTTTGAATCCGATGGGTTTTGTGTTTAAAGCCTTATACGGCGATGAGATTATACTTGAATCATTGATAATGCGAAAATTGGGATTTCGTCGCGATGTCGTTAACGGCTTTGGAGGATTATGTGAGGTTATTTGGCTGAACATTTATACCTTTTTATGCTCATCTGACTATAAAGGCAAGCAAAGGGATCATCAAAGTCAACGTAAACAAAATATTTTTAATCAAGACCACAGCCTGTAATTTTAAGCAATTTTAATACACAGGACATCTGAAATGTTGACTGTGGCTTTAATATGTGATCGTGGATAGACTATTCTAAAGACGATGGAGCCAAAAAAATAAATTACTATTACTACTTTATTCCCATGAATGCCCTAAGACAGCGATTCGATCTTAGGGCCTAAGATACGACTTGAATGATACAGGTGGATAAAGGTAAATAAAGAATAAAGCTGGACAACATTGCTCATATTTATATATAGATATTTATCAATTCTGGTTGCAAGACTTCATTCAAAGGCAAAGGGTTACTAACTAATCTACAAATTAAGCAATTATATCAGTACCCCAGCCAATTTTGCAAATGCCTGAGCCTAAATATTATAGAAGAGATTTTACAACTAGGTATTGATTAGTTAAGACTTCCATTATGAGCCATAATATTAAGCAGAATTCATTACTGTAATCTATGACTGTGCATGGAATGTAGGCTTCCAAATGCCAGAAAATTTACTATAACAGCAAAATTCTAACTTTGTGTCAAAATTACATACAATTTGCAGGAACAACGTATTATTAGGGTAGCGGTGAGCCGTTGACAAGTGTTCCGCCGATAACTCTTGATAGGATCAAATCTATGGTAATTTATGCAATTCTTAATTACAAAGCTGCTGTGTTAGACACAAATTTTATCGTAGATATGAAATCATCGGAGCAAGGCTGAGTGGCTGTTTTGTTTAGTCATGATCTTGGGACTGGCTGTAATAATTGTGCATGAGACAGGTGCTATGAATAGAAATTAACAAGGACAGTTTTGATGAAAATTCTATAGCAGATTTAGTTCAAAATAACAAAAACATTAATACTACTAACTGTCTATATTCACACTGGCTCTGATGACATACGTTTATTGTTTGGAGAAGATTGCATGCAGTAAGGTTATGGAACTCACTCCCGCCTAACATACGGAATTCTCAATATATATCTGTCTTCAAAAGACGTGATAAAGAGCATTACCTTTGTCATTGCATATTTATATCATATTTTCCTATATATAATTTATATGTATTTATTCAAGGTATCTATTGCTTTATTAGAACAAATTTTAAGTTTCTTGTCTTTTTACACAACGTTGTTTCTTATTTATTTCTGCTCTCGCAGGTCTGCTGGCAGAAATTTCTTTGAAATAAGCTGTATCTTTGTACCAAATACTTTGAATGATGTCTCCTTTCATATGTTATTGTGTGTACATAAACTATAAATAAATAAATAAGATTTTGAAGAAACGTTTGATCTCAAAATGCAAGATGCAATAACTTTAAAAGCACAGATTATGCAACAGATCCTAACAGTATCCAAACCAAAAGCAGTAAATTCTTTAAATAAAAAATATCTGCTTATCCTTATAAATAAGCATTATATCAATGGCACCATACAACACGGCACTGACTGTGACAAATTGTGCAAATCGATGTGCCTTCATAACTGGTTATTAGAATTTATCAAAACCAATGTTACTGACGTAAACCATAGTTAAACGTCGTGTTAAAAGATGAGCCAGGAAAATGTGCAATCGAACACTGTTATTGAATTATGATTCATGGTGGCACAGTGACTGGTATTCATTTTGCTTGTAACTTTAAGCTCTTTTTCCGTTAAGAAGGGACATGCCAAACTGGGTGGCTTTTTTCATGAAATGTAGTTTTTGTTATAACTGGCTTGTTTTTAAAGCAGCTGGTGGTATGTTTCAGGCTATATTGTATCAGAACCTTAATAAAGAAGCTAGGAAGACAGACTAGACGTGGACACTGACAGTTGAGCTGGTCCACAAATTCAAAGTCACTCAGCGAGCTATGGAGCGAGCTATGCTTGGACTTTGTCGATGCCGTGACATGTGCACTGAGAGCGGTGAGCACGGTTTGAGGTGCATGGTGAGTGCGTGAGCGCTGGTTTGGTTTGTAGGTACACGTAGGAGCGAGGTTTTGTTGGCTTCACTATGATTGTTCGCAGCACTTCGTCTAATTTTTTACTATGTCTGTGTTGCTCCTTTAAACTTGTAGCAAAACCGACTGAAGACACAAAGGAAGTTCTAAACAACAAACATTACCAGGAACACACTATAATTTACTTCGTAAGTGCTACGGTATAATTGAAACGGCTTTCTGCCCATAATTCTGTTGGTCTAGTCTAGCTGTCATCGCTCCTGCGTCGCATAATCCCTTGGAACCAGTAGTGAAGGGAAATTGTAATACATCAGCCGTTTTAATTGCACATTATACGTTTTATTTGATAAGGATAGATTGTTTTAATTTTAATGATGTTAGTGGTGTATTGTTGCGGGAATATTAATTTATTGAGATAATTAAGATCGTGATGGATATTGGAATGAAATGAAATTATTTATTATGCAAATTGGATGTAAAAATTACTTTAATATATCGGTACCAAAAAGGCATTCATAAGTTAGTTTTCTTTTTAATACGCCTTTTTAGTCTGAGATTTATTCTTGTGCGCTCTTTAAGTAGTTTTTAAACTGGTTGAATCTATACACATCAACAATGGTCAAATACCCTAAAAAAAACAGATACATCTGAGAAGAAATTTTAATGTATTCATTTTAAAAATAATGGTGATACTATCCACGTAATAGTATCATCAGATACAGTCCGAAGGATTCTAGTTCATGGATCGGTTATCAAAGACGTTAAATACTGGGTAAAGTAGTAAAGTGAATAAGATAGAGCAGGAAGCAAGCTTGCCGATAAGTCTTCCATAAGATTATATAAAGTTAAATCAAATTAGTTGGCAAAACTTAACAGATGTATTGGGTATTGATATCTAATTACAATCAAACATTTAAAAAAACGTTTTTCTGAACTTATAATTTCAACCAGCTGGTCATGGGGTCAATGGCGGCGCGATACGCGTAAAGTATTTTTTAGTGTTTTGATATACGACATTTCTTTGAAAAAATGTAATGTAAACCTACCAGGTCACGCATCCCGTGACTGTTGATCCGTGATCAGCTGACATTAATGAAATGATGAGTTAGTTTTTATTTAACTCTCAGATCAAATCAGCGTAAAAACTAATTATATTTGATGCACACAATAAAAATTATAGTGGCAATTTCATCCGCAGTATATTTTTATTTCTTTAACTCACAATAAAAATTGCACCTTAATTCCTAAACATAAAGTGTAAATTTGCTTAAGAAAGCTGAAGCCTTGATGGAACAAGGGTGGGCAGAGATCGTAGAAAAGATAGCGATATTTATGTAGATTTGTATGTGTCGATTTAATCTGGGACAAGTGTTAATGGACATTTTCATTTTAATTGAAAATAGATTTACAGTTGCAAAAACCGGATAAGTGTTCATTCAATTTCAGTTTAAGTTTAATGAATTTGAATGTATTGGTAACAGGAATGTATTGTTGACTGATTTAGATCAGATCTGATCTAACAGTGATCTATGTCTAGCTGAATATCGTAATAATATGGTTTCAAGTGAAGTATTAAACTATTAACGCCAACTATGAGGTAAACCTGTACTGTACTACAATTATTAGCCTCAGCAAGTGAAAATGATAAATACTATAAGAAGATATAGCAAGTGACAAGGAATATTATATACCTACAACGTGTAATCTTGTTACAAAATTATATTTAATTGTTAAAGCGAATACAATATCGATAAAAATCAACAAAATCGGTATCTTGTATCGATACTTTAGATTTAACGCAAGTACGTGTCCCATCACTATGCTACCCGTTCTTACAAGAGAATGCGCGGGCGTGACGAAGTCTCTATCTGCCAATAATCTAAACTGAATAACTAGTACCTTCACTCGGATGCTCTCGCTATTGATCTCTGTCTTCATATAACAGGAAAATCCTCCCACTGAAGATTACACTTCGTTTTTATTTTCGCTCTTAGGCTGACAAGGTATTTTACAGGATGAGAAGGTATATTAGTAGATATTGGCAGTTTGAACTGATAGTTACTGTTGTTTTTAGCTAACAGGTTTGTTTCATATAGGGCACGCCGCAATAGCGGCGTTAAGGCCCGTCATAGAGGAGTGGCTGGAGAGAGGCCATGGTGCTCACACCTACCGCCTGACGCAGATACTCTCAGGGCACGGTTGCTTCGGGAAGTATCTGTGTCGCATAGGCCGGGAGCCGATGCCCGAGTGTCATCACTGCGGGAGCTGCCCAGAGGACACGGCGCAGCACTCACTGGCGGAGTGCCCAGCTTGGGCCGCGCAGCGCCATGACCTCATTACTGCAGTAGGCGGCAGCGACCTCTCGCTTCCGGCCGTGGTTCCGTCTATGGTCGTGATGGTCGTTAGCGAGAGGGCTTGGGAAGGCGTCGTCTCCTTCTGCGAGGATGTAATGCTCGCTAAGGAGGTGGCGGAGAGGGTTCGAGAGGCGAAACCTCTCTTCCCATCCGCAGGAGACGACCTGGGCGGCTGGGCGTCGTAGGAGGGCGTATGCCGACCTCCAGCCAACCTAGATGTGGGCCTGCGGGCGGAGCAGTCAAGGCCCGTGACGGTGGCGCGTCGTGTTCCGCGCGCGCCAGTTAAGAGGAGGGTGCGGCCGATGTGGGTGCCACACGTGGTGAAGGGGCTCGCCTTTTAGTGGCGAGCCGGGACCTGCCGGGGATGGTTGGGCGAATACGTATTTCTCACGTCCCCGGCCAAGGGTCGGTAGAGGAACACCGTGGTGGTTTTTAGTCGGTAAGATTCCAACACTGGCTCCGCCTTCCCCGGGCGGAGTGCGTCCATGAGCATTTTCCCCACGAAAAAAAAAAACTGTCAAAAAGTCTGTTTCATATTTTACAATTTTAAATAATGATATTATTATAACTTATTGTGAACCTAAGATTTCTTGTGCTACGCTATATATCTGAAGTCTGATGTGTAAAAGTGATTTTCATTTGTCTTTATGGTTCCAAATAATATTATCTGAAAAACATCGGTTAGCAAACAGTATTGTTAATTTAACTTCGTGAACACTACATTCGTGATTACATTTTCAGTTTAATGACCCTCCACTTTTCAATTAACCAAAGATTCCCATCGGTCAGTCCAAAATAACATAGAATTAAAAGTCATTCAAATATTTCTAAGCAATTGAATTACATGACCTCATATAAACTCTCTTAGTTCACGACCGCGTGAGGAAACGATCTTAAAATACCCTAATTACCTCATAATAACGCCAAATTACAGTACTCAATCATTTAAACTATCTTAAATGGCAGTTGTTATGCAAATTGAATATCAAAATTGTAAGTAGCAGTGGGAGATTTGAAAAATACCGTTCGAAAGATATTTTTTTGGAATATATATTTCTGTTAGTCTTTGTTCGAATAGATTTATTATGGCTTTTAGCTATTTTCTTTTTGTGTGGTTTTATTGATATTGATTTTATAACTTTCGTTTAACATAGTTTAAGTAGTTTGAGGAAGTAACCTCAGATTTTTAATACTAATAACAAAAATATTCTTAAAAATAAAGTTTCCTAAATACTCCATAGAACAACCGAGTGGCAAGAACTTATGTAAGTTACGCAAGAAAAAACCGCTTTACATCAAATGGAATTAAATTAGCTTTAACTGGTAAGAACAACTCATCGCCTGTCATTATTTCGTGTACTTGTTCAAACATATCCTGTAGTAATTGTTTAAGTAATTGCTTGTTTTAATGTGTTTTAGCGCTGATTACATCAAATAGGGTTCTTTATTTTCACATTATTTTACCGTGGGAAGTGAATTCTCTTGATCTGTAGATACGCTTGGATAACATTGTTTAAACGACTTTTAAATAAAGTCAAAACTCTAACAATGAGATGATTAAATGTAAACTAGCATCAGTACAACATTGCTAATTTTAATGATATCATAAAAATGTATCAACTCAGCCTATCGCAGTCCACTGTTGGACATAGGCCTCTCCCAAGTTGCGCCACAACGCTCGGTCCTCTGCCTTCCGCATCCAGTCCCCCCCAGCCAGCATAAAAATGTATGGGTAAAACAAATTTTTCGTGTCAAAACAAATAAAGTTCTTGGTTTCTTAGTATATCTTAAAATGTAGTCATCAATTTAAATAAAAAAACGTTACATTGGTTCTGCATAAGCTTACACGACTACATCATCGACGTAAATTATATTTATAATAACTACACTACATAGTCTCAGTAATGCCTACTTAAAACTTACTTCCCAGCTAATAGATTTAAATACACACAGGAACTCAACTACTATGTAGTTTAATACCCCTAAATGCATCTACTAAATGTCATTTCGACAGTTAAAAATAAATTTCCCTGGCACTCCTAGCAGTATCCATGGTCTGAAGCTAGTTGCAACAATCTAAACTTTCTAAAGAAAACCTTAGAAAGTTTATTCAAAGTTGGTTTTTAATTACTTCTGTAATGTCCTAAAGTCTCTATGTAAAACTATTTTTCTGATACATATGTAGTGTTTAGAATTTACCAATGTTTTGATTTCAAAGATAATGAGTGAAAAAGTTAGGACTTAGCAGAAAGTTGTGGCAAAGATAATATCTTTGCCACAACTTTAAAATTTCACTGCTGGATATAGGCCTCTCGAGTAGCACGTCAACGACATCGATCCTTGACTACTCTCATCCAGCTTCGACCATCCACGTTGCGAATTTCCTCACTTCACCTAGCCTGAGGGCTGTCCTACGCTACATTTGCCTATTCACGGTCTCCTCTCAATTTACTAAGGTTATCGGTTCTTAGGCTTTAGCCGCCCCATTGCCACTTCAGCTTGCTTATTCTATGGGCATGTTGACAACCTATACACAAATAACCTAAACCTATATAACAAAAATATTGTAACATAATTCATGATCATGATCATAAATAAAATTATAACATAACCAGCCCATTACTGTCCCACTGCTGGGCACGGGCCTCTTCTCATTATGAGAAGGCTAAGGCCTTAGTCCACCACGCTGGCCTAGTGCGGGTTGGCAGACTACACACACCATTGAGAACTGTATGGAGCACTCTCAGATGTGCAGGTTTTCTCACGATGTTTTCTTTCACCGTTAAAGCAAGTGATAATCGAATATAAATCCGCACATGAATTCGAAAAAAAATATGATTTACAATATTTTCTCACACCGGATTAATTGTTAACACACCTTCTAATACTTCTAATACCTGATCCAATCTCCATATGTCAACAAACGTATAAATAATAGTGTATCACACTTTTATTACGCCCACTGGCAAAACTCATTACCCTACATTCTGTAGATAAACAAATAGTAAGACACGCCTACGGTCTTCACTACTAGTTTTAATTAGCACAAGAATAAATAAAATGTCTGTTTTGATAAGGTTGACGGCAATGAGACGGGAACGTAACTGTCAATGTCTACACCTTTTAATGTTTTATCTGTTTCTATAAAAGCATATCTTTGCACTTGTCTGTTACTATGCATATGAATGGAGTTTACCGCCAAACTTGTTCTTTTTTTTAAACTTAACTCTCTTACAGTTCTTGTTAATTTTCATCTAATGCCATCCTGCTGCGTTGAAAATAATATTATGATCATTTTTAGGTGATAGCATCTAATCAACGTATTTTGATACTTCAGAAAAAATAAGAAATAAAAGAAGAAAGGCGATGATGGAAGAAAAATCTGTATTTATGAAAACACTTAGCAGATAAAGCTTAAAAATATACAGAATGATGTATGAGAGAAAATAAACACAGTGTCATTAAAAGTTGACTAACGGGAAGCTATGAATTTGAGTGCTGTGACAGTAGTCTATTATACAGCTAACCTAGATTAGCAGATAGTCATGCGTTGTAATTTATAACTTATAATTGTGATCTTTAGATGTATGCCCGTTGTAACAAGTACCTTATTAAACAGTTGTTATTAACTAGAAGTTAATCACAACGATTGAAAAGTTGACTGGAGTAAGAAAAGTGGTGAGATTGTTATTACTTTCTAACGTCATACCTGTATTTTTGAAGGACTGGACAGAGACATTGTAATAACCGGATGACTGTATGCAGTCCAATGTTATAGGAAACAAGCTTATTTTCATTTGCATTTTGTTATCCCAACTAACTCTGGGCTGTTCCTGAATTTCTTTTCAATGATACCCAATTTCTCCCAGACCCAGTAACTCACACTAGAGTAACATAAGTTTTAATAGAAATCAATCTATTGAATATTGCAACATAATGTTTAAGATTATTTGCATTAATTGTGCCCTTAAGTATAATAGCGATAGGTGCATTTAAACTGTTAGAACTTACAACATTTGCACTTTAAGCCGCTATCTACACTATCATTTACAACCATTTTCTATCATGAATCATTAAAAATACTCCATTAAGACCAGATCATTTACTAGTATATTTTGAACCAAGCTAATTCCAACCCACCTCAATCAGGAGCCCAACGTAAACTGGTTTCTTCATAGCATTTTATACAGCAAAGTATATTTCACACCTAGAGGACGGATGCAAACCGTATCTAGAACACTCATTGAATATTAAACTCTATCTGTGCTAGGTAAAGATTAAAATTGATTGCAGATTAAGGACAACATGTGATTTCATTGGGTGATGGTATTGTTCGTGGAAATTGATCTTTATGGAATGGAAGATAAGGTTGGATGCCAAGGATTTGGAATGGAGGTTGGTCTTATCTTTATGTCAATTCTGAAAGAGACCCAATATTAATTGTTGGTCATTATTTCGTAGTGTAGAAAGCGGTAAGATGGTAGGAAGTTGGTCGCCCTCACATTAGGTATAGGGTCGCAACGCTTTATAGATATTTGTGACTTGTGTGCTGTAGCTTACTTATTATAGACATTTATAACACGACTCTGTACGAGAGTGTAATAGAAAATATAAATAATGGAAACTATTTTCTAGACTATATTACAAATAATAGGTGGAAGAACTCAAGAACTAGTAAAAAAAACATGATGGTGATCACCGTACATACATACGCTAATAATGGCATAACAGCGATATATGCAAGAATCGGTGAGTTGAAAATATAAACAGAATTTACTTATTATGAATAGGTACTTGGTTTTTGGTTTTTGTATAGAGGCCAATATTCGTCGAAGGGTCGGCACTCGAAGTTGTAACGGAATACGTCTACCTAGGGTAGTCAATTCAGGTTGGTAGACACAACTTCGAAAAAGAAGCCAACAGAAGGATCCGTCTGGGCTGGGCAGCATTTGGCAAACTTCGCCGAGTCTTCTCGTCGCCTATACCGCAAAGTTTGAAGACAAAGGTCTTCAACCAGTGCGTCCTGCCAGTCATGACTTACGGTGCCGAGACGTGGACACTGACAGTTGGGCTAGTCCACAAATTCAAAGTCGCTCAGCGAGCTATGGAGCGAGCTATGCTTGGAGTTTCTTTGAAGGATAAAATCCGTAACGAGATTATCCGGAGAAGAACCGGAGTGACCGACATAGCTTGTAGGATCAGTAAGCTGAAGTGGCAGTGGGCTGGCCATGTCTGTCGGCAAACGCAGCGTAGGGCGCCCCCCTGCCAGGTGGACCGACGACCTAAAGAACGTGGCTGGGGGGGACTGGATGCGGAAGGCAGAGGACCGAGCGTTGTGGCGCAACTTGGGAGAGGCCTATGTCCAGCAGTGGACTGCGATAGGCTGAGTTGATAGAGTATAAAAACCTCACCAAATAATAACGACGTTATTATTAAATTTAATATCAATGTTATTGAGGCAAATCCATAATATAAATATAGTCTACATGAATAAAAGATATAAACAAATGAGGTATGAAAGTAAATAAAACCATATCAAAATTTAAATTACTAGCCAAGGCAGTACAAAAGAAAAGAACAGTACACGCTTATTATCTAATCATGCGCACAATTAGACAAATTGTGTCAGTAGGGTGCTCGCAAGAGTTCAATTTCCGTCTTATTACTGCTTATGAACAGTAAACTTTGAAGTACATTAGATTTCTTAGTCGTGGTTTTAATTAAAATCTACGTTCGCATTCTAAAAGATGTAAGCTTCTAATAGCCTCACTATGCTGCTAATAAATGCAAAATATTTAAGATTGCTATTGCATTTAGGGATCATTGTGATATGGATGTTCATCAGTCTCCTAGCCTTTTGGTTTAAGTCGATTTCTAGTATGTGTTAGACTCCTATTCAAATGTGTTAACTTAATAATATATTGTGTATGTGAAAATCTATGAATTAATTTTCATTTTTATTGCTACATCATAAAGAAGATATTTTATGTCTTATTCATCTTGTAGTCTGCCTTAACTTACTTTTGCCTAATTTTTAAACATAATTTCTTTTGAAACTGTGGATATTAGGACTAAAATCTTTTTCAAATCACTTACCCGCCGGCCATCGTATCCAAAGTACCCATTAACGCTTTTTTTTTTTTTTTTTTTTATGATTTATAGATCTGCTCTTGACCACAATCTAGACAGCTTTGTCAGGATGTGGTCGACGATGGAGCGAGCAAACCTATTAGGTGCCGATTCACTCCAGCTTTAAAGGCGTTAGGGTTATAAGTGCCCGGAAATACAGATGCCGGCAGTGAATTCCACAACTTGGCTGTGCGCATTATGAAAGAGTTCTCAAAGCGCTTGGTCCTGATAGTAGGGATTTCCACCAAATGTGGATGATATCCTGCAGTGCGGCGTGTAGTCCGATGAAAGAAAGGAGATGGCGGAATAAGCTCATGGAGCTCTTGCGCACACTCTCCAAAGTACAGCCTGTAGAACACCGACAAACAAGCAACTGTGCGTCTATGGGCTAAGCTTTGTACTATTAAGACATAATTGTCAATGGTTAATAGTCCCCATACGTTAGACTTTCTCCCTTAGACTGCACCATAACGATGCTTTGGAATCTACGATAAAGAGGTATAGTTGTTTCAGTGAAGAACGTTGTTGTACGTTATTTATCTGTACAGGTAAAACCCTTGAGTTAAACAGAAAAGAGTTATTGCAAACAAAGCTTTCCTAAATGAATCAAAATAATGACCGTCAAGATTACTTTTACCCGTCTGAAGTTAACATTGCAAGCGTTGAAAACCTGAAAATCCTTGAGTAATATTATAAACCTGTAGTATAGAAGGTATGCCTTAATGCCTTTATATTAGATCCTATTGTAATATTATAATATAGCCTATGGCCGTGACATCGCCCGCGTGAATGTCGCTTATCACGCATCCCTTCGGAACAGTTCATCTCATCAATAATAATAAATTCATTTATTTCAGAAAAATTATTCCATAGGTTGTATGTACAAATATTTATAAAAGATGAAAATTTTAAACAATATTGCAATTTTGTTTAATCTAATGTTTTAAATTAATAGTAGAAAATAATGAAAAAAAATTATATTTCAATCCGAATTATGTTCTATCTGTATGTCAAATTTCTTTCAAATCGGTTCAGCCATTCTCGTGTTATAAATGGTGTAACCAGCTATATAATGTACTCTGTGGGTGTAACTAACCTGACTTTGTTATATTTAATTATATGTGAAATTTTGTGAAGATGTTTGAAGGTTTTTACTCAATGACACGTCAATCGTTGAACGGATTTAAATGAAATTTGGTACACAGACAGACCGTAATCGGGATTAACATATAGGCTCCTTTTTTCCCGGGAAAATAATCAGGCCTCGAGGGATGTACGAGAACATATTTCTGTGATAAGCCGAATTACATGCGGGCAAAGCCGCGGGCATAGGCTAGTTTATAATGACTAAGTGACCCTGGGGAGGACATCAGCACGTGGTGGTTGCGTGCTGCTGTTGGGGAAACCTTGTTGTTACCCCGGGAAGTACCAAAGGCGTAGCACTGGAGGGGCACCGGGGCGGTCCACTGGAGTTCCCGGAGCTCCTCTATTTTGTGCAGAGGATGGCCATCGTGTGGTTTTAGTCAGTAAGAGTCCGACATACCCCTCCGCCCTCCCCAAACGGAGGGTATCCATAAGGATTTCCACTCGAAAACAAAAAAAAGACTATTTTATAATAAAACTAATTCCTATGAATACATTTTTGGTGCGTCTGACTATAAAACAGCAAATCCAAACCAGTGTCTTTGCAACATTAATCCTGGACGAAACATGTAAATTGTAAAAACCTTTCTGATGTCCCACCATAAAATTCCATTTCGAGCCAGACATTGACTACCGTCTGAAGGAAACTCTATTCATAAATCGGTCCACAATCTCCTTTTATATGTAAAACAGATGTTTCAGAATCTACACGAAGTTGGGAACGTATTTCTGTGCAATTTTTATGCGCCGTCAGTCTTAGTTTACGCGTGAAGCCAAGATTTAAGGCTCGTCTTTTGCAAAAAGTTACAGTTATTTCACGCTTACAATCTTAGTGGGTTTTATAAAATTATAAACATAAATTAAGAAGTAAAATACTTTATGCGCCACCGTCAGGCTTAGTTTACGCGTGAAGCCAAGATTTAAGGCTCGTCTTTTGCAAAAAGTTACAGTTACTTCACGCTTACAATCTTAATGGGTTTCATAAAATTATAAACATAAATTATGAATTTTACTTCACTGTTTAGATGATGTAATTTTAATAGGTATAATTAAAAATAATGGATCAAAATATCACTAAAATGTATTTTTAGTTATGTCGGTGGTTTAGCAGAGTAGGTACACGACTAGTTAAACCCATCCTCCCTTAATTTTATGACTTCTTAGACTCAGAAGCTGTTCGATAAATTATGTTTTACTTTTTACGTCAACATGGTTGCAATGTTGCAAGAAAAAGCACACGTAAATTAATAAAAAGTGCTTCTTATGGTTAAGCTCATAAAATATCAATTTGGTTAAACATAGTTCTTAATGTCACATTTACGATTATTAGTTTTAACTTTAACTATGATATAAATTTTCTGTAATCATTATAAGCTTTCAATGTTATTACGCGAAATAGAAATTAAAGACAGAAGCATCCTGTGTCTTCTAGATATAGATATTTTGTTGGGAAATGGAAATTTAATTTCCCATCTGCTTGTAGTAATTATGCAGTAGGTACTAGGTACCTACTATTAGCAATTAACTCAGCCTATCGCAGTCCACTGCTGGACATAGGCCTATTAGCAAGACTCATATTTTTTTTTACGATTTTTATTCATCGTCGTCCACTGCTGGACATAGGTCTTCCTCAAAAGGGAGGATATGTCATAATTGCCACGCTTGGCAGGTGGAATGGATATCGTAGTTGGTTGAAGAAATACTCAGAGAACGCTGCTGCTCAACCTCTGGTGAACCCCTTAGTCGTCTTTATTCCTAAGTTCATTTCTTAGTAAACTTTTGCATCTAATACCTTCTTTAAAAATAACATGCTTATTCTTAACTCAAAACAACCACTCAAGAAACTTCCCAACATCGAAACCTTGCATTCCCATCAAAAATTACATCCAAAAAAACAACCACAAGCAAAAGCTGGTTCAATATATTTCACATCGGACTAGCTTCACAAGCGGCACCGCCGGTCCATATCTGTATGTAAATACGACGACATTTTTGCTTCTGTGCGTTTGCATCTAATATTTTACTGTTGCGCATCTTATTTATGCAGCCTATCTTGAATAAGACGTATCTGTCTATCCAGTACGGGTTTCGGTCACTAATGATGTGGGTCTCAACCCTTTTTTGCCGTGTCTAACTAAATAACGTGGACGTGAGCTGAGTACTTGATTCCGCAACTATGTGTACGGGAAAATTTTGATATGGAGTTAGAATAGATGATAGATGTGAGTGGATTTGGTCATTATTAGTGTATACTTCATTTAGCATTAGAGAAACATAATTTAAAAGGCAAGGAAACGTATAAAAATAAGATACATTGTTGCTTCTACACGAGTTTAGAAAAAAAATGTTAATTCTATGAACCTGTTATGTCAATTTAAATAGGCACTGCATGGCGAAGTGTATTAAAACATAGTAATACCCTTGTTAGCTATATTTATACCGTACACGTTTTTTTTTCATTTAAACTGATTTGCTAAGCAAGCTTACGAAGCGTACCTTCCATCGTATTAATTGGAACTATTTTATATTCAAGACGATTTGATGACCAAAACCAATTTCCACAACAAAATTGTACAATGCTTAACTCCTTGTTCATGCCCCGCCCAAGCTACGCCCATGCATGCGTACATAAATAGTACAACAAGTGGGTCACAGTGTATGCACTACAGTGTACACCAATTAAATTGTTTCGAGCAAATAACTTCAATTAAAATAGCGGATAGTAAATCAAAATGGGATTTCAATTTAGCATCCCAATGGTTTGGTAGCATTAATCATTGCAGTTAATAGAATGGCCTGGGTATGGTACAGAACTATACAACCACCTACGGCTGCTGTTCCAAAGATTTATGATGCTGGATGTGTCCGATGTATGATGTATACATTGAATACTTCCTCTAAGAGCTGAAAAATTAAATGAGTACTAACACTGTCTTAGTCGGAGTCAGGAACTATATCTAATGAAAATAATATTAATATTCCATGTTGATAATTAATCACAATTGATTAATTGATTGTGATTTGCTTTGTTCTAATAGCTTTTTACCTGACTAACCCCCAGTTTTTTTAAAGCCTGCCAAATCAATTAATTTCATATTTTGTTAAATCTCTTGTTGACTGCTGTGATTGTTCAGCCAAAATGATAACAACCAATCACACCTCTGGATATGAGATTTGACAACGATTTTTTTAATTATTTTTATTATGCTATGGCGAAACGAGCTGTAGGCCCATCTTATGTTAAGTGGTTACCTTTGCCCATAACAACTGCAATACCACAGAGGCTGCTGCCTAAATGGTACAGCAAGTCGGTTCGCCAAACTGAGACATGTAGATGGAAAGTCTCATGTGATTGTAATTTCATCGGCACCCATAACCTTCAGACCGAAACCCAGCAATGCAATCATCACTATTTGGCGGAGAAGTAGGTACGGTGGTAGTACTTCCCCGGAGGAGCTCTTTCACAAAGCTCTACTACTACTAAATCAATCAATCAGCCTTTGGGAAACTAGGGATTAGTAACCTGAATAGGTTTGTGGCAGTGTTGCCAGTTAAACTCCCTCGATCCTCTTCGATTCGACTTCTATTTAAACCACGCTTTAAGCAACCCAACCCTTGCGTTTATCACTTCCATTAACCATAACTTCAATTCATATTCATAGTAAAGCAATTCAATAAAACATAACAGTTCAACATTTGAACCGGATTTGAATCAATGAACACTTTCGTTAATGAAAATTTACTTTACGTTCGTTAAATAACAGCATGTTAACTGTTATTGACTTTTGAACCATATTTACGTTAGCCTTCGTATGACAAAATATACAACATAATCAAAACTATCTTCAGTTAGTCGTTAATCTTAGGAGTAAGTCAGTTGTAATATGAATTTATGTAACCGCCAAAAGGCGACTTTACAGGAGACGCAAAAAACTAAATTACAATTCACAACAAGAGTTGTAACTTTTTGTTTATTTTTATTTTATTTTATTTTATTTAGAAAACCAACTTTTTTTTAGTTTACTTATCCTATTGCAATGCTGTTTAGAACATTTTCCACAAAATGTTGACATCTACGCTTATAAAATGTATCATACATCACAAAAATGAGTTGCAATGAAAAAAATATATATACATATTACAACTGACGATAATCTTAACAGTTAATTTTATTGACAATTTTCGTTTATTCGCGAACTGATGTATCAAAAATATTTTGTACTAAGCAAAATCAGCTAGAATGAATGAATGAATGAAAAATTTATTTGCTTAAAACATGAGTATACAATACAATGTGAAAGCACATGCATGTAAGGTGTTTAAATAGTAGGTATAGCAGCTACAATGTTTTGCCACTGGGGGCGTACAAATACTTTTGATTCTAGGTTACATTGACACTTGCAAAAATATGCAATTCTTCTTGTTCTGCATTCTAGAAGGGGCGTACCATCGAACTGAAAAAGTGACTACGTCTAAAACGGATAGAAAAGATTGCGATACTAATTTATAATAAATATATAAATATATGATATAATAATGTATGATCGTCAAGGACCTGTCAATAACTGATGCTAGTCTTCAACAAGCATACTAACAACATCATACTCAGTCATCATGAAATTTTGGCTGCCAGGCGTGTAAATAATGTCAATAAGAGCCTGTTTCAGCACCTCCTGATAGGCACTATCTGCCAGATAAATTCAAAAATAGAACGAGATTTGTATGAAGTTATCTGCCAGATAAGTGGTAGTGGAACAGACCCTAAATTTCCAACAGAGTTAGTTTAATTGTAAATCTACTTCCTACATGTAGATTCAATGTCCGACATCATATTAAACGGTCTATTTTTGTATTCAATGTATCGCTAGCCTTATAAGGCTGTATCTACATCTAACACGGCTGTCCTAGTTTCGCAAACTAACCTTCGGCGTTATTAATTTTCTGTACATCGTCCATTCTTCCGACTAGTGCGGTCAAGTGGTATTATTATTGGTATTTTCCCGGGATTAGTTCCTAGTTATGAGAAATTAGACAAGGAAAATTTACGGTTTCTGATGATTTTTTGGCAAATATATACATATATTTAACTATGTTACTGAAACAGTTAAAATTCAGTGTACAATAACATAATATACAGGCTAAATAATTAACAAAACTGCATTCCGCAGTTATTATGTATGAATAAATTCTGAATCATCAGCGTCATCATCATTATTTTTTTATAGTATAGGATGGCAAAACGAGCTAAAGGCCTACTTGGTGTTAAGCGGTTACCTATTTCAGCCGAAAGACGTCTACTGCGGGACATATGCCTCCCAGAAGCATCACCACAATGACCGGTTCTGCGGAATTCCGAATAATCGCATGTAATTTTAATGACACATACGTTAACGTCGTAAGTGGTGGCCTACTAACCTGTCACAAAGCAGTATACCTAGGAAAATTGCGTATAAAGCATAACAATTGTGATCTCTGACCCACCATGTTATAAACAACTGCATTCTTCGGCTGACTTCAAGCGATACACGCACCTAGCATTGATACTACTTTACTGAAATGCGTTGAGCAATCGTGTGGGAAACGTATGGAGATGGTGCAATTATTGATTGTATATCTACCAAAATCCAGTTATAGATTATGGTTATATTAGCTTGTATTTTATTGTTTTTGATCCCATATCTTGGTTACTCGGAATGATCATACTTTTAACTAGACATGAAAATCGAGTCTGGTCCTTCCCTTTAACTGACCAAAAAATGTAACATTAAATTTTGACCCTCTAAAATTTTCATACCAAATAATCCCGGTACCAGAACTAAGCACATCCCATCCCTATCCCGTGCATACGCTCACAACCTGGTTAGCGCGTCGCCGCTGGGGAAAACACTAAGGTCTGTGGGACGAACCATTCAGTGGGACGAATCGGCTGAAAGGGTACTAATATTATAACGGAATGAGACTTTATTGAATTAAATCGGCTCAGTAAATTTATTATCATTTATCACCTCTTTTGTGGAACAAGTACAAGTGTTGTGGTTGAAAATCAGTTTTTGCGGATTTGATTTTTTTTAGGTTTGTCTCTTGTCTTCTTTCATATTGGGACTTATCATTGTCACAGGGGTAGTTGGTATGAGACCTAAAATATTTTGCTGTATAGTCAGTTTCGCCATTTAAGTAAGTGTCAAAATAACTTATTGTAACATTTAAGGTATCTGATGTAAACTAAGTAGAGCCTTCTTTGGTTGGATTAGTAATTAGTACCAATTGAACAATCAGCTTGCCGGTAATTCATAAGTATAAACTTAGGTGTTCCATACCCGTTTTAGTATCTTCCCCAGAGTTTCTACCTAATATTATTTTATACCAATATTTCCGATACATGTAAAACTTATAAATTTTAAAACGTCCCGATATTATCATAACGGAACATAAGAAAAAATCTGCCTTCAACGGATATTCTAACGATGCGGAATTACGCACTATCGGGGCTAGAGATAAATCCCGGACTTTCACAGTTGTACTCATAATTTCTAGATAAGACTTGAGAGTGCGTGCTGGCCTAGTGAGGTGCATTTCACGGGACTGTCGCTCGAGGGTTAATATTAAGGCCAGTAAGGGCTGGTGATTAATGATAGTCAGAGCGGTTAGATAGTGCAGTGATTTAACTGTAGATGGCACTGTTAATAAATAAATGCATACCGTCACGCTAGGCTTGTCGTGAATACTCTAGATCTCTAGTGGGATTCCGTGAGAGTTATTTTATAGGTACATGTGTGTAAAGAATGGTTCGAATAACTGTATTAAGTTTATCGATGCGGAGGATATGAATATGATTTCAGATTATTGAAAAGAAAAATACCCAGTCGTAGTAAATAGAATATTATAAGTCAAAGGCAAAGTATTTATTGCTTTCATTCATGTGTACTTATGATCTTAACAATACAATTGAAGAAACACACCTGAGAGTGCTCCATATAGTTCTCGATGGAGTGTGTAGTCCGCCAACTCGCACCAGGCCAGCGTGGTGGACTAAGGCCTTAGCCTTCTCGTACTGAGAAGAGGCCCGTGCCCAGAAGTGGGACAGTAATGGGCTGGTTATGTTATGTATATTCACGTCTATGACATTTTTGTGAGTTTTATTAAAAGTAGTGACTTGAATCAACAGCAACAGGGAAACAATCAGTTCTTCAATTTATTTTAGTAGTTAGTCAAGTGATCCAAACGATTTCAATCTCAAAATTTCGGTAAACATGATCTTTGAACTAAAAATGTACTTATATCGTGTTGCTAGTCTTACCAGTGAGAACAAAAATACATTCATAGGTCCTCAGACCAAGAGAATAAGATAGGCGGAGTGCGTAGAACTAGTGACTGTAGCCAGAAAAAGTATTACTAAATAGCAAAAGAGTATCTACTTTTCCTACCGCAGTGTTTGCGAGCAGGGAGCGTGCGTCTAATCCTCAGATCAAAAGAATAAAAGCGCAAACCACACAGAGCAGGTGCGGGTCGGGCGCGGGGCAGGCCCGCGGCGGGTGGAGCGCGGGAGCCGCGTGTGGCTCACGACCCACGCTCAGTCCGTAGTGGCGGGAGGGACACGCGCGGCTCCCGCGCTCCACCCACCGCGGGCCCGCCACGGGCCCGACCCGCGCTCGACCTGTACCCGTTTCGTGTGTAATTTGCGCCTAAAATTGTCAGACGCTATACATCGCGGCTCGCGAACATTACGGGCGGAATAGTAATCTTTTGCTATTTAGGAATCCTTTTTTCTGACTTCAGTGACTAGTTCTACGCGCTTCTTCTAGGTTATTGTTATGGTCTAATCGTGACTCATAGAAGATAGAAAGTGCAGAATTTCTATTAAATATTGCGAAACAGTTGCGTCGAACACAGTATAAATAAAGCCTCTTCTCTAATTTATTACTGGGCCGATAGTATCCATATACATTTCCTAGTAATTCTGGTTATTGTGTAACTCTAATTAAATATTGTCGTAATTGCCTTCCTGTCTGCATGTCGAGATCGTATTTATGTGAAAATTAAATTGAAGTGTAGATTTGTATTGGAAAGATTTATTTTTTCAATATTAACTGAACTGGTTCTGCAAAAAATACCTTAGAAATAGGGAAAAGCTTGAAATATGTTTAGGTTGCAATCGAATTGATGAAACATTTAATGTTACGTTAATTCTAATGTTCTTATTCTTATTCTTTATTGTACACACAGATATACATTTATATTACAGTAGGAAAGTTTATGTACATCGGCGAGCTTAACTCAGAACTGAGTTTTCTAACAGCAAACCTTAGAGCGATAGAGAGATGTTGAACTTAGAGGACAGAAACAAGTGTACAACATAAATTAAACCTACTTTATTTACTTACAGTACTAGCTAATAATGATATAAATAATATATAGATACTTAAGTATATATAATAGATACATAAGAATATATACAATACATAATATATAGATATATAATACATAACATGTAATATAACTCATGTTGAGAGGAAATGTTCCTTAATTCTTCTCTTGAAGACATTCAGTGACGGGCTATCGCGCAAAGAGTGTGGGAGAGAATTCCACAGACGCACTGCACGTATGGTGAAAGAACCATCGTAATGGCTAGTTGTGTGATGGGGTATACGGAGGAGAAGGGAAGAAGATGAGCGGCAAGGTTTTCCCCTGGGGACAAGGTACTCAAAGCGTTCCTGAAGATAAGATGGAGAACTAGGATTGTGAAGAACGGAGAAGAGAAGAGAAAGAATGTGAGTATCTCGACGACGCCGAATAGGCAGCCACTTCAACTGCATCCGAAATTCCGACACATGGTCGTATTTCCGGAGGCCAAAAATGAAGCGGATTGCCAGATTCTGCAGTCGTTCGAGTTTATTGAAAAGTTCCTCCGTTGCATCAAGAAAACAGACATCAGCATATTCCAAAAGCTTCTTCAATGTTAAAATGTTTTCTCATTTATTTTCTTTTCGGACTTACTACCTATTTTTTTAGGGTTCCGTACCCAAAGGCTGCCAAACGGCGGGACCCTATTACTCTCGCTACGCTGTCCGTCCGTCCGTCTGTCTATCACAGGGCTGTACTTTTTGAACGGTCATATAATAAGTAGCCGGGTGAATTTTTCTCTGAATATGTGTTGCTGTGACTTCTATCACGACAAATACTAAAAATAAAAACCAAAGGGGGTACAAGAAGCCTCGAAAAAAAAAGGTTTTTTTCAATGTCTATCTTCAAACCGGTAATACGTATCAGCGTCAAACTTGGTTTGATTATAGTGCATACTATGAAGTTTAGCAACTAAGAATAAAAATAGGGTGGACACAGACATACCTGCGTAAGAAAGAGATGCAAAAATTCATATTTCACTCACGGTACATTGATGTCTTTTGATTAACTCATCAGTTTCTACGAGATATCAGGTCGATAAAATTTATACAGTCAATAGCATGACAGTGGTAACATTTCAATTCAAAAACCACCCTTACTGCTTACGAAATAAAGATGCTGCTAATGTCAAAGTGTTACCACTGATGTGCGGTCGACCATACCTAAAGTAAAAAGCACGCGTGCGTTATAAGCTGCATTATGAACCTAAAAGCGGTGCATTAAGAGCCACTTTACGAGCAAGTGAGTTGTTTTTTTTTTTTTTTTATCCGAATTATGGTCTACCTGTGTGCTAAGTTTCATCCAAATCCATTCAGCTATAGCAGCGTGAAGAAGTAATAAATATAGGTACATACATACATACATACACACCTACTCACAAACATTTTCATTTATAACATAAGTGACATAAGTTGACATAACTCATTATTGAGTTAAGCTCGCCGATGTACATAAGCTTTCCTACTGTAATAAAAATGTGTATATGTGTGTACAATAAAGTATAATAATAATAATAAGTGCGTAATCATTTTCCCACAAACTAACACGCTAACCGCTTCGGAATTTTCTAGATAAACTGCTACATTAACCAGATATCGCTACTAAGAAAAGCAGTTAGTGTTGGGGTCGTCTTCAAGAAAACAGGTTCTGTTATATTGATTCTACGTTTTATTTGTCTATTTTTTACAAGTTTGAGATTAAAATATTCGCGACAGATTTTTTGCGTCCGCGCTCTTGTCGTCAGTTCGTAGTCGAGAGAAAGTATATCTGGCTGTCAGCTGTCAGCTGTCAAAGTTAGACGTCGCCGGTCGAGGCCGCTATTGTCACGTTCCACCTCTTCCGCTCCGACGCCGGTTGGATTTGAGACGTTCAACGCGTTCCAGTCGCATTGTAAACATCCTCCCCCCCCTTGGGGACGTGTTCCCCAAGGAGCTCTTGGGAATCTAGTTGTGTTAGTCTAGAAACGGGCCTATGAATGACGCCGCTCTTTGTTTTCACGTCGACCACTCTGCATACGCCATCTGCTCCTGGATATAGTTTGACAATCCGGCCCATGAGCCATTTCATAGGTGGCAGCTGATCGTCCAGAATGAAGACTAGGTCGCCAACACTAACGTGGTGTTGTGCATGCTGCCATTTGACGCGTTGCTGCAGAGTAGATAGATAGTCCTTTGTCCATCGAGACCAGAAATGTTGTCTTAAGCGTTCAATCAGCTGGTATCGGTTGATGCTGACTCGCTCGGTGACAGGTGAAGGCAGTGAGGTCAATGGCCGACCCACAAGGAAGTGCCCAGGTGTAATAGCTGACAGATCAGAAGGATCAGCAGACATTGAAGTAATCGGACGCGAGTTCATAATAGCCTCAATCTGCACAAACAGTGTGTACAACTCTTCAAAAGTTAAACTAGAGTTACCCGCTATCCGTTTTAAATGAAATTTTGCCGTTTTGACTCCCGCTTCCCAGATCCCGCCGAAATGCGGTGCATATGCAGGAGAAAATTTAAACGTTATGCCTTCCTTGCTCGCGTAGTCGCTAACCGATCGTTCACTATTCTTAAGCAGTCTGTTCAGTTCGTTATTGGCTCCTACAAAGTTTTTACCATTATCACAGTATATTGTGTCAGGTTTACCACGTCGTGAGATGAATCTACGCAAGCACAAGATAAAGGCATCGCTACTTAAGTCGCTCACGACTTCTAAGTGCACAGCTTTAGTACTAAAACAAACAAATATGCATAAATAGCACTTGGAGGTCTTAGCACCACGGCCCTTTCTATTTAATATTAGAAAAGGTCCAGCAAAATCAGTGCCACAAGTCTCGAATGGTGGAGCAGGAGTTACACGAGGTTGTGGTAAGTTACCCATTATAGGGTTTAAAGGTTTAGCTTTAAATCTCTGACATCGTACACACTTTCTAACGGTAGTCGCAGCTAACACCTTGCCACCTGTGGGCCAGAATTGCTCACGAATAGAACTCAACAGTTGCTGAGGGCCACAGTGTAAGAGACGAAGATGTTCTTGCTCAAATAAAAGTTTAGAGAAAGTGTGTTTGGGGTCAAGTAATATGGGGTGTTTTTTCCCATAAGGACAGTGGGATGCATTTTCAATCCGTCCACCGACACGTAATACACCATGTTGATCCAAATATGGGTTTAAAGAGAGAATCCGTGACTTAGAATTTAGTTTATTTAAAGTCTTAAGTGAATGAATTTCCTTTGAAAAGCTTTCGCCTTGTGAAGCTTTAGCTATAAGCATCAGTGAATTACTCAATTCAGAACAAGTAAGTTCACCATTTAGTTTAGTATTATTTTTTCTAATGTTATTTATAAATCTTAGTATGTAAGCGTATATTCTTTGCAATTTGTATAATTTAGAATATTTTTCAAATGGTACAACATCATTAGGTAGGGTTTTAATATTTAAACTTATTTTTGTTTCAGGTAAAGTTACAGAAGTAGATTTAGACTGGGGCCATTCATGTTCAAACTTGGCCAGAAAGGAAGGACCATGCCACCAAAGGGTATTACTAAAAAGAAGACGTGGTTGAATGCCCCTAGACGCCATATCAGCAGGATTATATTCGGTAGGTACATGACGCCAAGTAGTTATATCAGTTAGATCACGAATCTGTTCAATCCGACTGCAAACATAAGTTTTAAGGGTTTTAGGTGGAGTGTGTAACCACCCTAAAACTATGGTTGAATCTGTCCAAAATACTGAGCGTGAAATCTTAATTTTTAAAGATTGCAGAACTTTAGAATGTAGTTTTGCACCAAGTAAAGCGCCTAACAATTCTAGACGTGGAATTGTTTCAGTTTTTAAGGGAGAAACTTTAGTTTTTGCACATAATAAGTTACATTCAACTTCACCCAAGTTATTCGTCGATTTTAAGTAAATACATGCACCATAGGCATCTTGTGAGGCATCAGTAAAGCAATGAACCTCTATATAGGTTGGGGAGTTGCAGAGAATATACCTAGGTACCTTAATATGAGCAAAATTATTAGTCTCTTTATAGAATTCTATCCATGAGTTCTCCATCTCCTTCGAAATTTCATCATCCCAGTCTATTTTAAGTAACCAGAGCTTCTGTAAAAATATTTTATGAAAAATAGTGCAGGCAGATAAGAGGCCTAATGGGTCGAATATGCGACACGAGTTGGACAGTATAGAGCGTTTCGTAATTTTAGGAATAGGTTTAATTTCGACTGTAAAGTGCAAAGTGTCAGAGCTAGGTGTCCATTTTAATCCTAACACAGAGGATTGCTTACTAAAGTCTTGAGATTGATCAGTCATTTGTATATCATCAAAAATATCAGGAGAATTTGTTCTAAATTTACGCAAAGGAAAACCACCCTCAGAAAGTTTTTTAATTACTCCTGAAAGAGTAGATTTTAACACAGATTTTGAGTCTGAACCAGTATTCAGGTCATCAACATAAAAGTCATGTCTTAACGTATTAGCAACAGTTTCATCAGAGCACTCCATTGCAAGTTGTATAAGACACCTAGTACTAAGATACGGAGCTGAAGCTGTTCCATACGTGACAGTATTTAGTTGCAAGGTTTTGAGTTCTTGATCTTTGTCCTCTCTCCAGAGTATGAGTTGCAGGTGACGCTGGGATTCAGTAACCATAACCTGTCTGTACATTTTTTCCACATCACCTGTCACTACATAGGTATACTGACGAAACCTGAGCAAAATTGCCATTAAATCATCTTGAACTACTGGCCCAACAAATTGAATATCATTAAGTGATATGTTTGTAGAAGTCTTACAAGAGGCATCGAAGACTACTCTTAAGCGAGTAGTCTCACTGCTTTCACGAATTACTGCGTGGTGAGGTATATAGTAACCGAAAATAGGACGGCTGATTTCGGTAAGATGGCCTAATCTTTTATATTCATTAATGAAATCTATATACTCATTTTTAATGTTAGATTTATCTAATTTCTTTTCTAAATTAAAGAAACGCCTTTTAGCAATAAGATAAGAGTCCCCTAGAGCCTCATTAGCGACTTTCCGCAAGGGCAGTTTGACACAGAATCTGCCATCTTTCAGGCGGACCGTATTTTCAATAAAATGATTTTCACAATATTTTTCATCCTCAGAAAGCAAAGTATTTTTTGTTGGCAAGTCAAGAATATTTTCAACTTCCCAGAATTTAGTCAGAGAATCTCTAATTTCTTGAGAAAAGTTAGAATTAATGGTAGTAGCATGGCCCATACCACATGGACCAGACACTAACCAACCCAGCTTGGATTTCTGTAAGGTAGGTTTATTTTTCCCCAACTTAATTAGCTTAGAATCTACAATTTCCCAGTAAACATCAGCCCCTAGTAGTAGATCAATTTCAGATGGGCAGTAGTAGGTTGGATCTGCTAGTTCTATAAACTCAGGAAGATCCCATTGAGAAGGGTTAATCTTTGTGCTAGGCAACTTACCGGTGATCTGCGGTACTACAAGACAAGAAATGTTCGTTTGGAATAAGTTGACCCGTGATTTTAACTGTATATCACACTTTTTATTAGTATTTGTTAATTTATTATTTATTCCAGCAATTGATATATTGGTATTAGAACAAGTCAGATTCATTTTCTTTTGCATACTTTCAGTTATAAATGAAGACTGACTTCCATTGTCTAGAAGAGCTCTAACAATGAATGTTTTATTAGATCGGCTATCAACTAATTCCACCTGAGCAGTACATAAGAGAATTTGCCCGGGAATTTGCACGGAGAGTGATATAGGATTGAACATAGTGACAGTAGACGTCTGAGAGGACTCCGCCACTTGAGGAAGTGATGTCACAGAAGAAGTATCAACAGGTAAGTTTGTTTTATCATTATTGGACTGTGATTTATGCAGTAATAAATTATGTCTTTTGTTACAGATTTTGCAAGAATTATGTTTGCAGTGAGCCGAGAAATGACCAGGGCGTAGACAATTATGACAGAGCTTGTGCTTTGAAACTTCATTGTATCGAGAATCCAATGACATCTCTTTGAATTTATCACACTTATAAAGTAAATGATCTTGCGAACATACAACACAATTTTTTACGTTTGTCGAAGAAGAAACAAATGATTTTGTGTGCTTATTGTCCTTATTATAAGAAGATGATCGTTTTTCAGTTTTGATTGATAAATCATTCTTGCTATACTGCAAGGTTTCTAGCACGTCAGCACGATTACGCAAGAAACTATAAAACTCCTCAAGTGTTGGAGAAGTAGGAATAGTACTCCTGTGTTCCTCCCATTTGCGACTTGTAACACCATCTAGTTTCGTGGCCATTATAAAAACAACTAAAGTATCCCAGTGAGTTGTAGGTTCATTCAAAGAAGATAAGGCACGAAGATTTTTAGCGTAGTAATCTATCATATAGCGAAGTGACTTGTAATTTTCCTTATTAATTGCTTCAAAATTCAGAAGAGCCATTAAATGATTATTTGTAAGTATACGATTGTTGTCAAAGCGCTCGATAAGCAAACTCCAAGCTAATTTATAATTGGTACCAGTGAACTCTATTGACTTTATTATATTAGATGCGCCTGCCTCTAACGAAGAACGTAGGTAATGGAACTTGTTAATATCAGGAATAGTATCATTATTGTTAATTAAAGAATCGAAAGTGTCTCGAAATTCCATCCACTTTAAATAGTTTCCATCAAAGGAAGGCAGCTGTATGGTAGGCAGCTTTATGCTATAGTTTCGGCTATCTTGTTTTATATTCTGGCAGCTAGTTATTGAATGAGAATTAGCATTTTCAGGTAGTACAATACTAGGTGCAAGACTATCAATTAACACTTGAGCTTTAGCAATGTTTGAACAAAAGTCACTCTCAATTACATCATTCTCTTCTAACTGTTCAGGTTCTAAACCTTCAATTTTAGTTTTTAAATTATCAAACTGGTTTAATAACTCTCTGAATCTTGACAGTTTTATCTCAGTTTCAGCGAGTATTTGTTTAGAGATGCTTTCAGCACCTATCAGCATAACAGTATTTATATATTTTGAAAATATAGTTATTCTAGCTTTCATCGTTCCACGTTGCTGAATAAGAGGTTTTAATTCAGCAGCCATAATGAAAAGCACAACAAATTGAACAGACTGTTAAAGATTAAGTAGGTATACAGTACCAATTCTGGTAACAGGTATCTCGGTTAAAACAAAAATCAAAAGCCAAACCGTGCAAGTCGTGCAATAGCTACGACAACCACTCGTCAGTCAGCAACTCGCACACGAGCAAAGCAGGCCACGCAGCACAGGACGCAAGCTGTGAAGTGCAGGCAGGTGTCTTTCTTTTTAGCAGAGCATTCCAACAGGACCCAAGAAGCAGGTGCACACGGCGAATCTGGAAAATGCCAGGGTGGTCCCGTAAGCGAAATGCAAGCAAAGTTAGGTAGAAGTAGGGTCCTAGGTATGAACCTAGGTTCTTGTCATATAGTAAGGAAAATCGACACAGAAAGTAATTTCAGTCTGACTCCATAGATATTTTAATCATTTAGATATTAGAAATACGGTTGTGATCGGGCTTTGAAGTAATTATTTTGCAATGAACACTGTTAGGCAGACTGCAGCATTAAGAAAACTGTAAAATAAATAAGATACTAAAACTGGGCGTACTTCCCTGTAAGTAGTAACCAAAAAACACACGTCACACACAAGCCATTTTCATCCGTTGAAGTAGCAGCCGTAGCAGGAACAATGCGGCTGCATCGTAGTCTCAATCTTCAGTTTTTTCTTTAATCACGTCGGGGTCACCAAATGTTGGGGTCGTCTTCAAGAAAACAGGTTCTGTTATATTGATTCTACGTTTTATTTGTCTATTTTTTACAAGTTTGAGATTAAAATATTCGCGACAGATTTTTTGCGTCCGCGCTCTTGTCGTCAGTTCGTAGTCGAGAGAAAGTATATCTGGCTGTCAGCTGTCAGCTGTCAAAGTTAGACGTCGCCGGTCGAGGCCGCTATTGTCACGTTCCACCTCTTCCGCTCCGACGCCGGTTGGATTTGAGACGTTCAACGCGTTCCAGTCGCATTGTAAACAGTTAGCTATATTATTAGATCATTCATTCCAAATCGTTTTGTCCCGTTACCTGCTGAAATACGTAATCAATCATTAGAGATCTAATGTGGCGATAGTTTGGTTTCCGTGTATTAATATATCTTAGCTGGTGATAATGAGAAATGATTTCAGACTGGTTATTAAGATGTGCTAAGACTTTAATCAGTAATGCTTAATAGAATAGGATGGCGAAACGAGTTAAAGGCCCACCTGATGTTAAGCGGTTACCTTTGCCCATGACAACTTCAATACCACCTAGGCTGTTGCCTAAATGGTACCGCAAGTCGGTTCGCCAAACTGAGACATGAAGATGGAAAGTCTCATGTGATTGTAATTTCAGCGGCACCCGTACCCTTCAGACCGAAACACAGTAATGCAAGCATCACTATTTGGTGGAGAAGTAGGCACGGTGGTAGTACTCCCCGGACGAGCTCTTTCACAAAGGAGCTCTACTACTATCTACTTGGATTATAAATGCGAAAGTATGGCTGTTTGTTTGTTTACAATACAATACAATACAAATACTCTATATTGTACACAAAAAAATAAGAAACATATATGACTTAGAAAGATATGTACCTACATATCTTGCAGTGGGCGGTCTTATCGCTCAAGGTGATTTCTTCCAGACAACCCTTGGTTGGACAATATGGGCAAGTAAAGAGACGGGGTGTTTATTTGTTTGTCCTTGAATCACGTTGAAAAGCGTGAAAGGATTTGGATAAAATGTGTAGACAAACAACCGAATTAAGAAACAATTTACAATTTGTCGACAATTTCGCATGCTTTAATTTTAAGCAAAAGTTTTATGCAAATAAATATATTCTATTCTTTTCTATTCTAACATAAAGGCAATTTTTGATTCAGGAAACTAAACAGTTTCCGAGGGATGTGCAATAACGTCCTTCTGTGTTAAACAGAATTATACCCGGGCGAAGCCGTAAGCGTAGGCTAGTATATCCTATTAATATAAATGCGAAAGTATGGATGTTTGTTTGTTTTTTATTTGTCCTTCAATCACGCTGAAACACCTGAACGATTTTGGATGAAATTTGGTAGACAAGACCATGATCTTTTTGGGATAAACCAAATTTTATGCGGGCGAAGTTGCGGTCATAGGTTAGTATTTAATATTTTCTTTCTCCTACCATGCAAGAACCCTCTTGTAGTTTGAGTTTAAGTCTTAAACTCAAACTACAAGAGGGTTAAACTTTAAGCCCGGCCCGCACCATTGCCTTTTTGGATTTATATGCGGATCAGAATTTGATTATCACTTGCTTTAACGGTGCGGTGAAAGAAAACATTATGAGGAAACTTGCTTACCTGAAAGTGCTGAGTAAAGTTCTTGATGGGATGTGCAGTATGCCATCCCGCAGTAGGCCAGTATGGTGGACTAAGGCCTGAATTCTTTTCATTCTGGGAAGAATTCTGTGCCCGGCAGTGGGACAGTAATGGGCCGGTTATGTTTTTTGTTTTGCTATTCTATTTGAATGGGAGGAACTGATTGCAATCAGCTGTTTCGAATGTATAGTAATGCTTGATCTTAAAACACATATCGTATTAATTAATCATTTGTATTATTATCATTGCATATTGTATTGGTACAGTGAGCAACAGAACTCGTTATCAGTTAACTGTCGTGCATTTTTTTGACATTCTAATAGAAATGTTTTAAGGGTTCAGTGAAAAAATTGTTAGAACAAATTATTTAACAATTTCAATTCGAATTTTATAAACTAAAAGGAACATAGCAATACATTTTTTTTTGCTTTCTCGGAATATTGAATCTCCATATCATTTACGTATTGATTTACGTACGATTCGTATGATTGTAAAAAAATATCTTGATAGACCAAAAGCCTATCATATTTATGGTCATAGTAACAAAGCATATTTTCTTAAATATAAATAAAATACGTGGCCATTTCGAACAACAATAGCCCAGCGGTTAAGGCGTTAAGTTATCGGCAGGTCAAATCCTACCCCGTTGAACTATTCTACTGAATACAACTATGTATTTCCAACTTAATTGACAGGGTGTACCTATTTGTAATGTATGTCTAGTTTCTGCCATAGTACAAGCCACCCTTTTCTTGTAGATAACGTATATGGCGATTAAGGCAAAAAACGGCTAAATGCGAGTCGGACGCGCAAACTGCGTTCTTACTTTACTTTTTTTTACTTTGGGTTTTAGATTTTTTATTATTTTCCGTATTTGATATAACAGAAACCATAGTAACACGTATTCTGTGAAAATTAATAACTGGCTATTACGGTTAAAAAGATACAGCCCTGTGACAGACAGATAGACGGATAGACAGGTGATAAAGGCAGAAAAATGGGTATGAAAACCTAAAAAACAGAGCTTTACCTCCTTCGGTCACCAAGAAAGAGAGAGAAGGAGAACATAAGAGTGTGACAACATAAACCTACTTACATAAATGCCAAAACACTGAAACGATCATAGTGAAATTGATAAAGATACCTCTTTGTCAATTTAGGCTACCGCCTGGGACCTGGGAAAGGACAAAAGCTTCTTTATATCCGAAACAAACGAAAGTGTTCTGCTGAATACGTGATTGATTAAACATGACATCCACGTGGCGACCTCTAGTATTTAAATAATAATATCCTAACCCTGAGTTTGTTTTTTGTGGTCAGCTAGCTACAAAAGTCGGAGCCGTCTCGCATAGTGACATGTAAAAGTGTTGATAACAACCTACTTAATGTTTTTTTTTTCAAAATAATGCTCTTCACTCGATATGTCGATGCACATTACAAAAAAAAACCCAAAGCAAAACCTTATTTCTCATTAATTCCGGATAATTGCGAATTAAATTATAATCACATGAGACTTTCCATCTTCATGTCTCAGTTTGGCGAACCGTCTTGCGGTACCATTTAGGCAACAGCCTTGGTGGTATTGTAGTTTTTATGGGCAACGGTAACCGCTTAACATCAGGTGAGCCATTAGCTCGTTTCGCCAACCTATACTATAAAAAAAAATAGAATTAAATATTAAATACATTTTTTTCTTTAACTGTACACCACTTAGCTGTCACTTAATTTACAATGAATGGTCTTTGTTATACTTTATCTTACATCTGTACAAACACTATTGGTATTGTGATGATTGCATCGGTTGCAAATGTTAATATTAATATGTTGATTTTTATTACGTAAGTGTTTTGTTCGCTACTGTACGTGGGTGTTTGAAATAAAGACGTTTTGTTATATTGTATGACAGAAAAATGCTGTTTGTGACATTGGTAATAACTTAATTGTGCTACAGTATCAATTAATCATTTATCATTCTTCTTGCGTAGTTTTCTTAGTGTAATTTTATCTCTGAATTTTAATTTATGTCCAGGGTGTCAGATTTGGTTTTTAGTGATTTTGGGAAACTCCTTTGACAATATTTTGTGAGAGTGTGCAAGCGACTTTTTAAAAGAAAGAAAAAAAGAAAGAAAAATATTTATTTGACATAACTGAGACACATACAAAAGAAAGGATAGGTATACATGAACAAGAAATAGATATAGTGAAGAAGTAACAAAGCGAGGAAAAAGTTATTGACAGTCATGCGCCATGCGTGTCTCAAAATTGTGACAAATGGGTGTCCAACTCAGCATATTGCCAGGTTATTAAACCTGACGCTGGTATTCTGCTGGATCCCTGTTGTGACGTAGGATGTCGAGCAAATTACACATTAGTAACATTTTATAACAGGCTTTTCTCCCACTAGCTCGGAAATTGCATCAATATTTTAAAAAAGAATACGAAAAGAGCCCATTGATGTGGGCTCTTTTCTGTATGCAACGCCAGCAATTCCCAACACCACAATAATATAAATAGCTGGACAGATTTTTTTATTAGCCTACGGAGGTTTTTTAAGTACACACTTACATAAATGAGGTACACGATGATTATTATTTTAAAGGCTGAATGCGCATTTTCTTTTTCAAAAGTTTGAATATAGAACAAGAACCGCGCGCGGGCAAATTAGCGCGAAAGATAATTAGATACTGTTGAATTAATTTGTATATTGTTACCTCGCAAATGAGAGAAAAGTACTATATACAAATCTCGACCGAAATAGCAATTAACGGCCTTGTTTAGTTATAAAGGAATCGGCTGGCGCCTCGTCATTTTAAAATCATATTCAGAAGTACTCGGCTTTGCTTCGTACTTCCAATATTACTCGGCCGTCAATTGCTTTATTTCTGGCCTCGTCAGGAATGTACTATTAATATACTTACATATCAATTAGAATCCTACCCGCAATAATTAAGTAGCATCAATATAATTTTCCAATAAGGAATAGGTACTACTACAAACCTAACTAGGTACCAGGAACGCATAAGTATACACTTGTTCAGCATATACTCGTACAGCCAACCGTATATCAATGGTAATAAAACCTTCATAAGCGGAACTGGCTTAGTATGTTAATTTCATACAAGACAAGCTCAGCTAATACTGGTTTTGTTACCATTGGTTCGGTATGAACTTGGCTGTACGAATAAAACTTTTATTAATGTAATTGAAGCGATATGGGCATGTAAATGAGCATTGATACTATAAGAGCGTTATGGCGATCCCGGTTGCAAATGTTGCAATGGCGGCTTTGCATGGCGGCCGCACGCTATCCCTCATACGGCGGCGTAATGTTTCATTGCATTGTGAGGACTAGGATAACATAATAGTAAAGGGATAGTGGATGTGGCATAGGAGAAGCTACAAACCATACTGGAGGCAACTTTGCCAATAAAACAACGATATAGGTACTGCAGAGCTGAAAATAAATAAATTATATCTTCGGGACATTTTTACACAGCACCATCTAGTCCCAAACTAAGCAGAGCTTGTGATATGGGTACTAGACAATGGATATAATACTTATATACTTTTTTTTTTGTAAATACCTACTTATAATACCTGAACCTCGTGATCAGCAGTCCGACCCTCGAACCACTAGACCACAGACGTCGTCAAATAAATATTTTTGGGACATTATTACACAGCACCATCTAGTCCCAAACTAAGCAGGGCTTATGCTATGGGTACTAGACAATGGATATAATACTTACATACTTTTTTGTTGTTGTTGTAAATACATACTTGTAATACATAAGAACCACCCAGACAAACACAAACACTTATGTTCATCACACAAATATTTGTGTCGTGTGGGAATCGACCCCACGACCTCGTGATCAACAGTCCGACCCTCGAACCACTAGACCACAGACGTCGTCAAATGTCGTATTCTCATGATTGTTATTCTTGCCGGTGAGATTTTATGTATTTATTTATTGAGTTTGGAAGCAAATTGTTAGATGTAGTGCATATTTTTATTGAAAACAACTGTTAATTAAACTTGAATGAAAGACCCTAGTTGTAGACTATGTGAAGCTACTATTGTTGGTAAAAGTCTTAATTTTGCAAAAATGCAAGACCGCAAGACTAGTCTTGCAAAAATGCAATATCGCAAGACTGTTACATTAGACATGAAATAGGGATTAACATTGTAAAGCGAAGGCCAAGATCATATAAGGCAATAATTACCTTATCCTTCTATGCCTTCCACTGCACATGATAAACATAGCTACATATTTTGCTTAAATAAACCATAAAAGCTTCCCATATTAATTAATACACAATCAAGCAACTTGAAAAAAATGTTTGAAATCGTGAATATACCAATAATTTAAATACATTAAACATACCACATCCAACGGCTACCACTCTACGACTGATTCTAATTAAGCAGCAAGCTAAAGATTTATAAGATATAGAGGCATTAGGGAGATTTATACCTAGTACTGAATAATGAGATAACACTAATGGCAGCCCGTGTAGCCGCTCATGTGCTATGTAATGCTTGGATTATAGATGTGGGTAGTTGTTTGAAAATCAAAGTACCTACATTTTTGTGCATGTAGAACTTACTACCCTCTCGAGCGGCGTGCGGCCCATTTTGTGCGCCATTTCCTCGTTTAATCGCGGATTTCCCTATGTTCACATCTTCCGCAATTTCTTCATTATTTTGTAAAAACTCATATACATTCGTATATATTTAGAATCCCTATAAAATTTTCTACAGATTAACATCCAAACAAATTTAAGTGTCATAAAAATATAATAATGAGTTTATGGTAAACTGAGAAAATGATGGAAAATGGGAAAAAAATTCATCCAAAAATAAACAATGAAATTCAAAAATTATGTATGATTTTTCCTTTATATTCAAGCTAAATTTTCAATAACTTAAGGTTAATCGATAAGTACCTGCCCCCCTAGCCAAGTTGACAATCCACAATCGTCAACGCTATAGAAAACAATTAAAATTTATGGAAAATGACATATTTCAACGAAAAAGTCATTCGTTGAGATATTTAATTCCCATACATTTGGCTAGGGGGGCTGATGTTGACTCAGTACACATTAATTTCTCACACCATCAAACCAATGACAGCCAAATTAAAACTGAATCAAACTAATCTGACATACTAAGTACACAAAAAATCTATCACGAAAAAAGTTCAATCTACCAATAAAAGGTAACACCAAAACTATTACCATTGTAAACAAAAACTTTGAATAATTCTCACAAAAAACTCGTTAATCTAAACTACAGTTAAACCATGCAGCGATTAACAAATAATATGTATCGCATTAATGTCGCGTTAATCAAGAGAGATTATGTTATATTATGCGTTGCGCAAGCGACTGGTTTCGTATCGGAATCACGAGCGAGTTTCTTTTCAAATTCACGTGTAGAATAGTTACGGTATTGGGTTTTTTAATAGTTTTGTGATCTGAATTGAAGGGACACTAGTTTTCCTTACTTTTACCACAATCTAGCCACTCAAGTCATCCAACGCGAGAGTTAAGTGTCCCAAGCTGCCTTCAAAACTGTCAAACAATGTCCCGAGTTGCCTTTAAAAACTGTCAATGTCAATTTTCGTTGAACCACTGCATGGAACAGATAAATACACTGTGCTTTTACTGAGTGTATCTTCTTCTTATCGTGTCAATAGTTCAATCAGCTTTTATAAAAAATCACATTTAAATATTCAAATAAAATGTGGCCACTTCAATGGCGTTACTAGTGGCGGCGTAGAAATCGTCTCTCGTCAGGTATTCGTGGACATAGGACACACCAGCAAGTGTGATATGGATTGCTCTGGGTCACCACAGCACAGTGAGTAAAATTAGGATCCCTACAACCCTCATTTACACATATTGACTCTACAGCGACCAAGTGCGAAGACGATTTAGCGACTTCCATACTGGGCACTGTAGGTCATGTCCTCGTAACTTTTCTTGTGGTGTGATAAAATCGGGCGATGGGGTCGCTTTTCGGTCAATAATTTGCATCTGGCAGGAGCTGGGTGATTTTTGGTAGCTTTTGTACTACGTAAGAAACTTTTTCGGCTTTTGAGACGACCTTTTTTTGTTTTCTGGTGGAAATCCTCATGGATGGGAGGATCCCTCTGGAGAAGGCGGTGGGATGTGTCTGACTCCTGACAAAATAGAAGGTTCCGGGTACTCCAATGGACTAATGGGCCGGCCCGGGAAACAATATTGTTTCCCCACAGCGGCACGCGACCACCACGCACTGCTGTCCTCTCTAGGGTCACTTAATAGACGCCTCGAGTCCCTCCACGGTCCCCTTGCCAGATGTGGTGGCAGGGGGAGCGCCGCGCGGCTAAAGCCGACAACTCGCAGCACAAGCGCAACCCACACACAACTGACGTTCATTTTCATAACAGGTCGCGCCGGTAGTTTTTCTTGTCGCCATGTAGTTGTGTTGGTTTCGAGATATGTTTTTTATATAAAATTTTGCTCGAGGGTGTACTACGGAAGTGTTGGGTGACGTGACTGTTTCTTTTAGTAAACCATTTAGGTGATAGCAGATATATTATTCTCCGATAATGTTGTTGTTAAACATGTACCGTAAAATGTCCTAACTTGGCCCACAAGCCCTACTTTGCCTAGTTGTTTTTTGAGTAAACTATAATAGGTATGATTTCCGTACCCGATAAAGTATCAGTGCCTCTTGTGGGCAAAGTTATGGCATTTTACAGTATCTAAAATCACACTGTTCACCAAATTCTAGTATCCTATTTTATCATAAAACATTTATGCAATAATTATACTGCACAATGTTGTGGCGAAAAATAAATCATTATTATTTTTATTTGTGTCTTTAAAATCAGGGCTTAACTTCAGTGAGGAAGACGTCCGGGCCTTTGGAGGGCTTTCCAAAGAACACCGGCAATTAATCTAAGATGGAAGGGGCACAAACTAGAGACAGTTATTATTATTAATTTAATAAAGCCCAGTTCAAACCCGGAAAATGTCCACAAGTCCGCTAGTACAGAAAATACTTTTCAATCAAACCAAATTTCTTCTCAACGTTTTTTGTCGCCCGCCTGCCATACTACAGTCTCTATAAGACTTTTCGGATGTTCACTTAGTGCTATCTGTCCTAGCTTATATCTTATACCTATCTATAGCCACGATTTGCCCTACTAGGGATAATAGATATTTAACTTAAGCTCTATCCCCTTATTACAAAACTTTAGACCAGTTTTAGATCCTTCTTTAAACCAGGTCTCACGTCAAACTCCGTACGTAAAAAAGACTTTTAAGTCCGGCTTAGGATAAATCTATTGCTAAACCCAATTTTGTAATAAGGTGGCATACAGTTTATTGTGTTAGTTAGTATGGCAGAGACCGACAACAATATAGCCGTTAATGAAAATTAATTTTGAATTCATGCTCATTTTAAATTCTTGATGATGGTCACGTTGAGTGTCATGTACTCTAGTCTTCCGGGTTTCCTACTGTGTGATCGGTCCTGGGGTTACTGTTTCAAACTTCGATCGTATCTATCTAATTAATGAATTATATATTTATATTTCACGTCTGAAACTTAACTGTTCTCATTATAAACTAATTATAGTAGCGTAAAGTATAATATGTTTATGGTTCTCCCTAAATTTCAATCACAAGATTGTAACAACACCAAATTGTATCACATATTATTTTAAAAGAGATCAATGGAGTTTCTTGCCGGCTTTTCTGCATAAGATTCAAGTTTTGGAACCGTGCAACTCAAAGAAAATAAAACTAGTTTATTCTGTTTGATGCAACTTATTTCTCGATATTTTTAGAGCATTAATACTGTGCCTATTTGAAACGAAAACTTAGAAATATTTATTATCTTATGCGGAACGAAATCTAAGTGCGGATTCAAAGAGGAGGTTAAATTTGATACCATGAGCAGAGTTCACGGTAGTTTAATGGATAAAGCACTGGTGTACTGAACCAAGAGTTGCAAGTTCGTATCCTGCCAGTGAGAAATCTTTTCTTTCCAAAATTTTTATGTTTAAAAACTTAGAATTTGAACTAAGACTAGTTATAAAACATGATTAGATTAAATTTTCTTTAGTATGTAACCTAATTCACCAGACTGCACCAGGCCAATGAAATAAACTAATTTAATCCCCAGTTAAGTGCAGAACGGCAGTAACGAACTTATCTAGGGTTTTGGAAATTCTAAAATCAGTAATCTACTTTAATAATACTTTCATATCTACATAACAAATCAAAACCATTTATTTTAATTCATAAAACATGTTTCTCAATGTAGAATAACTGTCTCCCGTAGTTTACAACATAAATGACCTTCAAATCATCACGATGAGCCGTGGCGGTACTAAATAGACGAATCTTTTAAGTTCATAGCAATGTACAGTTGTATGACTCTAGCTATAATAGTAAAAATGTGGTACAAGGTACAGAAGATAGCGGGGTTAATGTTAAAAGCGGAATCGTAATATTTAATCGTTGGTGCGTCTGTTAGTAATCGTGTAGCTTCTGAAAATCTTGACTTATTAAGATCATATTTACGCAGCGTTTTTTTTGTCAAGTTAATGGTCATGGTTAATGGTTATCTACACTAGAATCCGATAGTTGGCCTGTAGTCAAGCTATTAACAAGTTCTAAATTTGTGGACCAAAATGACACATATTCACAATTTAAGTTGATTTAGTTGGTTGGTGGCGCTGTTAGTGAAGCCACAGGCATCAGTTACAAGATACGTACATAAAACATTTATGAAAATATATTGTTATTGTAAGCTTTAAGCATAAAAATATAACTTTTTTCAATATTTCAGGCATGAGGTTTACCTTATTTAACCTAATATTCTTTATATTGAATACAATTTTACTTTTTTTACTAGCAATTGAAGAATGCTATCTTTCCATGATATTTTACTCAGAGGTGACGGTTTAATACCTTTAAGTTTTCCAGAGTGAATTATCATAAGCAGATCATGAAGTATTTAGAGGTAGTCTGTCGAATACCTTGCTTGCGTCCAGTTTAAATGTTACTGTAGACCAGCTTATCGCCATGACACTTCCCGCTATAAGCTTATGACTTGCACCATTTCACAGCAATTTAAGAAACGGACCCATACATACGTCAATTAGCGGTGTACCTATGTCTCATCACCATCTTTTGAGCCACATTAAGATAATTCGCTGCACCGTTGTAAGTGTTAATAGAGTGCGGTCGGTACTCGCTGCTTTTATGGCCTCGTTGCGTTATTCGTGCGTGGGGCCATGAAATTAGAGGTTGGAGATGAAAATCATAGTAATAAGTTGTTTCATAACTCTGGAACAAAACTGTGAATTGAATAAATCAATATGGAATTTCGAGTGTCCATGCAGATTATTGCAGATATTAGTTGTATTTTTTTGTAGTCAACTGAAGCAGTATTATTTCTGTTATTTTTATACAGCCTAGAAAATAATTTTTATATAGTCTTTAGTTTCCTTAAAAGCGTTTTTTATGTTTATAACCCTTTACTAGTAAATAAATATTAATAAATAAATAAATATGTTTGGGACATTTTACACAACACCATCTAGTCCCATACTAAGCAGAGCTTGTACTATGGGTACTAGACAATGGATATAATACTTAAATACATTATTTGTTGTTGTAAATACATACATATAAGGGAGAATGGGCAGCAGCGTTCTCCTAGTATTTAACACACCAACTGCGATCGCCAACCCGCCTGCTAAGCCTGGTGATTATGGCATATCTTCCCAACATGCTTGGGGGTGGCCTATGTCCAGCTGTGGACGTATTTTGGCTGAAATGATGATGATGATGACATACTTATAATACATAAGAAAAACCCAGACCAACACAAACACTTATGTTCACCACATAAATATTTGTGTCCTGTGGGAATCGAACCCACGACAGCAGCAGTCCGACCCTCGAACCACAGACGGTAAATTACATAATTACTTAGTGCAATAATTTAACAAAAGGTTAGTAAAAACAAAATATTTAATAAAATACATAATTTACTAAAGTAAATAAAACTCTCATAATAACAATGTGCAATGTGTTTCGTGATCAGCGGTCCAACACTTGAACCATTAGACCACAGACTTGTGAATGAGCAAAAAATGTTGATATTGACATCAAACCATTTAATCACGTTTTAAATTACATGACTAACAAATTCTTTGTCAGTTATTATATCGATCAAATTGACAAATGTAATTATTGTACTTAATAAATTCATTATTATAAGTCGATTTAATAGCAAAGGAATCCATAATGCCCAGACGTAAAAAAAATTTTTTGGACAAAAAAATTTTTTATGCCGATCCTATTTTATATCTATTTCACACGAATGACAGTCGTAAACTTTTTTTAAACAAAATTGAATCATTCACGTTAAATTATTGCTTGTAAAAGTCTAAATAATTGTAAAAAACATACATAATGTAGACGACATGTTGGAATTTTTCGCAAAACATGAATTATGTCACGGCGGGACGTCTAATGATCGAGACATAATTAAGCATGTTCTTTTGATATAATGATAAACATATATTTTAATATCTAGTTTTTTTTTTCTAGTTTGTTTAACGGACTTCTATTGTTGGTAGCATTGTTGAATTTTACGTACAAACTTGACAAAAAAAACCTGAATAATAAAAATGTAATTAAATGATACCGAAAACTTTAATATTTATGATGATATAAAATGTTATGTCAATGTTTTTTATTATACCCGATCACGTGAAAATATTGTAATTAACTAGTGTATGGAAAATTAATCTGTCATGGTATTATATCCATTGTCTAGGACTAAGCTCTGTTTAGTTTGGGACTAGATGATGCTGTGTAAAATGTCCCAAAATATAAAAGATAAATCCTAAATATTTCTTTAAGCTTTTAAAAATGTTCAAAATCCTTGAAATCCAGTTTTTGCATGCTGATGTAAATTACGATAATATTATTCAATAAAATGCAAGGTAATTAAATTAATTATATTCGTCACCCACACAAATATCATAATTTTTGTATGTCACAAATTATAAGGATGTGATCACTCTAAGATGTATAGTATAAAAAATAAATAAAAAAAACTACAAATAGCACACAGTAGCACGGCTTGGCTCAATGATATAAGTAGGTATATAATAAAGTCGTATAGTTTTTTTTTTTCTTTTTTTTCCATTTTTTTTTCTCTCTTTTACATGTAACACCGTGTTATGTACCGACTTTAATGTGAATAAATGAATTTGAATAGGGAATGGAATAATTTACCGTATTACAATATCTTAAGAGAGTACAAAAGTACTGCTGTACGTACCTTTGGATTGTCTTGAAAGACATCAACGCGCAGTACTGTATTGTTTTTTTTTTCCTAAACTAGTTTACACTGAAATCACACAAGTTTGATGCTTTTGTGTATTACCATTTTTAAGATAGAGCGGGAACAAAAAACATTTATAATTATTTTGTGAGGTTTCTTGTATGGGGTTTGTGTTATTTTTGGACATAGACTTTTTTTAGTATTTGCCATGATAGAGACCATAGAAACACATCTCCCTTGAAAATTTCAAATAGTTACTTACTACGTTTAAAAAGATGCAGCCCTAAGTCGTGAAATACATACGAGCGAACGGACAGACGGCGTAAAGGCAGAGTACATAATATCCAATAGTACTAACATACAGAACGGCCACTCACCGTCCCCCGCCAATTCAAGATTCCTCACCCGCGCCCCGCACGTGCCCTCAGTTTGTCGGCACTTGGACTGCAATCATGCAATGGATGTCAATCGCCAGTCGCTACACAAGCACGCCATCTCTGAAAACTACTGAGAAGCGCTTGGAATTAATGGAACCCAGTCGGCACTACGAGCGGCGAGCATCCCTAACCTATACGTGTGTGCGTTCGTATACAGACGTAATCTTGTGTATGTAGGTTGCGCTAGCATTTATATTGTATTGAGTGTCCAAGGTGTGGTAATAGGGTCCCATTGGCACCCTTTGGGCTCGGAACCCTAAAACTTGTAAACCGTCGTGGTCGACTATACATTAATAGTCATAACTAAAACCACTATATTTGGAATTAACAACATTATAACCGAGCCTTAATCTTAACAAATAAATGTCGCAATATATTTTTAATTTTACACCCGGACGACCAACTTTGTCACCTGTTGACGCCTCCAACTCCAAACACTGGATGAAACTTGATATCTTCGCAAATGTAAGCTTCGTATTCACTCAACGATTTTTACATGTCTTCGCGACATGGTAATGTAAATAATTCTTGGGTAAAACAAACAAAAAGACAGTCGACTGACAACTGTTATACCTAAAACAAATAAAGTTGGTGATAAAAAGCACTTTTATTGTAAATGAATACTGCTTATTTTTATTTGACTTTTAATTGATTGATAAGATTACTTGATATTATTTTTCACACAGAAACAAGAAATTTTACAAATGATTATTTTATTCGAATGTCTCCTCCTCTTCTTGTCTTGCTGAATTTCAGTCAGGGCGGCCAATCTCAATGGAGACTAGCCATCTGCGCGGGACATTATAGTGCACAAGTGTGTGCGCAAATACAGGTGCACTTTCTATTCCTTTACTCTCTTAATCCGATGGGATGGCAATCTGACCCGACTGGAAAGAGATCAGGCAAGGGACCGACGGCTTATCGTGCTCTCAGAGGCATGGGGGTATTGTACCGCCAGCAAATCAATCCTAAGCGCCAAAATCCAATCGGGGTGCGGGGAGCTGCGCAGTACTAAATTCACAACCGCTATAAAAATTTGTGCGAATTTTATGTGTCATACCTATTAAGTATAGACGTAAGGCATTTATCAGTTTTTGACTGGATATAATAAAATTATTTTAGCATTATTTTGCTATTAAAACACAGCTTTATGATTTAACGATCACCCATACTGGCCATACTTAATGAATAATGCACTTATACGCATTCATTGCCTTTCAATCAATTCCCATAATAGAAAAAGCAGTCCAGAAAAAAAATATCACTTCACAAAAAGTAACAATAGTCGAAGCTCATCGATGATCGCAACGCAACCGCAACGTACGCATGACACCGCTGTAGACTTGATCCCAAGTATCAGGTGTCAAGTCTCTTCCGCAAATACATTCACACACGGCCTGTTGACATGCCTCGACACTTCACATGCACCAACTGTAAAATTTACGTTTAATACATCGTTTTTGTGTGGCTTTAAAAGATTTAATTAGTGTTTTGGATACTGAATATTGTTTTGTATAAGTTAAGTTCAAGAAGGTACAGATAATACTGCTTTTGGGGAAACAATTGTGTTTAGCTGACTTCATTAATTACAAGGAAGCTTTTTTTAATAAGTGATGACAAATTTTAATTCAAAACTTATTGTATTGTTGTGTTGAACAGGTTTGACGGCGCAAAATTTCCCATCGTCACATTTTGTTTTGCTTGTCATCAAAGATCACTCCAGCATCAACGAGGTTTCACTGTGTATTAGAAATAGTTTTATAGATATGGTGAACATTTTATTACTAAACCCTGCAAAAATCAAATGAGACACCATTCACCATCCAAGCACGATGTAAAATTACTTCTGATAGGATATTATATCCTACAGTCCTTTCCACACCGGTTAACTTGCGAACTCCCGTGTATCCCATTGACAGGCCGCGACACTTCACATGCTCTCACGCACCATAAAATTCATATCTTTATCCTTCTGACTCTCTCCCACACGATTATTTTAATACTTTTGTGGACATTTTGAAGATTCTTGTTAACTGAGGTGGTCTTGCGGTTTGGGTAATATATTTTTTTTTTTTTTTTTTTATAGTATAGGATGGCGAAACGAGATAAAGGCCCACCTGATGTTAAGCGGTTACCTTTGCCCATGACAACTTCAATACCACCTAGGCTGTTGCCAAAATGGTACCGCAAGTCGGTTCGCCAAACTGAGACATGAAGATGGAAAGTCTCATGTGATTGAATTTGAAATGTGAGTTGTGCTGTGTTCAAACCAGGATTAAAGATTTTGGTTATAGTATACTGTGTTAATTATTACTTCGTCTCCTATTGGAATCTACAGCTTTAATTGCCCCCGTAAGATAAAAATCTTTTAATCGCCTAAAACAATACATTTCACAGCCATATATCGCTAATTTGTCGCCTGCGAGCATTTAAACATCTTTTTTTCATTCTAGCAACACACTCAGTAAATAAACTTCCATTTCAGGCGGAACAAAAATACCAAGCCGCTTAATAGAAAATACTTAAGAATCCAATCTATTTAAAAAACAATAAGATTCCAAAAACGTAAGAATCAGATTTCCACACAGATAAAGAACAGAGGGTTGCTAAAAACAATAATATTATTCCTTTTAATTCTTGAAAATAAACCTTCGGTATAAATTGCAAGGACAATGAAATGTTTAATGATACAGAAGGTAAAGGTCAACTCGAGACCGCACCTTCAATTAAAGATGTAAGCGATGAGCTGATGTCGAAAACCGTTTATTTTAGTGTTTCTGGTATCGATCTGCTATTTCTGTTTAATTAAGAAAAAAATGATAACGGTGATATAGAAATTTAATTTAGTGGCCAAGGCCAGCACGATAATTTTGATAATAATTAAGAGAAGTCATTTATTTATTTTCAGTTAAATCCATTGTTCTGTTTATATTTATAAAAAAATATTTTTTGGAAATACCTTTAAACAGAAGTGTTAAGGATGTGCATTTATCTCTTCTTAATGTGCTACATAAAATAGTATTCAATTTTAAAAAGTAAAAATATATCTACATACCTTTTACAGTGGAATTTAAAAGCGAAGCCCAACTAAAAGAATCGCTTTGCTTAATAGTTATTGAATACCTTTGCCACGAAAATCAACTGAACATTTATCCCAACCAAAGAAGTTAAGGCCGATGAAAATACAGATTTTAAGGTTCGCTCTAAATATCATCAATTAAAACCAATTACAAAAGAAAGTGATAGTCACCCAAGTATGCAGGTCACAAATTACTGATTCATTTTTTAATTATCCTTAATTTTGTTTATCGAGACTTTGAACTTTATTTCTTTCGTTCAAAGTTGGGAATTCATTGGTATAAAGCTGTCGCTGTTGAACTAATGGCACTACAAATCCTCGGCAGTCCAGGCCAGGTATTGTCCTCTGAAAAGTTTATTTGCTCCTTACACCACTGTCGTCCGATCGCCTTTTTACTTTTATCTCAGACAATTTTTAAATGGTTTATGTTTGATACCATTATTGTGTGCCAATCAGGTTGAATTACAATGTCCTTTACCAACGGCCGAACTGAGTAAGAATTTCTTTATTATTTTTGTTACAAATCATTTTATTTTATGCCTTTTTTAGTTTTAAAGTAAACAAGGCAGATGTTCGCTTTATTTAGATGAGCCAGTCGAATGCGTAAGTTGAATTTAAATAACTCGTGTTTGAATTTACGGATGGTTGGGGACATGGAAAATTGTGGTGCTTACCTTATTTTTTCTCTTTTTTGCATGAATTTATGTGTCTTTAGTTTTGACAAGTTTACTTAAAGGATTCTAGGAAGAGGCTACTTGTATTCAAATTTGTGATACGGCCAATCTCTTGCATGTAAATGCTTAGAAATCTTATACGCAGAAATGTCTACAAGTCGGTTAGGCATCATTATTACTTTTAAATATTCCTTTATTTATCTGTGTACTTTATAACAACAAAATGTATGCATATGCACATTTACACAAAATATTTTGATACAAAAATAAACATTACATGCATAACATTATTACATTATTAGTGACATTACTGTTTTGCACAATATTATCAAGGGTTTGGTAAATTTTTTGCTTAAACTACCTCAATATCCCGAAAAACGTGCTCTCCACTGACAAATATCCCTTTGATCAATAATCTGAACATTAGCGGCACATAAAAGTCACTAATTGAGATATCCCCAACAATTTTAACTCAACGTTTTAAAAGTGTTAAGTTGTGGTTGGAGTGTGCAATAAATCTCATTGTTGGCACTCTTATCTACCTTACTGAGGTAGCCGATAGGGTGTTGTCAGTAAAGAAATTTTAAATGTAAACCGTAGTGTTGCAAGACGATCAGAAGTTTTTATCTGGGACGGTCATATTTTAAAGTATGTGGAGCGGCTGCACTTTGCAGTGTAGGCAGAGTAAGCTGATGGTGAGATTCATTTTCATTTCGAATCATTTGCAGGATCATTGGGATATCTGAAAATTTAGGATTACTATTTGCGTTAGTATTATAGTAGGTTCTAGTTAAAGGGATACGTATCAATGAAAGATACGGAGTAAACATAGTTTATTGTGTTCTAGTTTCAAACTCAAAACAAAATTATGAAAAGATGGGATACTAGGCACTTTCTTTTTACAAGATCACGACAATACCTCAAAGCAAATAATACTAGGCACTTTCTTTTTACAAGATCACGACAATACCTCAAAGCAAATAAGAGTTGACGTTAATTGAATCCCAAAAATGACAGTTTTATATGACATAAAATAAGTTATCAAAGTTAAAACCGATATAAATAAAGATACCAAAGATTACAAAATCACTTTAGTTGAGAAAGGGATCATCGTGTGTGGCACTAACGCAAATTAATGACTTATCGAAGATCTCTTCATTAAAAACTAAAATGTGAGATCATTGTGACTGTTTGTAAATTCTCATTGATGGGAGCTCACTGAAGATTTCCGGGAAATAGTGATGTTACATGTAGAAGGAAAGTGTTCATGAGAAATGTGAAATCGAATCGTACTTGCGAAACGATGTGAACTTTTATGTGAAGGATTATCACGTAATTATCAACTTGATATTTGCTTTAGCATCGATAACAGTATTCTTAATCATCTAAACTCTTTACGCCTTAAATATTGCTCATATTATTTACAAACTTTGAAGAAGATTAAATTGTTATGAGAGATTTACGAGTATATTCTGAAAATTCATGTAATTACGTAATTTTAAGTCCATTCATTAAAACAAATTTTCTCTCCCCAAACCAATGTTTCTACTATTCTGTGTTTAACCGTTATTAACCTTATGTATTAATAAGAAATCCAATTTAGTATTGACAACATTAACTCGATCAGATACACAAGAAAATAAAATAAATCTCAGAAAAATATCCATCGGATCTCGACAGGTTTCAACCAGGATCCCTCACTAGTACGACAGTACGAGTTTGCATGCAACGTTGAGCGCATCAATCAGCAACTGAATCGTATTCTCAATAATAATAAAGTAAGCCCATCTGTTTCGGGGATCTGAACAAATGTTTCTGAGAACATTGCGTGTCCCCTTAATGATCTGAATAAAAGGAAATGTCTTGAACAAAAGCTTTCTAAGGTTTAATTAGGTTGTTTCGGAAGAAAGTCGGATTGAAGTTCTGGATGATGGTGCACGATATTGCAAGTCTTTTTAATAAAGCTTGTGATGTAGACCTTTTAAATGATGAAAGAAACACTGTAAAGAGATTGGTGTCATTCTTTCAACGATACAAATAAACTGATAACAGTAAATCATTCTTGAATTTATTTTTATTTGAATCAGTCAAAATTATTAATAGGTATGTAAAGAACGTGTAAACATGATAAATAGGGGTACAAAAAATGATACGGACGATCAATTGAGAGAAACACCTTTTTGCATTAAGATTTACTGGCCACATAATATATCGTGGATTAATCGAGAACGATTCTATAAATAACAGATCAAATAAGTAAAGGTGATCTGATTCGTTTGCATTTAGTGCTGATAATACCTGTTATATAACATTAAAATTATTATCTAAACGTCTCAATACTAAAGCAATTTATATCAATGATTGACCAACAATGTTAATAAGACAAGATACAAGAATGAAGCCATTAGTGGAATCGCTAAAACTAACACCGTTTCGCGACCTCATAAATCACAAACCAATTTGGACCTTACCATTAACTTGTCTGAGTTGAAACTTGTATAGCATGTGTGTGAACAATTTATCTTAGCGTTCGACGTGGCTGCAATTAATCAAGAGCCAATGTCACGTACGTAATATAGCCGAGGTAAAAGAGAAAAAGATGATTTCAGGCTAATTATCTTTGATGTTGTAATATTTTTATTTTGCCACTTAACACCTACAGAGGCAATTTGTCGCTTGTAACGTTATGCTATTGAATTTTAGGGGTCCTGTATTGTGTGACTACCGTCTGAGAAGCAAGTTGATTTATTTCTCATGCGTCCAGTACTCATTTATCATCGTTCGGTTGTATTTAGACTGTTTATTTTTATAATGAGCTCTCGAAAAGGTCAATTTTGCGTTTACAGTTCTTTTTTCCTTGAGCCGAGAGGGTGTTTATTTCTTCTTAAATACGTTTAAGATCAGTTGTCGTGTTCGCGACTTGATCTCATTATTCGGGACGTTTAAGAAAAGGAAGCTGTGAAAGCTTGGAGTGTAAGCAAATGTATCATTATTTATTGCTGCCTACTTTTAAATAAGCCTTTCATTATTGAATAAATAATCTACAGGAATCCTCGAATGAATTGTGAATTCATCGAATAATTTATGAACCCGCAAAATATCTCAACCAGTAACTCCCTAGGAATAATACCTTAGAATTCCCATTCCATAAGTAACTGAACATAGGAATTATACCGGTGTATATTCTGATTCAATGTCCCGTAACTTCCTATATCTGTGAGCCCTCACAGAACCTTGATCAATTCATCGAATTAAATACCTTTAATTAATTACGATCGCTATCTTAGCTTGGACTGTGGATTGCAATTAGTCGTTGTAGGGATCCTTTGTTAGGACTAACATGACGGCTAAGATTCCTGTTTTAGCAACCTTCTAAGATTACAAGCAGTGAATTAATTTCTGATGAAGGATTCTGGTTTTCATGAATATCTGGATGTGATAAGGATCAGTCTTTGGAAATTGTTCGGTAAAAATAAAAATATCATTTTATGAAGTATGATCTAATTCGTACAGGAAAGAAAATACTTTCTGCTTGAACATAATTTTGGTCATAATTTAGTGATGCCACAAATTATGGTCAAAATTATGTTGTAGCAGAATGTATCTATCGTCTTTCCTGTAAGAATTGGATCAAAATTTATGGTTCATACTTCATAAAATGAAATCTTTCATATTTGCTCTGTAGATTAGTGAATTTTAACGTTTTTTTTCTTAAATTTGAGTTATATCTGAGGTGATGTGATGTAATAAACTAAAATATTTAGTTCTGATAACGTATTTTCTTAATCTAGATAATCAGATCCTGCTTCCTTTCTTCTGAGAGAAGCGTGATGAAACTATTTATATAAGAGCTTTAATTCATCCACGCAACTTGTGAAATATCGCCTGCAAGTACATTTCTCTAAAACATGTAGCTTGTAGGCGACGCGCTAGTAACCTGCCACTACTTATGAATTATCGCTATACTTGACGTAAACTATTTTAGCAATTAGTGTAAAAAGAGAAGTAGTACTACGACTTAAGCGTTTCATTCATTCTTTGGACATGAAATAAATGTGACAAAAGATACTTAGAACAGGAATGATAAAATTATACTTTATTGAAAATATTCAAAATTATGGCCAAATAATTACGTTCATAATGAAGTGAATAACTTGAATACTTTGCTGGACGTCTTCTGAGTGCCGATTCCGAGTTTGACACCTTCCCGCATAATGTATCGAATGCATCGACTTTCATTCATTTATCAAAAACGCCCCTGGCGGAAACGAAGAACTACTGATTTATGAATAAAAGTAGACGCTTTCGATCGTCACACTAAACCTTGTGTACAAAAGATACAGTAAAGTGTAATTATATAAGGCTTGCCAACCTTTTTTAAGCTTTAAACACATTCGATGAAGGAATCTTATAGATAAAAACGAAGAACGAATGCAAACAGCATTTTTAGCATTGTTCTTTCAATGACGTACTTTCTCTAAATTTTATTCTCCATTAATTTCATGAACATTGAAATAGTTTTTTACTTCATCACACTTATTTTATTTTCCTTTATCATACTTATTTTATTTTCCTTCTTCCACAGATGTCAGCCATCGACCCCGACTGCGGCGTCAACGCGATCGTCAACTACACCCTAGGCGACAGCTTCGTCAAGCCACAGTTCTCCATCAAGCCAGACTCTGGGGAGCTCTGCGTGACTGCCCCTTTGGACTATGAAGCACATAGCGATTTTGAGTTTCCTGTCATAGCTACTGATAGAGGTTTGTATTTCTTTCTTTAAAACATTATAAAAAAATATTTTATTGTTTTTAACGCATTTACGCATGTGACGCGAAATCTAACGATTTAGATTGTGGAAAGAAAAAATCGCTCACGAACAGGATTCGAACCTGCAAGTCCTGCCTCAGTACGCCAGTGCTTTAGCCACTAAGCTACCGTGAACACTGCTCGTAGTATCGAAATTAAAATTATCCTGGTTCGAATCCTGCTCGTGAGCCATTTTTTCTTTCCAAAATTTAAATAATTATAAAACATTATTTACTGTAACTATAGATTCATGATATTATTGCACTATTATCGCAGTCTGATGAAAAAGTATTGTATTCTTCGTTTCAATAAGCTATTCGCTTAGTGTGACTCCGGAAATCTAGATTTTTATTATTAAAACTTAATGAATTATGACATAAATACTACCCCAATCAATAACTTTACTAACATGAATAGTTGACGTAAATAGGCTTTGTACAACATAATTTAAATTTAAATTTTGTTCAATTAAACTTGAAGGTTATACCTACCCCACCCATTAATTAACTTGTGCATTCTAAATTTTAATGTAATAATAAATACTTTGATTAAGCGAACCAATATTTCAAATAAGCCGTAAGAGGACCAAACCCTTTTGGCTAACTATTATGAAGCAACGATTTATTATATTACTATTAAAAGACCAACCAAAAGAGACGCTTTAGAATTTCGTAATAATATCTTCAAACATGAACTTTACTTCATTTGACTCTGCTTTTCTTTCAATCCCAAATAAATAAAGTACAGTTAGTACCTACTTTAATTTCTTCATTCTAAGTAGTTACTTCGATAAACCCTTCAATAAAAAAATCTCCAAATCTCATAGCTTTATTATTATTGGACATTTAGAATAATTTACTACTTATTTCAGAATAACATGGTGTACAACCTATTTGTGAAATAATATAAAATGTTCATGTAACCAAAGTGGGTTAACAACATTCCCTACTTCCGCAGACCTTTATTAATTTTCTAATAATTAGCTCGATGTAATATTATTTGAAGTAGGTACAGGTAAATTGTCTTACCTTAAATTAATACGTTCGTATTTAGTGGAATGAACAGGCCTTCAACTAAAATTCTAGCCCTTTAACTTTAATGATGTTGCCCTTTTTTATGCCTTTTCTTAATTACAAATAATAATCATTAAAAAGTAATTTCAGTGATTTGAAAAACATGTCTATAAAATCATAGTAATTAAAGGACAACTCTAAATAGAAAATGTTTTAAGTCCAGATATGAACGTAACCAGTAGAAATTATTATAACTGTATTTACATGACAACTGTCTACCTCATCTTCATTGTTAGTTTAATACTTCCGGGATACGATCATTTCTAAAGCTTCTCGGTTTACGTAAATAACTATAAATTCGTTTCATCATAATATATCACTGTTAATGGCATAAAATTACATTACAACTATCATAAATATCATATATTCCTTTCTAATTACCCAGTTAATTATCCAAAAATGATAATTTACCATAAGCAGTATTAAAATCCATAGAATTTAAATCTTCAGATTGTCTTTACGACCCATTTCACAGTATCTTTAGCAAAGCATTGAAACCTTAATTATCCAATGCTTAAGAAATACAATAAGCTTTATCAATAACGGTAAACGTAACATTTGGTACCTAATTTATATATTTTTGTTTTAGTGTTAAATGTCTTTGAAATTAAAATTTTCTGCTTCAATAATAAAATCATCAAGATCAGCTCTGTCACGCTTGGCTATTATAAAACAATGGCAGCGTGGGATTCTATAAAGTACAAAATATTTACCACGAAGTCACTCTTCGGGGATTGTCATTATGATATACATAAGTATATTTCATCGGAGTAATAAAAAATCAAAAAATTGACGCATAGAAAATAGTTCGACGTTCTCTGGTTGAGAAACCTACCACTTTTTACCACTTGATATAAAAAAAAGTATTTTACATACAATCACATGCTTGTAAAAGCTGATTTATCTCCAGTAATTATATTGTCAGGATACTTCTACGAATTACATCATCAAGCTAAACCAAACTCGGAGAGTAATACGAACAATCTTTAAAATATCCACGATTTGCAGCGATTCGAAACCCCATCACATTGGCGAGACCAAAATAAATTCCGCCGATGTCTGTCCGAGGTCCAAAAGTCGACCCCGCTGATTTATGGGGAGAGAACTGTGCAACTATCACTTGGTGTTTTTATTTCGTTTGCTCAAGCGGCTACTTTGTCTTTTGAAACGGAATTTTCGAGGACTTTTTCCAGTTTTTAAGGCTGTGACGACTGTGTTTGGGCTTCGAATTGGGAAAACTTTAATATAAAAAGAAAGAGGGTTTCAGTAAATAATGAATTTGTAATTCAATTGGAATATGAATGATTAATTTACTCTTAAAAATATTCTTGTAAAAGTTGTTAGATTTTCTACTGTTTATGTAATAATTTTATAACGAGACATTGTAAAATAATTTACAAGGTAATGGCTCGTCGTAATAGCTAACAGTGCTTTTAAGGTTTATTAATCGTTTTACTGTTATCGTGAAACATCTTGGCCTGAACTTTAATGTGAATAGATGACTTAATATTTTGTACCTATCAGAAGTTACTGTGATAAATACTTATGTTTAATTGACAATTGATAACAATAGACTGTCTTCCCATTCCAAAATCATAAAAGTCAAAACATGTAAACGGACAAATTAGTTTATGTCAACAATATATCATTAAAATACATTCGAAATATCTTTCAAGAAAATGAATCTACTTACAATCACAAAATACACTAAACGGACTGACAAAAACATAAATCAACCACCTGCCAATTAGACATAGAATTACAAACAATACGAACAATCAATACCAATTATTTATTCGCAGGGGGCCTGTCGACGACCGCTATGGTGAAGATTCAACTCCTCGATATAAACGACAATGTACCAGCGTTCACAGTTAAGGATTACAACGTGTCTTTAAAAGAAGGACGGATCTCAAACGAGCCGATTATAGCTGTATCCGCAACGGACTCGGATTCAGAGAGATTCGGTACTATTACTTACAGAATTGTCAATGGAAATGAAAACGATGTATTCAGAATTGATAGAAGTACTGGAGAAATTTTGGTTACTAAGCCAGCGTTGGTACAAGCTAATTTGCGTTTTGATCTGGAAGTTTCGGCGACTGATGGTGGAGGGCTGACTGCTCCTCAAAATGCTGTAGTACATGTGTCAGTGATGCCTGCTGGGATCGGATCAGCGCTGTTTGATAAGCCGCGATACAATTTTCGTATGAAGGAAGACGTCAGAATTGGAACAGTGGTTGGGAACCTAAAAGCTACTGTTGGTGATCGAGGTACGTGCACTTATTTTTATCTTTTTTCCAGCAAGATGAAGAAGAATGATGAACGTAATTAATGAAATTTCAATTTTATTACATTTTATTACATTATTTCTTCGAAGTTTTGAAACAATATACAATATTATTAATAGGATACTATTAAACATTAACGTTAAGCAAACATTTTGGTCGTAACTTCTATCTTTCACATCAGTCGTATAAAGCGATCAAATATTTCTAATTAAAATTTATAGCTTAATATACCTAGCAATAAGTTATTACGAACAGTACCAACTTTATTAGCGCAACTACATGTGGGAGACGCAAACATCTCTTCTACCGAATGTTCTGAGAAAATTACCTCTGGTGTTTAAACAATTAAACATCATCAGTTTTAGTCATACATACGTATGATTGAAATTTCAGTAAGGAAGCTTATATTATTATATTGCTTTCTGATTTTATTTGTAAAATGAGTCTCAAACGAGTAATTTATCATCAACTCAGCCTATAGCAATCTACTGCTGGACATAGGCCTCTCCCAAGCTGTGCCACAACACTCGGTCCTCTGCTTTCCGCATTCAGTCCCCCCAGTCACCTTCTTCAGGTCATCGGTTGACCTGATGGGCGGTGCCCTACGCTGCGTTTTCCGATTCGCGGTCTCCACTCAAGGACTCTTCTGCTCCAGCGGCCATCGGTCCTTCGACAGACATGGCCAGCCCACTGCCACTTCAACTTACTGATCCTACAAGCTATGTCGGTCACTCCAGTTCTTCTCCGGATAATCTCGGTACGGATTTTATACCTCAAAGAAACTCCAAGCATAGCCTAATTAATGACATCACCCAAATATGACAACCGTACCTACTTAAAAAGTGTAGGATTAAATTTGAATGTTTATGACTATAGATCCATGATCCCCATGATCTAGATCTTGCGTTTTCTTTGTCCATCCAAAGGTTGTCTGGTTCCAGATGGAAGATATTGGGAACTCGCAACTTGGGAGAGGCCTATGTTCAGCAGTGGACTACGATAGGCTGAGTTGATGATGATTGATGATCAAAATTAGACAGCTACAATAATAACCCTTTCTCTGAATTTTTTATAGATTTGTAAAAGGAAGCTATTCTATACTACTAACGTTTGCTGAAAATAACCGTATAAAGTACAAACCACTCAATGATACAACTTCCGTTGACCAGTATCACCCTATGGCTTCATTTTGCTTTAACAAATTTATTGAAATCGTGCTTAAGAAGTTTGTATTCAAATGAAAAGCTTATAGCGTCTTCGTAGCCTCTGGAAAGGTAACTGGGCTAGGTGAATAAGTCCCGTATGTAAAAGTAAAGTACACTTTACATAATTACGGTATTATTTACAAAGAATTGTATTTTGTACCAGTCAGTGTTTCATGGAAATCGTGGTGAAAGTACGGGAGTAATAGAAAATTTAATGACAGAAGCCTACATGAATTATTTCTTCCTAAAACTAAAATAAACATTGATCTTATATCGCTATGGTTCACGCATAAATAATAGTTTATTGATTTAATTTTTCTGACTGTATTGATAACATAATATTTCAGTCATACAGCAAACTCAAATAAGGGGATTTGAAATGTAAGACAAACTAGAGGGCGACCCTATGGCTTTGCCCGCGCTATGTCGATTATCGCGCATCCCGCGGAACTTAGTTCGACGTTTATGACACTCTAGTACATATTATGCGCGTGTGGTTGTCGTCAAATAATTTCTTTGTCGGTTATTACGCTTCCATCGGGAACTATTTACCTTTCCGATATTAAAAGTCTAAAAGGTAATCCGGGTTATGGTTTATCTGTGTGCCAAATTTCATCTAAATTCGTTAAACCGTTACAGCGTTAAGAAGTAACAAACATACATACACACTCAAAAACTTTGGCATTTATAATATAAGTGTGATTCTAAATCTTCAGGTTCAACAAACACGTGCTAATTAGGTACTAATTTGCACGTCTTTGTCAAACAAAATTGGATACCACCATTTTTAGTTGAAAGCGAAAAACATATTTCACAACTTTACAACAAGCCTATAATCGCTCCTCTTATACTTTATACCATACCCGAAGACGCTAAGATGCCTATAGAACAGTACGTAATCGCCCATTGTCTTAGCGAAGATCACGAGCTGATGCGGACCAATGGTGCATCCACTTCGTACTTTTATGAGCCCTTTGAATTGCTGATGCGTTCCTTTACCCATTTTGAAAGGACAAATAATTTACACTGAATGCGACTGAATACATATATTTTTTAGTTTTTCGTTTATACACATAATATCACTTGCGAAGAATTTGTTTGGAAAAGTTATTGCGTATTTATCTCGATATTTGATCGAGGGACTTGAGATATTAGTGGAAAATTAATAAGAAGGTTATTATTTTGTACCTTTTTGTTTCTGATATTTTTTTCATCTAATAAGACTACATAATAAAGTAATTATACTATGCCCTATTTTCAAATATGATATCACTAGTCCTATTTTCGTGTACATCCAATTCGATTAATTAAACATTAATAAAAAATAATCAAACTAGGTACCTACCACACATCAATTTCAACAGTGTACGCTACGACCGTCTATCACACCGAGACGTAACATGACGTGTATGACGAAAAACTATTCGAATAGCCGCGCACATTCCTATTTCAATTTATGCCGTTAACGCTGTAATTATTTAAAAGTGCATTAGGTAATTTCCCCATATATTCTTGGGTGGAAATGCAATAGTTTTGTATCAATGTGTATACATAAAGCTGCTTAAAACGACACCTTTTGCAATATTTGTTTATACTGTAGCGCTTAGAATTTGACCTATTTTGCTAGTGGGAATTGCTTTGCTACAATTTTATTTACGTCCTTGATACCTTTATTTATATTATTTTTTTATCAATAAATAAAAACTGACATAGTGGTCAACTACTACTTCACTTTTCCGACTCGCAGCTAGCCCCGTTATCAGGATGTAAATTTTTTACATAACCGTAATATTCAAAACGTGATTGTTTGCTGTTCTATAATTCATAGTACGGTCGACCGCACGTCAGTGGTAACAGTTTGCCACGGTAAGGTAAGGACGGTTTTCTTATTCTAGTGTTACCACTGTCATGCAGTCGACTGTACTATGGGAGGTACCAATAACTTATTTCCTTTCGACAATTCTCACGACTCGATCAGCTGACATCTTGCATCTTTCTCATTTCTTAAAAATGCATTAAATCTCTGATTTTACTGTCAAACTTATCGAATCAGATTATCAACTGTCAAAATCATCATTAAATTTAAAAACATATGCAAATAATTTAATTAATTAGTGCCTTTGTCGGTCACGGAAATCGAGATTAAAGTTTTAGGTGCTTTTTATAACTTCTAATGGTATATTAAAAAGTAATAAAATATTTTAAGTAAGTGCAAATCGGGGTTATAACCTACATCAAACGGTTTTATTGCTATATTAATGTAGTGCGGCAGTGTCTTAAATACTTAAAAATAGGCTTAAAATGTGTTTTGACTACGAGAGGTCACCTAACTTTAAATAAATTAAGATAATTTTTATGTTGCTAATGGAATATGGAGGATCTCTCTTTACGCAAGCGCCTTATCAAAATAAAATTGCTAAAAAACTAGTTTTTTTAATAAACGTTGATATTGTGGTCTAAACATAAGTTCCTACACATTATTCTTGCTGCTACAAGCAATATACTCCTAATGATACCTGTTTTTTTTTCGTTTAAACTCCCTAAGACCAGGGATACCTATGGCTAGAACCAACAGTTTACCAGATACAAACCAGTAAATAGGCCTTTCTGTCACATTTTTTGAAACATGAAACGATGTCTGGCTCTTATGAAAGGCGCCTAATATAGGAACTACTTCCTCAATTAGAAAATTCTGTAATAGACCTGCTGAAATGTTGTAAATCATTGTCATACATGCGTTTAGTATGAAAACAACGGTTAAATTTATTTGTGTATTATTGTTATATTACATTATATACTGTTACATTACAGTATAGACAATAAAGCATGTTCGGTATCTCACTCGCGACGGTGCGTTTGGATAATATTTATACAGGTACCGCGGCTGGTGTTACACCGTAGCGGAAAGGTGTAGCGTAACAAGTAGGTATAAATGTTGATAGTCATGTAGAATGTTGTAAGCAGAAGAAAAATATTGCTATGATTTTGTTATTAAAAAACTTTGTGTTTGAAGCATGTCTTTCCACGCAATTAGAAAAATCAGTATCAGTGTCACCATTTTTAGTTTATAAAGGCAGCCAGATTACACTGCAATATTTGACGTACAGACTACCATTTACAATATTAGTAAGTAATTTAATCAAATCTTGGATTGACAAAACCAGATTTTATTGAGAGTTGAAAATTATAAACCCAAAGACATTGTCTTTTATAATGTCTTTGTATATAACATATCGGGCTAGTATACGCTAGGACTACATTAACTGCATATCAATCAATCAATCAACTCAACCTATCGCAGTCCACTGCTGGACATAGGCCTCTCCCAAGTTGCGCCACAACGCTCGGTCCTCTGCCTTCCGTATATAGTAACAAATAATACCATCGCATGAGATAAAGGTATGGGTGTTTATATTATTAGTAATTCGCGATACTATAAGCTAGTTACAATGTGTTTTTCTTTCTGCTTTACCCTTAGGTTAATTGGTAGAGAATACCGCAAGCATTAAGTACGCCTCTGTACCATTAGAATATATACTGTACAGCTTTGTGTATAGAGTAGGTATTTATAAATAAATGTAAACAATATTAACACCAAATTCTCAGACAAAGAGTCGATGCTATCCATTAATACGTGGGACACTCAGAAAGTTTTGCGAAACTAAAAAAAATTGTTCTATACGTACATATATTTTTATCAAATCTTTTCAAAGTACTTTCCACCAGCCTCTATACAAAGATTCATGCGCCTAAACCAGTTTTCAAAACACTTTTTCCAGTCCGCCGCAGACACCTCGTTTACAGCCTGCTCGAACGCAGCCAGCGCATCTTCCGGCGACGAAAATTGTATCCCTTTGAGCTGATTTTTTATTTTTGGGAATAAAAAGAAGTCACACGGTGCTAGATCAGGGCTGTAAGGAGGGTGACCCAGGAGTTTGACTGGCGTGCTGTCCAGGAAGTCCCTCGTTTTGAGTGCGGTGTGCGCAGGTGCATTGTCGTGGTGGAGCAGTAGCCCGCGGAGCCCTGTGTTTGGTCGCTTGTTGCTTATAACAGAGAAAACTTCTGGCAAACATTTGGTAGTATACCATTCGGCATTAATGCTTCTTTGATCCCGTAAGGGAATTGATACCAAGTGGCCGGTCAAATTAAAAAAGCTAGCGATCAAAATCTTACCCCCGCTTCTAGATCGCTTCACTTTGGTAGGCGTTGGCTCATTTTGAAACACCCAAACAGTCGACTGGCGCTTGGTTTCTGGGTCGTATTGATAAATCCAGGACTCATCACCTGTAACGATGTCGTAAACACGCCGAGACGAGCCTGCTTCAAATTTGTTAAGCATATCACGGCACCATTCCACCCGGGCCTGCTTCTGAGCATCGGTGAGGTTGTGCGGCACCCAGCGTGATACTATCCTCCTCACGCGAAGATGGCTGTGTAGAATCTCGTGAACGCTTTCCGATCCAATCTTCAATATGTGTTGAATCTCCTGATATGTAATTCGCCTATTGTCTTGGATTAAATTTTTCACTGCTAGCACGTTTTCTTCGGTAACAGCCGTCAAAGGGCGACCGCTTCTTTCGTCATCCCCCAAAGTTGGTCGACCGCGCTTGAATTCGTTATACCAACGATACACGGTTGCCTTGGAAGGGCCTTCATCCATGAATGCCATTTGAAGTCTATCGTACGATTCATCCGGTTTCAGGCGACACTTGAAATCGTATAAAATCATAGCTCTAAAATGTTCCCGGCGCAGATCCATATTTCAGTGAGACACAATACTTTGAATTAACTCGCAAAAAATGTGGAGGGAAATTTTGAAATTGGAACTTACTTATTTTTACTTATAAATAATCATATTTTCGAAAAACATTATAACTGGCCAGTCTCCCATATATAAAAACTTTTTTTCGCAATACTTTCTGAGGGGCCTGGTAAATATTTTAGATAATTCTCTTTCCGGACACATATTAGATTCCATATTTCTAACAGCACAGTTCTAACAGCATTCGCGAAATCTGTCTGTTCTAAAATTACATTACGGTGTAACATACATCCACAATATTGGCCCACGTATTCTGTTGTAAGTTCTGGCTCTGTAAATCACTGAATTGCTAACTCTACCGTTATAGTACGTTGTGCACTTGTCTATGGGAATTCTACGCCATGACTCCGCCATTGTCAAGACATAGATAGTGACCGTTTAAGATTCATGGAGTTTGAAGTACTGTATATTTATAGATATTGAATTATTAAGTTGACCGTTTTATTTGCTAAGTACTTACTGTAAATGTGTAGGATAATCGATTTTGTTTGGATCTGCTTCATCAACTCGGCCTGTTGCAGTCCACTGCTGGACATAGGCCTCTCCCAAATTGCGCCACAACACTACCGAGTGTACCGTGTGTGAGAGGACCGCCTCTGCCTTCCGCATCCAGTTTCCCCCAGCCACGTTCTTCAGGTCGTCAGTCCACCTGGCGGGGGGGCGCTTTACGCTGCGTTTTTCGATTCGCGGTCTCTACTCAAGGACTCTTCTGCTCCAGCGGCCATCGGTCCTTCGACAGACATGGCCAGCCCACTGCCACTTCAGCTTACTGATCTTACAAGCTATGTCGGTCACTCCGGTTCTTCTCTGGATAATCTCGTTACAGATTTTATCCTTCCAAGAAACTCCAAGCATAGCTCGTTCCATAGCTCGCTGAGCTATCTGCTTAGTCGAATAGAAATAATGAGAACCATCAATGATAAAACGTATCTTCCCTTCAGGTTTAAGTTTCTTCTAGCACATGAAACTCAACTATTATACCTACTTCAGATAACTTCTAAAACATTTACTGCTGAAAATAAGCCTCGCTATGAAAACTGTCATTGTAAAAATATTGGTAATCGGTAAAGTTAATGCTTATTATATGCAACCACTGGTCACTGGCAACATGGGAGTCAGGTACAGATATCGAGCCCATCCCATCCAGATCACTAAAGTATATTGTATAATTTAAAAGAGGTGCATTAAAAGAGCCTCCACGAGTGACAATATTTAACTGTTCGTCCGGCGCACCCTGTGCAGTCAGCCTCGCTACCAACCTGCTGACTGGCTAATCTTTTTCCCATGGCATGAGCTGTTATCATTAGTTAGCTTATAGACCTAGCGGCGAAGCTTATAGGCATAGCGACCTTGGTAATATGCAAAAAAACCTTACGATACACAATAACCTCCTTTTTTGAAGTCTGTTAAAAAGATAATGTTGTATTGGTTATAAATACAGTAGTCTTAAAATGCTGTTAATACATATGGCTAGTACTGCCAAAACATCAACCCACGCAAATAAATAAATAAATTAATAAGGAAGATTATGCAGTACTTGACATTTACAAAATTCCATTTATTTAATATGCACCTTATCGATAAAACTGATTTATGTCATGTGAACTATAATTTTGGTTTCTATGGGAGGTAACATATGCAGTAGTAATATTAATAAATTGTTAAACTAATTAGCTAAATCACAATACTGGTATCAACTACGTTTTGCAAATCAAATCCTTAGATTGAGTTGATTTTATCTTAAAAATCACATTGTATTTTTAGCACCAACCCAAGTAATAAGCGATTGGTAGAATTGTTATTTTAGTAACAAATAGATAGTATTTTCTAGGTGTGAGATCTAACAAATACACAAAAACAGTCCAACAAATATTGAAGTACTTATGGAAGATAGCTAGATATTGGAGTTTTCGTGGAAAATTATATATGGATAGTGTTATGTTGTGCAGTGTATACATAAAGTTACACTATGCCCATTTCCATTAATTCAATAATGTTTTAGTACATCACATCCGTAAATTAAATAAAAAATAAAAAAACGACGGATAGTCTTTAAAAATAATATTACAAGTAGTTACCAAAGTTTAACGAGAATAATCTATTTGTTAGACTGTACAGTCACCCAAAGAGATAAGTACGCCAGATATAAATGTTTTTTTCTCAGGAGATGGTGGATTTTTTCGAGTAGAATGACATTTAAATATCGAAAGAGTGAAACTGTATTTATATATAACCCTAATCGTTCTATAATAATTTTCTGGGAAAGCTTCTTCTCTTTTGGTGACTGTATTTTTCAATTTGCATGGAAACTCCAGTCTATTTCACCCACGTGCTATGACTGCAGCTGAATAGCATAAAAATAAGAGTTTTTCTTTATTACTCACATAATATAAAAATAGTTACAATGGGAAAATTCATGTAAATAGGCGAGCTTAACTCAAAATTGAGTTTTCTAACAGCATACCTTAAAGCAATAGAGAGATGATAAACATTTATAGGAAGGAAAAAAGTACAAAAACAACAACGGAAAAAGAGCTACATAAAACGTTGTTACCTTTGTACAGATTTAATACTTACAACAGTTTTACAATGTACCTACCTAAATGCCAACTAGATTTCAGGCTGACCATTTAAAATAAATAAAATATATAATTTCATTAATTAATCATCACTTGTGTTTAGCTCACACAAATACGTATTAAAATGTAAAGCTTAATACTGAGTTCCAACAAAATAACAAATAAAAATTAATTATCTAGTAAACTTAACTATCAATAATAGTACATTACTGTCGAGGCCTAATGATGCAATTGACGTCCAAGTAATATTAAAAGTACGAGACGAAGCTAAGTACTTCCCAAGTGACTTTAAAAGGACGAGGCGCTAGCCGAGTCTTTTTTAAGGAAACGAGGCCTTACATTGCTATTTCGGCCGGGTATATATATAGTACAGTCGACTCCATGACAGTGGTAACACGTCAATTCGAAAACCGCCCTTGCTGCTTACGAAATAAAGATGCTGCTAATGTCAAAGTGTTGCCACCGACGTGCGGTCGACCGTACTTTTCTCTCATTTGCGAGGAAACAATACACAAATTAATTCAACAGTATCGAATTCTCATTCGCGCCAATTCGTCCGCATGCGGTTCTTGTACTATTTTCAAAGTTTTGAAAAAAAAAATGCGTATTCAGCCTTTATAATGGTAAATATTTTATACCTAAAACACCAAATTTATTTGTGTACTTAAAAACCTCAGTAGCATAATTTAAAAAATAAAAACTGTCCAGCAATTTATATTATTGTGGTGTTGGATATTTTCTTTGTGTATAGAAAAGAGCCGATTCGTGTATTCTTTTTTTTAATAATAAACCAATTTTCGAGCAAGCGGGAGAAAAAACATTGACACACGGCCTACGGCAGAAGTAACACTGAAATGCAATTTAAGATAGGTCTTTATTCAACAGTAGAATGTAATAGACCATTTTAACATTGTCCACCCGCTGGCGCTTATCACAAAGTCCACACCTGAACCCGCTTTGAGTTTAATTAGAAAGAGCTCCATAACGCCTGTGTTCAATATAGACGCACGCCCCTTCAGATTTATTGCAGCTGGCCCGCAGATAAACAGCCATTAATTAAAAAAATATTATTAAATTGATGTTTATGGCTGGAACAAGGTAGTTTTTTTGAATGGGCACTTGCCAAATATTGCGATGTTCTGATAGCCCAGGTTGCGAGATAAATGTGATTGGATGAAGTTTTTTTCATTGTTAGGTAAATAAAGCAGGCAGTGCAGATTGCAGATCATATTTTATTACACAAGGATGCTCAGAGATGCTCTGGGCATACATTTTCTGGGATACATTTTCAGTATCATAGATATCATCATTATCATCATCATTTTAGCCAAAAGACATCCACTGCTGGACATATTAATGGCCATAATTGCCACGCTTGCCTGGGTTGGCGACCGCAGTTGGTTAGCTAAATACTCAGAGAACGCTGCTGCCCATCTTCTGGTGAATCCTTGAGTCACTTTTATGACACCCATTAGAAGATATAGGGTGGTGCTATTCTTTACGTCCGGCACCACACTAACACAATTATTCACATCGAAATCTGAATTGATAATCCAGCTACCTGGTGGAATATCTGGTAGCTGGATTATCAATTCAGATTTTGATCTGAATAAATTTCACGAGATTTCTTGATTATTTATCAGAGAAGTAATCAATAAATTCATCTATCATTGTTATTTCGTTTTTGTAATTCACACTTATCTCGCATCTCAACATGAATTTCAATGAAGCTGAATTAATATTGATTTGTCACTGTTTTTTCTTCAACAACATTCTGATCGATATATTAACAACACTTATCAATGTCGTTTATTAAAATAATAATGATCGATACGATTTAATATCGAGTCTAGCTGACGTGCCAAAACATTATCTACAAACCTAATTAAAATTAAAATTTCGATTAGTGATCCTATAATTAGCGTTCGATTATCGACTAATCAAATATCGATTTGACTCGCACCACCGTTAGACCACACATGCGTACATATTATAATAATATTAATTTATTACGTATGACAGTTAATCTTGTGAATAATTCCGATCTCCGTTACTACTGCTTCTGTTATGAATTATTCGGTCTTAATTTGAAGGCTGTCGCCAAAGATGCTTCATAACTTCGATGCCTTCAACACAATTACAAGCTACAGTTTCTTTAAAGCTTGAAAGTGCATCAGTTTATTGAGAAATTGATTCTTTTCTCACATTTTCACTACTCAGTTTTTTTTTAGTCGCAAAAAGCAATCTACAGAATCCAGATTATAAAATATCAGATTTCTTTGTAAAATCGGCAAATACGAAAACCTTAGTCTCTAGTCAAAACTAAAGCCAAGAAAACATTATCCTTCTGCAAAATAACTTTAAAACTACAACACCAATAGAAACTTAATATCGAAAATAAAAAACTATTCTCCCAAAAAAAAACGTAGAGACATGGTCGCGCAATAATATAAACAGCATTACGCAAATTAGAGCCGATAGCTGGAAGCAAACCCTTTTGTGTAGACACTTAGACAGGGACTGTCTCAGTTCTCTTAGACATAAGCTGTAGTGATTTAGACTCGTAAGGCCCAACCACCTACTTTAAGTACATATAGTCAGTAGTAATTCAGGTCCAAGCAAGCTTGTTAAATCATCAAATGTCGTCCCAACCACCTAAAAAAGGGACATCTCTGTTTGGCTTGATTTGCATTTGATGTCCCTGTTATAGGTTCTTGGGCCGATTTAGGTACATTTTCGCAAATTCAAGTATGGTCCGTAACTACTTGCACCTATTTTTAGTACATTGGGGTTGTCATTTATATCGACCTTAATTTAGGTCGGGCCTTACGAGGCTAAATAGCTTCAGAACATAAAGAGAGCCGTAAAAGTAGTGGATATAAGGTAGATACAGATTTGATCAGCATGAGACCAAAAACTTGCCATAAATGAGGCTAGTCATATAGTGCTAAGAAACGCAAAAAATAATCCTAAAGGAAAAGCAGATCCTGGTAGTGAGATAAAGAAAATAAAAAGTATTTGAATTAAGAATAATAATAAAACCTTGGACATATAGACTACTGACCAGTCCTGACAAGAACCAAGAAATAACAATAAATACTGACAAACATCATAAAATATTTGACATTAATTTAGCCAGGTCACAGATAATATAATACAGCCAGGTAGACCTCTTAAAATTGCTTAATTTAATATATTTTTGGTATTCCACAGAATAATCCTCGGACAAGATTTAAACCTATACTTTATTAACATTAGAAGGATTAAAGTAAACCCAATGCCATTTTATGATAGGTTTAAATAAATAAGTTAAAAAAATTTCACGCTCCCGTGCAATCGAACACTGACTGAAAATTTGAAATTCGAATTTGGAGAAATCCAAGGATACGTTCGGATCTGAGTGCGCCGGCGTCGAGTAGGGTGGCCAGTATTACGGGACTATGCGAGTTAGTCTTTTTTGTCATGACTGATTTAATCTCAAAGGTGAAAAGTTTTATAAAAATAAACTTCTAAGTTAACTTGTGAAGATAACAGGTTCTGAAAATACCTTAATTTTCGATTTTCTTTCAGTTTTATGTTTAATTGGTTGCTACTGAAATATAAAAACATATTTTTATCTATCAGATTCTTACAACATAGTCAGTAAACTAGAAGTAACTATATTCCCATACCACGGTTCGACCTGAGGTTATCATGACAATCCTAGATGCGATTTCAACCATAAATAATTGAGTCTCAATTAAAATCAATTGTCAAGAAATTCTCGATGTAACAAGGGTAAGTTTCAATGAACCTTTTACCTTATCCAAAGTTCTATTTTGACAGTCCAATTCCAATTTTAGTATTTATGGGTACATCGTATCAACGATGAATCTGCTAATGTCAAGGTTGATTAAACAACATAGATACCAACGTTGACCGGTGAGATAGCGAAAAGCACGCATTTAATAACTCATCTACATCAAGAGAAAACTATGGTTTTCTCTGGTAGATGAGTTATTTAAATATGTTAAACACCCAGTAACACAACACAATTCAACACACATAATCTATTTAAAGCTAAGAAATCTAGATAATACGTGATTATATCAAAGCAATAGACAAGCAGCAGTTGTCAAATTGTCAAGTCTTTTTGACAATTCAAAAAACGATCTGTTGGTAGCCCTACAGCCTACAGGCAGCACACCCAAATAAATCCAGTGAGGTCGCCGAACCTTCACTGCGGCGACAGTTTTTGCCGCGTAAACTTTTAGACCTCCTTTTTTAAAGGTCCTGTAGGTACCTCAATTATTTTCAACTTTTTACACCCGCGTTGTTCGACTTCGTATTTGATTCACCTTATTTTACTGTGTAGGTGTTTAATAGGTGTAATTTTGGTTCCCGACAATGTTGTACGTCAAAAAACGTGTGAGTAACAAATGTTTGTACTTAGATGTGGAAAAAGATTTAAGTTTTTATTTTGAGTTGTGGTATTATAAAAATACTTTTGGCTTAAAATAATTCACTCAGATCTTTACTGCAACAAGTTTGTTATTATTAGTCTTAACATAGAAAAACGTGTGATAGGCCAAGCTGACACCAACCCTCTTACTAATTCTTGTCAATTTCAACAGCTTTCTACAATTCCTATACTAACTAATTTCAATTGTGCTGAGCAAATATTCAAAATCAGTTAATGTTATGTTCCATTCAATGTATCTCGCATTCACTGGAGCTAGTAATTTATAACCTACTTTCATTAATTTGCGGTGCCTTACATGCCAACTTGATGCAATATTACAATAAAATTTAGCGGATTTTAAGTATGATTTTATATTAGAACAGGTACATTACACGTCCAAGTAAGCATATATTCTTATGGTGAGTGCATGGTAACAAATCTACTCCGTGTATTACAGTATTATAGTTCTTAATAAAGACAAATTATATTATTAACAAAAACAATAGCTTCAATTCCCAATTAAATAGCAACTAAACTAAAACTCCCAATTAACGGCACATCAGAATCGTGGACGCATTATTCAAAACAAAAGATAATCTCTATAGATAAATTATTTCTGTCGAATTAAAATCTAACAATTCGCATAGGTGGAGATTTACAAAGCTTTAATTGAACAAGGTTTGGGCCGCGTGAGTGAGATAATCAGTTTAGCCGTTAATGATTTCAATTTAGAAGGGCCAAGATGCAAATTAATTTTGTAATGCGGAGTGGGACGGTATGCCACGATACTAACAGGGCTGTGACAGAGTTTGGATATAAAGGATTGATTTTTTGGGAAGAAATGTTGGTCAAAGAATATAACATAACATAACATCACGCCTGTATTTCCCCGAAGGCGTAGGCTGAGGTGTATAGTACACCCACATTTCGCCAGTTATGTTATAGTCCAATGTAATAGGGGGCGAGCCTATTGTCAAAGAATATAAAGTAGTTTAAATTTGAAGTGGATGAACAGAATAGAAGAACAAAGTATAGTATTCTTATAAAAGTGGGTATCATGTGAGATGAACATTTGTAGGTAGTCATGAACGATTATTTAACTAAGTTTGATGTACTACACTACAACGCATTACAAAAAAAGCTACTTCAAAACTGAATATCCTTGCAATGTGTAAGGTTTACTAATGTTCCTGTTAACCCCTCCAGCTAAACATGATTGTATGAGATGTGGGCCTAGCTAACTAAAGATTAAAGTGTTGTGATTTGAACCCGCGACCTCAATTGTCAATCAACGCCTAAGCTGTCAGGCTTTAGCCGCTCCTTTTGCACATTCATATAAAGTTAATTCAAAAACATAAATCTATAAATGTAAATTCTTTAGACCCGATCAGATTACCACCGTCTTTATCTTTCTAATCTTATCTCAATTTTCGGAATCAGCGTCCCTTTTTATCCAGATATTTCTATGAGCCATCATTTTAGTGTTCATTTCCTTCCTAGCCATATCATCCGCCATAGCTTACATACAATCTATCCATATTTTCTTTGATTTGTCTTTTTCTCTATTATACTCATTAACAAATATTGATTTAAAACTTTCCTTGTAACCAACTTTCAACTTTCCTTGTTCCTTTACTGTGTTTATGTTCCTTATGTTTTGTTGTCTTCATACCTTTGCATCAAATGTTCGTCGAGACGTTCTCAGATTAAGTGACCCAAAAATAAAAGTGACTAAAATCACGAGCAGCCCTACCCAAGATTCCCTGATCCCTAATGAATTGACTAAACACCCAGCCCAAACTAAATCGTTCATGACATAACTTTACTGCGTCCCTTGTACTTTTGTCGTACCTGTCTTCGTCCTTACTAATATTAAAAATGTTTGAATTCGTTTGTTTATTAAATTGTTCATCATCATAATTATGAGCCTGTATAGGTCAACAGCTTAAACACAATTTTTGCTACATTAACTTGTAAATTATTTGTTTTGATTAATCGACCGGCTTGGTATATTTTACATGCATATGTTATAGAGATGAACATAACCACTTGTCACACACTTGTAACACATGTCTTTTCAAGGATATTGTAAAATTTTATTTCATCCAAGCGGAGACGCAGGCAAAAGGTTACCAAAATTTCTGCGATGCTTAAATCCTCTAAAGGTGTACTTATGATAATTTAAAATCAATCAATTTAATTTTAATCAATGACGTTGACATAAATTACTTTGATAAAATTATACATTTATCACAAATTTATTATATTTTATTATGTTTCAAGTTAGGAATTTTGCCATGCATGTGTCAATAAACTCATTAGTTTTAAATGGTTAGGGTTAAATATTTCCACGCCTATTGTCGGTAGAATATGTGTGACTATTATAATTTATAACTTTAAGACCTCGATGTACCATGTTCTTGGAAATAAATATATAAATATATAAAAGAGTCATGAATTTTAGATTTTAGACACTGGTTAAATCAAATAAAGTCTGCTGATCTTGAGCGTAAAATGAAGAGTAATTTTCCGGATTTAGAAGCAATTTTACATGTTAAGAAGATTGTATCGTCAAGAAAGAGAGTTTATTATACAGATGTAAGTTTGGTTTTAAGCCCATGAATTTTTGATTGTATTCAAATTTTCACGCGTTATAATATGATTGGATTATACAAACGTTCCGGAGACAGGTATTTCTTCTCGGATTTTAATGGTTTTGGCGATACTGAAACGTGAAAATTTTATAATGAAAAAACAATATAACTCTCAATTAATTCATCTGCACTAAAATGACCTGCTAAATTAAAACGCAATACTGAATAGATGAACAAATCACTCTCAATAAAAAAATCACTGTAAAATAACGACAATTCTCAACAAAAACAACACTTACGCCAAATCCTGTGAATCCAGCCGAAAATAAGTTTGCGTTTGCGCATCGCCGACTGTATAAAGAGGAGAGACAAAGGGGCGACGCGGGGACGGACAGGACGGAGGGGGAAGGGCCGGGACCAGTTAAACAAAGACTCCGGAGCATGTCCACGAATAAGACTGTATATCAATCTCATGTCAGCAGACCTGCCCAAAACGACTGGCGGAAAAAACGCGCGCCGCCCGCGCAAAAAATCCGAAACGCAGTAAAAAAAAAATTCGACAATGAACCCCTTTAAATTGTTGTGAGAACTGCCAATTAAAAATTGATAGATACAAAACTGTTTTCGGGTGATGGTTTCTTCGGGAAAATTTTGGATTTGTCTAGATGTATTTATCTACTCACTGGAAAATTTATGTTTTATGCGGATGTATCACTGGTTAGTTGTTAAAATGATTAAGTTCAGGTTTCTTCAACTGAATTAAAATAAAATAATTGAATTGATATTATCATTGACACTTATTTTTTCATTTTAAAATTGTAAATACATTGTAAGTACGATTTCTATGATATGATTTGCATATTTACCCTACAAAAATAAACTCTATTCCACTATACAAATCCACTCGTTAAACGTTTATTCTACATCATTGCGAATTACGCTTCCAGCCCGCCTACACCAAAACAACTAAAGAATACTTTTGTATGTAAATCCCGTATCAAACATAACAACGGACAATTAGCAATAAAAACCTTTGGAAAACAAACCAAAAAGTCATCTGAGGGACAATACAATAGTCGGCAGCGAACATGCCAGACATCCCGGTATTAATTTAGTTTGTATAATTAGTATAGACGTGATGAAAATAGATCTGAACTAGATATCAAGAAGGGTAAATGTTATTGTTGGTACTTTGATGAAGTTTCGGAAGACTTTTTGTATAGGTATTGAAGATTTGATACAGAACAATTATGTATAAGTAAATTTTGGGCAGCTATGTTTAGTTCAAGCTAGTTATGGGAATGTGATGACCTTGAATGAACGATTAAAAAATTTGGCTGTCCATTTAGTATAAATTTAGGATAAACATTGACGATGGTATTAATATATTAATCCGTCTGCCTATCCTTAGATGATTTCAATTATCAAAGTATTTTATTTTAGGGCTGACTCAAAGTTAGCACAAGACATCAAGCAGCTGAAGCCAGTTATTGACTTGAAAATAACCTACACGTCTTTGCATATTCATTCCATAAAACAGATGCTCAAAACTGAAAATAAAAAATAAGTTTCAAAACAATTTACGCATACAATAATGCAGTATGAAGTGTAACCTATAAATAGTTATGACGGTCATCGGGTGTTGCCTATGAGCATCACGACATCTGCTTATCCGGTTACGAGCTCCGAAGAGATAAGCAGTATCAGTACTATAATATTGAGCGGTGTTATACTGTGGCGCCCACGGGTATAGTAACCTATTCCTGCCGAATGGGGTTTTAGGTGAAAATTTTCGTACGATATTGAAGACTTCATTGTTAGTAGAAAGCGCGTCTATGGGTCTTGGGATTCTATAATCCAAGTAAAAGAAATCTGAAATGGGACTTTTTTTTAATGTGACCCAGTGTCAAAGTTGTGTTTGGCAAGATGATGATAGCCTTGGATGAGGGACTGATGATGACAATGAACCAAATTTTTTTGGAAAATTAGATTTTATAGGAATAAATAATGTACTATATTACTTAACCTTTGGGTATTACTTGAGTAATAGTTATTCATGACAAATAAATAAGTTATCTACCCAGATCTGAATAAAATTTCATTATGCATACCAATGCGCAAAAAGGCGCAATGAATAGATGTGAACCAGATATGCTTTTAAATAATTAATATTTTCCATTTGCTTATAAATTGCCTGAGCTTCATAGTCTAGTCTAGTCACGAAATTAAGAAGCCATTTTGACGATCGGCAAAAAACATCAGTATATAATTACAGGTGAAATAAAAACATGTTGTTATAATGTTATTAAGAGAAAGATTTATAATTTGATCGAAATGAATTTGTTGGATGATGAAGTTTCTTTTCAAATAAATCATTGTGCAGTAGATTTTTTATAACATGCAATTTGTTTTAATATGTTATTTGGTAAAGTTGTTAAGCATTTGGGTTTTTAATTTGAAAATGACGTCAAAAATGCAAAGGATCTTATAGTATTTTGCTTGATAACAACGAAAGTGGATCTCAAACCACATTAACGAAATTAGAATACTTTAAAGATTTACTTTGAATACAGCATTTCCCACAGAATATTTTCTAATATTGAATCTAACATAGTTGGACATAAATAGTTTCCCAGTAAAATATAATACGATTCGGAAAGTAAAATGATACCGATGCATAAATATTTACGAGCTCTATAAACATGAAGCGCTCAATTTCGCTGGGATGCCCACAAAATGAAGAAATTGAGACGAGTCAACTCAAATTTTATATGGCGTGATGTTTGTGAAACTATGATATGTTTTGAAGATAGTATAGGCCCTATTGCCTTCTGAAAAACATTCTTTTAATTCGTTTTATCATCATCATCATCATTTCAGCCGAAAGACGTCCACTGCTGGACATAGGCCTTCACCAGGTCGTCGGTCCACCTTGTGGGGGGCCTACCCACGCTGCGCCTTCCAGTACGCGGTCGCCACTCTAGAACTTTACTGCCTCATCGGCCATCAGTTCTGCGAGCAATGTGCCCCGCCCACTGCCACTTAAGTTTGGCAATTCTTCGGGCTATGTCGGTTACTTTCGTTCTCCTGCGAATCTCCTCATTTCTGATTCGATCACGCAGGGACACTCCGAGCATAGCCCTCTCCTTTGCCCTTTGAGTGACTTTGAGCCTTCTTAATTCGTTTATTGGAACTGAAATGAATAAAATGATAGAAAATATTAATGACCTTGCCTTTTTGCAATCTCTTACTTTACAACTTCATTTTGATTGTAAGATTTTCCTTAAAGATTGTTTTGGTCTTATCTTTATAAATAATTATAATAATAATTTATATTACTTCCATCAGGTCAACCACCAGTGCGGTACAGCATCGTCTCCGGGGATCCTGACCATCGGTTTACTATCGAACCTCTTACTGGTGCTATCAGGACTACTGGACAACTGGATCGGGAAAGCAGACCTTCGTATCTCTTGAATGTTAGAGCTGCTACTGGAAACCCTTCTAGTTTTGATCAGACTCAGGTAAAACATAATCAATCAATCAATCAACTCAGCCTATCGCAGTCCACTGCTGGACATAGGCCTCTCCCAAGTTGCGCCACAACGCTCGGTCCTCTGCCATAAAATGCCTTAAAACATAAGCTTGAATAATATTATCATGAGCTTTTTAATAATAGGGCATGGATTAATGACACTTACTCCCAGTTTCCGAAAGGCTGATCAACACATAAATTAACTAATCGACTGTCAAATCTCAGGTCAAGCGATGTGATTGGTTATTAGTATTTTTACCTACCAATCACAGGAGCTGACATTAGATTTGACAATAGATCAAATTGATCAGCCTTCCAGAAACTGGAGGTTAGTATCCTACAAGTGCTTTTGGTTTCAGGACACTTCCTAAGTTGTATACAAAAAAGAATGAAACACTTTCAGTCCATTCACACTTTTTGGTAGACTTCATAATATAATAAAGTTAAACACTTTAATTAAAGAAAGTCATGTTAATGCAAAGTTCGATCCCGGCCCGCACCTCTGACTTTTTGACTTCATGTGCGGATTTATATTCGATTATCACGTCTTGCTTTAACGGTGAAGTAAAACATCGTGAGGAAACCTGCACACCTGAGAGTGCTCCATATAGTTCTCAATGGTGTGTGTAGTCTGCCAACTCGCACTAGACCAGCGTGGTGCCTTAGCTTTGCTGGCTGGTTATGTTATGTAAACATACATCAATCACCTTAGGGTTTTATAGTCCTCTGCAGAATATAAGCATCTTCTTTGCTACTTAACATAACAAAAACTACTATTACTTACTTGGCATATCAAAAATTAAATACTTAACCTTTTTTATCATTAGGTCCAAATCACCCTAGAAGACATTAACGACAACGCTCCAGAATTTGGCACATCGTCAGTCAGGGTCTCAGTGGCAGAGTCAGCAGCTATCGGTTCTGTGGTCTACGCAGCAAGAGCTACTGATGAAGATGATGGCAAGAATGGACAGGTCATCTACCATCTGGTGTCAGCAACGGGACCTTCGAATACTTTTGCAGTGAACTCTCAGCATGGATTAGTTACGCTTTTGAGGTAAGTACTTCATTTAGTGATAGCCAAATCTGCGTTTTTTTTTGTGTAAATGTACTCGTATATTAACGTTAATTAAATTCAAGATTTACTTTTCTGCAACAAATCAATACACCAAAATAATACAAAAAACTCATGAGATATAATTTTTCTCCCACTTGCTCGGAAATTTCTTCATTATTTAAAAAAAGAATACCTACATCGATCGGCTCTTTTCCGTACGCTACGAAATAACACGCCAGCAATTTCCAACACGATGATAATATAAATTATAGGACATTTTTTTTTTACTATGCAAGCTAGATTTATTAAGAAGGTACACACTTACATAAATTTGGTTTATGTAAATGGTGTTTTTAAGTACACGATATTTATTATTTTAAAGGCAGAATGCGCATTTTTTTTCGAATGTTTGAAAATAGAACAATAACCGCGCGTGGGCGAATTAGCGTGAATGAAAATTACATACTGTTGAATTTATTTTATGTATTGTTTCCTCGCAAATGAGAGAAAAGTACCATACAAGTCTCGGCTGTTTAGGTAAAATCACTCGACTGTCTATTGCTTTATTTCAGGCCTTGACAGTAATGTATTATTTTTCTACTTTCAGGACCCTAGATTACGAAAACCTCGTCCGCCACACTCTCATAATCTCAGCCAGAGACAACGGCATCCCGTCCCTTAGTTCAAACCTGACCTTAGTAGTTGATGTCCAGGATGTGAACGACAATCCCCCTGTGTTTGAAAATGAATCATACAGTGCCAATGTATTAGAGTCTGAAGCTGTAAATGCTAAGGTAAGATTTGAAATAACATCTAATTATTAGACACTAGAAAAGTAGGGAACTATAAAACAATAATTGAAGTTTTACAAAACATTGGTAGTATAGTTTTTGATAGCATAATAATTAAAACAAAATAATTAAATCATTATTTAAATTTTATAAACAGTATCAGTGACATCAATGTTATTATGTTAACGTTTAAAGTAGGTTGTAATTTAGGTTGTGTAATAATCTGTTTTGAAATTCGTGAAAAAAGGTTTTACGTATGAATGAATACGATCCTAAAAACCGGCCAAGTGCGAGTTGGACTCGCGCAGTAAGGATTCCGTACCTCTCAACTCCATAAAAACTGATTTAATTTATGAGAGTTTATCAAAAGACATCAACTTACAGTGCGCGAAATATGAATTTTTGTATGTCTTTCTTACGCAGGAACCACCACATATGTCTAAGTTTGACTCATTTTTAATATTTGTTGCTAAACTACATAATATGATTCAGAACCACACGATAACTAGTTGTCGACCGATTCGGTTTGTTATCTCGTTTCGTCTTATGATTCACGCAACGAGAGAAAAAGAGATAACAAACCGAATCGATCGACAACTGGTTATCGTATGGTTCTGAATCGGGGCGCAGGTTTGACGCTGGTATATATTACCGTATTGAAGATAGTGCAGGAACAAAAACGTTGAAAAAAATGCATGGTTTTTGAGGTTTCTTGTATGGGGACCCCCTTTGGTTTTAGACTTTTTTTTGTTTTTAGTATTTGTCGTGATACACCTCATAGCAACACGACATATTCTGAGAAAATTTCAACCGGTTACCTATTACCGTTCAAAAGATACAGCCCTGTGACAGACAGACGGACAGTGTAGCGAGAGTAATAGGGTCCCGTTTGGCGCCCTTCGGGTACGGAACCCTAAAAAAGAAGGAAATCATACAGAATATACAATTTATTTTATTTTATTTACAAGTGGATGTTGGACTGTGGAGTCCAAAAAATAAACAAATTATATTTCATACCTTAATTAAATAATTATGTAAATGTTCAAATTTATATAAAATAATGTTATTGGCAGTGAGAGCCGAATGTAGCAGTGTAGTTACAATCAAAGTACGTTATAATACGTACATAAATACGATTTAACTCTATGTAGAATTTATTGGGTATCGCTTAACTGAACGATAGTAATCAAAAGGTATCGCGTTCACGAGACCAGAACTAAAAATAAATTACATAATTTTTTAAAGTGAGTTTAAGCATGGACTTAAGAAAGAGTGTAAATTGTTGCTTTTTTTAATTGTTAAATTATTTTCTTTTTTGATTAGAAGCCAGATTAATATTGTTGCCTGCTTTTATGTTGAAAATATCACATGTGTGTTACTTTCGGTTTTTCAAAACATACGAATTTTAGGTCTCATGTTGTGAAATTGATCCTTTAATTTATTTTCGCTTATCTAATTAATTTGTAAGGTTGTTTTGTAAGCTGTAGGAGGAGATAACATTAATGGGTTCCGTAATTAGTTTGACATTTTATCTGCAGTGAGTAATACGTTGTAAACAATGTTTAAGGTTTCAAATACTGTTGGAGCAATATCCTGGTTTGTTCGAAAATTTAATTTTAAACAGAATTATATGTTCAACAGCTTTATTTAGATTTCGGTTATCGCTGGGAATTCTTATGTTGTTGTGATAATTCGAAACCAATTTTGCACCAGAAAAAGCTGTTTTATATTTTCCATGTTATAACTATAATTTTTTTCTCAACAGATCCTAGAAATTCAAGCAATAGACAAAGACACGGGCAATAACGCACGCATCACATACAAAATAGCCGCAGCCGCTAACGCAACCGAAGATTACTTCAAAGTACAACCTAGCACAGGTTGGGTGTACCTCGCAAAACAACTTGACAGAGAAACAACAGCAAAACATAAAATGGTCATAATAGCTGTCGACAACGGTTTACCGCCGCTTTCAGCAACCACTAACTTAGTCGTCAATGTAATAGACGCAAATGATAATGATCCAGCATTCAGTAAATCGGCATACGAGTTCCAAGTTGAAGAGAATCAGAAAGCTGGTGCGTTTGTTGGAAAGATTGCAGCATCTGATGCCGACTTGGGGGATAATGCTGTAGTGAGATACAGTCTGTTTCCTTCAAATACAAGCTTTGCTGTTAATCCTATCACAGGTGAGTTTCTATTTATTTTGATTGTCTACATAATTGTGTAATTTAAGTTTTTTAACAATTATCAAGTAGTGATAAACATAGGTTTTGGTGTCTGAAATCTCAAATGTGTCTTACGTAGACAAATAAACTTTTTATAGTGATAATTCATACAAAAATCTAAATAGCCCATAAAATAATCTTAATTTGTCTTTTCCCTAAAACCTTGCACTTTGAACTGAAGCCATATTTATTTTATCTTGTTTTTGCATATAACTTCTATCCAACCTATTATTCAAACTTAGAAAAAAAAAACAGAATCATATTTTTGATTAATAACGAACATTACTTCGTCTACCATTCAATGCTCATCGTGTATGACGTCTAGCTTCAATTTATCATTATAATCCCCCAAAAGCTACCGTCGAATGTTGACCCGACAACAATGACTACTGACATAGCCAAGGTCGAAGATATTTTAAGTGTCGACCACGCTTATTTGTCATGAGATGAGCAGGCTTATAAGGCTTGAATGCACCTGTTAAAATGAGCAGTAGTAAATTTTCTTCCACATTAGACGAAATTTTCTTGATGTTAAAATATTACCTATCAAAATATTATAAAAATGTTATAAAAGTGTTTGTGATGTTAGAATTTGAACCGAATTTTTATGTGTCGCATTTTGACCAGTGGTTTATTATTTTAAACTGTCAAGGCCCATAAAAAAAGCATGAAAGTTTAGACTAGAACCTGAAATTTCATAAGAACCAGCCAGTAACTGAACAAAACTATATTATGCTTACGAGGGCAAATACTGGCGCTACATGGATCATTACATCGTGTACAGAACTAACTAAGAACAATGATATTTTACCGTAATACCAAATACTCGTCTTATTTGATCAGGCAAGCAACTCGCAGCCGGCCACTTGCCCTTTGTTTAGCTTGCCGGCACTTTTGAAAGCTAAAACCCAAAGTATGTAAGTCCCTTAAAACTCATTGATAGAGCAAACACCTTGGACAAATACAGCCATTTTAATACCTGCACAATTTGAGCGTATGGGGAGCAGATCCGATGGCTTTATTTGTTTTGAACCTTCCCATGGACCGCTTTCTATGCTTCTATGTAATTATGGAATTATTTCGAGTGTCTGCCTGTTGGATATTTTTGTGGGATATGGTTGGAGATGAACATTTTAAAAATAAAGACAAAATATTAATAATATTGTAACCGATACTTTGTATCCTGCTCACGTTGTGAGAAGTGGATTATCTAAGGCCTAATGAGCCACCAGCCTTTTAACACATATGCACGATCGTGATCTTTGCACTGGTCACTTTTGCCTGTGACTTCGAGTAGCTCAGACGCACTATCTGCCACCACTTAAAACTCCACACACCTAAAAAGGAAAAACGTGTGTGAAAAGTAGCAAAAACTATACCATGTTTAGAGTTCCTTATACCGACTAAATTTAATAAGATATGCAAATAAGAATCCTCCACCGATCTTATCTAAAACGATGTTTATCGTATAAATCGTGCGATTATTAAGCAAGGCATAAAAGTGGCTGGCACTTCGTTATTCTCAATAACTGACTGATGAATGGTAGAACTTTTCGTCTCAATTCGGCTTATCGACGATCGCACCCGAACACTCCCGAGCTAGTTAGCAAGGAGCAACTGAGGGCTAAATTCGTAAATCATTTGCGACGGTTGTATGTGGCCCTATTGGAAGATTGCAGTCTTCAACAGGTGCACCCATAGTGTTACCAGTGGCAAAAACTCTGCCTTCTATGAGTATTGATAGCCGTCGGTTCGTTTGTGATCCTTGGGGCTTTGGCATTGATAGAACTGGCTGTAGATTTGGACAGTAATTGACCTGAACTGATTGTGTAAACATTTTAGAGAGTAAAATACATAGATAGTATATCAAACATACCATTAAACTAACAGTGGCTTGAAAAACTTAAGTGAATTCCATTGTCTATGATAGAGTGCCATCAATATAAACTGTAACTGATACTAAAACAAAGTAAAATTTTATTGTAACAAGTAAAGGTGCCTATAGATTTGCATGAGCATTGTTGCCATTTCATATGCCACACAAGAAAGCCGGTCACTATTAGTAATGCTTTGCGCTCGACGTATCCACTGACTTATAATGTAATACCAATAATTCTTCTGTGACAAGCGACAGAAGTTCACGGTATCTGAAGACTTATAAGGATATAAAAACAGTTTAAGTATAATTAATTGTGGGTGGACACGGATTGATTGGATCTGTGTTTTTGGATTTTTGAAATTAAAAAGGCAAAAAAAAATAAGCTCAAAAAGTGTACAGCAGACCAGGTGTATTTTCCGGTATTTATAAGGTTGTAATAACATAACATCACGCCTGTATTTCCCCGAAGGGGTAGGCAGAGGTGTAATAGTACACCCACATTTTGTCAGTTATGTTATAGTCCCATGTAATAGGGGGCGAGCCTATTGCCATTGACCGGGCTTAAATCCAGACTCCGGGCTGCTTCTGAGAATTTCCTGATGAAAAAAACCCAATAACACTTTGCCTGATCCGGTAATCGAACCCAGGACTCCACGCTCAGCAGTCGTGCTTGCAACCACTAGACCAATGAGGCAGTCATATGTTTTATTTTCATATGTTCTCATATGTCAGTTCATATGGTTGTAATGAACGTGATAGTAAATAATATGTCCAGTTTATATGGGAAATCAAGAGAACAACTAAAAATATATTTTGATTACTGTAGTAAGGAAAATATGGATTTTTGCGATACGACATTCGCCAAAAATGATTGCAAAAGGAATAAGATTTCGGAATTCCACTAAAATTAAATCCGATTATCAATCAATGAGTCGACGACAATTTTTATTTAAAAGGTCAAGCCACCAAGCCAAGAGCCCACAACGGGAGGCAACACACAATGAATTTATGCGCGTCAATTGCGAGTTATAAACGTCGTCGCTCGCGTATGCGCCGTGACCCGCCATTAACTATTATTAAAATATTGCTATGTAGGAGCCTGGCTATTCTCTCCCATGTTTTATTACAAGCCTTACCAGTACTAGATACTGTCGTCGGCTATTTAAAGCTCATATGTTACAAATGTACGTGTAGGACGCACAGGGCTCTACAACTCGTTTTGTTGACGGATATCTTTTATTTTCATATGTTCTCAAATGAATTATAGGTGTAAAATGTTGCTGGAATCTGACTGTGGACAGAGTGCTATAAATTGCAGTAATAACAAACAGGGTTGGAACAAAAAAGGTAATTGTGATCGAAAATGACGTGATTGAAAATGGTTTGGCCTTTTGTCTTAAGGAATGTTTGAGAAACGCAATGGTCATAAGACTGTCTGTTAATTAAGTTACAACAAAGATGTAAGTTTTACCAAATAGCTTGTAATAGCCTAGCGGTTGAGCACTTACCTTCCATGCAGGTGGGTCTCAGTTCAAACTCGGCCCACACTACTGACTTTTTGAATTCATGTGTAGATCAGAATTTGATTATCACTAGCTTTAACGGTGAAGGAAGACATCGTGAGGAAACCTGCACACCTGAGAGTGCTCCGTACAGTTCTCGATGGTGAATGTAGTCCACCAACCCGTGCCCAGCCGTGGGACAGTAATGGGCTGATGATGATGATGATGATGAATTTTTACAAAGAAAGAGAAACTTGTTTCATGGTATTTGCGATAAGCTGAGAAATCAGAAAACTAAATCACTATTCGTGTTTCATACTTCAACAGTACACCTGTATTTTATAGCCAAGAACAATTTTACTACGGCTGTCCAATAAAAACATCTGATGTCGCACATTACACCAAGAAATATAAATCAAAAACTTGATTTGATAAATTAAACTCAACGATTTCTAGCTACCAGTATTTATGACTCTGCCATCACGATCTCTGCCCTCTTGGGCTGAGAAAAACTTCAAGTGGTTTATCCCGCAACAATAATATCTGTCTTGTACAAAAACAAAAATCAGCAATCGTGGAGAAAATATTACCGTTTACCACAAAGAACAACGTAAAGACTGTCCAATATTTGCGGTGGAAATAACGACGAATATTTTTTTTCAACAGCTCGCTTACCATTGCTCATTACAGCGGTTTCTGGCACATCTTATTGTCCTCCTATAAGGGTTGTTCTCAAAAAAGTGGCACTGTAACCTGTCAAGCAGTTTTTAATGGAAATGTGTGATTTTTCAAATGCTATTTATTAAATTCTGTACAATATTGTACTTAAAGAGACTTTTTACACAGAGGCTGAGTAATAATAAGAAAACCGAAGTGATACAATAACAACAAAATTATATTGTAATATCTATTTCTCAATATCCTGTCACGTCCAAACACAACGAGTCACACTTTGAGTAAAGATAAAAAAATAAATATTTAAGATATAGGTTCAAAATTATTACAATACTAAACAATATATTAATAAATTTTATTTTATTTAAACGATACATTAATAATTATCATAATTTTCGAGTTATTCATGTTCAAATTGTGTCCGGAGTGATTTTCTCCATAACCTGTAGTTGCACTCTAAAGTGCATCACACACACAATATTACTTACTCAACATCCCACCCCCGTGCAAAATCTCCAGACAGTATCGGGCTAACCACTGCCAAGGAAAAAAGTGTCGAAATTTGTGCCGTTTTTTTAGAAATTACGTGTAAGCGCCACAATCGGAGTTTGTAACAGGTATGTTATCTATAATCTGACTTTAATATTGTTATTTCTGTTTAAACTGCTTTGTGAATGTTATCGTTAGATTATGTAATTTAGTGCCTATTTATTGTTTAATAAGTGTAAACTCCAAAAACGTAACCGTTTTGTTGTTATCGGATCATAATCTTTATTTTTTCATTAACCTGTGTCTCTTTAACCTGTTTGGAAAGCACAGGTTAGTGAGACTATTACCAGGTTAAAGAGACTTTGTCTGTTTTTGTTTAGTAAAACCGTGTTGCTAGAAAAATCGTGTTACAATTTGGTGTGAATACAAAGAATTTATTTACTATGATAATAAAAAGATAAATTAATCCAATAATTTTTTTAATTAGGGCATTTTTTTTTAGGAAAATGCTTATTCTTGATGCATTTAGGGTTTTATTCTAACCTATTTGTTTATTTTCCGAAGGTAAAATGCCAAAAAGTAAGAAAAATGAAGACATCTTAGCTAGGAAAAGAGTACTTGAAAAAAAAAGATATGAGAGAATAAAAAATAATCCAGAGCTTTATGCAAAATATAAAGAAAAAAATAAGACAAAGTACCAAAAACTAAAAAAGGAGGGGAAAGTAGTATCTATAAGTAGTTTGACACCAAGATATCAGAAAATGTTAAGAAGGAAGTGGAGAGAAGATGCAAAAAAATCCTACCAACGAAAAAAGGAGCAAAAAGCTAAAATACGCTTTATAATAACGCTTTATTTAATGCAACAGTCCACCTTCCAGCGATATCAAAAACATCAATATAGATAATATTAATGACGTGATTGGTGGCCATAGAGAAGAATCAGCAAGAGGGGCACAGGATAACTGTAAATGCAGAACAATTACTAGGTCTAGGTCACGAGAAGTTAGTCCTGCAACCTCACAAGGCTCTTCAGTAAGTTCTGGGATCGTATCACCTAATGCCCAAAAATTAGTAAGAAAGTTACGCTATAAAAAAGAGAAAGAAATAGCGTCCTTACGACTTAAATTACAGTATTAAACATTCGTCAGTTTTGTAGAAGAAGAACGACGTGAAAATCTTTCTCTCAGATGATGAAAATAGTAGTATTTTCATCACCTGAAAGAAAGATTTTCACGTCGTTCTTCTTAAAATAGTAGCTACTATTTTCATCACCTGAAAGAAAGATTTTCACGTCGTACTTCTTAAAATAGTAGCTACTATTTTCATCACCTGAAAGAAAGATTTTCACGAAAGATGATGGAAATAGTAGCTACTATTTTCATCATCTGAAAGAAAGATTTTCACGTCGTTCTTCTTAAAATAGTAGCTACTATTTTCATCACCTGAAAGAAAGATTTTAACGTCGTTCTTCTTAAAATAGTAGCTACTATTTTCATCACCTGAAAGAAAGAGAAAGATTTTCACGTCGTTTTTCTTAAAATAGCAGCTACTATTTTCATCACCTGAAAGAAAGATTTTCACGAAAGATGATGAAAATAGTAGCTACTATTTTCATCATCTGAAAGAAAGATTTTCACGTCGTTCTTCTTAAAATAGTAGCTACTATTTTTATCACCTGAAAGAAAGATTTTCACGTCGTTCTTCTTAAAATAGTAACTACTATTTTCATCACCTGAAAGAAAGATTTTCACGAAAGATGATGAAAATAGAAGCTACTATTTTCATCATCTGAAAGAAACATTATCACGTCGTTCTTCTTAAAATAGTAGCTACTATTTTCATCACCTGAAAGAAAGATTTTCACGAAAGATGATGAAAATAGAAGCTACTATTTTCATCATCTGAAAGAAAGATTTTCACGTCGTTCTTCTTAAAATAGTAGCTACTATTTTCATCACCTGAAAGAAAGATTTTCACGTCGTTCTTCTTCTGCAAAACTGACGAATGTTTAATACTTTATTTAATTTAAGTCGTAAGGACGCTATTTCTTTCTCTTTTTTACAGCGTAACTTTCTTACTAATTTTCGGGCATTAGGTGATACGATCCCAGAACTTACTGAAGAGCCTTGTGAGGTTGCAGGACTAACTTCTCGTGACCTAGACCTAGTAATTGTTCTACATTTACAGTTATCCTGTGCCCCTCTTGCTGGTTCTTCTCTTTGGCCACCAATTACGTCATTAATATTATCTACATTGATGTTTTCGATATCGCTAGAAGGTGGACTGTTGCATTCAATAAAGCGTTGTATTCTAGCTTTTTGCTCCTTTTTACGTTGGTAGGATTTTTTTGCATCTTCTCTCCACTTCCTTCTAAACATTTTCTGATATCTTGGTGTCAAACTATTGACTGACTGGTTGTTTAAGACTGATTAGATAAGAAGAAAATTTCTATTTTATTTTTTTAGAGATCAGATATAGATTATTGTATCTCTCTAAATGTATCGACAGAAATGTTTAGCATGAAGACATCTAGGTGAGATTTTTTATGTTTCCTGTGTTCTAAAGCCGGTCTTTTTAATGTAACTTTAGTTTTGCAGTTAATAATAATAAAAGCTGATTTGCATGGTTACATTGTTTTTTTTTCACTAACCTGTTTGATTCTCTTTAACCTGGAGACATTTTCTCATTAACCCGTGAGATGTCTCTTTAACCTGTTAGGTAGTTTTTTTGAAAAGCTGTATTTTGTCTATTTATGTGAAAATTTTATTCCCTTAGAAAAAATTAACATAAGAAAAATACTCCGAATGGATTTTTGTAAAAAAAACTCAATAATTGATACATTTAAAAAAAATGATAATTTTATTCGAGCGGTGCCACTTTTTTGAGAACGACCCATAAACATAATTTTTATTTGATTGAAAACTTTAACTGCGTCTACTTTAGGCCCATTATTTTTTGCACCAAAATCAAGACGCGATATTCATTTCGCTACCCTGTTTCTTCCATCACAATTTTTAGGCCCTCGATATGGAGTTCGGATAATCATAGTTATTCTGTCCTGAGGCGATCTCTTTTATGTACGCCTAATTTTAGGTTGCGGGCTTTAAATTAATCGTTTTGAAATTGACAAAATTCTTCGGCTATGTGTTATAAAGGAAATTTAGTAAAAACATTATGGGTCATGAAATTGAAAGTACATTTTTGTACATTAAAACTGAATTACGTTTTTTGGTGAACAGTTTTGAAGAAAATAATTGTGGTTACAGGATTAACGCCGATTTGAATAATAGCGTCTCTATACATGTTATTTTTGTCGATAAAGTTATACCTGGACTTTAATATTTTGTGCAAACCGTTACATCATTCTGAACTTTTCACTTGTTTAGCTAAATTTATTTATTCGAGGATATTAACTGGATTTATTTATTTTGTTACAGGAATTATCACAACCAAAGAAATCCTAGACAGAGAATTTAAGTCGTCTTTCTCTTTATTTGCCGAAGCGAAAGACCAAGGGACTCTACCAAGATCAAACAGAGTTCCTGTTTCTATAAAAATCACTGATGTGAATGATAACCCACCGGAAATCATTGATCCCCGAGAAGACGTGGTCAGTGTTAGAGAAGAACAGCAGCCTGGTGCTGAAGTGGCAAGAGTCAAGGCTATAGATAGAGATAATGGAGTCAATTCTAGTATCAAATATTCCATTTTGAACGAAAGAGACATGGGTGGAGTTGGCGTCTTTGTCATTGATGCTAACACTGGAGTGATTAAAACTAGTACAGGTAATTTCATTAATTGCAATTGATATAATTTTGAAAAAAAATATGTAAAAGAATGTAAGTAGTATAATTTAACTTTTTTTCAGTCCTAGACCATGAAGACAGGTCAATTTACCGACTGACAGTGGCAGCGACGGACGGAGGCACACCACCTAAGCAGACTGTGAGGCAACTCAAAGTTGAAGTTTTAGATTTGAATGACAACAGACCTACTTTTACAAGCTCTAGTTTATCATTCAAAGTGAGTACAAAATTTAAGAACATAAAAAGAACATATTATGTTACTTATAAAGGTAGTAGATACTCTAATAAGTAGTGACAAACTAGAAAATTATTTATACTAACAATAATTATATTTTCCAGGTAAAAGAAGACGCAAAAATTGGTCATGTAGTTGGAACTGTAGCATGTTGCGATAATGACATAACAGAAAACTTAGTAAACGATGATGATGAGAAACAGATTTCATATTTACTTATGCCTCTCACCGCGGACCATTCACCTGGTACATTTGAAATAGATCGAAGAACAGGATCTTTAGTAGTAGCCAGACAATTGGACAGGGAAATTCAAGATGAATATCGTCTTGAAGTTAGAGCTTTAGACACTTCCGCAACTAATAACCCTCAAAGTAGTGCTGTTACTGTGAGAATAGAAATAGTAGACGTCAATGACAATTCACCACAATGGCCACAAGATCCTGTAAATATTGAAATATCAGAACTTACTCCAATTGGTATGATAGTATACAATTTTACTGCCAAAGATGCTGATGCGGGTCCGAATGGAGAATTGAATTTTCGCGTTGTATCATCCTTGCCTGCCACTAAAAATGTTTTTATCTTGGATCCACTAACTGGGTCGCTCACACTTACATCTGAACTTGATTATGAAAAGTTGAAGGAATATTGGCTAATCGTTGAAGCGACGGACTTGGCAACAAATGTTTCAGAAAGAATGGAAACATCAGTTACAGTACACATTTCTGTTACTGACGCCAATGATAACACTCCTACTTTTGTATCTGCCAATAAAGCGATAGTTTCACTAAATACACTATCAGGTACTTTTTATCAAGCGTTAGCAGTAGATACTGATTCTGGAGAAAACGGCAAAATATCGTACTACATATCAGGTGGAAATGAGCACGCTTACTTTTCTATGGAGTATGACGTTGGTAAATTGACTTTATCTAACAAATATTCTCAAGACATGTCCAGAGTTAGGCCAGGGCAGTATAAGTTGAATCTTACTGCTTCAGACCATGGTATCCCATTTCCTAGACAGAGCCATATGACGCTACAATTGACATTGCAAGAATCGACAAATATACCACCAAGATTCACAGATTCTTTCTATAGAGCTAACATTAGTGAAGATATTCGACCTGGCAGTTTTGTTACAAGACTGTCAGCCAAATCTTCTAGAGGGAGTGCAAGTAAGTAATTTATTTCTATATTCTGTTTTTTCTCTCTTGTCTTATTTAGTAAACAATCTTGGCACGTCTTTTATTCAAATAACTACTGATCAAATATAATTACTAGTTCTGCACATGTAAGTAGGTAATAAAAAAATGTGTGTGAAATTGTTTACATTATGTCTTTTAATAAATATTATTGACGAATTGCATTAAAAAGACATGCCAAGATTGTTTACTATAGAAGACAAATAAGAAAAAAACAGACATTACAACATGTATTTATTCGAGTAAAAAGTAGTAGGATTATTACATCAAATAGTAAACTGATGAATATGACAATTTAAATCTTACTTTTTGTAGGTAATCTAACTTACTTGATACCACCTGGAGTAGCAAATGACAAATTTGTGATAGATGAACGCCTCGGTACAATTACAGTTAAAACCAAAATTGATAGGGAAGAAAGAGATCAATTTATTTTCCCTGTCTACGTCACGGACTCAAGCACTTTCCAATCTACAACAAACTTCGATGTGGCCACAGTGACAATCAGCGTTATGGACGTGAATGACAACCAACCTAGTTTCAAAACAGGGTCTTGCTATCCTTTGGTCGTCCCTGAAAATAATGATCCCGAAGTCATACACACTGTCGCAGCAACTGACAAGGATATTGGAGCCAATGGAGTAATTACTTATAGTATTATATCAGGCAATAATGGAAACAAGTTCTCCATAGACTCTACGACTGGGAGACTGACAGCAAAGACCCTAGACCGTGAAACACAATCGAAGTATCATTTGACGATTACTGCCTTTGATCATGGTTCCCCTGTAGCGTTGCAAGGTTCTTGTAATATCACAGTCATAGTTGAAGACCAGAATGACAATGACCCAGTTTTTGATACTGGACATTATTCTGCTACTATACCAGAAGATGCAATGATTGATACGTCAGTCATCAAAGTAAGAGCTACTGATGCAGATTTGGGTTTCAATAAACGTATCGTGTATTCATTGGCTAATGAAAGCCAAGGACTATTCAGGATTGATAACAAAACTGGGATTATTTTCACAACTGGGTAAGTTTATAATTTTATACACAACCATACATCCTATTATTATTAATTATTATATTATTAATATTGTAAATGTGAAAGTTTGTGAAGATGTTTGGATGTTTGTTACTCAATAACACTGAAACAGCTGAACGGGTTTGAATGAAATTTGGCACACAAAATGACCATAACCCAGATTAAAATAAAAAAAATCAATACAATATGTTTGTTTGTTTGTTTGTTCAATCATGTTTTTCAAGCATAGTTATTGCATTATATTCCTGTAGAATCTGGAGGTGGGCGATAGCAGCTGCGACACAGTGCATACTACTGCAGCTACTATCGTACTCTTGTACCTTGTTATACTTGTAATAATGTTGCCCAATAAACTTTATCTTATCTTATACATAATTTGGGACATTTTATACAGCACCATCTAGTCCCAAACCAAGCAGAGCTTTTACTATGGGTACTAGTTAATACGATATAATACTTATATACTTTTTTTTTTATACTTATTAATTATTATACATAAGAAACACCCAGACCAACACAAACACTTATGTTCATCACACAAATATTGGTGTTCTGTGGGAACCGAACCCTCGATGTCCGACCTCGTGATCAGCAGTCCGAAACTCGAACGACTGGACCACAGACATCATCATTAACATATAAAATACTTTTTATCCCGAAAAAAACTGTTCCCGAGGGATGCACGATGAGTGTTTCCGTGATAAGCCGAATTATAATTCGTGTCTTTTCCCGCGGCTTTGCACGCATATGTACGTGCGTGCGTACGTACGTGGAAGATACATGATATATTTAAGTATTTGTTTCTTTCTATTATAATTAACTTTTTATACTTTTTTATTGCAGAACTTTTGATAGAGAGAAAACGAGCGTTTATCACTTTGAAGCAGTGGCAACGGACGAGGGGCGATATATCACTCGTTCTCAAAGAGTTTCAGTAGAAGTCACCATCAATGACGTCAACGACAACAAGCCCATCTTCACAAAGTACCCTTTCAAAGAACAAGTAGCCACATTAACACCACCGGGTCAAAGTTTACTTCAGGTGTCAGCAATGGATAATGACATAGGAACAAACGCCGAAATACTCTATGAACTTCTTGATACCTCCAATCATAAGTTTCGAATCAACCCTACAAGCGGAGTTCTTACAGCTACACAAAGCTTGGCGAGTGAAAATGGGAAATTGATTCACCTGAAAGTGGTAGCCAAAGACAAAGGCAACCCACCTCAAAGCTCCATAGGACTCATAGAAATACGTGTCGGCGATTTCTCAGATCAAACACCAACATTAAACTTCCAAAATGTAACATACAATGTAACTATTGAAGAAAACATGGCGTATGGAAAGGACGTACTTCAAGTAACCGCTGTTAGGAGCGACGGGCGGCGTCAAAGAATAATTTATGAAATCGGCAACGGTAATGATCAGTACGCATTCGAAATAGACTCTAACTCTGGTGTTATAAGGGTGAATAATTCAGTGAATCTGGATTTTGAGTCGTATCCAGGCCCGCGGAGGCAGCTTGTTGTAGTCGCGCGCACAGAAGGCTCGCCCGAGATATACGGCTACTGCGACGTTATAATAAATCTGATCGATCAGAATGACCACGCTCCCAGATTTACGCAACAACAGTACATCGCAAATGTCCTTGAAGGGAACACTAAGGGCGAATTTGTTGTGCAACTGTCAGCTAAGGATGGGGATCGCGGTGTGAATGCACGGATACTATACCACATTGTCGACGGAAATCATGATAATGCATTCATTATAGAGCCAGCGTTCTCAGGGTCGGTGAAAACAAATATAGTTCTTGATCGGGAGATAAGGGAGACGTACAAACTGACAGTAATAGCGACTGATGAAGGCGACCCGCAAATGACTGGGACAGCGACGCTAAGGATCAATGTCGTAGACGTGAACGACAATCAGCCAACATTCCCACCACCGAACGTCATCTCAATATCGGAAGGTATGTTTTTACTCGTTTACTTTGTATTCGCGTTCGGGTTTTAAATTGCAGTTGGTCAACCTATCGACTTTTCGATATAAATTGGTAGAACAAAAAGCGTACCACAGAGAGGGAGGCATTTTACATAATTTGTATTCTCGACTTGGTAACATTGCGACTTTTCGATTCCAACGCCGAGATTAAATAAAAGGGACTCCTATAGGATCAATATTTATTGGATGGTATTACATTTTTTCCGAGTGCATGTTTTAGCGGTTCACGGCATTCGCATTGCTTTTGTTTGTTTTTTATATCATTGTAAGTCGCCAGAGGTTTTGTTTTAGAGAATTTTTATTTTTGGCGGATGGTTAAAACGGCAGTCAAACGAGGCCCGTCAGTATATTATTTTGTTTTTGTTTTTAGGAACGGAAGTTGGGACAGTGCTCACATCTGTTACCGCGAATGACGTTGATACATATCCGGCACTGAAGTACTCGATAATGCAAGGAGACAACAGTTTTTCTGTAGACAGATATAGTGGAAAGATTGTGTTGAATAGACCTCTTGACTTCGAATTGAAGAAAACGTATGAAGTAAATATTACAGCATCAGATAGCGAACATATCGCTAAAACGACGCTGACAATAAAAGTCACTGATGTAAACGATAATTCACCTGTTTTCGATGATATTTCTTACAATAAAATATTACCCGGTAAGTGACTATTTATTAAAAATATAAGTATGTGGTCTTCTGGATTTTACGACAACAATGTGAACTAATGCTTTATTAAACAATAATTAACTAAACTTCTTCTCAATTTCAGAAAGCACCGATACCTTTGAAATCGGCTCAGTTAGCGCCAAAGACAGGGATGACGGAGACAATGGCAAGATCACCTACTCAATCCTTCGACCAACTAAAGGATACTACATTGATGCAGTTTCTGGAAGCATTTTCGTCAACTACAGTGCCCTACCATCGAATCAAAGAGATACACAGCTGGCCGTTGTGGCTACAGATCATGGAAAACCAAATAGAAGTGCTGTTGCATCTGTTAGAATCAGCACAGGAGCATCTTCAGAGATCAAGCCGTTCATTGGACAAGACACTTACAGGTACATAATTGAAGACGTTAATATTTTTATAAAGACATGATTTTATCGAGTTTTACCAATTAATAAAATGTTTATGAGATCAAAGGATGTTTAGAAGGGTCCCCTTAAAACATTATGAAACCAATCAATTACTTAAATATTACTTAAATATGACGATCAGGTTGGTGGTTTTAGGGGGAATGCGATAGACTGAGTTGTTGATGACTACATTATTTACTTATAAACTGAGCTCGTAAACAAGACAATCTCTAGAGAATGTCTTGCAAGTTTTACTAGTAAAACCAAGAACAATAATATGAACTCTTTTTCAATTCCAGAATCACAGTGAACGAAGACACCGAGAAAGGATCAACGCTGCTCCAGATAGGTGGAATCAACGATGTTCTCAAGAAATATAACCTCGACATCCACATCACATCTGGTAACGAAGGAAATACCTTTGATGTCACTTTCGAAGGAGCTTTAATTCTACTCAACAAACTTGACAGAGAGACACAAGATTCCTACGTTCTAGGACTAGCAGCTGTTGACCAAGGAAAAATGCTAACACACTATCAGAACAAAACTTCAATCACCGTATTTGTCACCGTAGCAGATGCTAATGATAACTCGCCTGTGTTTGCTACCAATAATTTCGAATTAACTGTTAGTGAAGACGTCAAAATTGGATACACCCTGACCCAATTAGCTGCGTCTGACGCAGATCTTTATGGAACTCCTAATGCTGCAATCGTTTATAATATCACCTCTGGAGATGATGAAAAACTATTCTTTGTACATCCTACAACTGGTATTCTCACTGTCAACAAAAGTCTTGACTACGATATTGGAAATACTGAATACAAACTTATAATAGTCGCATGCGATCAAGGTGTGCCCTCTTTATGCAATGCTGTATACATCAAGATTGGGATACTTGATGAAAATGACAACACACCGACTTTCCCCGTCAATGAGTATTTTGAAACTATCGGTGAGAATGAAAGAGTGGGAACCTCAATATTCACAGCTAGAGCCACAGATTTAGACAAAGGAAGATTCGGAAAACTAAATTACTCAATAGTAGCTTCACCAAATAACTACAACAGAAACGACGATTCATGGAAAATGTTTCTGATTGATTCGTCATCTGGGTTAGTGAACTCCAATGCCGTTTTCGATTATGAGATAAAGAATAAATATGAGTTTTCCATAAAAGCATCTGATCTAGGTGGAAAAAGCACAACTGTTAAAGTCAGGATTGATATTGAAAGCAGAGATGAGTTCTACCCTCAGTTCACGCAAAAGACTTACAAGTTCCGTGTGCCAAAGTCGGGGTCCCTTCCCGCTGGCTATGTGATCGGACAAGCTACAGCGACCGATAGAGATAAAGGTATTGATGGAAGAATAGTGTATCAGCTGTCCACATCACATTCGTATTTCAAAATAAATAGGACGACCGGCGTAATCATTTTGAAGAAGAAAGTCGATTCTGTACAAAACCTTTTTGGCATAGACAAATCCATAAGCTTGGTGGTCACGGCTAGCTCTGGAAGACAAGGCTCTTTGACAAATAAAACTGCTGTGGAAATAGGAATGAATGATCTTGCGCTTGCATCTGACGTGAATCAAATCAATGATGCTGCTGCAGTTGCAAGTGGAGGCTTGTCTGACTGGGCGTTGGGATTGCTAATTGTTTTCATATTCATCATTATTATATTTGCAGCAGCATTTTTATTCTTGCACATGAAGAATAAGAGACACAAGAAAGTCAATAAGCCAGGACTAAATTCTGAGGGTGTTGGAGCTACCAACAGTTACGTAGATCCAAGCGCATTTGATACTATCCCTATAAGAAATACTGGTGTCGTAAATTCAGCTAATCAATTCGCCCCTCCTAAATATGATGAGATTCCACCATACGGCCCCCACACAGCCAGTTCTAATTCAGGAGCAGCAACCACTTCGGAACTATCTGGATCCGATCAGTCAGGGTCTAGTGGTCGAGGCTCTGCAGAAGATGGCGAAGATGGTGAAGACGAGGAAATAAGGATGATAAACGAAGGTCCATTACAGAGAGAATCTGGTATACATAGACAAACCAACGGAGTTGACGAAGATAATCTGTCTGATGTATCTGTACATAACACCCAGGAATATTTGGCAAGATTAGGTATCGTTGATACTGGGACTGGTGGCGGTGCATCAACATCATCACGAAGATGTTCAGAAAATGTAGGAAGTAAGGACACGATGTTACACCATGCACCAATAGATTCTATGCATATGTTTGATGAAGATGGTGCTCATGAAAATGATATTACCAACTTGATATACGCAAAATTAAATGAAGTTACTGGTAGTGAAAGAGCAAGTAGTGCAGATGAAGCAAGCGCAGCGGTTGACAGAGCCATGGCTTTAGGAGCTTTCTCTAGCACTCCAGGAGACAGCAATGCCGTGCCAACCGCAGGGCCTTCCATGACTGGTAGCTTAAGTTCTATTGTACATTCTGAAGAAGAATTAACAGGCAGCTACAACTGGGATTACTTACTTGATTGGGGACCTCAGTATCAGCCTTTAGCGCATGTGTTTTCCGAAATAGCTAGACTAAAGGACGACGCAGTGTCACTCCAGAGTGGTAACAGTGGCGCTTCAAGTGCAAAAAGTAAAGGCAATTCCTTATCTGGAGGAAAAAGTGTACCACCACCATTATTAACGACGGTGGCTCCTAGGAGTTGTCCAGCTCCGTCTTTATCATGTAGACAGCCGCAGTTATTATTACCGAGGTCTCCAATAAGTCACGACGTTCCTGGTGGGTTTTCTGCTGCTGCCGCCATGTCACCTTCATTCTCGCCTTCTTTATCACCATTGGCAACTAGATCACCATCAATGTCACCACTAGTAGGTCCAGGGTTGCCACCAGCACCCGCCAATAGAAAACCTCCACACTCGTCTATGAGAATATGAAAATAATTTTATGGTAGTATATTCAATAATGTATATATGGACGACTGTTTTGCCTATAGTGTAGTTAGTATTATTTATTCGGCCGATCTGATCGGCTTAACTCATTTTGCGCATATTGATATTTAAAACGAACTTCACGGATATGCTCAAAGTGATTACTAAGCGCTTATTACCGATTTTTGCGGTAAATGTATATAATAAAAAATCGGGTGTATTTTTTAAGTGTAAATATTACTTATACTCATTGTAAAAATATATAAAGACTGCCATTTTTTTATTTTTAACGAAAAATACAGCTTTACTTTAAGCTATAAGAATTATTTTTAGGAAACACAATTTTGTAGTGATGTGTCAAATTGATTTATCGATCAGGTGATTGTAATCGATTTGTTGAATCAATATTACTGTAAGCTTTATTACACGGTGATGTATTAAATTTTTCATTTTGTAAAATTCTGTTACAAACATAATGTAATATTAGTTTCAGTGAATTGAACGTTGAAGTTTCGTTTTCCTGTGATTTTGAAGATGCCTAAAGATTCAGTTCAGACTTTTTGCTACTTTACATATAGCTTGTAAGTTCGAAAGCATAAAGCATCAACACAGTTTAAAGGTCTTAAAATTTCAGTTTGAAATCATGACCAACGTAGGATACGTTGTGATAGATGTATCTTATGGGATCAAGCTAAAGACTCAGCGGAGTTTTAATAGATGTGTTGTCATCAGTTATGAGCATACGTTTAATGTATAATAATTAAACAATAATATAAAGCAATAAACAACTTAGCGACAATTTTTTTCTGTTCCGATGTAGCCACGTTATTTTATCATTTATCAGTAAAAATGTTAGGCCGTTTAAACTTTTAATTGCCTTTGCAGTCTCCAGCTGAACCTTAGTCATTACTTATGGCATAATGCCATTTGTACCTAACATATCAAAACATCAGAAGTTTATATGTGTTAAAAATTCTGGACTGATAACTAAACTATTGAATGTAAATACTTATATTAGTTTACATGTTAATAAATTAGTCGTAGACTCCACCGACTGTATGAATATTGTTTAGGTGGAAATAAATGAAATTTAGAAAAATATGTTGTTTATTTTTACTTTCTCAACCTAGACAGAAAATCTTTTTTTATCAATATTATGTAATTCATAACATATTATGATAGTTAAAAAAAGATTTTCATCTTAATTAGATGAAAAAAGTCTATTGAAGTCACAGACAGTTAAAAATATAGATGAGGTAGGTATGGATGAAGTTATAGGTAATATAGTCTAAAAAAAAAAAAATATAGATGAAGTGCTGTGAATAATCTAGTGAAGCCAAAAAAACTATGCTCCTTCGTGTACAACAGCGCTCATGCACACACATGCACCTCAAACAGTGCTCACCCCTCTCAGTATCGTCTAGTAAGCATCGCGAAACCAAATATCCGTCAGATGCATGGTGTGAGCGTGAGCGTTGGTTGTACACGAAAGAACATAATTTTTTTGGCTTAACTATGACTGTTCGCAGCATTTCGTCTATATTTTTTACTGTCTGTGATTGAAGAAAGGTTTATTTACCTACTGATTCGAAAAATTTATATTACCAAAATAAAGTTTTTGACTAAAGACAAGAATACTGTCTGAAAACATAATAACATCAATAGAGAAATGTCGATTAAAGATACTAATCTAATATCTAGAAAATTATAATAACATGTTCACGATAAAGGCACATAGTGCAGATTATTTATTTTAATTATCTCAAAGCACAATACCTTCCGTTCCGTGTGGTGCCGGACGTAAAGAATTGCACTACCCTATATCTTCTCATGGGTGTCGTAAAAGGCGACTAAGGGATTCACCAGAGGATGGGTAGCAGCGTTCTCTGAGTATTTAACCAACCAACTAAAAAAGAATATAAAAAAAGGTGTATAGAAAAAGGAATAGTACTGTAAACTGTTAAGTATTATAATTATAACTTTTTGTGTTATGTTTTGTAACATCCCCTTGGATTGAGTTCTGTTATGGTGTTACAAAAATTGCGAATAAATAAATAAATAAATAACTGCGATTGCCAACCCGCCAGCCATGTGTGGGGATTATGGCATATCCCCCCAAAGTGCTTGGGGGAGGCCTATGTCCAGCAGTGGACGTCTTTCGGCTGTAATGAAAGCACAATACCGATCGCCACACATTTCAATGAAGCGTCACACACGTCGAAGATATAGGTACACATATAACACATAGACATATATTTTACCTCTTCAAATCTTATTAAGGTGAGCAATATACATTTTATTTGATCTGACGTGTTATTGAAATAACACGTTATCAGTATGAACAACTTTTACTATGGAATCAACACTGAAATCGCAACAAAAAACATGTGATCTCTACATTTTGTCGATTTATATGAAATGTAAGCAACAGCTGTTTTTTTCGCGATTTTGGGTTTGGTTTGGTCTCATAGTAAAAGTTTATCGTAATGATGAGTTTATAGGTATCTTATAGTATCATTATCTTGTGTGTTACCTATTTTAACCCTCAAAAATTCAAGTTACTGTAATTAAAATAAGAATCTTCACCGTGTGTGATTGCTCAGAGTTTTTGGTTCTACTTGAAGCTATTCTAATTCAATAAACTTAATAAAATTTTATTATTAAGATAGGATACAAGTAAAACAAAGCTGAAAGATAAGTTTGTTTATTAAAAATGATTGCTTATGTCATAGTGAAATATTAAATACTAAATAATTAGAGACAAATAATCAAAAAAATATTACAATACTACAAAATAACAGAAAATAAGAATTACATTCAGAATTTGGGGCAAAAACAAAAATTTCGTCTACTTATAAAGACTGATCAATACAAAATAGAAGATAATTTTTGTTGAATTATTTGTCTCTGTAATTATTATAATTATCATAGCTAAATTATGACAAAATGATAATTTAAATATTATTATCACAGTTGGAGCTACAACTACCAATGATATTATACTTATTACCAACTATAGTAGTCTTGATAAAGAAAATAGTATTTTAGCAACTTGCCTTGCAGAAATTCCGAGAGTAGATTATTAATAAGAGACAGAGTAAGTAATTAAGTATAACGATAACTATCATCACGCCGAAACTCTTGAAAGAGTAGACAAATATACCAATGGAACATAGGAACATCACCGATATGAATTTTAAAGTAGTACTTTTAATTTTTTGGAGATGGTGTATATCTGCTCGGGATAAAGTCCTTAGAGTGTACAAAGTCAGCATCAACACTACCCGGGCATTGTTGAAAATGCATAAATCCTTTAGATAAAGTCCGCAATAATATATGGACTTTTCCCAGAGTATCTGTGTAATGTCAACAATGCTTGAGCAGTGTTGACTCTGCACACCCTACGGACTATGCCCGTAACATGATTAGATAAAAAATTGACAATAAATCATTTAATAATCGACAAAATCGAGTGACGTGATGTGATAGGTAAATTAATCGAAATTATTACATAATATTTTAGAAACCAACAATTCTTGTAAATAAATATGAAATATAGTGTACAGGGTCCGTTCTCATGTAACTCATTTTTAACGTTAAAGAGTCATTATTACTTGAATTACTTTTAATAATGTATGGAAAATCCATTATCGCAAAAAGAATCAGTGTTCAGTCGTTACTAAAGCAGAAGAGTAAGCAAAAAAAAAACCTTTATTGAGCATCTATATACCCACCCAACCCATAAGGGAGAAAGCATACCTATAGCAATTTATTATAAGACCATAATATACTATTTTATATACTGATATAAAATGCCTACAAACACTGTAACCTGTTTAAGTAATTTTATTGATATTGACGGTGTATTCAACGTGTTAAAAAGAGAATTTGTCTTTTCCACGATTTCAGATTTTAAGAAGATATTGTTTATATTTTCTTAACTATCTTATGCCCACATTTAATGACGTTTTTAACGTTAATTAATTAATTATAAGTGGCCACTACATGCATCTCGATCTCGATATATCAAAAATGTCAGCGCCTACCAATATTTACTGGGCATTTGGTACCCAAATGCCCTGTTTCCCAGTATTTATTATCAGGCGAAATAAGAAATTGAATTGAATTGTAGATGCTGATTTCATCATTTGCCATATTTGAATTTGTTAACGAAATCGCTACAAGCATAATATTTAACAATATATAACACTACACTATAATATTTAACACTTATTTTGATATAAAAAAAAACTTCAAAGGCAAACTGCTCATCATTCTACGCAATTTTTAGGGACAGTTCATACCAAAAGTATAGTCAGTCGCTAACTATACGCTGTAGCGTTGGCGTAGCACAGTCGAACAAAGCAATTATTATACAGGTTTGACAGATATAGATGAAGATTTCTCAGGAAATTATTATAGAACGGTTTTATTAGGGTTTTGTATAAATACAGTTTAACTTTTTCTGTTATTAAAATGATATTTCACTCCAAAACATCCACAATTTTTAGATAAAACTTTATTTATATCTGAGGACCCTGAATACTAATTGCTTTGTTAGATTGTACGTTGAATTTTAATAATTACCATAAGTAAAGCAATTATGAAAATTCTGAAAACCACGTAAAGGTAGCTGAATATACTTATACAACGTGTTATTGAAATAACTGAACACCTCTTAAGGGGTCATTGTACTCACCAGTATAAACAACTTTTACTATGGTAGGGTTGATACCCTAAAATCCCGAAAAAAAAAACAACTGTCCTTTACGTTTTTGTTCACATGAATAGACAAAATGTAGGTATGAGCTGATATTTCATTCGCGATTTCAGGATTGGTGCCTTACTAAAAGTTGTTCATACTGATGAGTACATTGACCTTAAGAGGTTTTCAATTATTTTAATTACAGATTGTATAAGGTATTAGCTAATCGACGGCTGACTGCGAGCGAGCTTTACGTTTGGTGTGAACCGTTCCTTACTGTTGGACCAACTAAGAAAACAAAAAAAAAAAAAAAAAAAAAAACTGATCATGAGCAGTCTGCCCTTAACCATTTCACCGCCAATGACACCTATAGAAGACAAACGATTTTTATTACTTTGTACAGTGTTTGTTCAACAACAGACATGGCGCTGAGGGCACAAAAATATCTACGATGTCGTGGCGTTGAAAAGGTTAAAGTTTTTCTTCCATACAATGTGTAGCAGAAAGGTTTCATATTTGGAGAGCTTGTTCAGGAAATGCTATTGAACAACTACTATAATATATATAGCCATATATACGATTATGATAATTTTAATATTCATGACATGACACAATATTGTCACAGATTGCTCTGTATAATTTAATTTTATAAAATTTAATTGCCTGTTAAATAGGTAGTTGAAAAGTTTGCATGCCGTAAGGTAGAATGTACTGGGACTTATTATGTGTTTTCAACTTATATATCTACTTACATTGAACGAAAATAAAGATGATTGATTTGATTTGATTTGATTACATTTCGGTCGAGTTTGTATCGCACAGTTCTATGAAACAGCTTTTTTATGATTTCAGGGTTATCAACACATTTAAAGTTGTTCTATGCCCAACTGCCATCACCAACCCGCCTGCCAAGCGTGGCAATTATGGCATATATCCCCTTTGGGGGAGACACATGTCCAGCAGTGGACGTCTTTTGGCTGAAATGATGATTATGATGATGCTATGCCCTGAACACACCTTTCTGTTACAACTTGTATAAAATTTTGATATAGTTTGTGTGCGGTAAAATAATCTACGATAGGCATTGATATTGTGGGTACCTTTCTATGTACATATTCTTCTTAATAATAATTGAAAGCCGGTGTCCGTTTATTTACCTATGGCATTTTTGATACATTGTATCAGTTTATAAGGCAACAATTTGAAGCGTTGTAATTAAAAATGTGTTTTTAAAACGACAAAGTTATTACAATTTGGTTAGCACTGCAATGATGACTACAAAACTAACTATAAAATTCACACAACATGTCATTTTATTATCATTTCTATGGTTATTATTTTTCTCCAAATTTCTAAACCGATTCCGATGTGGTTACACTCAAAATGCCTTTCAAAAAAAGGTAAGGCCGTCTTTGGTCAACCCTGTCTATCTAAACACACTTATTATAAGCCTACTTTAAAATGGCCTTACGGTCTAATGCAGTGATACTCAACCTTTTTAGAACAATTTCTACGATATCTCCTAATTTATTCAGGCTCCATTTTTATATTATAAAATAATTTTTGGAGGACATGCACTAATCGCATGAAATACTTTAATTTTATATTCTGACCATAGGATAATGGCAACATCGTAAATAATAACTATCAAAATCTCAGTATTCATCTTGTTGTTTAAATGCAGAGTTAGTTTTGTCAGACTAACCCTCAGTTTCCGAAAGGCTGATCAACACAAAAATTAATTAATCGACTGTCAAATCTCAGGTCAAGCGATGTGATTGGTTGTTAGTATTTTTGCGGACCAATCACAGAAGCTGACATTAGATTTGACTGTAGATCAAATTGATCAGCCATCCAGAAACTGGGGGTATGTACCAAAAATAAGACGCGTGTTTATCTTCGTTCGCGCAGACACGAAAAGATGATCGACGAAAACACCCGAAACATTAAAAAATATAATCAACCTTATGCAATGTTTATAAGGTATCAAAATTGATTGCCGTGATATATTTCTATTTCGCTCACACGCCTTCGTACTCTAGCGGCAGCGGCTGAGACTTGGCGTGAAGCGACGGTGTTTTCTGATTGGTTAACAAATTTCCCGCGTACTTAAATTGTGTCAACTGCGCAGGTACCTACATCGGTGGGCCATATAAAATGTGTAGTACCGCAAGTAAGTGCAGACAAGTAAAGTTAACTCTGCATTTCACAATAAGATCATTACAGAGATTTTGATAGTTAATTTTTACGGTGTTGCCATAAGTCCTATGAAGCGTTAGTGTGGTCAAACTCCATAATAATATGTATTCTCATTAATTTTATTGTTCAGAGATAACATAGGCCACGAACCACCAGATCTAGGAAAATGTAACGGCAAAAAATCACTTTATATTGCAAAAAATAGTAATTGATCATCAAAATTAATTCTTTATTTTAGCGTGCTATTAGAACCAAAATTATTACAACTTGTGATCCTACTTAATTGCTTTAAGTCCAAATTATGACTACGAGTTTCTCACAACATAAAAATACAACCTGTATAACTCTCTTCACCTTAAAGCTCTGAAAACTACAAAGATAACTACAAAATTAAGCCCAACAAGTGTAACTGAATTGTCCACTGCTGGACATAAGCCGCCTATAACCCACAGATTGAGTACAGCTCGTCTAATGGGTACATAAGTTAAGGTCCAAATAATTACTATATCCGTTTTATGGAGTCGGTGTGATTATGTAAATGCATGTCTATGATGACCTCGTCGGAACCGATAGACTTTTTACTGGGGGTCACTATGCCGATGTCGACGTCGGTGTTGGGGGTCAAACCGTTAATGGGGTCCTGAAATGAGAAAAAATCAAAGTTAGAACAATATCCATCGGATATCAAAGCTATTCTATTTTATTATTATTTTATTATCCTACTAATATTACAAATATGAAAGTTTGTGAAGATGTTTGGATGTTTGTTACTCGAATACGCGTTAAAATTTGCTATACAGATAGACGATAATCGAAATTAACATATAGGTTTTTTAGTCCGGAAAAATAAACAGTGCTCGAGGGATTCACGATAACATCTTTCTATGATAAGCCGAATTACATGCGGGTGAAGACGCGGGCTTAGATTATTAAAACATAACATAACATCACGCCTGTATTTCCCCGAAGGGGTAGGAAGAGGTGTAATAGTACACCCACATTTTCCCAGTTATGTTATAGTCCCATGTAATAGAGGGCGAGCCTATTGCCACTGACCGGGCACAAATCCAGACTCCGGGCTGCTACTGAGAATTTCCTAATGAAAAAACCCAATAACACTTTGCCTGAGCCGGGTATCGAACCCAGGACCCCACGCTCAGCAGTCGCGATTGCAACCACTAGACCATCGAGGCAGTCTTAAGTATTAAAACATAAATATGTGGTATTACAATTTTGATTATTTTATAGCACTAAAAGTTTACATAATCGTTCTTTATTTTATTAGTGCCTGAACATTATATACGAGCAAATACGTAAAACTACAAAATTCATTGACAGTGTAGTGTGTGTGACTTATTTCCGTATTTATTTATTTATAGAAGTACAGCCACATCACGTACATTAAAATAATCACTATACTCTTAACTAATCTGTAACTGGTCTGATGTACATGACAATAACGGCGTACATAACACTTATAATTATTTGGCTATAAAGAGCTACATAATTCGCCGTATTGTTCTTTTGCTCATCTTTTGAATATAACAATCTTTTTAATATACATTCTCTAAAGAACCTCCTTCCTTTCCTTTCTTTTCTCTCCTTTTATTTTCGGAAACTTTGCTAACTTTGGTTGATTATTGGAATAAGCTTAATATCAACTTTCCCAGATTAATAAAGTGACCAAAATGCAAAAGTCGACTTTTCATAAGTACCTGTAATCTGATCTACAGTATGTAACAAAAAACCTTGTTGTTCCTGTGAGCTACGTTATCGGAATCGATATTCATATGTAAGGAAATACAACAGAACTCATTTAGAAAAACTCTTGAATAAAAATAATCATATTAAATATAAAAATAAACTGGTTTTATCACTTTCAATTTACAATTAATAATGATTTTATATTTAATTTGACTATTTTTACTGACGAGTTTTTCAAATGAGTTGTGTCCTTACGTATGAATATCGATTCTGATAACGTAGCTCACAGGAACAACAAGGTTTTTGTTACATACTGTACCTATATGACATAATTTGTTTGAGTTTGAACTAATTACAGTAACTACCGGGTAAAACGGGGTGAAATGGAATGCATGGGTGAAGAGGGACAAAAGTTAGCAGGATTAAGATTAGTGGTGTGAACCGGTTCTCAAAAAACCGGATAATCACCGGTTAGAGTGAGTACCGGAGACTAATCGCTGATTGCACTAAACTATCGGTTATTTAATTTGTTGCAGAACGCACCAAAATGTGCGTTTTTTTTTTTTTTTTAGCTTATTTTTTCTTCTCGTATAGGTATATAGATTTAGAGTATTTTGAATAACCGGAGAAGTTCCGGATAACCTCCGGTGATTCAATAAAATCTCCGCATAATCTCCGGAGGCTGAAAATGTCTCCGGTTCACACCACTAATTAAGATAGTTTGTTGCCCACAAAAACTTTAGAATATTTATAAGTTTTGGCAGAACATTTTTGCAGTCTTTGTGGGCAACAAACGATCTTATTTCAATGTTAAATCCTTGCCCATTTTGTTCCTATTCACCCCGTTTTACAGAACGAAATATTTTTATACTAAAATGAAATTAACATAAAATAACATCACGCCTGTATTTCCCCCAAGGGGTAGGCAGAGGTATGTAGTACACCCACATTTTGCCAGGTATGTTATTAGTCCCATGCAATAAGGGGCGAGCCTATTGCCATCAACCGGGCACAAATCAGACTGCGGACTGCTACTAAGAAATTCCTAATAAATAAATAATAATTTTCTAATGAAAAACCGAATAACAAATAAATAAATAAAATAAAATAAATATCTTTGGGACAATTTTACACAGCACCATCTAGTCCCAAACTAAGCAGAGCTTGTGCTATGGGTACTAGACAATGGATATAATACTTAATTATTATTTTTTTGTAAATACATACTTATAATACACAAGCAACACCCAGACCAACACAAAAACATTTTTTTTTTTTTTTTGTGTTCAACACAAATATTTGTGTCCTGTGGAAATCGAACCCGCGACCTCACGCTCAGCACTAGACCAACGAGGCAGTAAACCACATAAACAAGGGTCTTACCGCAGTTAAAGCGTCGCAGGCCATCAGTTCGTTCTTGGACATGTGTTCGACCACAGCAGCAGCATAGCAGTCACCCAGCATGTTGTTGGTAGTCCGGATGCGGTCACTGGAGGAAGGAGTTAGACCATTCATTTCAATCTTAGGTACTAATATCATAAATGGAGAAATAAACAAACACATATATCCATAGAAGAGTATATATAGTATGAGTTTCTCCTTCAAACACGCTAAAATGGTTGAACAGATTGGCATAAATAAACCATGTATAGGCTACTTTTTATCCAAATACCACGGGAGTAAAGCCACGGGCATCAGCTAGTATTGATTATTAATTCAATTAGGTTGCTCTTTTCATGAGACTTTATTAAACTATCTGAACATTTATGCGTCCCCAATGTAATATTTCACAGGACTTAAGAAATGTAGTTTTTATTATTTGTATCAGCTTAGGGTGTGATTTCTTGTGAGCAGAGGCGGATTTTTATTATTATTTATTATGACGTTGGAGCAGATGAGTCTGAGATGGAGATCGTGAATCGACCAATGCAGTCCCCAACCAGCCAATCTGAAGAAGGCAGCTGGGGGGACTAGATGTGAAAGGCGGAGCACCAAGTGTTGTGGCGCAACTTGGGTGAGTCCTATGTCCAGCCAGTTTTAGGATGAGTTGATTGAAGCTTGAATGAAACCAAAAAAAAAACATAAAATGTTAAAAAAATCCTATAATATATGGCCGCTAGAGGGGCGCCGATGAGGTGCTTGCTTAGGGCGCTCTTGACATTTAATCCACTTCTGCTTGTGATAATCACACAAGCCAGTCAACAGCAAATATGACCAATATATCATATTATTATGTGGGCTTGTCCACTGCCGCCAACACTAACTAGTAACAACACCACTGTCGCTGACGGTACTGACACTAGTGACACTTATGTGATGTGATGTGATGATCAACATGATACTCACACGAGCCAGTCAACAGTAAATAGCAGCGTTACAGAACGTGTGGGCATGTCCACTCCATCCAACACTAACTATTAACAACACCAAAATCGCTCACAGCACTGACGCTGATGATACTAATGTGATGTGATGTGATGATCAACATGATACTCAGACGAGCCATATTGACTGGCGTACAGCAGCGATTCATCATATATGGGAGCGTCCACTGCAGCCAACACTAACTAGTAACAACACCGTCACTGACGGGGCTGACGTTGATGCTACTTAAGTAATGTGATGTGATGATCAACATGATACTCACACAAGCATACATCATGTGTGGGCGTGTCCACTGCGGCCAAAACTAACTAGTAACAACATCATCATCGCTCACAGTACTGACGCTCATGACACTTATGTGATATGATGTGATGATCAACATGATACTCACAATAGCCAGTCAACAGCAAATATGACTGATATATCTATGATATGGGCGAGTTCACTGCCGCCAACACTAACTAGTAACAACACCACTGTCGCTGACGGTACTGACACTAATGACACTTTTGTGATGTGATGTGATGATTAACATGATACTCACACAAGCCAGTCAATAGCAAACAACAGCGAAACATCGTGAGTAGGCGCGTCCACTGCAGCCAACACTACCAGCAGCAACACCATCGCCGCTGACGGTACTGACGCTGATGATACAGATGCGGCCGTAGAAGTCAAACTGTAATAAAAGAAAATATAATATTTAAAGACATTATCATATTAGTTTTCGATTCTACAACACATTAAGGCGCATGTAGCAGCCAAGTGGCTTTGATTTGCTTCTACAAATAATTTATCAACAAAAACGATTCATAGTCGGGCACAGAAAAAGCTGATATTTAATTTACTTTAAAAAATCATTATCTGGAATTACAAACCAGAAAGAAAACAGTTGAGAACGTTTGCATGGAGAAAAGATCACTCGCATTCCCCTCTCATGAATTCAAAATCATCTAGTATGTATAATATTATAAATGGGAAAATTTTTCTGTCTGTCTGTCTGTCTGTTTGTTACATTTTCACGACTTGCCTCTGAACCAATCGTAATGAAATATTATATAATAAAGATAATAGAAACTCATCCTTTTTTATATTGTGACGCATCTTAAAGGATGACTTAAGGGGAATTTAGCAGCCTAGTGGCATTCCCATCAGAAAAAAATATCACTCTCATCATTTATCGAAAATTCGTTTTTAACAATGGAAGTACAGATACCGTAGTTTAATCAGCAACTATTAACTCTGTAAAATAAAAGTTCGCTGTAGTTGTGGATAGGAAAAATGCCGAAAGTGGCCGTTTTCGCACTTTTTCTATCTATAACTACAGCGCAGTATAATTTACAGAGTTAATCGTTTCTATTTAAACTATAGTACCTGTACATACTTCAATAGTTAAAAACGAATTTTCGATAATTGATGTATTCAGCGAGTAATATTTTTTTAACAAGTGAGGTTGTTAGAAACATGTAATATTAGTACATAATTGTTGGCAACAGTAAGTGATATTAATTGAAGAAAAAAAAGACAGTCATTAAGGTTTAGTAGAAACAACCAATGTCACGAACGGTCAAGGTCAACTAGTGTCCATTGATGATAGGCTATTTTGCTAGTTAGTGGAAACGAGTCCCATCAGTTTTTTGATGTGTGTTTTGCGTGTTATGGGAACATTCTGCTGAAGAGTTTGAGAGTTTAAGTTTAAGAGTTTCAGAGTTTCTTGTCGGTCCCGGTTGTCATACGAATATCTATGGCAGTCGTTACGGGTAGTCAGAAGCCTGAAAGTCTGACAACTGGTCTAGCCTCCAAATGTCAGTATTACCCAATAACTGGGTTGCGGGGTCTGATGGCAGTCGCTCCGTGTAAAATACTGACGTTCAGCCGCATCTGGATAGTCTGGAAGCCGACCCCAATATAATTGGGAAATTGCTCGGAGGATGGATTATAATTAAATCATCAAGATGTATCTGGAACTCTATTCTTAGCAATAGGAATTTACAGGCAAATATATCTTGACATGTTTGATTTTGATGAAATGATTTGCGCAGTAGCTTGTTTGCTCCACAAATGACACAAGTTATAGTGAGTTCAATTCACACACGAATCATTATGTCCTATGTCCTACAGACACAACAGTTCCGAGTCTAGCTAGTTGTGTGTGTATATGAAGATTTGTGTCCGCATAATTTAAGATACAATAGAAATCTATTTATTTTTATGGTAACGTTGAGGAAGAATATCTCCGCTGTGTAACTAGAGCAGTCAAAAATGCTACTTGAATAGGTTAGCCATATTTGGCTAGGCTCTCGTCGGGATAGAGGACTGATAATATTTTTCCGACAACTTAGCTTGCTTTAGTATTTTTATTCTTTTCAAATATTTTTAGAAGAAGAAGAACTCCGTAAAAATCATATTGATGTTTATCTGGAACTGTAATAAAATATAGACTCCATATAGTCCTCTAGCAGCAGATGGTTTATTCGCTGGGTCATCATTAATGAAATACCACAGTGGCGTTGCTTGTGGCTAGGTATCGCTAGCAAATATGTACATAATTTGAGCATTTGGGATTTTCTTTCAGGATTTTCTGTTTCCTTTAGTAATTTAGCGGGAGTATTTGAATTTCCGTGGCTGCGTGGAAAAACTGAACTTTATGGTATTTTACCGTGACAAAAAGTTCAATAATAGTGACAGTCCTGTTATATCAAGATGGATGTTGCTATCCTATACTTTAACGACAGCTGTTCAAGATCAGACCAATAAAATATACCACAGAAAACGTTGAAAATATTGAATTAATAAAACAGATTAAGAAGTGCCTGACACAAAGAATAGCACCACCCTATATCTTCGCATATCCCCCCCTTAATTGGGGGAGGCCTATGTCCAGTAGTGGACGTCTTTCGCCTGTAATGATGATATCTTCTCATGGGTGTCGTAAAAGGCGACTAAGGGATTCACCAGAGGATGGGCAGCAGCATTCTCTGAGTATTTAACCAACTAACTGCGATCGCCAACCCGCCTGCCAAGCGTGGCGATTATGGCATATACAACATGCTTGGTGGGAGTCCTATGGAAATGATGATGATGATAAAAATAACAGAATACTCACAAAATAGTAGCAAGTTGAGCGAATCCAAGATGTATATTATTCATCTGACATACAAACACGCTGGCAACGGAAAGGAATAATGCCGTGCCATCCATATTGATGTTACAGCCAATGGGCAGCACGAAGCGGGTGATGCGAGGGTCGATCTGCAGAGGACCTTCCATCGCTCTGAAGGTTACTGGGAGAGCTGCTGCACTGGAAAGAATGAAAAAAGAATGGCATTAAATAGACGCTTATACCCACTAGGATATGACGGCTGCAAATGTTTTTGATAATGGTAAAGCAGTTTTTATTAACAAAAAGCCTTCCCTACTTTTCAATTACTATTGGCAAACCTTAAGCCTTTCCAATTTTGAAACTGTTTTGCTTGCAAGCTGCATTTACAATAAAAAAAAAGGAATCCGCCCTTTCTTTTTTCCACCAATCAGGCTCCACCAGTCAGGGTCTTTAAAACAACACTTTTTGTAAAGGCATATGTGTCATACCATTTGACTTTCGAATCAGAAATAAGGATGCATATTATGTTATCTAAATCCATTCAAATGGGTATAAAATAAGTGATCGAGTAACAAAATGTCTAACGGTACTAATAACCGATCTATCCACGATTTGCCCTACTAAAGTTAGTAATTTGGCATAAAATGTATGGAGCTTATGTCAAATTTCTATCTCTAGTAGGGTAAATCGTGGATAGATCAGTTATTAATTTTGGCCATAAGTATACTAACTCTCACGGAAGACTTTGATTTGTAATAGCTCAAAAAAAAAAAAAACTGATTATTAGATTAATTTTCTATGCATTAAAATAAAAGTTTTAAGAACCGGTAAAAACTGATATAAATAGACTCGCAGTTTATCTTAACCTTCCGTGTACAAAGTGACTAAATCTCCAATCCCATACAAAGTGGGGTATAACCCAAAAATATATAATAAAAAACAAAAAATGTATGCCATTTGTGATTTATTTGAGTGAAACACCAAATTATGATATGTGATTAATTGATTGATTTGATTGTGATTAATTGTCTTTTTTGTGATTTATTACCATTCATTATAAATAGATTTATGTAAAACATGGATTACATTCAATATAGGTACTTAAGTATAACTAGATGAATGAAAAACGCAACAATTGTGAACTTTGTAATGTATTTTATTTTAAACACAGAATTTTAAAGGCACCGTGTACATAAATCAAAACCGTTTCATTTTTACATCCCAAATTATACTTTCTTCTAAATAATAACTAAATACATATGTAGAAATAAAAGTTAATTTCTTTAAATCATGGGTTTATCAGTTACACCCAACCCACAGACCAGTAAGCCTCTAGACGCCTACTAGCCGGATACCCCCGGTCACAAAGCATATGCAGTAGCAACACCCAGCCACCAATCGAGACGCCACTCCGTCAGCGAGCGACACCAATCATATCACCGAACATTTGAGCCGACCAATCATAACGCGCAGTCCGCCCCCCGGTCCCCACCAACATTTCCGACTGTGTTCTCATGCAAAACTTTGTTTATGTGGCGTATTGAGGCTTACTAGTCTGTGCACCCAACCACAATTTGTAACAATCAGATAACAAAGTTGGGCGCAGTTGCCGGGTTGATTTGACAATACAAACAAAAGCGTTAATATCGCATTTCCAGCGACAGAAAACGGAACTCGTGCGCTTTTAACGTTTTGAAAAAGCTGCAATTTTTCGGGGACTGGGGTATGTGATATGCCACCTTGTACACAAAGAGTTAAAGATAAATATAGATCGCGTGCTTTGCTTTTATAGGGTAAACTACTGATTTCTTTACAAGCTGCCTTTGAACAAATTGCGTAAGCTTTGTCAGGTTCATATTTATTAAATAGTTTAACTGATTTGTATTCTAAGTTCTGTTGGTTAGTACTAAGTTATTATGAAGCACGCAGGCATCGAAAAATCAATAATGTTTAGTTTGCCTACGTTCTTACGCAACACACTGATTTGAAATCACAGCAATCAATCATTTTACGTAACAATTACAGAGCAACGTTATCAAACGTTACTCATTAGAGTACATTGTTTTTGATTGAGCGTCTATTATACCCAATCAAACACAATAGAGTTTATAAATTCAAAAGAAAAATTACTGTGCTGAAAACCTGAATTGTAGATGAATGGATGTCTGACGAAGTGCTGCGAACGATCATAGTGAAGCCAACAAAAACCCTGCTTCTCCGTGTACAAACCAGCGCTCACGCAGACACATGCACCTGAAGGATATTTGTTTTCGCGATGCTTACCGGACGATGCTGCGACATGTGTACTGAGAGCGGTGAGCACGGTTTGTGGTACATATGTTTGCGTGAGCGCTGATTTGTACACAGAGAAGCAGGGTTTTGTTGGCTTCACTATGATTGTTCGCAGCACTTCGTCTATATTTTTTACCATGTCTGTGTTGAATGGTAACAAAATCTAGTCTGTTACTTTGTCACAATAATTATTCACTGGCTGACTTTGACAAATTGTGCATCAATGGAAACAAAGCCAATTTAAGTCTTAATCTGGATGGAATAACATTTGTGTCGTAGCGTCTCGTGACGCGCAAGAAGCTACATTTAGTACAGAGCGTCACAACACGATTCACGACACTCCACAATGTGTTTCTAATAATCCGATATACTTCTGGTGCATCACAACATGCCCAGACATAATAATGTAATTCTGACTTTAGTTAGATATCATATTTCTACATATATGATAATGACTGTCTGTAGTCAAAACACTGACTCAATCCCAGTCAGGGGCAGCAGGCCCTGCCTGGCAACAGATTTTGTAGTAATTTGTATGGTTTTTTTAAAAATGTTAACAGCATGTTAACTTGTTAACAGCTGTGGTAACAGCAGTTGTTAACTTGTTAACAGCTGTGGTAACAGCAGTTGTTAACTTGTTAACAGCTGTGGTAACAGCAGTTGTTAACTTGTTAACAGCTGTGGTAACAGCAGTTGTTAACTTGTTAACAGCTGTGGTAACAGCAGTTGTTAACTTGTTAACAGCTGTGGTAACAGCAGTTGTTAACTTGTTAACAGCTGTGGTAACAGCAGTTAAGGTAATCGTAATCTACTTCGAGGGCCTAGTGACTAGACTAAGTAGTGACCGCGAGGATTGCAAGATCCGCGAAGTTAAGCTGCGCTAGCCACGGTCAATCCATGGATGGCTGACCGTTACGTTGCACATTGAGACCTTTCCAGCCTCCTTTCATCGTTGTACAGGTTTTTTTTTGTGATTTGTATGGTTTATTTACAAATGTTAATTTAATTCAATTTCCCTTCCATTCTGTCATTTAATTTAATTTTAATTTTAATTAGAACTGATTATTTGATTGCTGTTTAATTTTATTTGACTATAATATTTTCTAATGTAATTTTTGTTACATTTTACTGAAATGTTTTAAATTGTATTTAATTTCATTTTATTTTCTATGATTGTAATTTGATAATATGGGTTGTAAACCTGAAATAAATGAATTGATGAATTGATGATGAAATGTTAGTCATCTGAAGCTCTTCAAACCGAAATTAAGGTAATTGTAATCAGCCTACTTCGAGGGCCTCATGGCTAAGTAGTGACCGCGAGGATTGCAAGATCCGCGAAGTTAAGCTGCGCTAGCCACGGTCAATCCATGGATGGCTGACCGTTTCGTTGCACATTGAGACCTTTCCAGCCTCTTTTCATCGTTGTACAGGTTTTTTTTGTGATTTGTATGGTTTATTTACAAATGTTAATTTAATTCAATTTCCCTTCCATTCTGTCATTTAATTTAATTTTAATTTTAATTAGAACTGATTATTTGATTGCTGTTTAATTTTATTTGACTATAATATTTTCTAATGTAATTTTTGTTACATTTTACTGAAATGTTTTAAATTGTATTTAATTTCATTTTATTTTCTATGATTGTAATTTGATAATATGGGTTGTAAACCTGAAATAAATGAATTGATGAATTGATGATGAAATGTTAGTCATCTGAAGCTCTTCAAACCGAAATTAAGGTAATTGTAATCAGCCTACTTCGAGGGCCTCATGGCTAAGTAGTGACCGCGAGGATTGCAAGATCCGCGAAGTTAAGCTGCGCTAGCCACGGTCAATCCATGGATGGCTGACCGTTTCGTTGCACATTGAGACCTTTCCAGCCTCTTTTCATCGTTGTACAGGTTTTTTTTGTGATTTGTATGGTTTATTTACAAATGTTAATTTAATTCAATTTCCCTTCCATTCTGTCATTTAATTTAATTTTAATTTTAATTAGAACTGATTATTTGATTGCTGTTTAATTTTATTTGACTATAATATTTTCTAATGTAATTTTTGTTACATTTTACTGAAATGTTTTAAATTGTATTTAATTTCATTTTATTTTCTATGATTGTAATTTGATAATATGGGTTGTAAACCTGAAATAAATGAATTGATGAATTGATGATGAAATGTTAGTCATCTGAAGCTCTTCAAACCGAAATTAAGGTAATTGTAATCAGCCTACTTCGAGGGCCTCATGGCTAAGTAGTGACCGCGAGGATTGCAAGATCCGCGAAGTTAAGCTGCGCTAGCCACGGTCAATCCATGGATGGCTGACCGTTTCGTTGCACATTGAGACCTTTCCAGCCTCTTTTCATCGTTGTACAGGTTTTTTTTGTGATTTGTATGGTTTATTTACAAATGTTAATTTAATTCAATTTCCCTTCCATTCTGTCATTTAATTTAATTTTAATTTTAATTAGAACTGATTATTTGATTGCTGTTTAATTTTATTTGACTATAATATTTTCTAATGTAATTTTTGTTACATTTTACTGAAATGTTTTAAATTGTATTTAATTTCATTTTATTTTCTATGATTGTAATTTGATAATATGGGTTGTAAACCTGAAATAAATGAATTGATGAATTGATGATGAAATGTTAGTCATCTGAAGCTCTTCAAACCGAAATTAAGGTAATTGTAATCAGCCTACTTCGAGGGCCTCATGGCTAAGTAGTGACCGCGAGGATTGCAAGATCCGCGAAGTTAAGCTGCGCTAGCCACGGTCAATCCATGGATGGCTGACCGTTTCGTTGCACATTGAGACCTTTCCAGCCTCTTTTCATCGTTGTACAGGTTTTTTTTGTGATTTGTATGGTTTATTTACAAATGTTAATTTAATTCAATTTCCCTTCCATTCTGTCATTTAATTTAATTTTAATTTTAATTAGAACTGATTATTTGATTGCTGTTTAATTTTATTTGACTATAATATTTTCTAATGTAATTTTTGTTACATTTTACTGAAATGTTTTAAATTGTATTTAATTTCATTTTATTTTCTATGATTGTAATTTGATAATATGGGTTGTAAACCTGAAATAAATGAATTGATGAATTGATGATGAAATGTTAGTCATCTGAAGCTCTTCAAACCGAAATTAAGGTAATTGTAATCAGCCTACTTCGAGGGCCTCATGGCTAAGTAGTGACCGCGAGGATTGCAAGATCCGCGAAGTTAAGCTGCGCTAGCCACGGTCAATCCATGGATGGCTGACCGTTTCGTTGCACATTGAGACCTTTCCAGCCTCTTTTCATCGTTGTACAGGTTTTTTTTGTGATTTGTATGGTTTATTTACAAATGTTAATTTAATTCAATTTCCCTTCCATTCTGTCATTTAATTTAATTTTAATTTTAATTAGAACTGATTATTTGATTGCTGTTTAATTTTATTTGACTATAATATTTTCTAATGTAATTTTTGTTACATTTTACTGAAATGTTTTAAATTGTATTTAATTTCATTTTATTTTCTATGATTGTAATTTGATAATATGGGTTGTAAACCTGAAATAAATGAATTGATGAATTGATGATGAAATGTTAGTCATCTGAAGCTCTTCAAACCGAAATTAAGGTAATTGTAATCAGCCTACTTCGAGGGCCTCATGGCTAAGTAGTGACCGCGAGGATTGCAAGATCCGCGAAGTTAAGATGCACTAGCTACGGTTAGTCCTTGACTGGGCGACTATTTCATTACACTTCGATACCCCTCCGTTCCTCGGAGAGCACGTGAAGCTCTCGGTCCCAATTGCCATAAAAATATCCATAGCAGTCTCACGAAGCATGAAAGTCTAACAACTGGTCTATCCTTAGGATGTCGGTATTACTTAATAAGAAGCCGATACTGGGTTGCGGGGGTTTGACGGCAGTCGCTCCATGTAAAATACTCATGGTTAGCCGCATCTGGTTAGACTAGAAGCCGACCTCAACATAAAAGGCTTGGAAAATAACAATCATCATCATCATTTCAGCCGAAAGACGTCCACTACTGGACATAGGCCTCCCCCAATTAAGGGGGGGATATGCCATAATCGCCACGCTTGGCAGGCGGGATGGCGATCGCAGTTGGTTGGTTAAATACTCAGAGAACGCTGCTGCCCATCCGCTGGTGAATCCCTTAGTCGCCTTTTACGACACCCATGAGAAGAGATAAGGGTGGTGCTATTCTTTAAGTCCGGCACCACACGGACTAAAATAACAATCAGACTACTTTAACTTCATAACCTTGGATTATGTAAGATCATGATCTTCAGGCAATTTCCTAAACAATAATAAAAAATGTATGACGTATATGACAAAGTTTTCAAAATTATCCTCATCACTTACGTGGAAGCTGTAGCAGAAGCCGTGAGCATAGCGTGTGATAATCCCCAGTAGAACTTGTAGGGATTCCGTCGTAAGAACAGGAAGTATATGAGTTGCATCACGATGAGCTGGTAGAAGAATACACCGACGGCTACCGTGGCTATGAACCACGCTAGTTGGGACATCACGGACGCTGGAATCAGGGAAAAATTAAGTGTTATGACAGTATGCAAAGATAACGTGCTTTTTCTAATAATAATAACCAGATATTTGAAAATCTGTCCACGTATTTTGAATGTTTTATCATCCTTAGACTACAAAGTTAAAAACCTCACAAATATCATTCAAAAAGTAAACCTAGGGCTTGACTATTCAAGCCCTAGGTTAACTATGGTCAAACGGCTATGCTTCATGTGAATCTAAAGACTAAGTTATTATGTTTATTTTTTCAAAGCAAAGTCATAATTATTGGATTTATCATCATCATCATTTCAGCTGAAAGACGTCCACTGCTGGACAAAGACCTCTCCCAAGCATCGCCACAACGACCAGTCCTGCGCTTTCCGCATCCAGCGGATTCCCGCGACCTTCACCAGGTCGTCGGTCCACCTTGTGGAAGGCCTACCCACGCTGCGCCTCCTAGTACGCGATCGGCACTCCAGAACTTTACAACTCCAGAATTTTTGGATTAGAGGGCAATAAAAAAATACATTTTAAAGTTTTTTAGAATTGTTTTTCCAACTTACCTACATCATTAACACCAAGAATCTTCCCAGCTATCACACTGCTTACCCCCACGGGGGTAAACCACATGACCCCTGTCACCATCTTCATAATAACCTCAAAGATTGCTTGGAAGAAGTCTATCACTACCTGTCCTTTAGCACCCAGGGTCCCCAGAAGACTGCCAAATACTAGACAGAAGAATACTAATCCTAAAGTGTTGGTGCCTGATCTGGAAAGAAGCAATTTCAAGTTTAGGTACTTGTAAAGCAGTTTTTTCTAGTTTCAGAGTTTTTTGTAACTGAAGAGTTAATTACTCCATTGTTGGCAATTGTAGCATTATTGAGAGGCCCATGTTCGTTAATTGATGCTTGTGAGTTTATACGCGAGACAAAGTTACCGAGTTATTATTTAGTATCATGTATAGCAGTTTTCATCTCTAACTAAATTGATAAAACTGTTCTAACCTCGGTTTCTACAAGGCTGGTCAGTTTTATAGCATTTTTGCGTTTTTATTTATTTTGTGTTTTGTGATATAATTGTATTTGTATCATTAAACACGCTATAAACCTGAACCAAATTTGGTACAACTTATCATGTTTTATCGTTTTATTTTATTTTACACGATGTATGTAAAGCAAACAATAACCAGCATGAAAATTTACATTTTATATACAACACCTCATCATTCCGTTTTTGTTAAGTATTATAGAGAATGAAATACATTTTTTCATTTCTCATACTCGGAAAGTAGTGTTTGTTTGATCCAAGTAGCGGGTGGAAAACGCTGATTCCCTTCCTAGGGCGGAAAAAACTCATAATAATTGCTTTCCACCCTAGGGCGGGAATTAATTTTAAAAATAGAACTATAGATAGTCGGAAGAAAAATATCGAAAAAAAAGTGCCGCGGTCTTGTGAGTTTATAAACAGTTTTTTAAAAAAAACCTATAAGCGGGACGGCCCGGCGCCGGTGGTGACGCGGGGTGTTCCATAATTAAAATTTAAGAAAGACTATACAATTTGCCGGGATACTTTTGTTTTGTAATAAATACTAATGACCAGCCTTATACTGTACCAATAATTGGGAAGGAACTAACTCCTGAAACACAGGGATAACCTAATTTTGGAGTTAGGGACTTATTTGAATTGTTATGTGGAAGTCAATAAAGTGTTTACTATGTTAAAATGTTTACTACTATGTTACTAACTTTGTCTGTACCGAAATTCAAAATCTCAGTTTTATAGACTAATATTTGATTAAAAATGAGTTCAAGCGATTTTGAAATGCTTCTTCGTGTCAGTGGTACGACTGATCTTTTGTCAGACTTGGCAAGCCCAAAATTTTTCAACCTCTACGGCGTTATCCTTATATTCGAAATGAAAAGTAGAGTGTTTTACTCGGACTATAGCCGCCCTCGCTGCGCTCGGGCGTCTAAATACCTCGTATGGAAATTGATTCCTTTTGACCCTTGTATAACAATCTACTATTAAAAACAGAACTATAGATAGTCGGCTACGAAATTTATAACATAATATCGATAAAATAAAATGCTGCGGTCTTGCGAGTGTTTAAACAGCCAGTGTGAATTAAAAATAAAAACCAGCTATTAAGCGGGACGGTCTGGCGCCGCCGGTGGTGACGTGGTGTGTTCCATATTTTAAATTTAAAAAAGACTACATAATTTGCCGGGATATTAACTCGAACATACAATGATTTTATTAAGTATTTTTTATGTGCACCTACCGCATGTCGTCTTGTTGTGGCAATAAATAATTTTTCTTTCTTTCTTTCTTTCTTTCTAAGTGGCGAATATCCAATAAAATATGTATATACATATTATATATATATTTATTACTTTCCTTATATTCGAAATGAAAATTAGAGTGTTTAACGCGGGTGAAAGTCATCAATTCCTACTCGGACTATAGCTGTTTTTGCTCTCCTGAAAAATAGCAACTTTCGAGTTGTACCATTTGACACAGGAGGCACAAAATTGTAAGCCTCTATCAGTCTTACAATTTCACTATGGTCTATGTTCTGGGTGCTCATACGTGTTTGTATCTAAGATTTGTATCTATTATTGTACCCACGATACTAGGAGAACATGCCACGGCACTGCGGAAGTATTGCTAGACGTAAGACATTTTAAGATCTCATCTACAAGTACAGGTTTTTAAAAACAAGTAACTTACCTATACGCAACGACGCGAACCAAAGGAGGAAGTGTGTTATTCTCGCTTGCATTTCGCCCAAACATATCTGGAGGTTGTGTGTACACAGTATGTGCTTGCTGGAAAGCAGCCTGCACAATGTTGTCTGGAAATATATTCCTGTAACCAATCATGATAATTTGTAAACATTTCCATAAACGTACCTAAAGTGCCATTAGCCTAATTATATTTTTCAAACATGGCCTCAAAATGGGTATCTTGGGATTTAATAAATTTTCATAATGTTCGGTTTGTAGTTAATATTCCCATCAATATTTTTATAGTTTAACTCATCCTATAATCCCTAAACGGGCGGTAATTCTACACATGAAACTTTTTATTCATTTAAAACTAACAGCAATTACTTTAGATTAACAATTATATACTGGGTGTCAGGGAAACGCTGCCGAAACTGAAAGACTATTATTATACTACCTAAACACAGTCGAATACCAATAACCTTATAGTAATTGTTTTAGTGATTTGGTATTTTGCAAACCCGCAATGTAAAGCGTACAAAATTCGGGATCAATGCCGCGCGTAATTAACCTACCTACGCTCGCTACGACACGGACTGCGTATGCGAGGATGTCGTTCACCCCTAGCGCCAGCTGATATTTTATTTGAGTTACATTGCGAACTTTAAAATATTAAGTAAATAAATGGGGTTTTTTTGCCTATCAGTTTTATTTAACTACCCAAAGCTATGTATGAAAAATGCAAAAAAAATATGAAAAAATCTATAAACAGAATCGTTTATTTTCTTTGTGGTTTCGTATCAGTAATCACCGGCACTATATCACCTATCTTCGTTTTCGGAAGCGTTTCCCTGACACCCAGTATAACATACATTCTGCCAATAATAGTTCTTCACGAATAGCGACTGAGTACAGTAAAATGCGTGGATATAATACTAAACTTACCTGCCAATATCCAAAATGCTGTCCAAAATACTGTGTTCTCTCTTTCCTTCAACAAAATTTCCATACTGTTTTATCTCTGGTACTCCTGGGTGAATCAACATCGCCAGAACAAGCCCCAGAAACGCATTAAACATAGAAGTCAATATGAAGTACAGTAAAGTTCTCACTGCTATCTTTCCACTCATCTTCGCGTTTAAACTTGCTGAGCCAGCGATCAGGCTGGCGATGATCAAAGGTAAGATCATCAGTTTAAGAAGTCTCATGAAGAGTTCTCCAGGGTAGGATATTATCATTAATGCGTCAGAGCTTAAATTGTAAGGACGGAGACCGAGACCTAGAAGAAAAGGGTATGTTCGGTAATTTTCGAATTATATGGAAACTATAATAGTACATATAGTATTGGCTATTAGTAACTGGTAGATTTCAAGATAAATCCATGTATCTGAAAAGTTCTACCTCAGCCTAATGATCGTAAGCAACGAAACAAAACATCTGAATGTGCGGCCACCAAAGTTATATAGCCTAGCATTGCCAATACGTTGGACTCTCACTCTTTTTACAAGACCTTGATTTTTACCAATCATCATCATCATCAGTTTATATTAGCCCATTGCTGGACATAGGTCTCTCCAATGGCACGCCATTGACATCGATCTTGGGTCACTCGCATCCAGTTGGTGCCAGCCACCTTGCCAATATCATCGCTCCACCGAGCCTGAGGGCATCCTACCCTACGTTTACCGATTCGCGGTCTCCACTCAAGAACCCGTCTACACCAACGGCCATCGGTTCTTCGGCTAATGTGGCTGGCCCATTGCCACTTCAGCTTACAAATCCTGTAGGCTATGTCGACAACTTTGGTTCTCTGTCGGATCACCTCGTTCCGGATTCGTGAGTGGCCACGTCTGGGCTCCATAAGTCATGACAGGTAGGACGCACTGATTTAAGACCGTAGTCTTAATGCCAAGTTTACCAATATACCACTACTTTTAAAGACATAAATAGTGGAAAGAAAAATTCGCTCACGAGCAGGATTCGAACCTACAACTCCTGGTTCAGTACACCAGTGATTTAGCCGCTAAGCTATATAGTTTATTCACCGTAACGACCAAACGGACGGGCCATAGCTAGTGTGAGCTATGAAGTTGATTTCTAGCTATACCTAGTCATTACGACAATGCGATAATATATGAACAAGGCTCTTGATGACCTTGAGATATCTAATTGACGGTCATCAATACCAGTACTTAAAGAGATTAGTAACTAATATTGTGAGTATTGTTTGTATTTTCAACTTATCGCCTATCACTTAATTGATTAATTGTATGTCTTAGTTGGTATATACCACATAAAAGTACACAACGGCAAAAAAAAATGAGTGACCACATGGCTAGCTTGAGACATCTTTCTTTGTTCTGCACCTTTTCTGTTATCATTTTGTCTGGTATCATATTTTCTTAGATTCTAAGTTATGAAAATATTAAAACAAATAATAAATTATCATTATTATTAATTTAATTATTATTATTTATTTATTATTTTTGTATTTTTTTTCATATTATCCTGCTCGTGAGCGATTTTTTCTTTCCACAATTTAAATTGTCATATTGTATGAATTAATTTACCGGACATATTAATAAGTAGCTTGAACTGTCAATAGCCGGTACAATCAATTTGTACCGGCTATCTCTACGACAGCAAAAAAAATTTTTTTTTTTTAAATTTCACACTTTGACTAAATAGGTGCGTACTAAAACTTAATTCCTATGTCCAGCAGTGGACGTCTTTCGGCTGAAATGATGAAAACTTAATTCCAAACATCTCAAAAAACATTATTTTTAAGAAAAAACATTGTCTTAAAACACTTACCAATGCCAATTCCCGTGATCACACCAACCAAAGTCACGACTAGCATCACATTGTCGACCAGAAACTTCTTGACTCCAGTGGGTTCAACGGGAGCAGACCGGTCTTCCGTAGTCTTCGGCCCCCTATCACCGGGGCCCATCTTCGCGAACAAATATTCTGAAAATCGTTCACCTTTCTCCATTACAGGTGAAATTGGACTTTTCAGCCCAGATCCTTGGGACCTGGTTTATTTATTAAGACCGTCTCTCTTATTCCACTCTCTTTTAAGTTTTTTTATTTTAGAATTTAGATTTATCAAACGGAATTTTTACTTTGTTTATTGCATGGTTATTTATTGTTTAACTATACATAAATTAAGCATGCGCTGTATTCGGATTTATAAAGTGTAAAAGATATCAATTTTTTTTTTGTTGTCTAAGACGTTCAATACATCTTCTTGTATTGTTTGTTACGTAAAGAATGAAACATTCGATTCCCTTTTGATGCGCGATCCCCTAAGTCGGGTGGTACACTAACCCAAAGTATTCCTCTTGGCTTCCACTACCTAAATCTACTTCATTATTATCATCGTCGTCATCAAATGATTCCATTTCCATTGCTGTTTTTTATCCAAACTCTTGTAACTTATCGTCACTAAATGGAGCAATGTATTTGGATTGTGCAATCGTTTCACGACTCCTGAATTGACGCAAGAAGCCATGTTTACGGTTGCGCGCGCACCCATCGATTGCACTTCCATTCACTTAGTTATATTAAATTTCTATAAATAGATTATTAAATTGTGAGCATTATAGTTTTTCTAAGGCATTGTGGGCATATAGAGGCCGTTATGTAATTTTCTATATGGGGTTGGAGAAAAAAGAAAAAGGTAGGACACTCAGTATATCTACGAAACCTATATTTAGTTATGGGGGACTTTTGACTGAATAGGTAGTGAATGTATTGTACATTAAAGGCACTTCCAGTTTCAGAGAACATTTTAGTAAATTTATTTTAATCGTATATTTTTATCTAACACTAACCATATGAGTAGTAACAGCATTTATTACTGGAACAAACATGCGTTAACTATAAATTAGACACTAGGGTAAATGTTAAATACCTACCTACTTACCTGTAATGTTTTTTTAAATAAATATCCAACTATGTTGGATAAGGATAATGATGTAAAATGATAAGCAACATACATAAACAACTACTTAAACATTCCAAAATACATAAACAAAACAAGAACAACAAGAAATAGAGATTTGATACATTCAAAGCCTCGCTATGAATATGTTACAATAACTCATACAAAATAAATATAATAAATAAATAAATAATAATTAAATAAAAAAGATTGTATGATACTTAAAATCCTACTAAAATGATTAATGTGAAAGTTTGTGAAGATGTTTGGATGTTTGTTACTCAATCACGCGTTAACCGTTCAATGGATTTGGATAAAATTTAGCACACAGATAGACCATAACCGGGAATAACATATAGGCTACTTTCTTTTTTTTTTTTCTTTTTTTTTATCCCGGGAAAATAAATAGTTCTCGAGGTATGCATGATAACATCTTTCTGTGATAAACCGAATCACACTCGGGTGAAGCCGCGGGCATAGGCTAGTAGCATTACATCATTCGAGACGGGAGTTTTCAAGAAAACAGCTCAATTCCTAATGTATTTTGAAAGGGTCAGCAACGCATCAGCGACTCCCCTGGTATCGTTAATGCCCATGGGCTAAGGATTGCTTATCATCAGGTGATCAGCGAACGAACGAACGAAAATAATTTTCACAATTTTTTATAATAGAAAGTCAGCTGATCACCTCAATATATATCAACTCAGCCTATCGCAGTCCACTGCTGGACATAGGCCTCTCCCAAGTTGCGCCACAACGCTCGGTCCTCTGCCTTCCGCATCCAGTCCCCCCCAGCCACATTCTTTAGGTCGTCGGTCCACCTGGCAGGGGGGCGCCCTACGCTGCGTTTGCCGATTCTATGACTTACGGTGCCGAGACGTGGACACTGACAGTTGAGCTAGTCCACAAATTCAAAGTCGCTCAGCGAGCTATGGAGCGAGCTATGCTTGGAGTTTTTTTGAAGGATAAAATCCGTAACGAGATTATCCGGAGAAGAACCGGAGTGACCGACATAGCTTGTAGGATCAGTAAGCTGAAGTGGCAGTGGGCTGGCCATGTCTGTCGAAGGACCGATGACCGTTGGAGCAGACGAGTCCTTGAGTGGAGACCGCGAGAGGTGTATAGTACACCCACATTTCGCCAGTTATGTTATAGTCCCATGTAATAGGGGGCAAGCCTATTGCCATTAATCGGGCACAAATCCATACTCCGGGCTGCTACTGAGAATGTCCTAATGGAAAAACCCAATAACACTTTGCCCGAACCGGGAATCGAACCCAGGACCCCACGCTCATCAGTCGACCGCTTGCGACCACTAGACCAACGGGGCGGTCATACTTAGCTAGTTTTGCTTATAATGGTTTTGTTACCATTGGAAAGTGGTTGACCGTACCACATGAGTAAATACCGTAATTTACTAATGTGACCGTACTTTGTTTCAAAAGTTCAAAAACGATAAAGAATGGGATAAAAAATGGCGGCATTTGTATTTGCCTCTTGCTCACACGTACGGTACTGTACGCCATTTTCTAACCGCACGAGTAGTAAGTAGGTACCTAATCTGAACTTACATTAAAAAAATTTTTCCTTTCAAAAGTATCTTTGTTTAAGATCAAATAATAATGTATACTGGTTAAAATGCTTTCGAAATTATAGTGGCTTTAGGAAAAAATTAAGCAATCGTGGCATGGTCCAGTAAGCATCGCGAACACAAATATTATTTATTATCCTTCAGTGCATGAGCGTTTCGTTACACATCGAGACCCCTCAGTGCATCGTAGAGCACGTTAAGCTTTGGGTCCCGGTTGTCATACGAATATCTATGGCAGTCATTACCGGTAATCAGAAGCCTGAAAGTCTGACAACTGGTCTAACCTCCGATTGTCGTATTACCCAGTAACTGGGTTGCGGGGGTCTGTTGGCAGTCGTTCAGTGTAAAATACTGATGTTCAGCCGCATCTGGCTAGACTGGAAGCCGACCCCAATATAATTGGGAAAAGGCTCGGAGGATGATGATGATCCTTCAGTGCATGGTGTGTGCGTGAGTGCTAGTTTTTACACGGTGGAGCAAGGTTTGGTTGGCTTCACTATAATTGTTCGCAGCACTTCATCTATATTTTTTACTATGTCTGTGGGTGGAAATACATAAAAACAGAACATTGCACATTTTAGAAATAAGTAAAATAACATGTCTGATAAAACTACAAGCTGACCTGTTATTAGTCATCATCATCATCATCATTTCAGCCGAAAGTCGTCCACTGCTGGACATAGGCCTCCCCCAAGCATCGTCACAACGACCGGTCCTGTGCCTTCCGCATCCAGCGGATTCCCGCGACCTTCACCAGGTCGTCGGTCCACCTTGTGGGGGGCCTACCCACGCTGCGCCTTCCAGTACGCGGTCGCCACTCCAGAACTTTACTGCCCCATCGGCCATCCGTTCTGCGAGCAATGTGCCCCGCCCACTGCCACTTAAGTTTGGCAATTCTTCGGGCTATGTCGGTTACTTTCGTTCTCCTGCGAATCTCCTCATTTCTGATTTGATCATGCAGGGACACTCCGAGCATAGCCCTCTCCATTGCCCTTAGAGTGACTTTGAGCCTTCTTATCAGGCCTATTGTGAGCGACCACGTTACAGTACCGTAAGTAATTACTGGCAACACACACTGGTCAAAGACTTTCGTCTTGAGACACTGCGGTATTTTGGGCGAGAAGATATTGCGTAGCTTCCCGAATGTTGCCCTGTTGTACGGGGAAGTATTTTTTTCTTATTCCAAAGGCACAATATTAAATAGTTTTCTTTGTAAGATTATAAATAAATAATCACCTTTAAAAGACACACCTCTAGGAGCCATTCCATTAAATTAAACACACGATATTATATTACAAAAGAAGGAAAGCGTTTTCATTTATTTATTTAATTCTTTATGCACAACAGGGTACAAAGGCGGTCTTAACGCCATAGGTGTTCTCTACCAGACAACCACGCACTGAAGTGAAAAAACCGTGCTGAAAGAGCTCAAATGGAATAAAATTTACCAAAATTTTATTATAAAACACAGCAATATCTATTTTATTGATAAAATACTACACATGTACAAGATACAGAGTGCTTAAGATATTCTGTGTCTACAATAGGTGATAAGGTTCTGACTATTGATTCCTGCGATTTTGTTTATACAAAAAAACAGCAACCGTGTCAAGAAGCCATTTAGGGTTTGAACTTGAATCTAAATTGAACAATACTTGAAGACATTTTATTCTGATAAATTGAATCCAATCATGCAATAAATACCTAGACTTTTAAAATTGTTTTTTTTTTATTATAGTATAGGATGGCGAAACGAGCTAAAGGCCCACCTGATGTTAAGCGGTTACCTTTGCCCATAACAACTGCAATACCACCTAGACTTTTGCCTAAATGGTACCGCAAGTCGGTTCGCGAAACTGAGATATGAAGATGGAAAGTCTCATGTGATAGTAACTTCACCGGCACCCGTACCCTTCAAACCGAAACACAGCAATGCAAGCATCACTGTTTGGCGGAGAAGTAGATACGGTGGTAGTACTTCCCCGGACGAGCTCTTTCACAAAAGAGCTTTACTACTACTGAAAATAGAAGGGATTATCCTATTAATCGTCAACGTAAAATCATCCTAGGTTATTTCTAACTAAACAACAAATTTTAAATAACAATTAAAGGAAAGTTAACTAATTTACAAGTTTATCAATAAACGTGTTAATTTTGTTTCGATTATTATAGACTACTATTCACATTGTTATCACGTTATAGTGAATTTTTCTATCGATCTACCTGTTTAAAACTTTTTCATGACTAAATAATGTAATCATTTTAAAAGTACTTGGCATACAGATAGTTTTAAACCAGAAAAAAATTGAATTTTACGAACTATATTTCGTTGTATTTTACCGACATATGTGTATGAAGAGTAGCATACACAAGGTAGAAGAAGTACTGAGCGGTTTATACATAACTGGTAGCGCACTACTGAGAGTGAGATAAAGGCAACTGGACTAACGTGGAGTAATGCAGGACAGGAGAAAGGTGCGACAGCTCGTGAAGGCGCATGAACTAGTAGGAGGTATCTTAAGCTGCGTCTCCTGCGACCATATTTCTTTTATTACTAACATCTAACATGTTTTTATAACAAAATGGGGGCGTGTCCTCGCTGTTTGGTGACATTTGATTGGCCTAAGCAATATTTGCTATTAGTTTAAATTTCATGGACTTCCTTCCATTTAAGAAGCTATATTTGCTAGAGAGACTTGATCCTCTTTATTGACCCTATCGATATCTATCAACAGAAGCCATAAAGTAAGGGATGGCGGAAATTCAAACTAAGCAGTACCTATGTAAATTCTAGAATGAATGTCGAACAACAACAATATTTCACACGTCATTATGTTCATTTGTTTCTTTTTTACTTCAACAACTCTATAAGCATGTTTGAGAAAAGGTTCTTTTCCCTCTATGAAACATTGCGATGGGAAATCCTGTATAAAAATAAATACACTATAGTACATACCTGAAAAATATAGAAAGAAAAATGCATAAAAGACTGAACTCAGTCGGAAAAACAGATTTCACACATGAATGGCAACTACTATATATAGAGAATACTGAATGAAACAAATAAAATGGAGCATATAAACTTTGATCAGACATTGAAAACATATAGGTAGTCTAGTATTTATCAAACAAAATGGAAATGTGAATCAATGTTATGTTTTTAACTGTGGGTTTGCACCAAAAAACATTTAACATGTAATGTCTCGAAACATGTCATATGAAACTAATGTCACAACTTGTTTTGTTGATTATTACGTTCGCACTGCAGAAAACTGAGTAAATTCTTTGACAGTTTTCAAGGTTTGTTGTTGGCTGTGTTTGCAATGACTAAAAACTTATACATTGACATGTTTGTCTAAAGATTTGTCACGGCTGACGTTCGCACTGATGCTTAATCATGTGTCGAAACTTGTATAAATCTCGTTTTTTGTGTTATCCTATGAGGTCGGTAAACATGTATGGCCGAAAGCAGATACTTTGAAGTGTATCGAAATTAATTGTGAAACATGTCAATAGGCTATGAAATGTCAAACAAGTTTCGTTTCAACAAGTTGTGTGATAATGCGAACGCGATTCGATACATTGATAGAAAACTGACTTTTTAACATGTTTTTATGTGAATGTTTCGTCAGTGCAAACTCACAGTAACACTGTTTGATTTGACATAACATTTAACATTGATGTCACTCATAAAGTTGGATTAGGTACTAAAGAATTAAGATACTGCGTTCAATTTAGCATAAAATAAAAGTACCTATTATAAGTATTAGCACAATCTAGTCATTTTATATACCTTTTATATTCTTCAAAAGAGAGGATATTGCCTTCAGAAATAAACCTAAATAGAGTTGCCATAGTATGTAAGAGCTGACATGTCCCGAAAGACGGCACTCATTCACAAACAAGACGCGAGCATCAGCCATCGCTTAATTCAACCATATTGAAGGGAACTTAAGCGTACCTATTCCAGCCAGTGTTCGCAAACCGCGGTCGGAAGCGTCAATATTATTCAAGTTTGTAGATTAGACGTACGCTCCAGATTCAGCAAAAAATTACGAACATTTGATCGGCATTAGTCTTAGATGATTATCCGTATACTACATTGGTTGTCTGAGGAACAGAACGTGTGGATCCTACTCATGATACTGGTATAATAAATCACAATCCTACATAAGTGATGTCATGTTCAGAGACCATCGCAACTGAATACCGCAATGAATCATTTACTTTGAGGGTTTTATAACTTGTGTGATATGCCAACAGTACAATATAATAAATCTGTTATTATAATGGAAGTATATCAATTTATTTATGACGGAATTTTATTGAGAGAGTTATAACAAAAACACAAAAACTTAGTGAAATTCATGAATCTGATTAAAATTGCGGACGGGTTCGTTTATTTCATCATCATCATCATCATCATCCTATATTAGTCCACTGTTGGACTGCTCTCCAATGGCACGCCACTGACATCGATCCTCGGCCCATCGCATCCAGTTGCTACCAGCCACCTTGCCAATATCATCGCTCCACCGAGCCTGAGGGCGTCCGTTTACCGATTCGCGGTCTCCACTCAAGAACACGTCTACCTCAACGGCCTTCGGTTCTTCGGCTAATGTGGCCAGCCCATTGCCACTTCAGCTTACAAATCCTGCAGGCTATGTCGACAACTTTGGTTCTCTGGATCTGCTCTCAAGCTGAAGTGGCTTCAGCTTGCCAATCCAATTTTCGTTTATTTACCACGTTTCTATGAACTCGCTTTCATGTCTGTCTGTTCGGTTCAAATTTGGCAATCGATTTTAAACTAACTTCCCGATGAGCTAGAGACATGAAAAAATCAAATCATAAATCTCGAAACTAGATGACAATTCAATATTAACTAGCTTTTGTTTTAAAAAAGTGGTATCAAAAAAAACTTTTTTATCAAATTATTTTGTTTTCAAGTAGAAATCCTCATTGATTATGATGGTACCTACACTATGTTAACATTTCTGTTTGATGGCTATCCTAATTGAAAAATATTTGAAGGGATTGGCGCTGAAAGACGAAACATAGGCTTTGCCTAGTTCGGCTACAGATGGTTTAATAATTATTGTACGATGAAAACATAGCCAATGTATAGTTTGAAACGCTGTACTATTTTCGTAAATAAACGTTATTTATTTTAAAAAAAAATGTTTGCTAATCTAACAGAACTTCACGCTCTCATGCATTCTTTTTTTTAGGAAATTGGCAACCTAAAAAAGTTTGGCTGAATTCGTCAACTCTGACACAGCACGGGACAATACTAGTATATATTTATTTCATACTAAAATCAGGAAATAAATTTACTGAAATATACATTAAGGTAGATACAGATTGGAAGTATTTTCAGAAATAACATACATAGGTACATACATGCGGTATGATGATAAAAAAAATTGTTTGCGCTGTATCTGTTTGGGTATGATCTTCACTTGAAGCAACAATTAATTCATATGTAGTTTCTGAATAAAACACGCAGAGTATTTATGCGTAAAAAATACAGGGTGTCCCGTCGCTATACTACATGGAGGGAAAGTACAGGATGGTACTTTTTTGCGATGGGTCGATTCCCAGCTCACGCAAGACATTTTTAACACGCTTTTATTAGGTCGACCTCTATGTAACTTACTATGTAATGGAATCTAAGGTAACTAATTTAACCATCTTCCAAGGGTCGTATATAGCGTAATGGAAATTAGCAGCTGTATGTAGTTCTGATGACAATACAATAATATGGTACTGTCGAACTGATCTGATGATGGAGCCGGAAGATATGAACTGGAACTTCATGATGGAAAATCGTATCATAGCTGTTTTGGATTTCTTAGAAAAGTCTTGTAATGAATTTTGACCACGATTAGGTTTCAAGGTCTGATGATGAAGCCGGAAGATAGGCACTAGCATTCTATGATGGAATATCGTATCATAGTCGTGTTTGTACTTGTGAGAAAGGCCACGTAATCGACTTTGAACACGATCAGGTTTCAAGGTTATAACAAACCTATTATATATTGAATAGTGTAAATATTGACATAGGTGCCTGTATAAAATGTATATAGACCTGTACATGGAGAGTGTAAACAGAATATTAAGCGAAGCGTGTTTTTCTAGTGCTTTTTAAACTATTAATTTATTTAATAATTTTGAATGCAGAATTTCTTTATTGTGTGGCCGTAGTGGCCGTTTTGCGCGGATGTGACGCGTATCTTACCACACTTCTTGACTCTGTACCTGTATTTGTTCTGTGTTCTTGATTTTTTTGGTAATTTGCGTCACTTTTGAAGCAAACAAATATTTTAACTTTCTTTTCTTTCATTCTTTATTTTTTTTAAATGAAGTCTCCTTTACGTAAAATGTCATATTTTCATGAAGCATAGCGGTGGGATACCCAGTATCATAGAGCAAGCATAATTATGTTCTAGTTGATGGCTTTATTAAATGAATGTTTCCTGGTTACGTGCAGTTTTAATTTATTGTTCAAAATCAATCGCAATGTCTTGTGCAAAACATTCTCAGTCGGTGTCCACCTTTAATGAAATATTGAACACAGCTTTACACGCAGCTATAATTACTCGCACGTGCCAACATTCAAATGCCAATAATAGACGTAGCAGTCTATAGTGCCAGTTGAAACTCTCATTACAAGATCAATGATCTTATTATTTGAGTTTCGCTCAATGTGAATGATCTCATGAATGATTATGCTGCAGGTGCTGCGGACTGACAAGGTTTTGACAACTGACAGATGACAGTGTAACTATTGACAGCTGAAGTATCTGAGACCAAAAAGTTCCGTCAGTATGACAGAATCAACGCTAAGGCGAGTGTAAAACTTTATTACAGTAATCAGTTTGCTCGTGGTATAAGCAAACAGTACCTGTCTCAAATTTAGGATGAAACTAATAATTAATAATAACAGCCTTATGTAATTGGCGGTTTTGCTAACAATGAAACTATGATATTAATTAAGGCTAGATTTTTTATGTACTGATATAATCAAAATCTTTCAATCGGACTGATCAGGGTTACCAGTGGAGTCAAATACAGTATAGTCATATCTCATACTTTAACTGCTGATGCAGTACGCACCAAACATTATGTATGCTGTGAAAACGAGTCGTATGCCTGCGCAGTAGCAAAATGCCGGAGCGGTATGCATCTCCGGCGCCGCCTTCTCAGAACAGAATCGGCTGGCTCTCTCGATCCCACTCCGCAGCCTCCTGAACCATGAGGCGACTCACGCGACGGTCTCACAGGCTAGAATACGCACCATCCTTTATGGTGACTATGGCTGTGAAAAGGAGACGTAGGTACGTATGCCTGCGCAGTAGCAAAATTTAGAGAGCGCGGGTGTTAATCGGGGTGCGGGGCACTGCGCAGCGCAGCGCTAACTTAACTTCACAGCCGCCATAAAGATTGGTTCGCATGATAACTCTGATTTCTTGATCTCAGCCAGACACTATGTGGTACGTACCTTTACTACCTCATAGTATCTACATTAATAAAATTCTAAAACTCGACTGACAAGGCGCAGCATAATAAGCCGGTGATTCTAGACTCTAGGCGGATGAAATTAAGGTTAGTTGAGCACTAAGAAAGGATTTTTTCCGCGGGAACGGGAAAAATAAGAATTCAAGCGAACGAAGTCGCTTGTCTAGCATAAATCTTTATGACGTAGTATGAATTATTGTTAATAAATTAAAATGAAGGTCTTTTCAGTCACCAGATAGACTATCAAACTAACTAATCAAGGAAAGATCTGATCTAAGAACGACTACTAAATAATATCAAACTTACTGCTATAACAAAAGTCCCTGTATCTTTCTTCGTATCTAGAATGTTTGTAAAATCTTCTGTCACATTTCCTAAACACAGCTTGGCAGAATCAGTATCTCTATGCAACACTCACAAACACCAACTGATAATACTTTGTTATTATTTGAATGCTATTATGGACACTACGTCTTTGACTTTTGTCTTGAAGCGTATTTACTCACCTTACGGCCACGTAAGGTTATTCCGAGCATTGCTCTCTCCATTCCTCTTTGCGCTACTCTGACCTTTTCTGCAGACAGTTCCGTAAGAGTCATAATCTCCGTTTCATATGTGAATACAGGCGACACACATTGCTCGAAAACTTTTGCTTTCAGCGCAACGGACAGATTACCGGGCAAGATGTGGCTATTTGCATCGAAAGCTGCCCATGCTTGGGAAATGCATCTCTTGACCTCTGCGGTTTGATTTTGGCGGCCGAGTCCTGTGCTTCGGTCTGAAGGGTAAGGGTGCCGGTGAAATAACAAAATTATAATCACATGAGACTTTCCATATTCATGTATCATGGCGAACCGACTTGCGGTACCATTTAGGCAGCAGCCTAGGTGGCATTGAAGTTGTTATGGGCAAAGGTAACCACTTACCATCATGTGGGCCTTTAGCTCGTTTTGCCATCCTATACTAAAAAAAACGTGTCTTTTCTCAAAATGAGAAGGTATCAATCAGTTCAGGCCTTAGCCCGTCACGCCACCGCGCCGGCCTAGTGCGAGATGGTGGACTATACACACCATCGAGAATTGGCACTCTCAGATGTACAGGTTTCCTCACGATGTTTTCTTTCACCGTCAAAGCAAAATGAAAAATGAAGTGATAGGTAATGAAATTCTGATACACACTGAAGGAGGCATTGCGGCCAAAATTAACAACATAACATAACATCACACCTGTATTTCCCCGAAGGGGTAGGCAGAGGTGTATAGTACACCCACATTTCGCCAGTTATGTTATAGTCCCATGTAATAGGGGGCGAGCCTATTGCCATTAACTGGGCACAAATCCATATTCCGGACTACTACTGAGAATTTCTAATGAAAAAACTCAATAACACTTTGTCCGACCCGGGAATCGAACCCAGGACCCCGCGCTCAGCAGTCGCGCTTGTGACCACTAGACCAACGAGGCAGTCAAAAATAATATCCTATTTATCCATAATTTTCTTAATAAAGGTAGAAATTGGACATTATTATTGGATTATTATTATCTTTTATAATATTATAAAAGCATTTGGCAAACTTTGCCGAGTCTTCTCGTCGCCTATACCGCAAAGATTGAAGACAAAGTTCTTCAACCACCGAGGCACCGAGACGTGGACACTGACAGTTGGGCTAGTCCACAAATTTAAAGTCGCTCAGCGAGCTATGGAGCGAGCTGTGCTTGGAGTTTCTTTGAAGGATAAAATCCTGACCCGGAGAACCGGAGTAACCAACATAGCTTGTAGAATCAGTCAGAATCCTCCCTACATTTTACGACTGTGTTCTCATGCAAAACATTGTTTATGCGGCATCTTGAAGCTTACTGGTCTGTGTCTAATGCTATAAGTAAACGAAGTTCTTATAAAAGTATATTACTTAATCACGCATAAACGGTTGAACGGAATTAAATATGTCCTGGAATAAACATGTAATAAACATGGGCTAACTTTTTATCTGAATTATAATCAACAGAGCACATACAAAAAGAAAATGATGCATGCTAGGTATGGTCATAAAGTTAATAGGTATACGCAAAAGTATAAAATTATTATTTTACTACGCGTTTTGTCTTGTAATATTTAGTAAAGATATTCAAAAAGAAGGAAAGAAAGAAAAATTATTTATAGCCAGAAAAAGACGACATGCGATCACATTCGGTAGGTGAACATAAAACATAAGCACATTTTAGGAATTACAGTGATGGTAGGTACGGTCGACCGCACGTCAGTGGTAACACTTGTTGACATTACCAGCATCTTTATTTCGTAAGTTAGAAAAGTAACATTGCATGTCGTAGCTGCGGCAAAGAGGTTGACACTCTGCATGATACTGTGTTGTAACGTGAGTCACAACACAGCGATGATTTTCAGTGTTAACCCCAAACCCCAAGTGACGAGCGGTGCCAAGCCAGTAAAAGCAACATACAAAACCAATTCACTTGTCTGCAGCAGTGTTGCCAGACGTGCGATAATTATCGTAAATTTACGATAATTTCAAGTCCTTTGTGATAAAAAATAATAGTAAGGTATCGCACGATAATTGTACCAATTCATACGATAATTTATGTAGCACTGCGATAATTTTGAGGCAGAGTGACAACAACCAAAATTAACAATAAGCTAAGGCATAAATTCTCGTTTCTTTCACTCACTATGTGTGACGCATACGACAGACTGAACAAGATGCACAAAAAAGACCTAAAAAAAACTATGTTTTTCTTTCAACTGCATACCTGCGTCCTGTTCTGGCTGTTCTACTCGTTTATTTTATTCGGTCTTTGTTCGTCTGTCGGTCTGTGTTAGTTCATTCCTAGTTCAGTCAGATCTGGAGTCAGACATTCAGACTGGGTACAATTGGATTAGTTATCTGTTTTGTATGCCTGCTTTGCATTGTTTCGTTTTAATTGTTGCACGCTGCTAATTGGAACAATAATAAATATTTATTTTATTTTTCTAATAATTTTCTGATTTTATTTATAACTTATCTATAAATAAAAATTTATGTTTCTTTGTTTGTCACTGTTTGTCCCGTACGTGTTCTTATAACATTCATCCGATTGCAATGACAATCTTGGTAAGTTTGCGAGACCCCGCGAAGGTTTTTGTAAAACAAAAATAGCTTTGCAACGCATAAACGCACAAAAATAGCTTTGTAGGGCACAGCTGGTAAAAAAAAAAAAAAAAAAAAAAAAAAAACACAAAAAAAAAACTCACTAATTCTGGTTAAAAAGAACACACTAATCATTAGAACCTCTGAACATAAACCTTAAAATTTCAATTTTGTATAAGATAGCGTATGCGATAATTATACGATAATTTTTTCCTCGATCTGCGATAGTTTCAATCTTGCCATCTGGCAACACTGGTCTGCAGTAACAGGGTTAGTGTTAGTTAGTTTAGTAACCTATCAGACCTATCCTATAATCATGTCACTCTGATGACAGAACAGTACCTAGCGAGGTTTGTATTGCGTGGGTAATTTACCACGAAAAGCCTTTTTTTTCTCCATGGTAATGTAGGTACCTACACAATCACCCGCGGTAGGTATAGTCATACTTTTGCATCTATAGATTTTATTGAGAGTTGGAGAGTGACAAACGGTCAATAATTATGTAAATATTATAGTAACTAAGCACATAAATCATAACAGACTCACCTTTTATTTGCTTAATTTTGCCTGATTAACACTTTCAACTACACAAAACGAATTATTCCACTACGTATTCGCGCCAAAAACAAAACTAACTAAAAAACATAAAGAAACAATAGACTCAAGAAATTTTCAATAACACTTTTGAATTTGGAATGTGGATCGAACGCACCGCCCGCGCCGCGCGGCGTGGAATTTAAAAAGGCAAAGGCTTGACCCATACAGTCTAGTTTGGCGCTGAATGCAGAATAAATGGTGAATTTCTCATTGCTGCTCTGATTTTATGGTGTCTTTTAAGTAATACTTGGCCGAATGTATGGATGTTAAATCTAATACAAAGCTGTGGAGTCTTCCGACTTTTGTTGGCAACTACATCGTTGCATCTGCATCAAGGTTATTTTAATCGTCCGCCATGACTTATTGAACTTTTATTGTGTAGGGATAATTTATTGGTTCGTTTGAACTAAGCGGCCGCGGAATAAAGTAAAGTTATTGTGTCTAAAGTAAAGTATAGGACCTTTTTCTAGTTTATCGCAATAAATTATAAATGACGGTAGGAGTTGAACCCTTCGTCATAAAATTGCGCATACGAAATCACAAAGTGTTTTTTTTGTTTGCTTGTTGTATTAAATATTATGGTTACAATTTCAAACAAAATCATTTTCTGATTTGTGATTAGTGCCATCTATTCGATGTTTCAGGAACTAGTTTCATTGGAGTGCGTAGACTACACTGTTTGTGCACGTTGTGATTCCTGAAATCGCACAGATGACGCCTCTGCGCCGAACATTCAAAGACTGCAATTTTTTCATATGGTTTTAAACCGCAAACTGACCTGTGTAAAATCACATTAAGATGAACCATGGTATAATAATATTAATATGCTACACCAGGTATTCTCTTCCCATGACAGCTAGGTCACGTGATTGGCCCAATACTTAGTACGTCATCAGCTGTGGAACCAATCGCGGGCTAGCAGTATGACACTTTGTCAGTTTGATGTGCTGCCACTCATCATCATCATCATCATCATTTTAACCGAAAGACGTCCATTGCTACGAGGTAGCAAATAATAATAAGGCTAGTTAGCTATTTATTTTATATTAATTATGAATTAAAAATATCCTTATTTGTATTGAAGATGTCAATCAAATACCTACCATTATAACAATGACCACAAACAGCTTTATTGTGTGAACATTAAAATCCCTAGAATCCCTTTTCCAGCTTCTCGTGATAATCCCTAAAATTGTGGGATACCAAACATTCGCCGCCAAAATGCACCCTTGCTTACAACCGGTGGGACACACGAACGTAAAGTACATAGATAGATAGATAGATAGAATACAGGTACTTTATTGTACACCATGAAAACAGTAGTAAACAGGCAGGTACATTATGTAATGTTTAGACATATTGTATTGTATTTATTATGTTTATTGTATCTTAGATATAAGTAGTTTTGCTATAGATATATGTATAGTATTTATGTTATGTAGTATATGTATTATATTATGTTGTTACACTGCGTACTACCCCTCTCTTTACTTGCCCTATTGTCCATCCTAAGGTTGTCTGGAAGAAATCGCCTTGAGCGATAAGACCGCCCATTGTACATGTGTTCTATATAAGTCATATATGTTGCTATCTTCTTTTGTGTACAATAAAGAGTATTTGTATTGTATTGTAAACAGGAACAACGTATAAATTATAAGTACATGGGCGGTCTTATAGCTAAAAGTGATATCTTCCAGACAACCTTTGGATGGACAAAGAAGACGTAAGATATAGATCACAGAAATAGATAGAATGGCCATGTGGTCACGGCGCGCGTGGCAGCACTCTGCACCATAGTGCAGGATATTTCAAAGCCTTTCTCAGCACGCCTTAGACTTTTTTCTATAAATACTTTTTTTTTTTTTTTTTAATAATAATAATAAATTTTATTTGCCAAAAAGAAATAGTACAGTATTTTACAGTTTAAATGCTATCCTATAAAATTGTAGGTACATGCACTACAGATATGAGCTTCTGAAGCCAAACTAGGCATAGCCTGTATTTCAGCATTCAGTGCTTCCCCTACGGATGTCAATTACAATTTAATTTACTTAAGTTTTAGCATATTAAAATTATTTAAATTTACTTGACTATCAGTTTCATTTTTAATAACAATAAAAGAAAATAAAAACTACGATAAAAATTAAAAAAGATGTTTAGATTGTGTGTGGGATGTGTAATGTATATGTGTGTGTTAGTAGTGTTTGTGTTGTCTGAGTGGGGTGTGTAAGAGAGCATACGTGCATTTCGTGATTGTATGATGGATATTGCTTGTAAATACTAGCCTTTTATCTCGGTACAACAAGCAGCTCTTCCGTCTCCTCATACGAAAGTTTCTGTATATAATCTGATACCTTTTTCTTGCATTGATCTTTGGTCAAGGGATATATGTTCAGTATTTTATTGAGTTTATTGTAAATGTAGGGTCCAATAAAGCTCACGAATCTTGTGCTAAATGTAGTTTTAAATGAAAGGGGTTGTGGGCAGACCATATCATGTCTGCGTTTGTTTAAAATTTGAGGATTATATTTTAATTTACTATGCTGTAGTAATATAGTTTTTAATAAAAATAATTGTCTCACAGTCAGTACTTCACAAAATTGATAAAGCATTTTAGTAGAGAATAATATGGGTTTAAAAGTGCAAACCTTAAGAATTGCTCGTTGGGCTATCTCAATAGGCTGTAGAGTGGTTTTTGGAGCTCCTCCCCAAACAGTTATACAATACGCTATGAGAGACTGGCAAAGAGCGAGATATATCCGCTTGAGAAGGATAGGGTCGGCAGCATGTCGAAGTTGTTTAAAAACATAAATTAGTTTTCTAACTCTACCACATAGGACCCTAATGTGTTCTTTGAAGTTTAATTTGCTATCAATTGTAATGCCCAAATATTTTATGGTTTTAACCCGTTCTAGTTCTACACAAGAGCAATATTCGTCATTGACACATTCGTGTGCAATAATAGTATTAAGATTGTCAAGGTTTAATTCGGCGCGGAGATTAAAACATATGTATTTGGTCTTGTCGACATTTAGAGTTAGAATATTGTCACTAAGCCACCTTCTAACGACATTGAAACCGGATTGGGCAGTACTGAAGGCCTCTTCCCATGTGTCAGTGGCAAAAATGAGAGCAGTATCGTCTGCAAAAGAGATTATTTCGCCGTGGGTAAGTTTGAGGTTAGTAAGGTCGTTAATGTAAACGAGAAATAAGGTTGGTCCCAATATACTGCCCTGGGGAACACCATGGGTCACTAACAGATTATTGCTAGTATATGCTCCGACCCTAACACACTGGAACCGTCCGGTAAGGTAGTCTTCGAGTAGTATCAGTTGTGTACCTCTAATTCCCAGTCTTTCAAGCTTAGTTAATAGGATGGTGATAGAAATCGTATCAAAAGCCTTGGCTAAGTCAAGGAAAATAGTAAGGACTTTTTTTCCCTTATCTAGGTTGTTTGTGGCGTAGTTTATGAGGTTATTTACAGCTTGTTCCGTCGATTTACCGGCACGGAAACCATATTGATTTGCTGATAAGAGATTTTTGCATTTTAGATACATGACTAGCCTTGAGTTGATAATTCTTTCCAAGATTTTAGATAATGATGTGAGTATAGAAATTGGTCTATAATTAGCGATACGATCTCTATCACCACTCTTATAGATTGGACAAACTATTGACTTTTTTAGAGAATTAGGGAAAATACCTCTTTGAAGACAAGAATTAAATATAAAGACAAGAGGCGGAGCTAAAATATTTTTTAAATCTTTCAGAAGATTGCTAGTGATATTATCGTTGCCAGGTGAGCAGTCAGCCTTTAAGCCGATTATAAGACGCTTTACTTCCTCTTCAGTTGTGTCCTCAAGAACAAAAGAGCTGAGTTGACTACTGTTTTCAGAATCATAATGATCGGAGGTGTCCATTGTTCCACGATTTCTACGATGTTTTATATTGTCTGCTAGTGACTTTCCCACGTTTACAAAGTGATTGTTAACTTTGTTGAGGGACAGTTGGGGAGATGTTTCGAGTAATAATAATTCATTGGATGTGTTTTGTGTTTTGTTGGTGTTTGTTATATTTTTTATAACTTTCCAAATTTTTTTAGTATCTTTTTGAGCGCTCTCTATTTGGTTTTTGTCATAGGCTGTTTTAATTTTTTTTAATAAGGCATTGCAGAAATTCCTGTAGCGTGTATATGTCAATTTCAGGACTGTGTTCTCAGGGGAAAGTTTTGCTTTTAAATGTAAATTATCCCTGTTTCTCATGCATCGTAGCAAGCCTTGTGTTATCCACGGTTTTATGATTCTTTTTCTTCTCGGTAAGATTATTACTTTGGTATTGTTTGAGATGGCAGTTTGGAGAGATTGAGTGAGGTAATCCAGAGAAGCATTTGGATTAAGTAGCTCATATACCGGTTTGAGGTCAATTTTTAATATGTCTTTTTCTAAATTTTTACTGTCAACCTTTGTGGTGGTAGTCTTTGAAAAGATGTGGATTTTTTTAAGGTGTATACTTAATAGGACGCAGTTATGATCAGTTAGAGATGTGTCGGGAACGATAGTGATGGAAGGGCTGTTAGTTTTGAGTAAAGCATGGTCAATACATGTTCCGCTTTCTCTTCGTGTTACTAATGTATGAGTTGGTAAAAGGCCATGGGTAGCGGCAAGGGTCAAATAGTGTTCTCCTTTGAGATCAATTTTGTCGTGGTTGATTGGTATGTTAATATCTCCCATGATTACAACATTTTTGAAAGAAGAATATTTAGTAAGAACCTCATTTAATGATGTAAGAAATGGATCTAAATTACGAAACGATGGCGATCGATATACAGCAATTATTGCAGTATGATTTTCATGTACTGCAACCAAACAGTTTGCTTCTTTAAAGTTAGGCTCTTCTAGTTGCAAGTTAATGTTTTCTCTGTAATATATGACCACACCATCGTTTTGTATGATATTATTGTTAGTCGCGTGAGAACGATATCCTTTTAGGTTAGGGATATTAGGATTGCACGAAAGCCAACATTCTGTGAGTATAATTATATCACTTTCTTTGTTAAGTCGTGTAAGTAATATTTCTAGATTGGTCATATTACAATTTATGCTGCGTATGTTTTGTGTTAGTAATACAAAATGCTCAGAAGTGGGGGCTATTAATTTGTGACAGTCTTCAACTTCGGCTACTAATAACTTCGAAACTGATACATCATCAATGTCTTCTGAGAGTTCATCCAAATTACCAAGCTCTTTTAAAATGAGATGTATTTTTCTCAAGTAAAATTATCAATTTTTGAAAGAAGAAACAATAATCCAAAGTAATACTATAATTGTGAAACTTACGCATTTTAAGTTCAACCGTGAGTAACCAACTGCAGCCGCAGTGACGCCATGATTTGTTGGGTAGTTTTGTAGTGAAAATGTAATAGTGTATATTAGTGGATATAGTATTGTTTAGAGAATTAATATTTTTGTATGAATTGAGTTTACGTGTGTGTATTGTTGTGTGATGCAAGTAGTATAGTAACATACAATGTTGTTGTAGCATACAATGTAATATATTAAAGTTAAAATTTAAAAGGTATAAGGCATTCAAAAAATAATGAACACTTGTGTCACCGACTGTCCTTACATAGTTGAATAAGAGAACATTCAGTCACAAGGTATTTCTTAGTTTTGTAAGGTCATCTTCGCATAGTATCCTAATTTGAGAGTCACCCACCTTCATGCGAAGATATACTACTCCGTGAGATGTCCAGCAAAAAGAAAATCCATGCTCGTTCTGAAACTTCCTAGCTAAGAAAAAGAGCTTTTGTGTTTTCTGAGTGAGGGTTTCGGACACATACACGGGCCGAGCGGAATACTGTAACAAAAACCCGCAAAAATGCCTTATTGTGCTGTTTCTAACTGCTGAAACAAAAGTTGTAAAGTACATTTGATTAATGTTATTTTTTTTTAAATAATGACGTCAAAATGTAAGGCGTAGTTTGTTCGGAAAGTTGCCACGCATGAATCGCAAGTAAAATTGTGATTACAACCATTCTATCTATTTCTTTGATCTAGATAATGAAGGCAGTCAGTGGCTACTGCAGTACTACTGCATGTTTATAAATTAAATAAATAAATAGCAGAAAATATACCTATTACACATATAAATAAATCTTACAATTTATAATAGAGATTGGATACATAACATAGACTTATATATTACTATACATAAGCAATGTCTTAATAAATTACAATCTATTTGGAAAGTTAGTAGGTATTCTTTAACTAATTTAAAAAGTTAAGTTAAGTTTTAAAGTATTTGCAACTCGACCGATAACTTTCAATATTTTCTAACGTTACTGCGGAAAATATTGTAGTGAAAAAATTGAGAACATAATTAAATATGTATGTATTAAAAAATACAGTGTGAAACAAATTCTGTACGAAATCTGAGGTAGGTACACACGGCTACACATCAAGCTGAACAAAACCAGTAAAGGCTGACCTCGCGTTGTAAGGAAAACCTATACATGCGAGGTCAGCTTATACTGGAAATGTACAGCTTGATGTGTAGCCGTGTGTACAGTCAAGGAACGAAAGGGTTCGTCAATTTTCAAATTCATTCCTTTAAACGTTTCGCGAGCACATGTTACCTTTTCAAACTGCTAACGAGAGATAATTAGGCGGGTGTACTGTCATTATATTATCTATCACTACAAGCAAAAAAAGACCTTAACGTGATGAGCTTTTATTTCCTCGACTACTTCAGACCCGATGCAGTTTACAACACAGAATGATGTTAACGCGCATCCCTCAGAAACTGTTTATCTTTCAGAGATAGCAAGTACCTACTTGTTAATCCTGGTTTATAGTCTGTGTGCCAAATTTTATCTAAATCCATTCAGCCGTTTCAGCGTGATTCAAGGACAAAGAAAAAAACAATCAAGCAAATAAAATACAAACAAACAAACGTCCATACTTTCGCCATGACTAGCTGACGCCCGTGACGCGTGACTGGCTTCGCTACCGTGGTATGACAACACAACTCGGCCACTCAATACAATATAAATGCTAGCACCTACTACATTCACAAGATTACGTCTGTATATGAACGCGCACACACGTGTAGGTTAGGGAAGCTCGCCGCTCGTAATGCTGACTGAGTTGCAAGCGTTTCTCAGTAGTTTTCAGAGATGGCGTGCTTGTATAGCGACTGGTGATTGACATCCATTGCAATCTTGCAGTCCAATTGCCGGCAAACCGCGGGTGGGTGCGAGGTGCGGGTGAGGAATCTTAAATTGGCAGGGGGTGGTGAGTGGCTGTTCTGTACGATAGTAGTTTAAATGCATATTCAATGTAATGTTTTTTATGGTGTACAATAAAGCTTAAATAAATAAATAATAATAATACTATTAGGTATTCTGTGATAAAAGTATCCCATGTGTTAATCTAATAGGTACATGGTCTATATTTGTGCCATTCATCCAAATCTATTCATTTCAGCGAGATTGAACGAATAACAAACAAATAAACATCCGTTATTTCACATTTAATTTATAACATAACATAACATCACGCCTGTATTTCCCGAAGGGGTAGGCAGAGGTGTAATAGTACACCCACATTTCGGCAGTTATGTTATAGTCCCATGTAATAGGGGGCGAGCCTATTGCCATTAACCGGGCACAAATCCATACTCCGGGCTGCTACTGAGAATTTCCTAATGAAAAAACCCAATAACACTTTGCCCGACCCGGGAATCGAACCCAGGACCCCACGCTCAGCAGTCGCGCTTGTGTTACAACTTCCGGCTCCCGCCACCAACACTTCCTACAAATAGGTTACATTTTAAATGTCTACAATACTTTTTGATTAGAAGTAATATTGATTAAGGTTATTTATTCATCCATAGTTATTAATTATCGAGTTAAATATCAACATTCAATAAGAAGGTATTATAATAATTTCATAATTATGTTATTCGAAAACGTTGTGACGTCACTACCGCTGATTATTTACAAAAATAGGTGTTAACGTTAAAACGGGCTCATTCTTCTGTTGTCGGTGGAACACAATACACCTTATTACTGGAAGTCTACAGATTTTTCATCAATTAGCTATCGTGCTGCAATCTTTCTACCAACCGGCGTTACATCTCAGAAGTGGGATTACGAAGAAAATGCTCGGACCATACTTTTGTGGACTGGAGAAGAAGGAAGAGGAGTCAAAGTGAATCGACGATGAGTTATTTGACAAATATAATATCTAGAGGATTGAGCTAGATCTGTGTGACGACGAGTAATTTGAGAAATATAATATCTAGGAGATTGAGCTAGATCTATGTGACGACGAGTAATTTGAGAAATATCTAGGAAATTGAGCTAGATCTGTGTGACGACGAGTTATTTGACAAATATAATATCTAGAAAATTTTGCTAGATCTGTGTGACGACGAGTAATTTGAGAAATATAATATTTAGAAAATTTTGCTAGATCTGTGTGACAACGAGTTATTTGATGAATACAACACAAATTGAGTTAGATCTTTGTGATATTAAAAAGACCCCTGCGTAGATCATATGTACTGTTTGAGTTATGTTGCTTAATATCTGCTTTGCTATCCAATAAAGGTCATAATTGAGAATATTAAAAATCCCAATTGTTTGGATCTGTGTTAATAAAACAAAATATTTCCGAGACATACAAAGTTATATTACTAAGTATTATGGGTACATTATTATACAATCCACTATCTTAGGAATACAAAGAATATTTTCTGTTTTTCTTTATTTATTTTTCAGGTCCAGAGGAGTTCTGAAAACCTTCAAGATCGACGTGGGACACGTCCAACGCAGGATGGCCGAGTGTTACAACTTCCGGCTCCCGCCACCAACACTTCCTACAAATAGGTTACATTTTAAATGTCTACAATACTTTTTGATTAGAAGTAATATTGATTAAGGTTATTTATTCATCCATAGTTATTAATTATCGAGTTAAATATCAACATTCAATAAGGAGGTATTATAATAATTTCATAATTATGTTATTCGAAAACGTTGTGACGTCACTACCGCTGATTATTTATAAAAATAGGTGTTAACGTTAAAACGGGCTCATTCTTCTGTTGTCGGTGGAACACAATACACCTTATTACTGGAAGTCTACAGATTTTTCATCAATTAGCTATCGTGCTGCAATCTTTCTACCAACCGGCGTTACACTTACGACCACGAGACCAACGAGGCATTTTAATGTAAAATCATGGAATATTAGTAGAAAGTAGGCTTAGATTAATCTAAGGAAGTAGGATTCCCATCCTGTCACGTAAATGTTCAGATTGTCTGTATATCTGGATTGATGGTGGAACAATAATTTATTGTTTGTTTTCACCAAGCATGTCATTCTTAAGTGCTGTATGTCACTTCTGTGCTCGCTTTTGGATTTCAGCGATTTTCAGGTTGTGGGCTGTTAGTGAAAATTCTTGCACCCACAGCGAGATACTGTAATCTTTAAAGATTTGATGAATACATATTCTGTTATTTGATCAAATAATATTGAATTTGTTCTCAAGTTTGCCTTTTTAACGCACGATCGGAGGCAAAACAGATTTCCCTGTGATCAAAAGAAATGAGATTGAAAGAACATACTTTGGAGTTTGTTTTTATGGTTCCGCATCCATAGAGTGTCAACGGGTCCCTATTACTAAGCCTACGCCGTCTGTCTGTCACAGGACTGTAACTTTTTAAATATAATACGTAGCCAGTTGAATTTTTGACTATGTTACTGTGGCCTCCATCATGACAAATAGAAAAAAACGGTATTTTTTGTTCCTGCTCATTCTTAAAAACGGTAATTCATACATATAAGCGTCAAACTTAAGCCACGTCTCCTGCGACCATATTTTTGTTGTTTCTAACAAGTTTTTCTAACAAAATGGGGGCGTGGCCTAGCAGTTTCGCGACATTTCATTGGCCTAAGCAAAATGTTTCAATGTTTTGTTACAATGTTTTGTTAGATTTTGATGGCAGGAGACACGGCTTTAGTCTGATTAGGGTTCCGCATTTTTTTCGATAAGTTTGCTGATGCTAACTAGATTTTTAAACAATAAGTATTGCAGACGATAAACCTTGTAAATTTAAATTTTATCCTTTTTCAAAATAATTATAGTAGGTACATAACAGTGGAAGATTACTCATCTATCTCACCTACTTACCAGTTAATACTCAGAGCGAGTACAAAAACTCATTTTAATCATGGAAACACTGTTACACTACACAAAATCACAAACCAAATTATAGGTAGGTCCTAATAATTTTCTGTTTGAATTTTGTTCGTTTTTATTTCACAAATAAGTGTTAAAAGTCAAAATAACATTGCTGTTTAAACATTATTCTAAGTTTTACATGTACACAATACATTTTAAAACTTAATGTAATCAATCAGTTTTTCGAACAATTATTTTATTTATTTTTATAATAGGTACAAACAACTGAATAACAACAAAACGCATGTTAGAGTACGAGGTCGTATGAGGGATAATTACCTCACACCAATGGCAATGCTAACACTGGGGGACCGTGTTTAGACCTATTCTGCAAAAAATAAACATCAACAACATAATTTTTGGAAATTAATTTTTTGTACTATTTATGGTCGAGTCTAAACATAATATAATTAACATTAACCCAAATTGTTCTCAAACAAATCTTTTCAAATTATTTAACAAACAAACATTGTATTAATTTATTTATTTATGTTACTGCTATTCAAAATGAAAATATTTATTAAACTTGTAAAAGTTACTATGCTAGCAGACTCCAGCGTTTATTATTTTAATACAAATAAACTCAAATAAATGACTGAATAGGTTTTTCTGGGCAAGCGTACACCATCTTTGATTGCATTATCGCTCAAAATCAGGTGAGGTAGTGTTCAAGTCAAACGCAAGCCCATTTTATGGTAAAAAATAACTCATCATCATCATCATTTCAGCCGAAAGACGTCCACTGCTGGACAAAGGCCTCCCCCAAGCATCGCCACAACGACCGGTCCTGTGCCTTCCGCATCCACCGGATTCCCGCGACCTTCACTAGGTCGTCGGTCCACCTTGTGGGGGGCCTACCCACGCTGCGCCTAAACATAAAAAAAAAAACTAAAACCGCCTAAAAAATAACTCGGGACCACCTTACAGAATTGCCCTGCCTTAAATTGTATCGCCCCTTACCTACATGACTGTGATCCCAATCGTTGCATCAATGTATTGATATATGCATCCTACATATGTGTTAACATAACCACCTGCCTAGCGGTTGAATGCTTGCCTTCCACGCAAGAGGGTCTGCGTTCGAACCTGGCCTTCATCGCTGACTTTTTGGATTCATATGCAGACCAGAATTTGATTATCACTTGCATGAACGGTAAAGGAAAACATCGTGAGGAAACCTGCCCACTTGCACTTGAGAGTGCTCCATACAGTTCTCGATGGTGTGTGTGTAGTCCGCCAACCCGCACTAGGCCAGCGTGGTGGACTAAAGCCTTAACCTTCTTACTCGGAGAAGAGGCCCGTGCCCAGCAGTGGAACATTAATGGGCTGTTTATGTAGAACCATCTACTGCTATCCACAGTTCGTTCGCCAAGAGTGGTGATTATTCCAATGGCCATCACAATACAACTGTGCTACTATCAAGAGTGGATAGGCAATAGCTTTTCTGTCTTCTGTGTGTACTAACCTAATCTAATTTCTGTGTGTGTGTTCTATGTGTGTGGAGATTGTGTGCATGCCGTTTGCAGAGTGTTTGTATGCGTGGTTGTGTGCACCCGTTTGTTTGAACCAATTAAATTACGATTATATTTGTGAGAAGCTAGGTATCGACACGTCAGTATAATAAGTTTATGGTATCAACATACCGAGGCTGCCCGTGAGGCACAGAACATTAGATGCATCAAATGTAGGTTTTCTTTTTTGTTTTTAGTTGGAAATCCTCATGGATACCCTCCACCTGGAGACGGCGGAGGGGTATGTCAGACTCTAACCGACTAAAACCACTCGGTGGCCATCCACTGCACAAAATTAAGGAGCTCCGAGAACCCCATTGGACCGCGCCGGTGTCCCTCTAGTGCTATGCCTTTGGCACGTCCCGGGAAAACAATATTGTCTCCCCCACAACCGTGCCTCGCGAGTAGCCTCGCTACGTCGATCAACTACACCACAAAAAAAAAAACACAACTTACCCAAATAGGTATAACTACGAGCGGAGCTCACATATCGTACATGTGAATCAAAATTTCGTGCCAAGCGCTTATCTAAGTGGTGACGTCACTAATACAGATTTGTGCCAAAACGGAATTCGTGACGACAAATCGTCACCGGATTCAGATACGCTTGATATGCAGATGATATTTTTGACGGTAGCTTGCCACAGAAATAGATAGAATGGTTGTAATCATAATTTTACTTGTGATTCATGCGTGGCAACTTTCCGAACAAACTACGCCTTACATTTTGACGTCATTATTTTAAAAAAATTAACTTTAATCAAATGTACTTTACAGCTTTTGTTTCTGCAGTTAGAAACAGTACAATAAGGCATTTTTGCGGGTTTTGTTACAGTATTTATAGAAACAAGTCATATTAAGGCTTTGAAAAATCCTGCACTATGGTGCAAGGTGTTGCCACGCGCGCCCTGCCCACATGGCCATTCCATCTGTTTCTGTGGTAGCTTGCAAGCAAAATTCCAAACGTAATAGTCTGATTTCAAGTACATATTTTTGGTCTACGATCGAGTTCCTTAGAGCACTACGCACAGTGAATTTGGTGCTTGGTTTCGGTATAGCTGGCATACGTAACATAAATAATCAGCCCATCAAAGTCCCATTTCTGGGCAAAAGCCTCTTCTCCGGACGACAAAATACACAAAGTACGTTGTACACACGGCTACACATAAAGCTGTGCAATTCCAGTATAAGCTGACCTCGCACTGTATAGGTTTTCCTTACAACGCGAGGTCAGCCTTTACTGGTTGTGTACAGCTTGATGTGTAGCCGTGTGTACGTTGTATTATTTGAATAATTTATCATTCTTAGTTTCCATATATTAAGGTTTTTGTTGGTGACCCGGATTCATTACTATAGAGTATATTTTCATTTGTGGATACGACGTAGATATAATTTTTATACATAATTATGATTTTGTATTATATTTACTAGATTCTGGTTATTGGAAAACACGATTCGATAAAATTAGCTCGATACATTAATTTTTCAAAGTCTGATTTTTCCACTATTTCGCTTGGCATTTGGAAATTCCAATAGTTTTTCCTTTTCACCAGAGGATGGGCAGCAGCGTTCTCTGAGTATTTAACCAACCAACTGCGATCGCCAACCCGTCTTCCAAGCGTGGCGATTATGGCATATCCCCCCCTTAATTGGGGGAGGCCTATGTCCAGTAGTGGACGTCTTTCGGCTGAAATGATGAATAGTTTTTCCTATATTTTTTTGCGAATAAGATACATCTTGTATAATGTTTCTAGATTCGCGATTCTAGATAGAGCAGTGGGCCTAGTACGAGTTTCACACTTACGAATACTTTCATCGTTTTCGTCGACTTTCATTCATAAATCAGTAGCGCCCCTGGCGGATACGAGGAGGAACTACAGATTTATTAATGAAAGTCGACGAATACTTTGAAAGTATGCGTAAGTGTCAAACTCGTACTAGGCCCCCAGATTTTTATTTACATGTTTATTCGCCGAAATATGAGCGAGAATGTAGAATAAAATCGAAACAGCGCGATTCCGCTCTGTCCTCACACACACAATTTCGTTCCAGTTCCAAAACCAATGCGTCGCCTTAAGAAGAAATGCGGGTGTACTTTTCTCTATACAAACGCTCTTGATCGTTTTCTTTCTGGTTTATAATCTCAGAGCAATGATTTTATTAGAGTAAAATATATTACAGCTTTTTCTATGCCCCTATGTTCGTTTTTTTTAATAAATTATTTCAAGAAGCCCTCAAAAATTATTTGAATTGCCTATTTATTTATTTATTTTATAGTATAGGATGGCGAAACGAGCTAAAGGCCCACCTGATGTTAAGCGGTTACCTTTGCCCATAGCAACTTCAATACCACCTAGGCTGTTGCCTAAATGGCATCGCAAGTCGGTTCGCCAAACTGAGACATGAAGATGGAAAGTCTCATGTGATTGTAATTTCACCGGCACCCGTACCCTTCAGACCGAAACACAGCAATGCAAGCATCACTATTTATTTAATTTAGACCGCTGTCTACAGAGGCATAGTGTATAAATTTTACAACTATTAATTATTATTATTATTATTCATTTATTAATCAGATAACAAGGATCTATAATGTGTTAGTTATAAATGACTTAAAAATATGTTAGTATTATAGTTAGGTAGTCTAAAAACTTGTAATTATTACAGCCAAACCCGAGTAGTAAAATCACTTCTGCCAAACTAGCACCTGCATGAAGTGATTCAGGATTGGCGAATCTATTTTATCCACTAACATCTTCACAATGCTGTCAGGACTTGACCGTGTTCTCTGTAAAAGCGAGGCCGTCTTAATCCTTACCATGGCGTAGAAGTCACGAACGCGTGCCTGAGCGAACATACTAGAGGCACTACAAAAACGCGGCAGCCCCAAAAGCATTCTGAAGCTGTTATTGTATTGGACCCTCAGGGCGTCCAGTGTTTTCCGCGTGTAGCTGGCCCACAAGCTGCTTGTGTAGAAGGTTTGACAGTAAGCTTTAAATAATGTGATCTTCACTTCCTTGCTACAACAAGCAAACCTGCGCACCAGCATATTGCTTCTCACAGCTAGAGCCCTGCGCTCGCGATCGATGTCATGTTAATGAAAAAGGAAAAACATGGAGGCACAGTACACATCTTTCTTATTCAATTTATGAAACATCTTTCAAATTGGTCCAGTTTCGGAGGAGAAAATAGTCTAGAGCCAAACCTCAAATTATGACTTTTTTATACTAAGGCTATTTAGTCAGAACTGCAGTTATCCTTATCGCACTTACTTGAGGCAACGTGACAGCGATAGTTCCTTTAAATACCTAATGTTCAAAAGTCTTTCTGCCACCACGCAGGCGGACTACACATACTATCGAGAACTGTATGGAGCACTCTCAGATGTGCAGGTTTCCTTACGACGATGGATGGTTCCTTCCTTCACACTACTTCGTACTACTACCTAAAATAAAATATATTCCGTCAACTGCTCTAACTTTGCCCACATAATTTGCCAAGTAAACTATAATAGCTCTATGATTTCCGTATTTGAGAAGATTTTATAAATATGCCACCACTAACTTCTGCTTAATTTATGGAGTGTCAGTGTGTGTCGAAAATAAAGTTAATGACTAAGGCAATTTAGGGATTGTGGGCAAAGTTAGAGCCATAGAGGAAATGAATATAAATAGAGGGGAATTGTGGGCGGGATAGGCGCGCCGCGCTTTTGAGCAGACGCGCTAATGTAACCAAAATCCGCGGCATTGCGGCCAGGCTGTGACAGAGTACGTTGCTGTGCGAAAAAATAATAATTATGCCGTCTTGCGCCATTATATCATGCCGAAAAAGAAGCGAGATGTGTAGTTTAACTAAAGGAGGGATTTCTTTTCATCGGTAAGTCTAAAAACCTTTAATTAGTTGTGATATTTGCAAATATTTTCTTAGTATTATGTGATTCATGACAAAAACGATGTTATCGCAAACTGATAAAAAATTATACATTGCTTATAAAACATGGATATCGACTTTCACTACGTGAGTAACCGCGTAATGTATTGCGTTTCTTTCGATGTCGCCTTCACCTTATTTGCCTGACTGTCACCAAAATCCCCGCGTATCGATAGTGTAGTAACATATTGAATGCATTATCGATATAATTAATTCGGTGTATACTTTCTGTTTTAAAATAAATATTCCTCATTTTTATTATTTTAAATGCATAATAATTTTATTTTTAGGTAGATTCTTTGTCGGAATTATTTATTCGCAATTTCGAGTTTTGATATTTATCAATTATCATAAACATAAACCACATAAAAAAAAGTAAAAACCGACTTAAAAAATAATAAAATAATAAAATTTGTGTGAAAGAGTTTAGGGAGTAGGTGCCTTTGATTCGGATTGATTTAAGAAAAAACTGAAAAAAAAAAAAAAAAATTTTTTGAAGTCGGTTTTTTAGTTTATTATTTTGAGTGGAATTAACAATAGAAAGACAAGCGATTGCTGTAATCCCGGATAATTTGCTGTCATCCATTGAAGAGTTCCCTCTTTATCTCCTATGACCTTCATCAGATCTTCCCCAAATGATTTTTTCTGAATGCAAATGCTTGACTTGTTGATGAATATACCAAAATCGCTATGTGTATGCCTATAATATTTGAGAAGTTACCTCAATTTCACATGGATCCCATCATCAAAACTGGATTTTGATGAAAATGGAACCAATCTGGAAGTATATCCTTTCAAATAAATAAATAATTTTCGAAATCTGTTTATAAATGAAGGAGTTCTGAGGTAACAAACATATAAAAAAAAACCGGCCAAGAGCATGTCGGGCCATGCTCAGTATTATAGGATTCCTTAAGTAGGTCTAATTACAAACGAATCAAATCTAATATTAATCATTGCTATTTTAGTTTTTGCAACCAGCGCCACCTAGCGCTAAATTTATGAAGCTAAATTTAAGAAGTGTTTCTTTTTGTTTGTGATTTTTTTTAATAGAAAGTAACTAAAGGAGCATTATTTGCTAAGATCATTTTTCTCTAAAGTCAATGACCTATGAACTAGTACGTCTTAAGTATTTTTCAGTTTTCTCACTATAACTCAAAAATTTAGATTCACATTATACTCAAAATAATTTTAAAAGAGAGTTTTTAAAAAGGTCTATCAATGTTGAAGACTATAAGTTTCTACGTTGCATAGTTTTGAAATGGCAGGGGGGGGGGACACATTACAAGCCACTTTGGCGAACTGTATTTCGCAGATGGTATACCTGATAAAAAAGTTGTGTATGAAACATTACCTTCATTTTAGTAGACCTATTCAACGATACCCCACACGAGGGGGTGCAGCGAAAAAAATATTTTCATACCCATTTCACATGTATGGGCGCCACCCCTACAATGCGTCATCATGATTTATTTATTCTTTTAAAACTGAGATCTATATCTATTCCATTTTTTCTCAAAATTTTATTTACTTATGTTTATAACTGTAGAAGTTATTAAGCGGTAAAGGATTAGGACAGACGGACAGACGGACAGACGGACGGACATGACGAAACCATAAGGGTTCCTTGTAGGACTACGGAAACCTAAAAACATACAATTGAATTGAGAACCTCCTCCTTTTTTGAAGTCGGTTAAAAATCGGGTTTTAGGCTCGGTTTCCACCAAAACGCAGAGACGAGATGTGACGAGATGTGTTGCAAGCCACCAATAAGACTGCGTTAGATATAGAATAGCTGGTTGACTGGGAGAGAAAGCCAAAGGCATTAAGTCCACCTATGTACATGTATTGTATGAAGTTTAAATAAATAAATAATGTTGAAGCTAGGCGGTGAAATATGAAAATAACGCAATCCTATTGGTTGTTCGACACATATCCTCGCCTCTTCGTTTTGGTGGTTAAATACCTTTGTTATGTATGGAGTTTGGATTACACCCGGTTTTAACAAGTGCTTAAGGGGAATGTAGCAGCCAAGGGTTGCCTCCGTCAGAAAAAAAAAATATCACTCGCTGAATACATAATTTATCGAAAATTCGTTTTTAAAAGTTGAAGTACATGTACTGTAGTTCAATCAGAAACTATTAACTCTGTAAAATATATTTCGCTGTAGTTGTAGATAGAAAAAATGCCAAAAGTGGCCGTTTTTCGCATTTTTTCTATGTACAATTACAGCGAAGTATAATTTACAGAGTTAATAGTTTCTGATTAAACTACAGTACCGTAATAATTTGTTTACTGATGGGAGCGCCACTTGGCTGCTATATTCCCCTTAAACGTGGTGTGGTCTTTTCGTAACTGGAACTTTCGTAATAAGGGGCATATTATTTTATTTTTAGTTTTCAATACAATACAATACAAAAAACAAAAAGTTTAAAACTAACAAATTTTGACGACTTTAGTATGTTGGACAGTAATTATTTTATAAGTTACGATTTAAAAAGAAAACCAATCCGTAAATATGCAGAATTGTATATCTTATTTACGCAAAACACCAAACCTGCCCCCCGATTCAGAACCATACGATAACCAGTTGTCGACTGATTCGGTTTGTTGTCCCTTTTTATCTCGTTGGGTGAATCATAAGACGAAACGAGATAACAAACCAAAACGGTTGACAACTGTTTATCGTGTAGTTCTGAATCGCGTAGCAGGTCTTATAACAAATTTAAAGTAGGTTAAAAATCGAAAAACTACTTTTTATTTTTCGCCATACCTCGCGCTGCTTGTTTTAAAACGTGTCAGACGTTATTTTCAATAATTAAGTATATCATGAAACAGTAACTTTCCAATTCCGTATGTAGGACAAATTATTTTTATTCCAAGACCATGTGCGAAAATCGTTGAAACTATCGATAACATTCATAAAATTAGTTTTTTTGTACATGGACATCACTAACGACCTGTTCGAATGTAGTGGTGCGTTCGCACATGGTCGACGTTTATGTGTGACAGACGTGACAGCTAATAGTAGGGCCGCGTTCAGTGTAGTATTTCTTGCACGCGTATGCGTTTAGATATCTAGATACAAGCTAGATACAGTGTTTATGTAGTAGTGAGACGGATAGTGGGAGATTTAGGCGACACGGGTTTCCAAAGAAACTGTGTACTATACCAATTCCATTCTTATTCAAGTATTCCATGGTTAGAGCAGTTGACGGTACCTACACTAATATTGTTTTCTAACCAAGATCTAAAATGTTGACAATTTTCAGTGACAAGTATTTTAGAGCAGCCAGTAGCAATACCTATGACATTTATCTTTTTGTAATTACTGCTAGAGCGGGGCGCGTGCCGCTAAATATCCGCAGCTTATCCGCCTTCAGCGGATCTTGTCCACAGTTATTGCGCTCACTATTAATAGTTCTGTTTTTATTTCTGTGTTATTTTTAAAACATGAAGAGTAACTTGAAAGGAATAAGCAAGGCGTGCTTTATTTGATTACTTTAGGTTTATGCAGGCACGCTATTCGATTCAAAATTAAAAAGTTTTCATTTCGAATAAGCATTAAACATGCATTTACTTAAAGAAACTCCAAGATTTTGTTTTCCAATAAATTCATCCTAGGAAAGAATGGAAAAGCAATATATAGTGTTCATACAAAAAAATAAAAAAAATAATCAAAGCCGCTCAGCGAGCTTATGGAGCGAGCTATGCTTGGAGTTTCTTTGAAGGATAAAATCCGTAACGAGATTATCCGGAGAAGAACCGGAGTGACCGTCACCGACATAGCTTGTAGGATCAGTAAGCTAAAGTGGCAGTGGGCTGGCCATGTCTGTCGAAGGACCGATGGCCGTTGGAGCAGACGAGTCCTTGAGTGGAGACCGCGAATCGGCAAACGCAGTGTAGGGCGCCCCCCTGCCAGGTGGACCGACGACCTAAAGAACGTGGCTGGGGGGGACTGGATGCGGAAGGCAGAGGACCGAGCGTTGTGGCGCAACTTGGCAGAGGCCTATGTCCAGCAGTGGACTGCGATAGGCTGAGTTGATACAATAAAGACAATTAAAGAGATTTACGGTTTTAATCACAATGCCCTAAGCATTGTTTTTATCGAAATGCTTGTTTAGTCAAGCTCGTTAGTTTTACTTCCCTTGAAGAAATGAAACAAGATTGTTAAAAATAATGAAGGCACTTGGTCAGCAAGGTCGCATATTTACGGGTACTTTGAGAGGCTATTCGTTGAATCCTGTACAATGAAAGAAAACATTTGAATATAATATGTGAATCACCAAGTATTTAGCTACAATCGTAATGTCAAATAATTTCATAAAATAAAATCTTATAGGTATGTTGTAAAATAAATAGTTGAAAAAAGTGCTTTTATCTTGCTAAATTTGATATTTCTTATAAAGGAATGCACCAAATGGTTTTTTTTCTTTTTTCTGATTAATTGTTGCTAGCTAATCTTGAAATGGAACACTCTATTTAACTTGAAATAGAACGCTCCATTTAACTTGAAATGGAACGCTCCATCTTAAAAATCAAATCTTTCGGTATATTGATACCAAAACATAAATTTTCCTATAATATAAGAGCGCAAAGCGTGGTCTTCGAGGTAAGAAAGAGATAACTACTATAGTTGTAGCTGTATACAGAGGCCTTACTCCCGACTGATTCGAATCCTAACCAAATCGAGCTAATGTTAATTCCTGGAGAAATGCAGTACAAATTAACACTAACTTGAATTCAAATTCGATTGATACAGAACTCGAGGCCCCAGGACAAATAGCAACATCACTAAACTTTTTGTTTGCTCAAGGTCATCGGGGTACCAAAGCGCCTTTGGCCTCGATCTTCAGGTTCATATTTTTAATTTTCATATACCTAAATAAGATATGAAAACATGAATGGATATGATTAGAAATGAGTATGTGAGAGAGAGTTTGAAAGTAGCGCCAGTGCCGGAAAAGTTGAGATGTATTCGATTGTCATAGTATGGACATGTGATGCGGAGAAATGAGGAGCATGTTACGAAAAAAGTTTTGTGTATGAATGTGGATGGCTCTAAGAAAAGAGATAGACCAAAGAAAAGATGGATGGATTGTGTGAAAGATGATATGGATAAAAATAAAGTGAACACGGAGATGACGGCTGATAGAGATGCATGGAAGAAAAAGACATGCTGCGCCGACCCCAAATAAATTAGGATAAGGGCAGGAGGATGATGAAGATTCCTAAATAAGATGTTTAAAATTTCGAGTAGTTTTCGAGGGCAATTATAATATCCACTAACCAATTTTGTGTTTGTAAGCTTAAACAAAAACAGCTCTTCACATTAAAAATACTAAAATACAAGAGACCTAAACGGTTTTAAAAAGCGAAGTTCATACAAATGAATGAAATAACACTAAAAAAAGTAACAAACCACAGTGTAGTACCTATATTACTCAGCCACAAAAGGAACTTGTTCTAATACAATGGGTCCGCTACAATGGCGGCAACTCACGCTTCATTGTTCCAATATGAGACCAGCGCTACATATGAGAAAAAAAAATCAAACTGCTTATTTATTTTGGCTGTGACAGGTTGAATCAAATGCCTTCGCTGGCTGATGTATAAGGTTTTTAGCTATCTGAGTGGATGCAAGTAATAAACACCTACACATAATGGGCCTTTTTGATACCACAGCTTGCAGGTTCTGTTGCAAAAAGGATAAGATGCCCATCTATATCTTATGCGAATGTGATGCAGAGGATAAAATTAGAAGCCAGCATCTTAGAGGCCACGTCATCTTAACGCAGGAGATTAAATCCTCCATCCATAGTCGATTTTATGATTGACTTACAACTTTGGGAGGTGCTGTAATATTGTAAGAGGCGACGTCACAAGAGATCTTTTCAGGTCCCAGTGGTGTCCAAAACCCTTAACTCTTTCCTCAAAATAATGTACGATCAGTCGACCTCAACATAGTGGGGAAAAAGGCTCGGAAGAAGATACCAGGCGTCTTAAGGGCTCATGGCAGGCATGGTTATGTATAACGCCTAGGAGTTACCATACCATCAGAGAGATTTAGCTGCGCTTGTGTTGGTCAATCCATGGATTGGTGACAGCTCGTTACTCATTGACTGCCACTGGCGAGCTTTGCTTTTGCAATCGCAGATGTATGCTGAACAAAGACCTCCAATATAAAATTCCTACTTGAACGGTTTTGGACCGTTTCCATTTAACGAGTCCTTGCAACCATAATCAGGTCATCTGTCTATCTGATTGGGGGCTGTCCTACGTTCCACTTTCTGGTTCACTGTCTATACTCGAGGACCTTTCTTCCCCCAGCGGTTATCCATCCTCTGAGTAATGTGGCCTACCCACTGCCACTTTAACTTGCTAATTCTAAGAGCTGTGTCGGCAACTTTAGTTCGTCTAAGGACTTCATCGTTCGGTATCTAATCACGTAAAGAAACGAACGTAGCCCTTTCCATAACACGAGTGGTTTTGAGCTTATGAGGCCAGCAGACCTAGCAGTGAGAGACCACGTTTTGTTGTCCTATATGTAGATGATATACTACGGGTATATCATCACTCGCTTTTTATACAGGATGACTTTTTAATAACCACTCTAGAAATCTTGAAAAATATAATGATAGGTAAAATTTCCGCAATAAAATAATTTCCCCGGAAAAATGATCAATTTCTGTATGTTTACTGAGTCAAACGTCATTTTTGAGATACAATATCTAAATATTTTAGTAGTGAAGAATAATAAAAGAATAAACACGTTTTTATTATTTCAGTCAAAGTTTTTAGCAAAGATAAAGATAAAGTTATTTTATTTGTTTATACACACAAAGGCATACAAGCTGTTAAATAAATTAGATTAAAATATAAATACCTACAGTCATGTTTAGCCATTGCAGCGTACAAATATAGAAAATAGATTTTAGATTTATTACATTTTCTCCGTGCCTCGGAGAGCACGTTAAGCTGTCGGTCCCGGTTGTCATACGAATATCTATGGCAGTCGTTACGGGTAGTCAGAAGCCTGAAAGTCTGACAACTGGTCTAACCTCCAAATGTCAGTATTACCCAGTAACTGGGTTGCGGGGGTCTGATGGCAGTCGCTACGTGTAAATACTGATGTTCAGCCGCATCTGGCTAGACTGGAAGCCGACCCCAATATAATTGGGAAAAGGCTCGGAGGATGATGATGATGAGTAATATTATTAGTCATCTTAACATTAAAACTTGAATTGTGATAAAAAATTCATGCGGTAATTCTCCAGACATTAAGACTAATTGATAATGTACGGTCGACCCATAGAGGAAATGAATATAAATAGAGGGGAATTGTGGGCGGGATAGGCGCGCCGCGCTTTTGAGCAGACGCGCTAGTGTAACCAAAATCCGCATCACAGCTTAAACATTGCGGCCAGGCTGTGACAGAGTACGTTGCTGTGCGAAAAAATAATAATTATGCCGTCTTGCGCCATTATATCATGGCGAAAAAGAAGCGAGGTGTGTAGTTTAACTAAAGGAGGGATTTCTTTTCATCTGTAAGTCTAAAAACCTTTAATTAGTTGTGATATTTGCAAATATTTTATTAGTATTATGTGATTCATGACAAAAACGATGTTATCGCAAACTGATAAATAAATATACATTGCTTATAAAACATGGATATCCACTTTCACTACGTGAGTAACCGCGTAATGTATTGCGTTTCTTTCGATGTCGCCTTCACCTTATTTGCCTGACTGTCACCAAAATCCCCGCGTATCGATAGTGTAGTAACATATTGAATGCATTATCGATATAATTAATTCGGTGTATACTTTCTGTTTTAAAATAAATATTCCTCATTTTTAGGGTTCCGTACCCGAAGGGTGCCAAACGGGACCCTATTAGGGTTCCGTACCCGAAGGGTGCCAAACGGGACCCTAATACTCTCGCTACGCTGTCCGTCCGTCCGTCCGTCCGTCTGTCTGTCACAGGGCTGTATCTTTTGAACGGTAATAGATAACCGATTGAAATTTTCTCAGAAATTGTGTTGCTATGAGGTGTATCACGACAAATAGTAAAAATAAAAAAAGTCTAAAACCAAAGGGGAACCATACAAGAAACCTCTAAAGACATGCATTTTTTTCAACGTTTTTGTTCCTGCTCTATCTTCAAAACGGTAATATATACCAGCGTCAAACTTGTATTAACAAAAACTCATATTATAGTGCATATTATGTAGTTTAGCAACAAATACTAAAAATAAGACAAACATAGACATATGTGGTGGTACCTGCGTAAGAAAGACATGAAAAAATTAATATTTTGCGCACTGTGCGTTGATGTCTTTTGATAAACTCTCGTAAATTAAATCAGTTTTTATGGGGTATCAGGTCATCGAGAGGTACGGAACCCTTACTGCGCGAGTCCGAATCGCACTTGGCCGGTTTTTATTATTTTAAATGCATAATAATTTTATTTTTAGGTAGATTCTTTGTCGAAATTATTTATTCGCAATTTCGAGTTTTGATATTTATCAATTATCATAATTATCATAAACATAAACCATATTAAAAAAAAGTAAAAACCGACTTAAAATGGAATAAAATAATAAAATTTGTGTGAAACAGTTTAGGGAGTAGGTGCCTTTGATTCGGATTGATTTAAGAAAAAACTGAAAAAAAAAAAAAAAATTTAGTTGGTTTTTTTTTAGTTTATTATTTTGAGTGGAATTAACATTAGAAAGACAAGCGATTACTGTAATCCCGGATAATTTGCTGTCATCCATTGAAGAGTTCCCTCTTTATCTCCTATGACCTTCATCAGATCTTCACCAAATGATTTTGTCTGAATTGCTTTTTTTGCTTGACTTGTTGATGAATATACCAAAATCGCTATGTATGCCTATAATATTTGAGAAGTTACCTCAATTTCACATGGATCCCATCATCAAAACTGGATTTTGATGAAAATGAAACCAATCTGGAAGTATATCCTTTCAAATAAATAAATAATTATCGAAATCGGTTTATAAATGACGGAGTTCTGAGGTAACAAACATACAAAAAAAAAACATACAATTGAATTGAGAACCTCCTCCTTTTTTGAAGTCAGTTAAAAATCGGGTTTTAAGCTCGGTTTCCACCAAAACGCAGAGACGAGATCTGACGAGATGTGTCGCAAGCCTCCAATAAGACTGCGTTAGATATAGAATAGCTGGTTGACTGGGAGAGAAAGCCAAAGACATTAAGTCCACCTATGTACATGTATTGTATGAAGTTTAAATAAATAAGTAATGTTGAAGCTAGGCGGTGAAATATGAAAATAACGCAATCCTATTGGTTGTTCGACACATATCCTCACCTCTTCGTTTTGGTGGTTAAATACCTTTGTTATGTATGGAGTTTGGATTACACCCGGTTTTAACAAGTGCTTAAGGGGAATGTAGCAGCCAAGTGTTGCCTCCGTCAGTAAAAAAAAATATCACTCGCTGAATACATAATTTATCGAAAATTCGTTTTTAAAAGTTGATGTACAGGTACTGTAGTTCAATCAGAAACTATTAACTCTGTAAAATATATTTCGCTGTAGTTGTAGATGGAAAAAATGCCAAAAGTGGCCGTTTTCGCATTTTTTCTATCTACAATTACAGCGAAGTATAATTTACAGAGTTAATAGTTTCTGATTAAACTACAGTACCTGTACTTGTATTCAGCGAGTAATAATTTGTTTACTGATGGGGGCGCCACTTGGCTGCTATATTCCCCTTAAACGTGGTCTAAACTTTCGTAATAAGTGGCATATTATTTTATTTTTAGTTATCAATACAATACAATACAAAAAACAAAAAGTTTACAAAAAACTAACAAATTTTGACGACTTTAGTATGTTGGGCAGTAATTATTTTATAAGTTACGGTTTAAAAAGAAAACCAATCCGTAAATATGCAGAATTGTATATCTTATTTACGCAAAACACCAAACGAGGTCTTATAACAAATTTAAAGTAGGTTAAAAATCGAAAAACTACTTTATTATATACACTATATTTTTCTATTCAATTCCTTATGTAGGACAAATTATTTTTATTCCAAGACCATGTGCGAAAATCGTTGAAAATATCGATAACATTCATAAAATTAGTTTTTTGTACAGGGACATCACTAACGACCTGTTCGAATGTAGTGGTGCGTTCGCACATGGTCGACGTTTATGTGTGACAGACGTGACAGCTAATAGTAGGGCCGCGTTCAGTGTAGTATTTCTTGCACGCGTATGCGTTTAGATATCTAGATACAAGCTAGATACAGTGCTTATGTAGTAGTGAGACGGATAGTGGGAGAGTTAGGTGACACGGGTTTCCGAAGAAACTGTGTACTAAACCAATTCCATTCTTATTCAAGTATTCCGTGGGTCGACCGCACGTCGGTGGTAACACTTTGACATTAGCAGCATCTTTATTTCGTAAGCAGTAAGGGCGGATTTCGAATTGAAATGTCAATTGAACTGTCATGCAGTCGACTGTACCTATTTACATAAATATAACGCAATTCAAAACATTAATTAATTATGATAATTAACTATCAGACTGCCATCAAAGCCACTCAAGACCGCTATAAGGCAGATAACGGCCACCCTTATCTCAAATTTCACGCTTCGCTAAAACCCTGTTATCTTTAACAGGCCCATTTGCGATATTACAGATTACCTGTTCCGGAGTGAGATGAAATTGAGTAGCCTTATTACTGAGGGTTTATTTTGCATGGTGAATGAAATAAATAAATAAATAAATATTTTTGGGACATTTTACACAGCACCATCTAGTCCCAAACTAAGCAGAGCTTGTGCTATGGGTACTAGACAATGAATGTACTTAAAAAAAAAAATACTTACATACTTTTTTTTTTGTAAATACATACTTATAATACCTAAGCAACACCCAGACCAACACAAACACTTGTGCTCATCACACAAATATTTGTGCCCGTGGGAATCGAACCCACGACTTCGTGACCAGCAGTCCGACACTCGAACCACTAGACCACAGACGTCGTCAAATTGTAAGGTAAAGGCTAAAATTCGTTGAGAAGTAAGCTTGCCGACATATTTCGCGCCGTGGATAAGCGATTGGCTTTTAAGCTACAGTTCGCAGGTTTGATAACCATACAGATCAATGAATGATGGAAAAAAAATCACAAAAATTAAGATTTTAAGAAAAGTTATAACGGCGTTTAAGGGGCATGTAGGAGCCAAATGAGTTTAATAATTCTTTCACCATTAGAAAGCTACTTTATCCAGAACTGCCGCGCTTGCGATAATCACAGTAGGTAAGTCACATTTTTGTCAATATTGAGTTAAGTACATATTCGGAATGTAGAGATTGAGATCTACATTTCTGTGTATTCAAAGTTTAAAAATGTGGGATAGAACCTCAGATAAGCTTAAGCATAATTACAGTAAGACACATTTTGCGCCAGGAATACTTATTATAAATACAGTATGGGCACATATGGTTGATTATTTCATAAAGTTAAAACTATTTCCTAGGTATTACTACAGTAAGTAAATCTTACTACTAATATTTCTAAGTTGAGAAGATTTTTTACCAAGTGTCACTGAAACATATTAACAGTAAGTGGTACTTGCTGTTATTATGTGATAGAAATAAAACATCGGTCGACTAAACCATAATATATTTACTGTATTTACAGTAAGAGTAGTGTTATTTTGGTGATTCTATTTAAACATACCTCATTTCGTAATCATTGTTGCAGTATGTAACTTTAAACTAAAGATGATCACAGTAAATCACGCACTTACTGTACCTATGTTAAGAAAACTTAATTTTTTTAATTTTTCATTCCTTAACATAAATATTTTTTCATGTTTTTCAACTAAAATATTATATCTAATCTTAAATAAAAACAAACATTGTAGAGCAAACCTATATATACGTTACAAAATTTAAAAGACTTAGGTAGGATTTATATTTCAGGAGAAATGTCAAAAGTTGTAAAAAAATATATATGATATGAACTGTATATATCACAAGCACGGCAGAGAAGTAAATAGGCTATACTTTATTTCAGTACAAGGGCGAAGTCGCGGGAAAAGTCTAGATTATATTTCTACTGTGGATTTTTTTTTATGACTTAAGTTAATCCTTATCAACGATCAATTTAAATGCCATTCCGAATTCTTTAAAAAAAATAACTTTTACTGTACAAATCAATGTATGGCCTTCCCTTGATTAATTATTTATTAGCGCTCAATACATACTAAGAAAAGATGGATGGATTGCATGAAAGTTGATAATATTGATAAAAAGAACACGGAGATGACAACTGATAGAGATGTATGGAAAAAAGAGACTGCGCCGACCTCAAATAAATTGAGACAAGGGCAGAAGGATGATGAAGGTCTATTAGTTGTTCTTGGACGGATTTTCGTGCATGTGAGATTTGTGTTTGTCAATGCACACACGACACATGAAAAATCCTAGTGTGGTGTTGCCCTATGGATTTCTCCTGTGTTTAAAAAAAGCCAGAGTAAGAGTACTCTAAGCCGACAAACATAAATAACAAGTCTAATGGACGTAGATGAAGTGAAAGAGGTCTGTCAGGATCGTAGCGGGTGGAAATCCATAGTCTCTGCCTACCCAATGTAGTATGTATTAAAGAAACATATCACTTTCTGTTAGAACAAGATAATAAAGCTGATTTTTTTTAACTATTTCAAAAAAAAGACTTATTGCAGTCATTACAGGCAAAAAGAGATGAGATGAGATGATGAGGGTATTTTTTTCCGGTTTCCATCCCTAACGAGGGCTTGCGTGGTAATGAGGGTCCAAGCACCTTGTGTGGGAAATTTCTTTCAGTTTGGAATAATCTAGCTTCTAATCTCGTATAATTGTTGAGATTGAGTCACCAAAAACATTGGTGACTAAAACACCAATGACTATTTCACCAATTCACTAAAATGTTGGGGATGAGATATAGGGGCTGGTAAATTTAAGGATATTTCGAAGGACCTGATAAGTTTTTTTATAGTTTTCCATGTGTGGAGTAAGCTTCTCTGGTTTCCAGAAATGAATACCACCAACCTTTCACTCCCACGCAGTCGCTCTTGGCGCAGATCAGCTCAGCACGGCTTGTATGTTCCAGTCCAATGATGTGATTGGGTAAATAGCTACACCACACTCGGTCACAGTAGGTAGGGTTTGAGAACGTCTCAGTAGCTTATAGTTTATAAGTATGTGAGTTAAATCGAAACTGAAGAAGTGCTAGGAGCACGACACGGTCACGTATGCATCAATCGGCGGACCTTTGTCTTGGACATATTCATCTTTAGACCAACTTGAAGGAAGGCATCGAAAGGTTCTTATACCATGCGTTGAAGACCTTCCAAGGACTCGGCACATAAGACCATATCATATGCAACCGAAGGTGCGACAAAAAGGCACCATTGATATTTATACCATTTAGATCCCATTGAGTGTTTTCTTCAGGTCTTTTAACACAGCAGTGAACAGTTTGGGCGAAATGGTGTCCCCCTGACGCACTCCCCTCTTAAATGGTATTGATTCGGTTACTTTGTGCAATCTGACCTGCATTGTTGCCGCATCATACAGTCCTTTGAGAACTTCCACGTACCGACCGTCGATCTGGCATCGATGGAGATGATTGAACTATATAGAATTGGAACTATATACTGAACATTTTTAATTACGAGAATTGGCCTTCTGAATATAAATACCTACTCTTTAGCGACTGGGACAGAACTTCTTTTGTATAGACGTTTTTATGGAGTAAAAAATCATCGCGTTTATGGTAGTTGAACAATAATGGGATCTAAATCAAAACCTTCTGATTCTGACACTGTAGTTTCATTTTGAACCCACCCTGTAAGTAATAAGGTATAAAATAAAACAGGTATAATTTAGGTATAATTTAATATTAAAATTGTAAAAAAAAATACAGTAAATAAATTATTTGTGTTAAATTATATTAATTAATACAATGATAACTAGCTTCTTTGGTATAGTGAGAGGTACAATGCGATGATGCTATAATACGATCCTATGTTAAGTAAATCGAAACTGGTTTTTTTGTCAAAAGTGGGACTTTTGTCTGATGAAATTATAAAACGAATTCTTGTTCTCGAGTAATAATATTATACGTCACCAACGAATCCCTGATAGGTATTTAAGAGTACATCACAGCTACAGATGACATAATATGTACTGCAACCAATACTCAACCTCCCCCAATCTTCATCTGGTCTATGCAGATGTACAAAACGCTAGTGTACGGGGAATGTTAATTGAAAATAATTGGAGTCACTCAACCAATAATCTCCAGTAACCGAGGGTTATGTCCATTAATTAGCCTATGTCCAGCAGTGGACTACGATAGGCTAAGTTGATGTTGATGATGTGCGTGTGTACAATCGGCCAGACAAAACCTAAACCACATTTATGACCTTGTCATATTAAGACTTCTGAAATGATATTAAAGACTGCAAAACAAGTTGATATACATAATAGTTTCTTTGACAAAGTCCCATAGTGTTCAGGATTCTCATAGAGCGTATTTCATGTGATAACAACCAGTTCAAGAGAAGGATTGGTTGTACGGTTGTATTATTATTTTAAAAGAGTTTCTTGCCGGCTCTTCTCCATAGGACCAACTTTTTGAAACCGAGATTCACAAAAGTGCATGTAAATGCTTAGTAGCATGTAAAAACTTTTGACTTTGACTTTGTCTCGAGTACAAACTCCTTTAATGATTAACTTTAGTATTCGTCTTCAGAGTCTTCTGGAGGGTCATCGTCATCGATATCGTGGTTTGCTGATGAACTCTCGCTTTCTTGAATCAATCGTTGTTCCTTATCTTTCTGGAGCTGCAACATTTTGTGTGTCGTCCTCTGGAAGAATCCATACTGTAAAGAAAATAAAAAAGTGTACTTAAATACTTAATAAACATAATATGCCAAAGTTTTTTTTTATCAGCTCGTTAAAGTCTACTAGATCTTTCCTCTTGACAATCTTCTTCTAATGACAGCTACAATAATATATCAGAGGCTCACAGAGGGCCCCAATTCTGACATATTATTGTAGCTGTCCCATATTATACATACATATGTCCCGTATTAAAAGACATGGATATTATGGGACATTTTGAGGTGCATTAAAAGAGCCTCCACGAGTGACGCTATTTAATTGATCGTCCGGCGCACCCTGGGCAGTCAGCCCCGCTACCAACCTGCTGACTGGCTAATCTTTTCCCCACGGCATGAGCTGTTATCATTATGTAGCTCATGTCGACACGATAGAAGAAGATTTTATATCCCCATATTTGGTGTAATGCATCAAACAGAATAATGTTGCCTATCTTCTTGACACAATCCCTTAACCATGTTAGGTTTTGCATTTTCAATGCATAGGTAGGTACTTATTACCATAGTAATTGGAACTACAAGTGAATAAAAAAGTGGGAGTCCGTATCAAGTTGTCAAAAATAAAAAAGCAGAGGATAAAGAGCAATGGTGATTGCTTCATTCATGGTGACAAGAGAAGAGATCTTTTATATAATAACTTCTTAGGTTTTCGCGATCACTACACATTATAATAAAACAAAGCTTAACCGGATTAAATCGCGTATGTTATTTAAATTGGTTACCCTGACGTTTCGAAAGCTTTGCAGCATTTCGTGGTCGCAGGTAGACTAAGATGACAATCGTCTTTACAGATATTTCTAAAAAAAAAAAAAATTAATGTACCGTACAATATTTATTAATTAAAATCGTTTCGATGCACGCAGTAATCACTCACAATATCATTATCTTTTACAGTGTTGCGTGCTGTTTGGGGCTTGATTATTTTTAGGACTGGGTTCCAAACAGGTGGCAGCTGCCAACCATCTTCTCTATTAAAATTAGGATGTTTTTTAATTTCAATAGCCTCACGGAGCATTCTAGGTACATATCGGTTTTCCTTCGCCAGAACTTGTGGTTTATCAAATCGAAGAAAATGGTTGGGTTTGTCTAGGGCATGTTCACACTGCAGACTTTGTGGAGCGTCTGTTCTTGACGTCAGCTATATGTTCTTTAATTCTAGTGGCTATACTACGCTTTGTTTGCCCTATGTATGATAACCCACAATCACAATCAATCTTGTAGACCCCTGCATCTTGTAAGGGAATGTGACACTTCACCGGTCTGGGAGTTTGCTGATCTTTCTTTGGGGCTTGAAATAGGTTTTGATAGAAGCACGCTTCAAGATATGACCAATTCTGTCGGTCGCGATTTAATCCGGTTAAACTTTATTTTATCATAAGATCTTTTATATATAAAAAACTCACCTTATACAATATACGAACTATTACTGCAAGCAATAGCAAGCCAAGTAACACACATAGTAATATTAATTTCCAGGTCACACTTTCTGGCTCCAGAATCAGTGTAGTGGTCACTTCAAAATGTCTGAAAATAAAAACTAATACTATTAATGTATTAAAGACCAATATATACCAAACGCTACTACTATTTAAGAACTACTATTACTATTTAAGAACTTTTGTACCGTGATTTATGAGCAAAATAAATGATTATGATTATGAACACATATTTTAATATATTTTATTTAAATTCATGATTATGTGAGAAGTGTTTTAAAATTTTACACCACTAAATGATAAAAAATAATAATATGATAATTTGTGTTTGTCTGGGTGTTTCCTATGTATTATAAGTATGTATTTACAAAAAAAAAGTATATAAGTATTATATCCATTGTCTAGTACCCATAGCACAAGCTCTGCTTAGTTTGGGACTAGATGGTGCTGTGTAAAAAATGTCCCAAAAAATATTTATTTATTTATTTTAGTAGTAGTAGAGCTCCTTTGTTAATGAGCTCGTCCGGGGAAGTACTACCACCGTACCTACTTCTCCGCCAAACAGTGATGCTTGCATTGCAGCATTGCTGTGTTTCGGTCTGAAGGGTACGGGTGCCGGTGAAATTACAATCACATGAGACTTTCCATCTTCATGTCTCAGTTCAGCGAACCGACTTGCGGTACCATTTAGGCAACAGCCTACGTGGTATTGAAGTTGTTATCGGCAAAGGTAACCGCTTAACATCTGTTAAATCTTGTTCTAAGGGACGTGGAAGAAAACTAGAACTTTCTCCTGGTATGGTTGAATATATTGTTGGTTTGTTACAGGATGATCGTTAGTGTGAAGTGAGTTTTTTCTTCCACGTCCCTTAGAGCAAGATTTTACATCTGTAGATACTAACGGGAATATTCTGGTAAGATTATTATGTGCCAAGTCTAGAGTGGCTAGAAAGGAAACTATCCCTCGACTAGAATTACGGGCAGCAACGTTATTAGCAAATCTATATAAAGACATAAAAAATGCGCTAAAAGGCGACTTTAACCATAGTTATTTTTGGTCTGATTCAAATGTTGTATTATCATGGATAAAAACTACAACAGAAAAATTAGATAAACTAAATGTAATATAATTAAGTTCATTAGAATACTGCGAGGACAGTCATGCCATCGCTTGGCAACTTTTGTGTGAGCGGTATAATAACCCTAAGAAACTTGTCACTAACCATTTAAAGGAACTTCTAAGAATAGATAATATTCCCGCAACAGCCAGTGCACTAAGAGAACTGGTGGATGATATATCCAAACACTTGAGAGTCCTAAATAAATTAAATATCTCAACCGATAATTGGGATATTTTATTATATTTTTATTAGTTCCAAAACTAGATGCCCAAACCCAAAGAAAGTGGGAAGAAAAAACTCACTTCACACTAACGATCATCCTGTAACAAACCAACAATATATTCAACCATACCAAGAGAAAGTTCTAGTTTTCTTCCACGTCCCTTAGAACAAGATTTTACAACATCAGGTGGGCCTTTAGCTCGTTTCGCCCTCCAAAACTATAAAAAAAAATTATAATACTCACGTAAAATTTGATTGCATTCTAACTGTTACGTGTGTCGTACCATTATACGTTACATTTTCTTTAAGAAAAAGTCCTGTAATAAAGGTTAAATAAATTTATTAGAAAAAAACATTTTTATAAATATTTAGTATAAATAAGTTTAAAATACACTGACCTTCTTTACTAAGATCCATTTGTAGTGGTACGTATATTGGTAACGATACTTTAGCTGGTACCGACCAAACACATTTATACAATACAGTACCATCAACATCAGTATAGTTTGTTATTTCACAACCACTGATATTGGCTGATATATTGGTCTGAAAAAGAAAAACGAAAAAATCTAAGACAAAAATAACGCTTGATTCATCAGAATATGTTCATCTTTGTAACTAATACGAGTTCTTAACAAATATTGAAATGCTGATTAAACTAAGCAACAACAGCATTTATGTCTTCACCTATAAATGCTGATTTATGCAACGTGGAGATGACAATACGACAATAAATAAAAACACTGTTATTATTAGTCTATAGAAGCATGTCCCTATTACATGGGACTTACAGCATAACTGGCGAAATGTGGGTGTACTGTTACACCTCTGCCTACCCCTTCGGGGAAATACAGGCGTGATGTTATGTTTTTTTATATTTTTATAGAATCACATAAATAAGTTGTTTATCGAAAACTAAAAAAAAACTAAATTTCTGAACGAAATAAATATTAAAATATCGAAGTAATAAAAAAAAATCTATAATAATTGAGAAAGAGAGTTTAAAATCATAGGGATTTGCACAGGTCTTTGACCTAACGATCTATGCCAGAAAAATGGTACTACTAATGATTTATATTAAGGGAAGCTCACTGGGTACTTAATTCAAAATTAATACAATTAAAATAATTTTCTGTGCCTAAACTATTAACTGGATTTGATTGATTTTTGGTGTACAGCCACAGTACGTGATACTCTGGACGTGGTTTAATTTAATGTCGTATTGTCACCTCCACTTTGTATAACACGGAACGGTAGTTACTCCGTGTAAAATACTGTTATGCAGTTGCATCTAATTAGACTGGAAGCTGACCCAGAAAGTTGAGAAAATTCTAGAAGAAAGAAAATGTAATGTACGACTTACTCTGGCTGGTATATTAATGTGAACAATCAAGTGTGGCCAATCAGAAGGTCCATGATTTGTTATCTGAAATAATTTTGTTGTTGTTAAATAACGTATCATTATAAAACACACGTTGGTATTAGTTGAGATGCACACAAATATTCTGGATGAGAACTGCTAGAGTTTAATAGTTTTTTAAAATAAAATTTACCAAAGAAGTATTCAATGAAAGAATTTTTAGATTAACTAAATTACACGATTCAAAATAAATTATATTCTATTCTATTATATTATTTTCTATTCTATTATATTCAATAAACTTACTTCAAAGTAGTGTTTGAACGTAATGTTTGCACCTTTAGCCAAGTCGTCTCTTGAAACAGCTATCGATGCATTTGGCATGGCCTTTCTAAAACAAAAACATTATTTATTCAGTACACAGGGCTCTAAATGCTAAGAGTGGCTTACTGTGAACTCTAAGAGAGAGCAGTGTTGTTTTAACAATACACGACACGCTTTTAAATTACTTAGATTCGAAATTTCGATTTCAAGTTAATACAATACTGTCAAAAGAGACTGTGCTTAAGCTTAGCCCCTAGGTAACTAAAACTCACCCATTGACACTGAAATTTGCTTCAGGCGTGACACTAATGACACATTCCTTAACAGCATCAACAGTGATATTTCTATACAGTGGATCAGTCAATTCTGCTCTTACGTCCAAAACTATATTTTCTTCCGTATCATTCATCAGGTGATTCATATTATAATCTAATTCTATCTCCCATACAATATCTTCGTCTCTCAACAATGGAGCTGGAACATCACATGTCATCTCCAGGTCTTGAAGAGAGCATTCACTAGGGATCCGTTTAGGTGGCATTGGTAGAGAAATGTTGACTTTGGCTCCGTAAGCCGGTTCTTCTTCATTGAGGATCGTGACCCTTACTCCTAGTTTTGTATTTGATCCTGGAATATAAGGGCTAAAAATTTGTGACGTTTAAATGATTATGATTTAAACAAATGAATTATTTAAATATTTTCATGAGTTATGACAAATTGAGGCAGGGCAAACGATAAGAAACAAAATATTTGTGTGAGATCCAACTAACAGAAGATAAAATACAACTATCAGCCCTTGGTGTCATAGGGAGGCCGGCTAATAGAAAAAGACAATTTTCTAGAAGAGACACATAAGTAAGAACCAATTTTATAATAAAAACCATCTTACTTGTCCAGAGGCTCTAAAGTCATGACCAACCACGGAGTACAAATCAAATCTTCACCACAATCCCTCACCAGCTGTATAAGGAACGAAGTTTTCAAAGTCGAGTCTTCGGATAATCTTGCAGCGTTCATTAAAAATGTTGTGGAATTCTCTACAATAAAACAAAATAATAAGTAAATAAGATGTTACCTACTGTAATTTTCAAGGTAAAAGAAAATATTTATTCGCTATGCAATTCAACAAACTGGCTTGCACACGATTATGCAGGATTTTAAAACATGCACAAATGTTTTCTACACAACCTAACTAAAAATGTCGGCCAGATACACATTTTATGCCTTATTGATTCGCTTGCTCATTCCATGAATGCGAGCATAGCCCTACGTTTTATTGTTGCGTTTGTTAGCTGATTTAAATCTCAAAGCAAGCGTATTCTTACCTTTCATTAGTTCATCCGGTTCTAGTTGAAATATCAAGGATATTGGCTTCGACAAGTCAGCATTTGGCTAAAACAAGAACGCACTTTAATCAGTTGGTATTTTTATTAGGTTTTGTCAAAGGGACGATTGTGGCTTAGAAGATGCCCGTTTATCTTGTGTCGATTAAATGTAACTCCTAAAGTGATTGCATTACAGCATATTATATAATTAGCTTCAGGGCCTTACAGCCAGCTAGATGTGACATCTGGCTTACTATAATCAAAATAAGTTCGTGTCATCACTAGGTAGTTTTTCATAGTCAAGCTTAAAGACGAACTTTGACATAATGGCAAGAGTGTCGCATTGGTGTGAATGCTTATTCTTACATTTACTTCAATCGTCTGCTCATCCCATATTTCTTTTCCTGGCTGGACACGAATAGTATATTTAGAATCGCCAGAAATCATTGCTCTGTTATACTCTGGGTCTACTTCAATTTTTCCAATTAAATCTGAGGAAAAAAGACAAAACTCCTTTAGTATTCTTCTAGTTTCTAGATAGCAATAGATATTATGTGGCATGCAACAGTGTAGATAATAAACAGTTATAGATAGTAATTACATTTTAAAAAAACAGGTTCAGTTACAAAGGTTGATCAAAATTCTGTACTAGCAGCTAGTGTAATTTTAATATACCAGTTACATTTTTTGGTTACAAGGGGTACGTGGTCATAAATCAATCAATATGCAGAGTGCTATGAGTAAAACCTAAAACGAACTAATGTACAAAATGATCGTGAATCTACAGGTCTACTTACTCATTTCCACATTTGGCCAAGACTTTATTGCAGGAGCTTCCACACAGAAGACAGCAGTGAAGGATGTGGTGTTTTGTGGCAAGTTTATGGCATCGGGAACCTTGATAACAGCGCGCACGTGCATAGTTGGAATACATCGGTATATATAAGCTGTTTGACTGTTGTGAGCCCCGATGGCAAGGTCTGAAAGAAGACAAGGAAAAGGAAAATTAGTAATAAAATTGGCGGCATGATAGCTCATTCTTACCAGGCCCCTCAGAAAGTATTGCGAAAAAAAGTTTTTATATATGGGAGACTGGCCAGTTATAATGTTTTTCGAAAATATGATTATTTATAAGTAAAAATAAGTAAGTTCCAATTTCAAAATTTCCCTCCACATTTTTTGCGAGTTAATTCAAAGTATTGTGTCTCACTGAAATATGGATCTGCGCCGGGAACATTTTAGAGCTATGATTTTATACGATTTCAAGTGTCGCCTGAAACCGGATGAATCGTACGATAGACTTCAAATGGCATTCATGGATGAAGGCCCTTCCAAGGCAACCGTGTATCGTTGGTATAACGAATTCAAGCGCGGTCGACCAACTTTGGGGGATGACGAAAGAAGCGGTTGCCCTTTGACGGCTGTTACCGAAGAAAACGTGCTAGCAGTGAAAAATTTAATCCAAGATAATAGGCGAATTACATATCAGGAGATTCAACACATATTGAAGATTGGATCGGGAAGCGTTCACGAGATTCTACACAGCCATCTTCGCGTGAGGAGGATAGTATCACGCTGGGTGCCGCACAACCTCACCGATGCTCAGAAGCAGGCCCGGGTGGAATGGTGCCGTGATATGCTTAACAAATTTGAAGCAGGCTCGTCTCGGCGTGTTTACGACATCGTTACAGGTGATGAGTCCTGGATTTATCAATACGACCCAGAAACCAAGCGCCAGTCGACTGTTTGGGTGTTTCAAAATGAGCCAACGCCTACCAAAGTGAAGCGATCTAGAAGCGGGGGTAAGATTTTGATCGCTAGCTTTTTTAATTTGACTGGCCACTTGGTATCAATTCCCTTACGGGATCAAAGAAGCATTAATGCCGAATGGTATACTACCAAATGTTTGCCAGAAGTTTTCTCTGTTATAAGCAACAAGCGACCAAACACAGGGCTCCGCGGGCTACTGCTCCACCACGACAATGCACCTGCGCACACCGCACTCAAAACGAGGGACTTCCTGGACAGCACGCCAGTCAAACTCCTGGGTCACCCTCCTTACAGCCCTGATCTAGCACCGTGTGACTTCTTTTTATTCCCAAAAATAAAAAATCAGCTCAAAGGGATACAATTTTCGTCGCCGGAAGATGCGCTGGCTGCGTTCGAGCAGGCTGTAAACGAGGTGTCTGCGGCGGACTGGAAAAAGTGTTTTGAAAACTGGTTTAGGCGCATGAATCTTTGTATAGAGGCTGGTGGAAAGTACTTTGAAAAGATTTGATAAAAATATATGTACGTATAGAACAATTTTTTTTAGTTTCGCAAAACTTTCTGAGTGTCCCACGTATTTAAAGGACACGAATGCAGTGTTATTTATTTGATCGATATCAAGAGTGGCTGATTCAGTTGTGTCTATTTCTTAAGAAATAACCTCTGTGATAATGCTCATGCGATGCAATGGCTACGTTTAATATTTTAAAAACCCCTTTTTAAGAATTTGCTACATCATGTCTTTTTATGGGTGTTGTTGTTGATTTTAAAATAGAAGTCATAAAGTTATGAAAATTCCTATAAAACATTCGTCATGTAAACCGCACCAACTAAAAGTGTTCGACTAGTTTTGATTCATACCGCAACGAGATGTGATTTCATTATCATTAATAGAAAATATAATAGAATTATAATAATAATAATTACCATTACAATTATTGTTGTCTACATCAACACCTTTCGCAATTGACCACCCAAAGCCTTCCGCTCCCTCAGGCTGAATCCTTTGCACGTTGTTTATGTTTAAGCCCTTAGCACAGCCTTTATAAATGTATACCGCCCCTCTTTCATCATTTTCCCATGGTGCTCCTATAGCAATATCTGAAAATAAAGACCCTTGAAGTATGACGTAATAATAATGGAGCCAGCTCATTTAGTCGTGTTCCCGATGATGTTCGGGTACAGTTTTATAATAAAACAAAGTTTAACCGGATTAAATCGCGTATATTATTTAAATTGGTTTCCCTGACGTTTCGAAAGCTTTGCAGCATTTCGTGGTCGCAGGTAAACTAAGATGACAAGCGTCTTTACAAATATTTCTAAAAAATTATTTTAATCTACCGTACAATATTATTAACTAAAATCGTTTCGATGCACGCAGTAATCTCTCACAACGCATGCGTGCATTGAAACGATTTTAATTAATAATATTGTACGGTAGATTAAAATATTTTTTTAGAAATATTTGTAAAGACGCTTGTCATCTTAGTCTACGTGCAACCACGAAATGCTGCAAAGCTTTCGAAACGTCAGGGAAACCAATTTAAATAATATACGCGATTTAATCCGGTTAAACTTTGTTTTATTATAATGTGTAGTGATCGCGAAAACCTAAGAAGTTACAGTTTTATATTTTGCTAGCATTTTCGCAGCAGAAATAGCAGTGGTAACCCAGCGATTGAATTCTTGCTCTTCATGCCAGAGGGTCTGAGTTAAAACCCAGCCCGTATCTCAAAATTTTCGGATTCATGTGAATTTAGAATCTGATTATCACTTGCGCTAACGGTGCAGATTATTTTCGTGAGGAAGCCTGTACGCTAGAGAATGCTCCATTAAATTCTTGATGGTGTGTGTAGTCCACACAACACGCAGTAGACCAGCGTGATGGACCAAAGTCTGAATCTTTCTCGTTCTAGAGGAGGCCCGTGCTCAGCAGTGGCACAGTAATGAGCTGGTTATGCTATCTGCATAGTTCCAACAAATTCATAAACAATTTAGATTTTAAGATTATCAGATAAGATTATGCATGTTTGTATACCTTTGAACCCATCTCCATCAACGTCACCAAGATCAGCTATTGAGATTCCAAACCATGCTCCATTAGTTTCTGAGCCAGATACATGACCAGATTCTTCTAAAACAAATCCAGAAGCCTGTAAAAGTAAATTATAATATTATGTATTAATATTTCAACTTTTTTGGTATACAACATGGCATGGTCTTAATCCTCAATTTATAAAAAGTCATTTTTATTAAAATGGTTTACCTGTTCCTTAGTCATATAAACAAACACAGCTCCTTGATCATATGGTAGACCACCATCATTCTTCACATAAGTCGGTGCCCCCACCAGTAGGTCATCCAGCCCATCACCGTTAATATCTGTACAGCAAAGACTGGCTCCAAAATATGAACCACTCTGTTGTCCTACAACCTTCGCTTTAATATTTAGAGTCTTTAATTCTTGTGTTGCGGGCTCAAATATCAGAACCTGTGAAGTTGTAGTAAGGGTTTTACTTTACAGTTACTACTGGAGGAAGAAGAAAGGAAACATAAAACTTATTATCCCAATCATTTGTATTGTGAATATTGTTTACCTGTCCGCTGCCAATATTAGCCCGAGGTGCTCCAGCTACGTATAACACATCACCGTCTTTTTCAAAAACACCAGATTCAACACTATATCCTACAAAGCCAAGTAAATATTATTAGTACTCATAGTTATCAATCAGGAAAGAAAGGAGAAATAAAAATGTTTAGGAACTTCTGACGCCATCTAATTTTAAATTCAGAGCATTTATTTCAAGTAGATTTTAGGTACCGTTAAAAAAAAAACCGATATGTACCGCTAGACCAGACCAATTTTGATTGTGTCTGGAAATTCGATGTTCAACAGGCATCCAATTTGCAGATTAAACAATTAGGATTATGGAAATTCCTTTGGTTCCCAAATTTTCAATATTTTTTTTGGTCTGTGTCCAGCCGTGGGCGTCTTTCGGCTAAAATGATGAAGTTAATAATGCGTTTATAACTATAAAAAATAAATAAATAATTATATAAAAATCATTAAAGTGTTTATGATATGATGTGACTTCGAATTTACCAAAATAGTCGTCAGGTCCCAGGTCCTTTGTGAGATAAGGGTTGGCTGTTGGCAACTTGGACATGTATGTACCGGTCTCATTTGGGTAAAATAAGATGTTTACAATTCCACCTGAAAATAAAACCTTATTACTTTAATGAAGAGCCTAGAGTAACGAGTTATTAACCTTTTAGGCATAGTTTGTGTATAACAGATGTGTAAGTAATTGTTTGATAATTTTGTTCTATGGTTTTGTGTTGTTGTTGTTTTTCCTCTATATCGCAATGGGCTAGCCTGTAATGATAGATGTAAGTTGTGATAAATAAATAAACTTCCGATACAAAGGGAGGATCATTCGACCAGGCTGGGTCAAGTTATTGCTGATGCTGCATATTATTATGCCTCAGTGAGTCGAGGTGGTGGTACCACCTCGACTACAGTGCTGCGTAGTTTGCATGTAGCGATGTCATTACATCACTTCCTTTCGAGGCCGGAGGTCAATCGACGACGATAACAACAATATTTCGATGAGTCTTCAACCACTCATCGAAATATTGTTGAATAAAAATCCATACAAAAGCCAGCCACTCACACATACGTGTACGTATAGTGGTACAGTGGTCGTGGTAGTGGTAGCGCGGTGATGTGTACGCGCATTCACCTAAGGGTTCATGTACGCTCCGCTGTGGTAAAATCGGTTTGCGCCAGCTCAGCTTGGACTCTGATGGATTCTTGTGGTTAAACTAAAGTCTTTTGCCTCCATCTTAGCCATTCTTAGCTATTCAGCTAACGGCGTCGCTAGTAGTAAAACGAACGGACTACTTATCTTTCTCGCTCGAACTCCCTCCATTTTTACCCGACTGCGCCAGAAGGAGGGTAATGTTTTTCGAGTGTATGTATGTATGGTATGTATGTATGTATGTATGTATATTTCTTTGGCACGCCCTGCAGCCTAAACGGCTTGATGGATTTTAACTTGTGTGGTGTTGTTAGATTAGTCTTAATTGTGAGAGTGACACTGGGTATATCAAAATTATAAAAATTAAAATGGCCGCTTTTTGGCGCCAAATTACGGCTTCAAATTTTTTTTTTTTCCCTCGAATCCTATCGAGTGGGTTATCAAAATAAAGGGTTTCAAAAATTCTTTTCAAAAATATATACAACTTATATGTTTAAATGTAATTTAGAATGAGAAATGTTAAAAAACAACAAAATATTCAAAGTTAAAAATGAATTTGACTTTTCAAAAAAAATATTAATAGTATGATAGATAAAACATGATGACAAAACTAAAAAATTTCAAATAAAAAAATTAATTAACAAAAACAAAAAACCCGACTGCGTGTAAAAATAACAGAAAAGATATAAACAAGACTTAGACGCAGGCGGAGGCTACATAGGAACTATTTTGTAATTCATGACCAAAAACATACGTAGCCTCCGACTGCGTCTAAGTCTTGTTTATATCTTTTCTGTTATTTTTACACGCAGTCGGGTTTTTTGTTTTTGTAAATTAATTGAATTACCCCTTTAGCACAGAATATCTAATAGTACTATCGTACCTTTAGTTCAAATTATGGCTGCCTGAATAGTAAAATTGGTGGCAGTATAATATTACCTTGTGAATATTTTGATAGATAAAAAACTCAAAATATGCATGAGTATCTAACTTTTTGCTATTGATCAAAAGGCAGTTCTCCATTTATCAATTTGAAGATCTAAGATTTTGTAAGCTTTTGATACCTGTCCATTGAAGAAGACCAGGAGCTCCAAGTATCACGGTGTTCATTTTGGTGACTGCCACTGATGCTCCTACTTGTCCATATGCGTAGAAGTTAAGATGAGTTCCATATTCACCGTATTCTCTTCTTTCGCCGTTCGTAACGTAGGCTTGGCGATCTGGTAAGGAAATATGAAAAAAAATAGTATTTTAAAAAAGCTTTTGCATAGGCAAGGTACTTCGTTGTCTGTGGCCTTTGCCAACTTTTCAAGTCAATTTTAAGTCAGTTCCTGTTATAATATACTGGATGTAAGGGGAACGCTTCCGAAAACGAAGATAGGTGCTGGTGATTATTGATACGAAACCACGAAAAAAAATGCGATTCTTTTTTCATATTTTTTCATATATATTTTTTTGCATTTTTCATACATAAGCAGCATTGGGCAGTTAAATAAAACTCATACATAACGAAAAATGCAATAAAACTTTTTAACAAAAAATTGAACCGACGAAAACACAAACAGAAAAGCGAAAAATAACTAATTATGAGTCGGCGCCAAACGAACTTTTAACAAGCAAAGTGCGTGTAAGTTGAAAGTGGCCGAGCGGAGAACGCATTTTTGGAAAGTTATTGTTTATCGTTGAAAATAACACGTTGTGTTTGATGTGACGTTGTTTTTATTATTTATTTAAAGTAATTTAATGATCTTCGTTGATTGGTTGTTTGGCGCCGACTCATAATTATTTATTTTCGCTTTTCAGTTTCTGTTTTCGTCGGTTCAATTTTTGTTAAAAAGTTTTATTTTTCATTTTTTTGTGGTTAAAATCTAACTCCAGGTCTCCATTATGTCGTAGTATCTAGAACTATATTTATGTGTGTCAAGTTTCAACAGAATCGGTTAACAGGTAAGAATTCAGTAGGTGAACAAACACTCATCCCCTGTTTTACTACCCTTAGGGGTGGATTTGATTTTGAAATTTAAATGGGACCGTCTTCGAGGTATACCCTATCCATTAAAAAAAGAATCATCAAAATCGGACCACTCTGTAAAAAGTTATGCGTGTTCATAAATAAAAAAAAAATAAAAAAAAAAAAAATACGCGTCGAATTGAGAACCTCCTCCTTTTTTTCGTCGGTTAAAAAAACATGAAGAAATCTAAAAAAAAAATCGATTTTTTTCGTGGTTTCGTATCAGTAATCACCAGCACTATCACCTATTTTCGTTTTCGGAAGCGTTTCCTATATAAACAGACTGAAATTTTGGATACATAATAATTGTTAAGAATTAATAATGTCATAAAATATTTTGGAGACATATATAGCTTTGACGATAATACAGTCAGCTGCATTAAGATTTATATATTACCGCCAAATCCGATTTAAAGCAAAACAAGTTCAGCCTAGACAAAACTAGTTCTACCTAAGCGCACTCGGCAAACCTAGTTTTGTCTAGTTAAGACTAGTTTATCCTAACACGGATTAGCCAGAACTAGTAGTAGCCCAGCGCAATAAGATAGATAGATAGACAAAATATACTTTATTGTACACCAAGAAAATAGTAGTAAACAGGAACAAAGTATAAGAAAAAATGCAAACAAAAAGGTGAAAAATAGGTTAGGTTAGATTAGAATTGTGACCCCACACCGCATGAGCTGAGCAAGCGGTACCGCAGCAGCAGCCGGCGAATGCCAAAATACTAATTTTGCCTAGGAAGTACTAGTTATGTCTAATCGTGTTAGGAAAAACTATTGTTATCTTGGTAAAACTAGTTTTTCCTAAGCGTGTTAGGCTAGTTTTGCCTAGTCAAAACTAGTTTTGCTTTTGCCTGGAAGTTGCGTTTTCACTGTAACATATTATTATATACTTTTAAAACGTAAATTTAATATAAAAAAATATTAAGTCTTATTTCACAAACCAGTTATTCATACCAGGCCCCTCAGAAAGTATTGCGAAAAAAAGTTTTTATATATGGGAGACTGGCCAGTTATAATGTTTTTCGAAAATATGATTATTTATAAGTAAAAATAAGTAAGTTCCAATTTCAAAATTTCCCTCCACATTTTTTGCGAGTTAATTCAAAGTATTGTGTCTCACTGAAATATGGATCTGCGCCGGGAACATTTTAGAGCTATGATTTTATACGATTTCAAGTGTCGCCTGAAACCGGATGAATCGTACGATAGACTTCAAATGGCATTCATGGATGAAGGCCCTTCCAAGGCAACCGTGTATCGTTGGTATAACGAATTCAAGCGCGGTCGACCAACTTTGGGGGATGACGAAAGAAGCGGTCGCCCTTTGACGGCTGTTACCGAAGAAAACGTGCTAGCAGTGAAAAATTTAATCCAAGACAATAGGCGAATTACATATCAGGAGATTCAACACATATTGAAGATTGGATCGGGAAGCGTTCACGAGATTCTACACAGCCATCTTCGCGTGAGGAGGATAGTATCACGCTGGGTGCCGCACAACCTCACCGATGCTCAGAAGCAGGCCCGGGTGGAATGGTGCCGTGATATGCTTAACAAATTTGAAGCAGGCTCGTCTCGGCGTGTTTACGACATCGTTACAGGTGATGAGTCCTGGATTTATCAATACGACCCAGAAACCAAGCGCCAGTCGACTGTTTGGGTGTTTCAAAATGAGCCAACGCCTACCAAAGTGAAGCGATCTAGAAGCGGGGGTAAGATTTTGATCGCTAGCTTTTTTAATTTGACTGGCCACTTGGTATCAATTCCCTTACGGGATCAAAGAAGCATTAATGCCGAATGGTATACTACCAAATGTTTGCCAGAAGTTTTCTCTGTTATAAGCAACAAGCGACCAAACACAGGGCTCCGCGGGCTACTGCTCCACCACGACAATGCACCTGCGCACACCGCACTCAAAACGAGGGACTTCCTGGACAGCACGCCAGTCAAACTCCTGGGTCACCCTCCTTACAGCCCTGATCTAGCACCGTGTGACTTCTTTTTATTCCCAAAAATAAAAAATCAGCTCAAAGGGATACAATTTTCGTCGCCGGAAGATGCGCTGGCTGCGTTCGAGCAGGCTGTAAACGAGGTGTCTGCGGCGGACTGGAAAAAGTGTTTTGAAAACTGGTTTAGGCGCATGAATCTTTGTATAGAGGCTGGTGGAAAGTACTTTGAAAAGATTTGATAAAAATATATGTACGTATAGAACAATTTTTTTTAGTTTCGCAAAACTTTCTGAGTGTCCCACGTATGTATTGAAATTAGCAGATGCTAAGTGTATATGTCGTAGGATAATCGGAAAACACGTATCTTTGAGAAAAATCTAGAACAATTGCAAAAAAAACTGGATAATTGTAACCTAGCAAAACATTTCATACTCAACCGAGCTATTTTCAGGATCATTGCAAAAATCCAGCTTATCTTAGGTAAGTCGCGAAAAACTACTCACGTTATAAGCGCTGATTGGCTGCTGATTGACCGTTATGCACTGACGGATGCGCTAATTGGCTAATGGCTACATTCCTTCATATTTTGTTGTTGTCTAATATTGCCTCAGTGTTTTGTTAACTATGTACCTACCTTTTTTGTGATAACATATAAAAAAAAAAACATTAAAATACTTTATTTAAATTAATACCTGTATTTCCTATTCACTTCTTTACTTTTCTATGGCTATACTATAGAGCTTTATGAAAAGTCATGTAATGACCAACCAGAATATAGATCTATATTAGTTTCCAACTAACTAACTTAATATATATTTCTATGCAAAAAAAACGCATCAATTAAAAGCAGAATGCAGGGTAGCTCAAATATCATCCTGCATATATTAGCGGAGAAGTGGGACAGCCCTTTTTTGAAGTACTGGACATCCTCTTGTTTGAGTCTTAGGAGTTATGATTTTTGATTTTATTTTTGAACTATAATTTGAATTAAATTTTGAAATTGATTATTTTAATTGAATGACATTTTAATTTATTGATTTTAATTTATTGATTTTAATTTGGTTTAATGACATTAATTTAATTTAATTTATTTAATTTATTCAATTTTATTGTAATTTTAGTTAATTTAATTTAATTCATTTAGTTTGATAATTGGTTTTAATTTTATCGTTCAATTTGTAATTTAATCTATGCTGATGTAAATTTTTTAATAAAAAATTTCGTACTAACATAGTATTTTAAGTATTACTAACACTATTGTGGACTGAAGTTGTCTGATTAAATAAATAAATAATAATAAGAATAATAATCACACTCTTAATACACACACACTCACAAACTATTTTTTCAAATTGTGTAGTTTGCTCGACATCCTAAATCACAACAGGGATCCAGCAGAATACCAGCGTCAGGTTTAATAACCTGGCAATATGCTGAGCTAGACACCCATTTGTCACTATTTTGAGACACACATGGCGCATAACTGTCAATGTCTTTTTCCTCGATTTGTTCTTCACTAAATCTATTTCTTGTATCCTTACAACCTTTCTTTTGTATCTGTCTCAGTTGTGCCAAATAAATATTTTTCTTTCATTCTTTTCTTTTTTTTTCTAAACAAAATGGGATTTTTGTAATGATCCTGAGAATAGCTCGTACGATTACGATTTTTTTTTAGATTCCAATTACTTGGTTCTTTGCAATCGTTCTAGGAACGCAAAGATTCGATTAGTCCGATTATTCTACGACATATATACAATATTGAAAGATTGAATCCTTAATTTTTCTTCAAACGTTTCGCCAAGTGTATCTTTGTGCAGCTAACTGTACAATAATATGAACTAAAGCTTTTATATTAAATAAAATGTACACTTACTGTTTTCATTTAAAGGATAGAAAACCCTGCTTCTTTGCCTTGATTGGAGGTAGGTAAGACCATTCATTAGTAGATGTTTTCTTCCGTAAGGCGATGTCCATCTTGGTGCATTTATCTACAAAAGAAAAAATTAACTTATCTCTTCAAACATATTACGTACCAGCTCTCCTGTTACCAGTCTTAAAAATTAAAAAGAAATACTATACCATCAGTCTGCCATTGGGTAAATAAACCATAGTGGCTCCAAACCACATGTCATCCTTCAAGAAACTTGTCATCAGCCGACTGATTGCCTGGTCGAGATCTGAAATAAACATGAATAATAATTTAATGTTTATTTTACACCACGTTTTTAAAAAGAAAGCGAGTTAGTATTGGATTTTCATTCAGTCCTAAGCTATATTAAAAGTTTCAAGTATCTAGCTTATCGGGAAGTTAGTTTAAAATCGATTCCAAAAATTTTACCGAACAGACAGACAATGACTGAAAGAGATTTAATAAAATAATAAGTACTTTGTTGAAAAATCTATTTTTCAAGACTAGCTTTTACTGGACACGGATTTGGTACCAAACTCAGTGTCAACGGTAACTACAGCAGAGATCATGTGACCACCTTCCAGCTCCATCATCAGATTAGCTCCTAAACACCATAATATTGCATTGTCATCGGGTTTAGAATATTGATGTGACGTGTATTAAGAAATGTGTGATCATATTTGGAGCGCTTATGCTGGTCATTGCATCGCAAAACTTAGACTATATGGGACCAATGGGGCAGTTGTGTAATGACTTTGACATTGGCTTTCATTTTGAAATTAAAGAAATATTCATTGCGTGGTACGTAGTTGCCGATAACAAGGATTATCAAAACACACGGAGCTGACGGAGCAATGAACATTGCAATTCAGATTATTGCGATCGCGAGGGAGTTATGCAATTCGGCAGCAGCAGGGCAATTGTGTAACTGCATCGCAATCAACAAAATGTCAATTTTGACGTTTGAATTCGGAAAAATTATAAAATTAGAATTGCGTAACTACAAAACTGTTGATTACGATGTCGGAGGGATTCATCATGAAATTGAATGAATGATAAAGCCTAAAACGCATACTTGCAGCAGCTTACTAGCATAACGAAACGTGATATAACATACATGACGTCATTTACATCGCAATGGATTTCCCTCCTGACGTCATTTACGTCATAATGATGTCCCTCTATGTCGTTACACAATTCCAATGTTTGATTGCGATTTTATCAACATCGTCTTTAATTTTAAATCAAAATGAAACTGTCAAATGAGATACGCAATTGCCCTGCAGCATTGAAATCGCAAAAAGAAAATCAGCTGTTCGGAATACAAAATCATCGAAGTCGCTCGACAAAATGTATGGAAACACTGTTTTTTATTCGCGATTTCAGGCTTGACCTCATAGTAATGTCCTCCTGGCCGAATTTCGGTCACGGTGGCCAATCTCAACGAAAACTAGCTATCTGCGCGGGACGCTGCACGTTTGCTGATGCATAATATTTATTCTGCAGTACTGCACACATTCTAATTAGGTAGGTCGGGACTTATCTATTGAGTATGTACAAATAATATTATTAGGTACCTATATTGCTAATCGTTTTATTATAAATAGAAGCAAAAGGAACAATAGCATTTTCAGATAATAGGCCGACTTAGTCATAATGAGTGGTATAATAATAATAGTACATTATGATACAAGTGAGCTAAGTTGACTATTATACTCGAGGCTGGATTGCAGCCCGAGCCGAAGGCGAGGGCGTAATGCAGCCGAGAAGTATAATAGTCAATGCTCACGCGTGTCATACGACGTTTTTCCACAAACTTGCGAGGAAAAACACATAAATTACACATTTTAGACAAATATTGAATTTGTGAAAAATTATAAAAATGGCGCGCGGACCGCTCGGTGACGTACAGCTATGCGCGCGCAGGTGGTCGAAGGAAACCGCCATACAGCCTAATATAAAAATATTATATTTTTTTATTTTATTTATAACACAAATTAATATTAATTTGTTGACAAAAAATAATAATTTGATGAAATGAAATGTTTATATAGCATATTTTAATTAATACAGTTGATTTATTCCCAAAAATTTTTAATTTAGGTCAGGCATAAAAACTCTTTGCTCTTTGCTTTTGCTCTTTGGTGCAATAAGAGCCACTTTACGAGCAAGTGTGTTGAAAATTCAACACACTTGCTCGTAAAGTGGCTCTTATTGCATCGCTTTTAGGTTCATAATGTGGCTTGTAACGCACGCGTGCTTTTTTCATAACCGGAAACATTAAAATATTATTTTATCTGTGCACAACTTTTAATCTGTCAATATGTGTAAACGTCAATTCTTCTTCTCTAATTAAACTCCGTAGCGTTAGCATCGGCTTTCATTTCGAGGACCCTATTTCTTGCCTTTTTCATGGTCCTTCGTTACAAGTCGGTAGTAAGGTGCTAACAAAAGTGTCAGTGATCACTATGAAGTGTCGTTTTACAGTGTTTTCCTGCCATTTCGGTGAAAAATCCGACGATTCCGAAGCCAAAACCAAGTTGCAAATCTGCGTACGTGACCTTTACTCGTCCTTCATCGTGCTTGTCCACGGCGGGCGAGGTCCGTAGTATGCAACGTCACTTCTGGAGAGCGGGACAAAATCAACGCGTTAGAGCAAGCAACAGCGTGTTTACTCCTTCGACTGTCGTGACGTCACCCAGTGCTGCCAAAGCGACCGACAGCTACAGCGGAAACGGTGAACGAACGATCGCGTTCCAGCGTAAATTCGTACATTGGGCGCATCTGTCAGTCATCCTTCTCTTTCTAGTGAAGCAAAAAGTAAACGCGTGCAAGCAAGAAGCAAACTTACGATTTTTCGATAAGTATTCAACATTATATCTGGAAAACTTTCTTTCTTCATCATTCATACAAAAGTACAAACCGAATGTCTGACAAATTCAGACATTCGGTTTGTACTTTTGTACTTCGTTCGGCATACGGCATTCAAAACTTCAAAAGTTACTGCGTCATTTTATTTTTCATAGAATATTTTGAATTAAGTAAACAATCCACGATAATTACAGTATTAATTAAGTGCAGTGCGTGTAAAACAAATTGGTTTGGCACGAAAAAGTTTATTATTTAACGTAGTGGTTATTGTACTATAAGTTTGTGTTCAAGGATGGACTGACAATGCCATCAAAATGTTGTCAAATAAAAGAACCTATCTAAATGGTGCGATCACTAGATTAAGAAATACTCTTACAAAGGAATTTCTTAACCAATCATCTTCTCAAATGTTACTAACAAAAGAAGAAAGGTTGCAAATTACATTCAATGAATACAACGAAATAAATTCACAATTAGCCGACACTGAGAATCCGACGTGTACCGAAAATTTGTATTTTGAATGTATTGACATGTTGAGAACAACAAGAATGTCAATGAATCCAGGTAAAAACGATAATATTTCTTCCTCAGCTAACTTAAAACTTCCAAAGATTGAAATACCAATATTTTCAGGCAAATATCTTGATTACAAGCCATTTATTGATCTTTTTTTGTGTTTAGTAGACAAAAATTCTAGTTATGATCCTGTACAAAAGCTTGTTTATTTACGTTCTTTTTTGAAGGATGAAGCCTATGATATGATAAAACATCTTCCCGTCGTAGGTTCCAGTTATTCACAAGCTTTATCTATGCTAAGTGGTAGATACAACAACAGGCATAAAATAATATTTGATCATATAACACAAATAATAGACATGCCCAGTATTACAAAACCAAATGTAATTGCTTTAGGAAATCTTATTTCAAGTGCAAAGCAGAACGTTGCAGCTCTCAAAAACCTCGAGCAGCCAGTTGAACACTGGGACAGCATACTTGTATGTATTTTGTCTCGCAAGTTAGATCAATCAACTAACCGTGCATATTGTTTAGATCGTGATCCTACCAAAGAGTATATGTTTTCAGATTTTATTAAATATCTTGAAGGGCGAGCACTCGCATTAGAAAACTCCACAGAGTCTGGTAAGGATTACAAAAAGGAGCCAATAAAAGCGACTTCTGCTGCAGTACACACAGGCGCCATAAAGCGAGACTGCACTTTCTGTGGTAAGCAAGAACATAAGTTATTTAATTGTTCAAAATTCATGTTAGCTTCAATTGATGACAGAATTTCATTTGTAAAAAACAAGAAATTGTGCAAAATTTGTTTAAATAACCATGCTGGCAAATGCAAATATCATTTTAAATGTACACATTGCAAACAAATGCACAACACATTACTGCATAAAGAGAATGAAATAAATGGTGATTTGGTAAAAGCAACTGCCTTGATTTCAAGCGTTAACAGCAGTAGTCAGGTATTATTACCTACCGTAAAAGTTAAAATTGTTACCAAAAATGGATGTGAAATCATTGCAAGAGCGCTCTTGGATTCTGCCAGTCAATCTTCCTTTATTACATCAAACTTAGCAGCAAAAATTGGCAAAAAGCTGTCATCAAACTCAACACGTATAATTGGCATAGCTAACACAGAAAAACCTATAAAGCATTCCGTTCAATTAGAATTGTTTTCTTGTGTGTATCCATACAAAGTTAATACAAATTTCCTTGTAGTAGAAAAAATTACTACTAGTTTGCCACAAACAAAATTCAATCTTACAGATATTTCTTTACCAAAAAATATAAAGTTAGCTGATGACACCTTCAATGTTACAAGTAACATAGACATTTTACTCTCATCTGACATCTTCTTTCAGACGCTGTTACCCCAGCCTGAACAAATAAGTGAGCCCAGTGATCCTGTACAACCCCGTCTCGTTCATATGCAGTTCGGCTATATAGTTGTAGGCAATGTTCCGACTCAACCTCTCCGAGATGCTGCTGTTTCTCTATTCTGTCAGCAATGTAAAACTGACATAAACAGTACAATATCCAAGTTTTGGCAATCAGAGGCTGTACCAGAAATATACACTGAGCAACTTACTTCAGAACAACAATACTGTGAACAATATTTTAAAAACACAGTCAAACTTGTGGAAAAAAATTTGAAGTTTCTATGCCTTTAAAAATCCCTGATGTGAGTAGCACATTAGGCAATTCTTTAGCATTCGCTCTAAAACGATTTTTAAATCTTGAAAAAAGATTAAAAAAGGATAAAGCTTTATTCCACGAGTATCAAAAATGTATACAAGAATACATAGATCTTGGCCATGCAAGCTATGATGATATTAGTAGTTATGATTTGTCACAAGATGCGGTTTATATAATGGCCCATCATCCCGTCATACGGGAGAACGCTGTAAGTACAAAATTACGGACAGTGTTTGACGGATCCATGAAAACTTCTAATAAAATTTCATTAAATGATGTTATGTTGAACGGCCCAGTAGTTCAACCAGAATTATTTGACATTTTAACATTGTTTAGATTATACAAATATTTTTTTGTGTGTGATATCAGGCGCATGTTTAGAAATATTTTAATCTCCAAGGAACAAAGATCATTACAAAATATTCTTTGGAGAGATAGCCCTGATCAAGAAATTAAATGTCTGCAGTTAAATACTGTAACATATGGACTAAAAGCTTCATCCTTTTTAGCCACAAGATGTCTTAATGAACTGGCACACAGATTTCAAAATGAATATCCGCTAGCTTCACCTGTCATTTTAAATTCCATTTATGTTGATGATATTTTATATACTAACAATAATTTGGACACAGTAATACAGGTCAAAAAACAACTTATTGGTTTATTAGCAAAAGGCAGTTTTAGTCTACACAAATGGTCAGCCAATGATCACAATATTTTGATAGATGTACCAGAGGATCAGCAGCACTTCGGAGAACGAATAATTCACATTGAAATTAAAACTTTAGGGCTGAGTTTTGATATTAACTCAGATTCATTTAAGTTTACTTCTCCACCCAAGCAATCTGTAACAACAAAGAGGGAAATATTAAGCTTCATTAGTAAATTTTATGACCCTTTAGGTTTAATTGGACCGATCTATGTTCAAGCTAAACTAATTATGCAGAACCTCTGGCTGTCAAATACTGACTGGGACCAAGAGCCTCAGCCTGATTTGCAAAAAGAATGGCAATCTTTTTATCAGAATTTAATAAATATGACCCCTATTCAGGTAAGCAGGAGTCTCTGTAATATAGACCAACCAAAATCACAATTGATTGGTTTTTCAGATGCATCAAACATAGCATATGGTTGTGCAATTTACTTGAGAACCACTGGCCAAAATACTAATGTAAACATTTCACTAATTTGCTCTAAATCAAGAATAAATCCAAAGTCTAACAAAAAATTATCAGTGCCTCGTTTAGAACTAAACGCAGTACTGCTTTTGTCAAAATTAGCTACAAGGGTCTATAATACTTTAAGCAAAAAATTACATATTGATAAAGTACATCTCTTCACAGATTCTCAAGTAACTTTAGCATGGTTAATAACCGATCCAATTAAGCTCAATGCCTACGTGGCAAACAGAGTAAAAATGATAATAGATTTCACAAAACAATTTAGTTGGTCCTACATAAATACATGTCAAAATCCTGCCGATTGCTTGAGTAGAGGAGTCAAGCCTTGTAACCTACAAAAACATGAACTTTGGTGGTCAGGGCCACAGGTAATGTCTAGCTCTGATTATAATTTCAATTATTGTAGTTTTGAAGCACCAATAGACTTACCCGATATGAAGCCTTCTGCGTTGAGCGGGACGGTTTGTGCAGTGTCACAGGGTGTTCAAGAGTTATTTCTAGATAAATTTATCAATAAGTATTCTGATATTAACAAAATGCAACGCATTCTTGCTTACATTCTCCGTTTTTGCACTAATATTAAGAAAAATGCCACAAAAAATAAACTTAAATTCATCACATATGCTGAATCTAATAAAGCTTTGCTTATGTTTATAAAGCACGAACAAAATAAATATTTTAAAAAGGATATTAGCTTGCTGAAAAAAGGCCTGACAGTCAATTCCAAATTAAAATCGCTAAACCCATTTTTAGATAAAAACGGTTTGCTTAGAGTTGGTGGGAGGCTGCAGCATTCTGATTTGCCTTATACTCAAAAGCATCAAATAATTTTGCCTAAAGAGTCTACAATCACTCATTTAATCATTAAAAATGAACACTTAAAACTACTGCATGCCAGTCAAAAACTTGTTTTAAGCAGCTTAAATCAGCGCTACTGGTTAATAAATGGCTTGCGTTCAATTAAAAAGATTATACACAAATGCTTAACATGTTATCGTTTCAAAGCTATTACAGCTCAGCAACTAATGGGATCATTACCAAGTGACAGAATAAATGCTAGTCGTCCATTCCAAAAAGTAGGTATAGATTTTTCTGGTCCTATACTAGTCAAACAATCTCGTGTCAGAAGTGTACTTAAAACAAAGGCCTATATATCTGTATATGTATGTTTTCTAACTAAAGCCATACATCTGGAGTTGGTCTCTGACCTCACCACAGACACTTTTTTGGCTGGGTTTAAAAGGTTTATAGCTAGGCGAAATATACCTACCGATGTTTGGTGTGACAATCAATCCACTCATAAAGGTGCGAACAACGAATTAATAGCATTGTATAACTTAGTAAATTCGAATTCTCATCAAACAAATGACGTACAAAACACGGCTTCTAAGTTAGGTGTCAACTTCCATTTTATACCTAGCTACTCACCTGTATTTGGAGGATTATGGGAGGCAGCTGTCAAAAGTGTAAAATATCACCTCAAAAGAGTACTAGGTAGCCATGTACTTACTTACGAACAGCTGTATACCGTACTCGTTCAAATAGAGGGAGTCTTAAATTCCAGTCCGCTTACATTAATGTCTTCAGATGCTGACGATCTGTCATTCCTAACTCCTGGTCACTTTTTGACTGGAGCACCATTAAATTGTATACCAGAACCAAATTTAACTGATTTACCAGATAATATACTAAAATTTTGGGCTAAATGCACTGCAATTAAACAGCAATTCTGGAAATATTGGTCAAAGCAATTTAAACATGTTACAAAATCGTCCTAAATGGAAAGATACGTGGGACACTCAGAAAGTTTTGCGAAACTAAAAAAAATTGTTCTATACGTACATATATTTTTATCAAATCTTTTCAAAGTACTTTCCACCAGCCTCTATACAAAGATTCATGCGCCTAAACCAGTTTTCAAAACACTTTTTCCAGTCCGCCGCAGACACCTCGTTTACAGCCTGCTCGAACGCAGCCAGCGCATCTTCCGGCGACGAAAATTGTATCCCTTTGAGCTGATTTTTTATTTTTGGGAATAAAAAGAAGTCACACGGTGCTAGATCAGGGCTGTAAGGAGGGTGACCCAGGAGTTTGACTGGCGTGCTGTCCAGGAAGTCCCTCGTTTTGAGTGCGGTGTGCGCAGGTGCATTGTCGTGGTGGAGCAGTAGCCCGCGGAGCCCTGTGTTTGGTCGCTTGTTGCTTATAACAGAGAAAACTTCTGGCATACATTTGGTAGTATACCATTCGGCATTAATGCTTCTTTGATCCCGTAAGGGAATTGATACCAAGTGGCCAGTCAAATTAAAAAAGCTAGCGATCAAAATCTTACCCCCGCTTCTAGATCGCTTCACTTTGGTAGGCGTTGGCTCATTTTGAAACACCCAAACAGTCGACTGGCGCTTGGTTTCTGGGTCGTATTGATAAATCCAGGACTCATCACCTGTAACGATGTCGTAAACACGCCGAGACGAGCCTGCTTCAAATTTGTTAAGCATATCACGGCACCATTCCACCCGGGCCTGCTTCTGAGCATCGGTGAGGTTGTGCGGCACCCAGCGTGATACTATCCTCCTCACGCGAAGATGGCTGTGTAGAATCTCGTGAACGCTTCCCGATCCAATCTTCAATATGTGTTGAATCTCCTGATATGTAATTCGCCTATTGTCTTGGATTAAATTTTTCACTGCTAGCACGTTTTCTTCGGTAACAGCCGTCAAAGGGCGACCGCTTCTTTCGTCATCCCCCAAAGTTGGTCGACCGCGCTTGAATTCGTTATACCAACGATACACGGTTGCCTTGGAAGGGCCTTCATCCATGAATGCCATTTGAAGTCTATCGTACGATTCATCCGGTTTCAGGCGACACTTGAAATCGTATAAAATCATAGCTCTAAAATGTTCCCGGCGCAGATCCATATTTCAGTGAGACACAATACTTTGAATTAACTCGCAAAAAATGTGGAGGGAAATTTTGAAATTGGAACTTACTTATTTTTACTTATAAATAATCATATTTTCGAAAAACATTATAACTGGCCAGTCTCCCATATATAAAAACTTTTTTTCGCAATACTTTCTGAGGGGCCTGGTAATTTACCTAATGTTAAAGTAGGGGATTTAGTTATCCTAAAAGAGTTAGATACGCCCCCCATGACCTGGCCAAAAGAAATTGAATTACAAAAGTTTTTCCTGGTGATGATGGTAAGGTTAGAGCCATGGAAGTTAAAAAATTTAATGGTAAAACTCACAAAACTTCAATTACAAAAATATGTATATTGCCGTTGGATTAAACACATAATTTAAATGTGTTCTTAGTTTTTCTCGTAGGCCTAGATGCTTCTCAGGCAAGTTAATCTTACCTGAGAGGATGCCAAGAGACTAGATAATTGTATTCAAAGTCATGCATGTCATGTATAAATTTACAACATAGATACTTACCTATTTATGCTATGTTATATGTTTCCTAAAAATAATGGCATGAAATGTCACTTACTTATAAGAATTATATTATGTAATTAGCAACTTAGCTTACATTACAATAACTTACATTAATAGTAAATGAAAATATATAAGCTACCCACCTACTGTACTACAATATACATGCCATAATAAATATAAATAAATAAATATGTATACTTAAAAATAAATAAATAAACATGTATACCTAAAAATAAATAAATATATATGTATACCTAAAAATAAATGAATAGATAAGATTTGAAATGTATACTTTAAAATAATTAGCAGGTACTAACATTATTGTATAGGTAGGTACTTTTCTACATAAAAAAAAAGATTTTTCGTAACGACCATTTATTTGATTGTATGTTTACATAATTAGCACTGTTTATGTTAATTTGAGTTTTGATGCATCTAGCAACTGTCAACAGCAAACAGCACCTTGAACCCAAACTTGCCTCATACAGTCCACTCAATATCGAAGCTGAATTGTTGTTGGGAGTATGTTGGAAACATTTTATCTGTGCACAACTTTTAATCTGTCAATATGTGTAAACGTCAATTCTTCTTCTCTAATTAAACTCCGTAGCGTTAGCATCGGCTTTCATTTCGAGGACCCTATTTCTTGCCTTTTTCAATTATATTATTGCACTAGTGCTTTTTACTTTACAGTTTATTTTTAAATCGCAGCAAAGAGTTTTTATGCCTGACCTAAATTAAACATTTTTGGGAATAAATCAACTGTAATAATTAAAATATGATAAATAAACATTTCATTTAATCATATCATTTATTTTTGTCAACAAATTAACATTAATTTAGGTTATAAATAAAAAGTATATAATTATTATATTTTTAATATTAGGCTGTTTGGCGGTTTCCTTCGACCACCAGCTAGCCCATAGCTGTCACCGTGCGATTACAGTAATGTAATCCGCGCGCCATTTTTCACAAATTCAATATTTGTCTAAACTATGTATTTGTATGTTTTTTTCCTCGCAAGTGTGTTGAAAAACGTCGTATGACACGCGTGAGCATTGACTATTATACTCTCGGCTCCATTACGCCCTCGCCTTCGGCTCGGGCTGCAATCCAGCCTCGAGTATAATAGTCGACTTAGCTCACTTGTATCATAATGTACTAATGTATAATTATTTGTTATTATTCAATTATTATGTACCTAATCAAATTGTGGTATGGAATGACATGTAAATGTAATAAAAATAAATAGTATGTCATGGATTTGTCAAGGGATTTTACAGAATTGTTCAACTATAACAAAATAATACGTAAGTTCATACATAATAACATACGATATAGTGTTACAAGTAGGTAGAAACTTACCATATTGTTTTATAAAAAATTATAGAAAATGTCACTGAGTTTTTTTTAGTTTTTTTTTTGCTACTGAGCAACTCGCAGTTTGGAGGTCGGCGCGCGGCGGTGCCAAGTGACTCACATTACAAGTGCTTGTGTCTTGTTTTGTACCAAATAAACGCTTTATTTATATATCAACAACCCCTTGCCTAGGAGAGCACGTAAAGCCGTCGGTCCTGGGGGCCTACTCGCGTTTGACGAACGACAAACGAAGTACGAACTTTCGTTCCGCCTGATACCTACACAATAAAGACAAGCACATAAAAAGGCACAATAAAGATAAAAGAAGGACCGAGTGTTGTGGCGCAACTTGGGAGAGGCCTATGTCCAGCAGTAGACTGCGATAGGCTGAGTTGATGATTGATGACCTTATCTCTCTTCGGTTGTGTCGGATTGCCGTTCCATCTGGTTATGAGACTAAGGGAATATGTACTTGTGTACTATAATTTGTCCCACACAGATAGCTAGTCTCCATTGAGATTGGCCGCCGTGACCGAAATGCAGCCGGGAGGATATTATTTATTATTGTATTTTATGTGCTGAAAAAATCAAATCCTAATGTTATTATATGTTATTAAAACTCGAACCCGAGATAACCCGACCTCGAAAACTTGTCCCCAACAACTCGACCCCATGAAAACCCAACCCCATGACAACTCGACTCCGTCTTGATATATGTACCGTTTTTTTAACATTAGTGTTTTTCATATTTTTATTGTAATTTTGGGTAGGCCCCCCACAAGGTGGACCGACGACCTGGTGAAGGTCGCGGGAATCCGCTGGATGCGGAAGGCACAGGACCGGTCGTTGTGGCGATGCTTGGGGGAGGCCTATGTCCAGCAGTGGACGTCTTTCGGCTGAAATGATGATGATGATGATTGTAATTTTGTTTACATTGTGATTTTATTAACATTTTTACTTTTTTAGACTTTTTTTTATGCTCTATTGAAATTGTATTTAAGGACTTTAGTATTTTTAATCACTGTAAATGTGAGCATAATGTGGCCATTGATGGAATAGTTTCAGATCGATGGGTTTCCTTCTATAATGGTTGAGTCAAAACATAATAATTATCATTATTAATTAGTTAAATTTAGTGAATTTGTGTCACTCATTAACCTACATTGTTCTCACACAATTCTTAGCAAATCATGTAACGGATATTCTGAGCATTTAAGCTATATAAGTGTTTACAGGCATATTTTTTGTATGATAAAACAGAGATTGACGGAATCCTGACAAGGATAGAAAATTAGTTCCGATTATAATGTTTTCGCCAGACTATATTTTATTATCTGTGTTGACGAGCGCTAGCGCGCGCCATGGCCTACTGGATTTGGCTTTGGATTGGATTTGTTACTAAGATTTTGACTTTGGTATTTTATTTAAAATTGTATGAGTTTAGATAAAGTAGTGTATGAAACTGACATAACTAGTTATTAAAACACTCGTGTGATACTATTAAATAACCCCTGTTATGCAACAGTTTCATAAACTACTATTTTGGACGCGCTCAATCATATCGGCATGTATCATACTTTTGTACTATTTGACATGAAAAGAGTATTTCCATGGCGTTTCTTGCCGACTCTTCTCCATAGGACCAACATTTTGGAACCGTGCAACTAGATTTTTAACGTTTTGAAAGTGCATGTAAATGCCTTTTGAATTTTGATTTTTTTTTTACTACTTTTTCCTGTCAACTGGACCCCGTCAACTTGACCAAAAACAACTCGACCCCGAAAAGGCTACCCTGTCATCTTGATCCAGACAACTCGTCCCAAACAACCTGACCCACCTCTGCCGCCCATCCTCTGGTGAATCCCTTAGTCGCCTATTACGACACCCATGAGAAGATATAGGGTGGTGCAATTCTTTACGTCCGGCACCACACGGATTAAAAACTAATAATTAGGAAAAATTATGTCAAGTAGCTAGCTATTATAATAAAACAAAGTTTAACCGGATTAAATCGCGTATATTATTTAAATTGGTTTCCCTGACGTTTCGAAAGCTTTGCAGCATTTCGTGGTCGCAGGTAGACTAAGATGACAAGCGTCGTTACAAATATTTCTAAAAAATTATTTTAATCTACCGTACAATATTATTAATTAAAATCGTTTCGATGCACGCAGTAATCACTCACAATATCATTATCTTTTACAGTGTTGCGTGCTGTTTGGGACTTGATTATTTTTAGGACTGGGTTCCAAACAGGTGGAAGCTGCCAACCATCTTCTCTATTAAAATTAGGATGTTTTTAGCTAGCTATTCATGAATAAACGCACATACTTGTTTTACGATCGGTCTTCCTCAATGACGTACAGAACACATTTTTCACGTCCAAGTTATTCAATGAACAGTTGAATACAACTCCTGATTTAATGCCCGATGTACGCCCGTCGACAATTTCTTCGGCTTTTGGAGCCCCAACTAAAAATCTATGAAGAAAGCAGAAGATTTTATAGACATGTGAGGTGCAATGATTCATTGAGGAGGATATAAAGGGAGAAGTTTAGGCCTACACCCACAGACATACACACTATGCACCTGAAGGATATTTGCCGTCGCGATGCTTACTGGAAGATGCCGCGACATGTGAACTGAGAGGGGTGAGCACGGTTTAAGGTGCATGTGTGTGCGGGAGCACTGGTTGTACATGAAGGAACACGGTTTTTGTTGGCTTCACTATGGTTGTTCGCAGCACTTAGTCTATATTTTTTACCATGTCTGTGCCTACACCGCACTGCATTTTCTAACCGCGCGTTTTTGTTCTCGAAGGTCTTAAGAGGCCTTTCACGTTTCACATTTTAACTTTTTAACTTTAAGCCTTTTTAGAGATTTTAAGCGTAATTGAAAAATATATTCTTCAAAAATCCTTCAGAGTGTCATCACAAATATTTAAACAATGGTTTTATTTCGATACACGATTTATACTTCATACCAAGAAAGAAATAAATACAAAGAAATATATTTTTTCATTCGTTTCCTCCTACTATGTAACAAATGCAGACGAAAATATGTTTCAAATATTCGTAATGTTACCCTGAATGTTTCCATGCTGTGTATTATATGGCAAAATGTGTCTTTGCACCTATTTAGAATGTACCATCCTCTGTACCACATTTAAGCAAATAAAGTTAATTTGAATTTGAAGAATGTTTATAGAATACATTTTTAAATTTCACCTAAAATCTCTTAAGTATTTAAAAAAAGTATTAAAATTAGAGCGAGGTGGCTGTGAAATGTGAAAGGCCTCTTAAGCTGCTTACTGTACCACGATTGTAAGCCACTAGTGTGGGTGTGACCACCTGCGTATGATTCCGTGTGTTACAGAATTGCGGTTAAAAAACCTCGCGGCTAGAAACTGCAGTGCAGTGTAGGCCTTAGTAGTAATAAATATAGACGAAGTGCTGCGAAATATCAATCATACAAACCAACACTCACGCACACACCATGCATCTGAAGGATATTTGTTTTCGCGATGCTGACACTGATGACATGTGTACTGAGAGCGGTAATAATACCTTTATGGTAAGCACGGTTTGAAGTGCATGTGTGTGCGTTAGCGCTGGTTTGTACATAGAGGAGCACGATTTTGTTTGCTTCACTATAATTGTTCGCATCACTTCGTCTATATTTTTCAGGTCTATGCTGGCTAATTATCTTATGATTTCATTCATTATTAATGGAAGAGGAGAGATTTAAAGATGAACACTAGAAAAAAACTAATGTACTTACCCTTCAGGACTTAACAGAGTGGAGAACCCAAAGTACTCAGCCTTATGCTCTGGTTTAAAAACAATATTCGTATTTTCGTGATACACAAAACTCGATTTGGAAAGGTGTGCTGTTAATATTATTGTTACACAAAATACTGTTTCTTTGGCCATTGTTGATATTATTTCTTTTCTGAAAATAAAAAATATTAACTAGACTACCTCGGATGAATAAAAAAGGCGGACGGAATCTCACTAAACAAAGACCGAAGCTTAAGGGAAGTACCATTTACACGATTTAAAGTGACTCTTGAAAAGTGGTTAAGTGAGAAATGTTTTACACCATAAATGATTATATGACATTTCGTAATTAAATAAATAAATAAATAATTGTTGATTATATTGCTTTTGTTGAATTTAAATATTAATAATATATTTATATGGTTAAATAAATTAAATATTAATAATATATTTATATTTGTAAATATTAATAATATATTTATTAGTATTACTTGACACACTGTGTCTACATCTCTTTGCTTCAAATTTTCCTCTCGCAGGTCTGCTGGAAGAAATTTCTTATAGAAATAAGCAGTGCCTTTGTACTATTGATTTCTATGTACTTTATTATTATTTCTCTGTGTGTGCATAAATTTAATAAATAAATAAATTATAAGGGTTAATTGTAATATTTGTAATTGACATATTTCCATTGTATATACTTATAGATTGTGTAAGACGTACCTATTGCAATAATTGAATGTCTAATAGTTCTGACAATTATTGTAAATTAATTGTACCTAATAAATCATATTTTGCTTGCCTATCATACGGTGAGAGATGATGTACCTGCCAAAAACCACTAACATCTTTGTAAAAACCATGTTTCTTGCAAATAAAAATCTATATCATTAACATTATCTTTAGTTTTAGGGCTCCGTACCCAAAGTGTGCCAAACGGGACCATATTACTCTCGATACGCTGTCTGTCCGTGCGTCCGTCCCTCCGTCTGTCTGTCACAGGGCTGTATCTTTTGAACGGTAGTAGGTAGCCGGTTAAAATTTTCTCAGAATATGTATTGCCATGACTCCTATCACGACAAATACTAAAAATAAAAAAGTCTAAAACCAAAGGGGGTCCCCATACAAGAAACCTCGAAAGAAATTCATTTTTTTCTACGTTTTTGTTCCTGCTCTATCTTCAAAACGGTAACACATACTAGCGTCAAACTTGGTATGATTATATCAAAGACATTTCTATACTGACGTCAGTATAATACCTTTATGGATTATATAGTATACTATGTAGTTAAGCAACAAATAATAAAAATATGATAAACATAAATATATTTGGTGGTACCTGAGTAAAAAAGAGATGCATAAATTCATATTTCCGTTGATGTCTTATGATGAACTCTCGTAAATTAAGTCTGTTTCTGTGGGGCTATCAGGTCGATGGGTGGTACGGAACCCTTACTGTGTGACACTTTGTTCATGTCTTCATTATAAATAGCACTTATTGTATTGCACTCTCACTAACTATTCACAAACTAACTCGAAGAGTTTTATCCTTTTGAGTCTTCTAGTTATATTAAATCTGTGTTGTCGAAAATAACCTTGTGAAGAGAGCATTTTTTATTTATTTATTTATCTAAATATCCAAATATATTCACAAACATATCAACCTATAATTACGGGACTTTTTGCTGAAATGTTGAGGTTAGTCCAAATGTTTATTTTGATTTAACTGTGTGCGAAAAGTCCCGAAATTCGCGGAAGTTTAAACATTTCTGTCCTCACAAACTAACTTTTCTATATCTATACTAATATTATAAAGAGGAAAGATTTGTATTTTTGTGTGTATGTTTGTAATGAATGAACTCAAAAACTACTGTGCCGATTTAAAAAAAAAAATCACCATTAGAAAGCTACATTCACCCTGAGTAACATAGGCTATATTTTCATGTCCACCCGTGCGAAGCCGGGACGGGCCGCTAGTGTAATATAAATAGGATTGGAGAGTCTGAGGAATCTAACTAAACAATTAAATTATCACGTTACTTTGGTCACGTGTTTAAAAAACATACATAAAAAAACCTACCTTAATTGTCAAATTTTTGCGCGAAAAAATGGCACTTATCTACCAAACGGACATCCTGTTAAATCATAACAATATTCAGTTTGCTCACACTCGCCGAACTTCACAACACTTGGCTTTGTTTTTTTAATAAATTTATTCTATAACTACAGCTTTACTTTATAATTATCTGCAAAATAAAGCAAATTAAGAAAAAAACATTTCATGATACGTAAAATATGTACCTAGCTTATTCGAAACACTATTGTTAATACCGAACTTTAATAACATACATTATTATTTAAATAAAATAAGTGTTTATGACTCGGAATCCTATCACTAAATGAGCTATATAAACCAAACGTCAATAGCTCTTGAGGTACTTGACCACTACAATTAAAGCCATAATTAGACTCTATGTCATTAGTTTTACGTCTTATTTTCCTTTGTGATAGTAATTAACGCATATATTTGTAGTCATACAGGGTGATTTGCTATCTTAAAAGGTCAAATTTACCTTCAAATATTTATAACTATGCAAGGCGATCATAATTATTGAAATTGTGCAATATTAAATAAGTTTTTTAAAATAAAGATTTTACCCCGAGGGCTAATTACCACGGGGAGAATTCAACTAGGCAAGATGCGTCCTGTCTTTGTCTTTCTCGGCGATACAAAAAAGACCACATGACACTCGCCTAGCGAAACTCTACCCGTGTAAATCAACCTTTAAAATTATCAAAGCTGGACGATATAAATCAAGTTGACGCTGTGAAAATAAACCTAGCCAAAATAAACCTAGCCAAAATAAACCTAGCCAAAATAAACCTAGCCAAAATAAACCTAGCCAAAATAAACCTAGCCAAAATAAACCTAGCCAAAATAAACCTAGCCAAAATAAACCTAGCCAAAATAAACCTAACCAAAATAAACCTAGCCAAAATAAACCTAGCCAAAATAAACCTAGCCAAAATACTTGGTACGTTCTCTTGGTATGCAGAGAAGAGAGAGGTATGGTTCTCTTGGTTTGGTTGTATTGTGGTTGGCACATAAGTCAGCCCCTTGGAAGGTGCCGTCATCTCAACGCAGTAGATTACATTTTCCTTTTTTTTTTTTTTTTTGAGACGGAGAAAATGCCTATCGCATGTCACACCACCCGGGGAGGCGGTGTGGGTATGTGGGACTCGCACCCACTAAAAACTCCGCCGTGTGCCTACTCTCGCCTTGGGGGATGGGCTACGAGAACTGCAATGCATGGCATTCGCAACCCATCCAGCGCGGCCCACTTCAGGGCCTTCCACTTCCAACCTAAACTCTCCTTCAGCGATGTCCGGGCACACGTGCCGGGAACGTCCGGGAACACGGGACATCACTGCAGCTCGAGGGCCTTGCAGCATGGATGATAGAATCCCCAATCTATCACCCACTGGCCTCTCTTAGGGCGGCATCAGGTCGCCATAAAGCCGCCTGCGCCGTCGCGTCCTCCTGCGGCGGATCGGATCAGCGAGGGAGTCTTCCTCCCTGACCCGCTCCGCCGCTTCCTACTGCGAGATGACATCCTTGCAGAAGGACGTGACAGCCTCCCAGGCCCCCCCACTGTCAGCCATGGCCCTGACCACGGTTGGCAGCGAGAGGTCTCCCCCAATTACTGCAGTGAGAGCACGGTGCTGCACCTCCCATGCAGGACAGTGCGCCAGGGTATGAAGAGCCGTGTCCTCACTGCAGCCACACTGATGGCACACGGGAGTAGCTTCCCGTCTCGCCACCTTGTGCAGGTATCTGCCGAAGCAACCATGGCCCGACAATACCTGCACCAGACGGAAAGACAACGTCCCATGTCGTTTCTGCAGCCACTTCTCAAGAATTGTCTGGATAGCCCCCACGGTCCAGTGTCCGGCACTGGGTGTCTCCAGCCTCTCCCTCCACTGCTCTAGTACGGCAGCCTGCGCCTCCCTGCGCCACGTCTTCATGACTTCAGGGGGCGGTCGTCTACCACTTTCGGCCTGGTGGTTCGCTCCGTTCCGGTAAACCTCGGCAAGCACCTGGGCCTCCAAGTCCCACGGGGGGGTGCCTGCAAGTGCGCACGCCGCTTCCGCAGATATTGTGCGGTATCCACGTATGACCCTGACTGCCATGATTCTCTGCGGTCTCCGCAGCAGAGCCTTGTTTTGGGCATTCAGGGACTCCGCCCACTCCGGCGCCCCGTAGAGTGCCATTGAGCGCACCACCCCCGTATAGAGCCGTCGACACGTCGCGCTTGGTCCGCCTAGGTTCGGCAACAGCCGGCTAAGGGCGAACGCTGCGCCAATCAGCTACGGGACAAGTTGCACAAAGTGTTCACCGAAGTTCCACCTTCGGTCCAAGACCAGGCCCAGATACTTCATGCGCGTCCGAACCGCTATACTGGCATCAGTGATGTGAGCGCCAGCCGGCGGCCGGCGTCAGGGCGCATGAAATACCAGGGCCTCTGTTTTCTCAAGCGCCACCTTGAGACCAAGCGAGATTACATCCTCCTCCCCCAAGGCCATAGTCGACTTCATGATTGATTTATACTAAACGATAACTTGGGCCTCCCCAAGTTTCTGCTGTAAGTCTATAGATCTTATCTGCTCGCAGTAGCTTATAGCGGGTTAACACGGTTCAATCTTAGTTGATCAACTTTTGTTGTTCAACATAAAATTGAAAGTCTCTTAAAACGGAACGGCTCGTCCGGGGAAGTACTACCACCGTATCTACTTCTCCGCCAAATAGTGATGCTTGCATTGCTGTTTTTCGGTCTGAAGGGTAGGGGTGCCGGTGAAATTACAATCACATGAGACTTTCCATCTTCATGTCTCAGTTTGGCGAACCGACTTGCGGTACTATTTAGGCAACAGCCTAGGTGGTATTGCAAATGTAATGGGCAAAGGTAACCGCTTAACATCAGGTGGTCCTTTAGCTCGTTTCGCCATCCTATAATATAAAAAAAACTGTTCAAATCGCTTTCGATTAAGCAGTTGAACGACTAAACTCGACTCGTGTGAACGTGGTATTATGGGCGTTAAAGACCATTACCTCACTCCTCAAAATAAGTATAATAACTCTCAATGAATAAAGACGCTAACTGTTATAATATTGGCATAAGCATAACCAGCTTGCTACTGTCCTACTGCTGGGTTTGGGCCTGATTCCAGAATAACAACAATAAAATTCAGGCCTTTGCGTGGACCTAGATCCACATGATGGACCATTACCATACACGCACATAACTTTTTGGAGCCCTCTCAAGTACTACATACTTGAGAGGGCTCCAAAAAGTTATGTGCGTTTTTTTCTTCACCGTTTCCTTTCCCCACAAAGTCTTTTCTTCACCGTTTTGTAAAGTTTTCACGAGCCTAGTAAATAATGTTTAGTACTAGTCGCTTACACTAACACCCAGCGTATAAAAGGCTGAATTCGTGATTATTATTTCAGAATTATATGTTAACTTAGAATACAAAGTTTACACGAGCCTAGTAACTAATGCTTAGTAGGTACTTGTCACTTACACTAAAACCCAGCGTGTAAACGGCTGTATTTGTGATTATTCGTGATTAGTATTAGTGAAAGGGAAGAAGCCAGTGAATAGAAGTCGATACTAGCGACAAGTAGCGCTAATGACAAGTGCTAAGCTCATGTAAACTTAGCGTTCAAGCAAGTGATGATCAAAATTTAATCCGCATCAAATTCAGAGGTGTAGGCTGGAAGCCAAGTGTACAACCACTAGGATATCACTACTATTATTATAATAAATAAGATTAAAAAAAATATACATCCGCGTTAGACAAAGAACAATATCCAATAATATCATCAATGTCAAACACTCTGTTTATGAAAGGATGCTGAGTCTTCCGGTGCAGATAAAATATTATTACAATATTGGAATACACGTCATGATGGTTGAAATTGTGTGCCTACTAGTGATGTAACGAATATTTGCTTTCGACTTCGCATTCGCGAAAATTTTGCATATCTTTTTAGCAGAATTCATGCGAATGTTTTGCGAATATGAAGGTCAGAAAAATAAACATAATGCGCTAGTAATATTTGGTCAATAAAACAAAAAATATATTAATTTCTCATCATTTTTATGAGAAAACTAGAAAATTAATTAGAAAATTTAACCTAACCTTGCAATTATAGAAATTATACAACGTGTATCAGAAATGCGTAGTCAAAATTGAATAGCTTATTCAGGGGATGCTATTCATGCGAATATTTTGCAAATATGAAGATCAGAAAAATAAACATAATGCGCTAGTAATATTTGGTCAATAAAACAAAAAATATATTAATTTCTCATCATTTTTATGAGAAAACTAGAAAATTAATTAGAAAATTTAACCTAACCTTGCAATTATAGCAATTATACAACGTGTATCAAAATGCGTAGTCAAATTTGAATAGCTTATTCAGGGGATGCTATCAAACAACTTTTACTTTGGGAACAATCCTAATATCGCGAAAAAAAAACAGCTGATACTTACATTTTGTTGAGCGACATCGATGATTTAGTAGGGAACAGCTGATATTTTTTTCGCGATATTAGGGTTGGTCCCATAGTAAAAGTTGTTCTATGCTATGCCCTGAATGAGCTCTTCAAATATGGCCATTACCTACATTATATTACGTCATCATCATCATCATCATTTCAGCCGAAAGACGTTCCCTGCTGGACATAGGCCTCCTCCAAGCATCGCCACAGCGACCGGCGTTATATTACGTAATAAAGCTTTATAGACTTAGTTTTATAATAAACTAGCTTTTACCCGCGGCTCCGCTCGCGTTAAATTCTGCTAACCCACGTCAGTCCAGTCCAGTCCAGTCCATTTGAGTCCAGACCACTGTCCCACTGTCCCGCTGTCCCGCTGCCCCACTGCCCCGCTGCCCCACTGCCCCGCTGCCCCACTGCCCCAATGCCCCACTACCCCACTGCCCCGCTGCAACACAGCCCCGCTGCCCCACTATCCCACTGCCCCACTGCCCCGCTGCCCCACTGCCCCACAGCCCCGCTGCCCCACTTCCCCGCTGCCCAGCTGCCTCGCTGCCCCACTGCCCCGCTGCCCCACTGCCGCGCTGCCCCACTGCCCCGCTGCCCAGCTGTCCCGCTGCCCCACTGCCCCGCTACCCCACTTCCCCACCGCGCCGCTACCCCACTGCCCCACAGCTCACTGCCCCACTATCCCACTGCCCCACAGCTTGCCCCGCTGCCCCACAGCCTGCCCCGCTGCCCCCCATTGAACCGCTGCCCCGCTACCCCACTGCCCCACTGCCCCGCTGCCCCAATATCCCACTGCCCCGCTACCCCACTGCCCCACAACCTGCCCCGCGGACCCACAGACCCGCTTCCCCGCTGCCACCCTGTCCGGCTGCCTCGCTGCCCCACTGCCCCGCTGCCCCACTGCCCCGCTGCACCACTGCCCCGCTGCCCCATTGCCCCGCTGCCCCACTATACCAGTGCCCCACTGCCCCGGTAAACCACTGCTCCGCTGACCCACAGCCCCGCTGCCCCGCTAACCCACTGCCCCACTATCCCACTGCCTGCCCCGTTGCCCCACTACCCTACTGCCCCGCTGCCCCGCTACCCCACTGCCCCGCTGCCCCACTGCCCCGCTGCATCACTGCCCCGCTGCCCAGCTGCCCCGCTGCCCCACTGACCCGCTGCCCCGCTACCCCAATGACCCGCTGCCCCTCTATCCCACTGCCCCACTGCCCCGCTGCCCCGGTAACCCACTGCCCCGTTGCCCCACTGCCCCGCTGCCCCATTGCCTCGCTGCCCAGCTGCCACGGCCCCGCTGCCCCACTGACCCACTGCCCCGCTGCCCCGGTACCCCACGGCCCCGCTGCCCCGCTGGCACGCGGCCCCGCTGCCCAGCTGCCCCACTGCCTCGCTGCCCCGCTGCCCCACTGCCCCGCTGCCCCACTGTCCCGCTGCCTCGCAGTCCCGCTGCCCCACAACCCCACTGCCCCGCTACCCCATTGCCCCACTATCCCACTGGCCCACTGCCCCGCTGCCCCGCTGCCCCACTGCCCCACTGTCCCACCGTCCCACCGTCCCGCTGCCACTGTCCTACTTTCCCACTGTCCCACGGCCCACTATCCCACTGTCTCACTATATCACTAAATCACTATCGTCCCGTCCCATGTCCCATGTCCTGTCCCATGTCCCATCCTATGTCCAGTCCCATGTGCCGTCCCACTGTCCTGTCCCATGTCCCGTCTCATGTCCCGTCCCATTTCCCGTCCCCTGTCCCGTCCACTGTCCCGTCCCCAGTCCCGTCCCCAGTCCCGTCCCCTGTCCCGTCCCCATTCCCATCCCCAGTCCCATCCCCAGTCCAATCCCCTGTCCACTCCACTCCACTCCACTCCATTCCATCGTACATTACTATCCGCTCGTGCAAATGCATAGAAGCTTCGATCTGTCGGGTGAGTACGCAACCCACGATTTTTTTTTTCTTTTTTTCTTTCTTTCTTTCTTTCTCAAAACCCATACCAGTTTTTAAGTCAGATCATCAGCTTTCAAACAAAAAAAAATCATCAAAATCGGCCCCTAGTTTTAGCGTGATGCTGGAACAAACAAACAAACAGACGTTTACAAGTTTATAATAGTTAAGATTAAGAAGATAAGATAATATACTTGAAGAAGAAGGTAATTAAAAATTGTAGACTGAAAATTGTATTTTTTTAGTTACACCAAGATAACTTTATGCTTATTCGTATATTAAGATGGATACAATATAACAATGTTTAGGTACTTCTAAATTTTATTGCTTTTCATACAAAAAATTAGAGAGATCGCAATTTAGAGGTAGCTTCCGGTCCTTGTCTGTAAGTCGAAAGATTCTGATTTTCGGTTGGCTCAAAAGACTGCATTTCCAAGATGGCACCACCCACATACGACAGGATTTTTTTTTCTACTCTATAAAATTCGGCCCGACCAAAAAGTTTTTAATGCAATTTCTTTAGCAGCCGTATTTTCTCTATGGAGGCGCGCGCCAGAGCGCATGCGTGTGAATGACAGCTGAATATGAGCGCCTTATTCACCTTGATGTATGCAAAATGTTGTAGAAAAATATAATTAAAAATCACCGGTTCCCGTCATCGTAGCGAGGTAAAATACATACCAGTTTTTAAGTCAAATCATAAGTTTTTAGTCACAAACCCTTTCAACAAAATCGGTCTAGTAGTTTTATAGTGATGCTGGAACAAACAAACAAACAAACAGACAACTGACATTTAACAATTTTATAATACTAGTAGAGTAGTAGATAATCAACTCATAAGAAATGATTAAAAAAAATTGTATGTAAACAAACAAAAAAACGTATCTTAAACTTTTATCAGTCTCAGTCCAACTTAAATCTACTTTATTGTAAACTTAAAATAATCATCTCATATGAACTGAAAATAATAATAAACAAACAAAAACTGAATTCTTAAAAATTTGTTGCATCACTAGTGCCTACCATAACATAATGTACTGTTGTGCCAGTGAACTTTCAGTGTGGGTCGACAACCGAAAGCTTCAATACCTAAATGTACGAATAAAGGACATTTGGGGCCATCATAAATACTTATACAAGTTGTTGATCTGTAACCGTGCCATATTTCTAGAGCAAATTATAAATAGTATGCTTAGTCATCTAAAAATACTTCAAAAGAACCACGATTATTTAATACCCTAATTTTCACTTAAAAACATAGCGAGAGTTTGAGAATAAATCCCGAACAACTCTGAAAATAAGTCATCGGTGGCATTGTCAAAGGGTGGAAATCCCTGCAAATTTTTTGGTGGTATCGCTTGCATTGTTTTTGTGTCGCACGCGACACACTGAGGGAATTTGTTTGTTTACAAGTAGGTATTTAAAGAAAAAAACTATTTTTGGTATTGATTTTTTTATTGATTCGTGTTCAGTATCAGAGGTATAGCCACCTCCTTAAATATGGCACGAATACAGATCAACACGTTGTATATAAATGTGAAAGTATGGATATTTCATTGTTTGTTTATCCTTCAATCACGCTGAAACAGCTGAACGGATTTGGATGAAATTTGACACACAGCTTGACCATGTCTTGGATTAGGACCACAAACTCTGCAAATCTTTTGAAACGTCAGGAAAACTAATTTTAATCATACACGCGATGTAATCTGGTTAAAATTATTTTATTATAGGTAATGTGTAGTGATCGCGAAAACCAACAACTATTAGCTTAGTTAAAGCTTTAAAATGGTTTTTAATAAATAGCTTGTAACGTTAAAAAAGCTTCTTAAACGATTTCTTATAAAACGTTAAGTCTGACCCACGCATAAATATACCTTGGATTTTTTTCTAAGAAGCCCTTAGAAGTTCAAAAAGTATTATATTAATTTATCTTCGAACCCATTACTGTTTCTTAATTTCCAAGAAAATGTTAATTAAGTAATAATTTTGTTGAACTGAATTGGTTCGGATTTTTAATATTCTAAGTAAATTATAGTCGCTCAATATATATATTATAAATATATATATTATATATTATTATCAATATATATATTATTATATTATTAATTAAAGTCGCTCAGCGAGCTATGGAGCGAGCTATGCTTGGAGTTTCTTTGAAGGATAAAATCCGTAACGAGATTATCCGGAGAAGAACCGGAGTGACTGACATAGCTTGTAGGATCAGTAAGCTGAAGTGGCAGTGGGCTGGCCATGTCTGTCGAAGGACCGATGGCCGTTGGAGCAGACGAGTCCTTGAGTGGAGACCGCGAATCGGCAAACGCAGCGTAGGGCGCCCCCCTGCCAGGTGGACCGACGACCTGAAGAACGTGGCTGGGGGGGACTGGATGCGGAAGGCAGAGGACCGAGCGTTGTGGCGCAACTTGGGAGAGGCCTATGTCCAGCAGTGGACTGCGATAGGCTGAGTTGATTGTTGAAGTAAATTATAACTTAGTAAATTGGAATCCCTAATTACTAGTCAATACAATTGTCTTGATAGTACATTAGTAGTTTATGAAACTGTTGCAAAACAGGGGTTATTAAAACACGAGTGTGTGTTTAATAACTAAAAAGTAAAAAATAATCGTTATATGTATTTTAAAATCTTAACATAAACAACATTTTTAAGGCGGCGCGTGGTTGACCCTTTGCGTCATGTAATGTACAGTCGAGTGCAATATCTATAGTAAAAACAGTTTATGTGAACGTACATGAAAATCACGCGCGGCCTTCAAAATGTTGTTTATGTTAAGATTTTAAAATACATATAACGATTATTTTTTACTTTTTAGTTAAGGTTTTTGAAGTCGGTTTTATTTTTTGTTAAAAAGTTTTTATTTCATATTTTTGAGTACTTCTAGTTGAGGGTTGATTCATAAATGTTTATATAACCAATTTGAGAATATTTTTTTTATCAACCTTTGCTATCCCACTGCTGGGCAAAGGTCTCGCTCATGTTCTTCCAAACGTCCAATAACTATCGTGAAAAAAAACACGCATATCGGCCAAGAATTCTCAGAAAAACGAACCAATGAGCAGATCATCTAGATAGGCGAAGCTAAAATAAACTGATTTATTGAAGCTAGTTATAAAACTACTCAACCTAAGTCAATAAAATTTATATGGGACCACCGCGCGGACTTTCTCTACCAAATAAAAAACAACCACGTAAATCGACCCACAAATCTTGGAGTAATCGGTGTACATACATAAAAAAAAAACCCGCGGAATACATAACCTCCTCCTTTTTTTGAAGTCGGTTAAAAACCGGTGCATTTTGCGTAAAGTCTGTAATGACAGACTTTACGGCACTTTGACTTTTTTCATAATGATGATATAACTTTTGAGTTCATAATTCGAATTTTACAATATGAGTGTAGATAAATATCATTAAATCACAAGTAGTCTAATGAGTTTCGGCCCTAAAGGGATAATTAGTTTAAAGCCCAATTTACCTAAATACCTAATTATTGTGTTCTTATTTTATCCCGAATACCACACATAGAAATCATCATCATCATTTCAGCCGAAAGAGGTCCACTGCTGGACATAGGCCTCCCCCAAGCATCGCCACAGCGACCGGTCCTGCGCTTTCCGCATCCAGCGAATTCCCGCGACCTTCACCAGGTCGTCGGTCCACCTTGTGGGGGTATTCACATAGAAATAAGTTAGGAGAAAGGCTATATGATTGAGGATAGATTTTTTTTTTCCTTTTTGATTAAACATCAACAGAATTCATATAAGGACAAAAGTAATATCCTAATTTATCGATTTCTGCTCTATACAACTTATGTACAAGTATCTCTAGTAGGGCAAATTGTGGATATAATAGATGGGATGTTAATTCTAGCCTACTCAGACTACCTAATCATAATAAGGGCCAAGTTCACCAAGAAAAATAACAAAATTTAAATATTTGGTTTGTAAACGGCCGTTTTACAGTACAAAATGTTTGCTTTAAGCGGCTGTTTTCATCAAAAACGTCGATTATGTTGTTGATGAATGATGAACTAGGCCTCAAGAGTGTGTTAGAGTAAATCTAATTGAAAAGCAATTAATTTTCAAATTCAATTTGATGATATAGATAATTAATTGAATTTGACTTCGATATTGTTCCTTTGTGAGTAATTTCATATCTAATTTCTCTGATTAATTCTATATTATTAATTGAATGATATTCGCAATGAAATCTTCGATTTTCCGGCGTATTTAGTATCGTTCCTTATCCATTGTCAAAATTCTAATCTATTTTTTTTAAGAGCAGGTACCTCAGCAAACTTGGGAGCAAATGTAGTTTATTGCGTTCACCAATTCAGTTGTAAGAAAAACCACTAGCGCATGTACTTGTATAGAGAAGCCATAGGTATTTTTTTTACCATGTCTTTGGCCTGACATTATCTAGACTAGATTATGAACAAACAGAAATGTTGTTGCGTTCAGCGACCACGTATATTCACTTCACATTCATACTCACACTCACCCACACTACGCCCTCACGAACACCCCTCACAAACACACAAACACAGCACATAATCCACATCACAAATTAATTTTATAAAACTGTAATTATTATATTCACTAATTTGTGTTAAACTAATGGGAGAAGACACTGACTTCTGTAACATAGGACTGTACCTAGCTCAGAAGTCAGGGACTTCACAGATATTATGTAGAAACTTTTTTTTTATCGGATGGACTCTTCAGATCGGTACCCAAAATAGGTGCCCTAACTGCATAACCAGGCGGGTGACTCCATCTGCCAATTATTTATTTATGTGGCAGTTTAGCCGTACTGCGTTCTAGTATAATATTATAAATTCAGAAGTAACTGTCTGTTTGTTATCTTTTCAGGACTCAATCTCTGAACCGATCATATGAAAATTGGCAAAAAGGTAGCCTGAGACCTGGAAAAGGATATAAGTTACTTTTTATCTGCAGAAGGTAACCACTTCCATAGAAATTCGAACCAAATTACACGCATGCAACTCAGAAGCCGAACGCATGGCCAATGGGGCCATAAAGTTCTGGAGCGGCGACCGCATACTGGAAGGTAGAGCGTGGGTAGGCCTCCACAAGGTGGACCGACGACCTGGTGAAGGTCGCGGTAATCCTCTGGATGCGGAAAGCCTAAAACCAGTCGTTATGGTGATGCTTGGGGGAGGCCTATGTCCAGCAGTGGACGTCTTTTGGCTGAAATGATGATGATGACGATGAACGCAGAAGGCAGAATTATTATTAATATTATAATTTTCCCGCGGTAATCACTGTCCCACTGTCCCACTGTCCCACTGTCCCACTGTCCCACTGTCCCACTGTCCCACTGTCCCACTGTCCCTCTGTCCCACTGTTCCACTGTCCCAATGTCCCACTGTCTCACTATATCACTATCATCCCGTCCAATGTCCCATGTCCTGTCCCATGTCCCATCCTATGTCCAGTCCTAAATCTCGTCCCATGTTCCGTCCCACTGTCCTGTCCCATGTCCCGTCCCATTTCCCGTCCCATGTTCCGTCCCCTGTCCCGTCCCCTGTCCTGTCCCCTGTCCCGTCCCCAGTCCCGTCCCCTGTCCCGTCCCCAGTCCCGTCCCCTGTCACGTCCCCAGTTCCATCCCCTGTCCACTCCACTCCACTCCATCGTACATTACTATCCGCTTGTGCAAATGCATAGAAGCTGAGATCTGTCGGGTGAGTACGCAACCCACGATTTTTTTTTTTCTTTTTTTCTTTCTTTCTTTTTTTCTCAATCCCATACCAGTTTTTAAGTCAGATCATCAGCTTTCAAACAAAAATAAAAACATCAAAATCGGTCCAGTAGTTTTAGCGTGATGCTGGAACAAACAAACAAACAGACGTTTACAATTTTATAATAGTTAAGATAAGCAACACCCAGACTAACACAAACAGCTATGTTCATCACACAAATATTTGTGTCCTGTGGGAATCGACCTCATTATCAGCAGTCCGAACTCGAACCACTAGACCACAGAGGTCGTCAAAAATAAACTAAATAAAATACTTATTGGAACTTTTTTGTTAATTATACTTTTAAATTTGTGTCCAGGGAGAACCTGGGAGGACAGACACATTATGAGGACCCAAACAAGACCTGATATGAAGTGTATATTTATAATTATACTACTCAGCCCATAAAAATTAGCATGATAATAGATTTCCTCAGCTTTACGCGTGATATATTACGGAGGCTATAAAACCATGGTTCGCGACCCGTCTTAAATGGGGTTGAAGTGACATAGGTTGCCTTTTTATGGGGTTTATTAACAACTACATTGTTAGACCATCGTTAAAGAAAAGTGATGGGTCGGGTCGCGATCACAATGTATGTAACTACCTATATCTCTAAGCTATATGTTTTATGGTGAAAATGATAAACAGATAAACATTTTATTGATAATTAATTAAAATTATACGTCAACATTTATAGATAAGTACATTTTTCATTATTCATATTATAATAATAATGTCCTTCCAGCCGAATTTCGGTTACGGCGGCCAATCTCAACAGAGACTAGCCATCTGCGCGGGACATATTATAGTGCACAAGTGTGTGCGCAAACACAGGTGCACTCTCTATTCCCTCACTCTCATAATCCGATGGGATGGCAATTCGACACGACCGGAGAGAGATCATATATGAATGTAATAAAACTAACTATTTCAAAAAAAAAAAACAATATAAATTATTAAATCTAACATTAAAACCATTGATAATTAATTCATCTACAATCTACAAATTGATTAATAAAAATAAAATAATGTTCTTTAATTAATAAATATTAGATTAGATTCTCATCCAAGGTTATCTATCTCATAGGAAAGAAATGTTTTTGATAACTGTTAACGCAAGTAATTAATATTAAACGACATATAAAGTTATAAGTGCGGGTTGGGCTTGCTATTCACTCAAAGGAACTATTCACTTGCTACGAGTTGTTGAAGAAGTCGGATGTCCTATAACCTAACATACTTTGTGGCACAACCAGTAACTTTAATAAAAAGTGCTTTCAGTGGTTGAGTCTGGGGGCTTTTATTTACGAACCCTAATGTCCCTGATATGCAGACAATGGTTATAACTCTAATTCTAATCTGATTCCGATTAAATTGACAATATTTTTTAAATCGCTCAAAGAAAGTACATTTACTTGTGCACTAGTACTGATCACATTTAAAATTTACTTTTTTGTCATTCATGCGACCATTCTCTGCAAGATTTTTGATAACTCGTGTTACCAATACTATCACAAACTTTAACTAGTCATAAGTCATGTACCATATTATCATTCTGATTTCCTGAAACATTTTCAAATAAATCATCTTCATTAATACAGTTTACTGTTTTGTTAGGACAACATTGTGCAAAGTGGTTCATTTTGTTACAATTTTTACAGATTTTTCCATAAGCAGGGCAATTTCTAGGGCCATGTTCTATACTACATTTCAAACAGTGATAAAATTTCCTGCTGTATTCATTTGTCTGGATTTTTGGTTGCTTATACTGTTATTTCCTACAAAATTGGTATACTTAGCTTTATTTAGTATATTCTTCTGAAGATGCTGCTTGTGAATGATATTGACAGACTTTTGTTCCTCAATTTTCTTCAGCAGGAGCTTAACATGTTCTTTGGACATCTCCGTAGCTCTGCACATAGTTAGCGCCTTGTCCATTGTGAGATCACCAACTTCTAGTAGCTTTCTTTGTAATTTCTTATCCATCACGCCCATGACAATCCTGTCTCTAAGCATACGGTCTTCCAAACTCAAAAAGTTAAAATTTTTGCTCATTTTTCTTATCTCCAAGTAGGTAAAAGGAATCAAAGGTTTCAAATTCTGCCTGTTGTCTGTTATGAAAATTCACAGTATAGATCACCTCATTCTGTTTAGGCTCAAAGTATTTATCAAATGTGGATATTAACGTTTCGTACTTGTTCAATGTAAGCTCTTCGTCCGTTTTCAAAATATTGAAATATAAGTCTTGTCCTTGTTGTCCAATACTGTTCAACAAAATGGCTGCCTTCCTTGTTTCGGACAATCTCTCAAACCCGGCCGCCACCAGAAATACCTGAAATTGTAGCTTAAATTTTTTCCACTTCGGCAATAAATCTTCAACGGAGTCAAGGAGAAGCGGCTCTGGCATTCTATACTCAATATTCGCCATAACGCACGTTTTCTTTTCTTCTTCCGCCACGCGTTTCCTTTGTACCAAGAATTATTTGTTCCTTCGTTCCTTTATTTTCATAGGTTAGGTTCGAGATCCGACTGCGCCATGTATTGTTCTTCTTAAATAAAAGTCTTCTAACAGCAATATTCGTGTTTATTTTATTAACTTTTACAGAGCTATATTTCAAACGTCTTAATGCCAAATCTCTAACAGGAAGGAAGGGCCAAGCCTGCGCCGTTTCCTGTTAACCCAGTGTTGCCATATTACAAATAACCGTGTAAAAAATTGCTATTAACTCATTGTTCTACGGATAGAAGATAGACGTAGACTTTATGTTGTTAACATAGGTAGGTAACATTAGCTATAGTAACAACATACGACTACAACGAACGGCTCTCTTTGAAAGATGCCAATTTGGACATACGTGCTTATTCGTCCAAGGATGCGAAAGATTGAATTAATGCCATAGTGAAGTAGACAGTTGAAAGTCTTGAAAAAACATAAAAGTAGTTCAAGCACACCAATAAATTCACTCATAGCCACTCGTTCGCCTCTCGGGGGTTATACACAGAATACTAATAAGGGATAAGTTAGAACCGCAATAGTGAGCCCAAACTTTGCTGGTACAATATTTACCAAACGTGATCAGTTCAGTGTTCGGACATTACCGGTTTTCAGTGAAGTATTGAACTCTCAGTTATGTGAAGTATTTACACATACGTGTTATTGAAATAACAAAAAATCCCTTAAGGGGTCATTGTACTCATAATTATGAACAACTTTTACTGTTGGGCCAATACTGAAATCGCGAAAAAAATCAGTTGTTACCTAGTCGATTTATGTGTACACAAATGTAATGTAAGGATCAGCAGTTTTTATTTTTTTTGCGATTTTAGGGTTGGACCCATAGTAAAAGTTGTACCCGCGTATTGCTTTTTTTATAGTATATGATAGTGAAACGAACTAAAGGCCCAGCTTTGCCCATAACAACTGCAATACCACCTAGGCTGTTGCCTTAGTGGTACCGTAAGTCGGTTCGCCAAACTGAGACATGAAGGTGGAAAGTCTCATGTGATTGCAATTTCCCCGGCACCCGTACCCTTCAGACCGAAACACAGCAATACAAGCAATACTATTTGGCGGAGAAGTAGGTACGGTGGTAGTAATGATGAGTACAATGACCCCTTTAAAGGTTTTCAGTTATTTTAATAACACGTTGTATACTGGGTGTAAGGGGAACGCTTCCGAAAACAAAGATAGGTGCAGGGGGTCTACTCCCGTTTGACGATATTCGATAAATCGTACGATTCATCGCACAATTTGCTACTCTGGTTAACCATCGTTCCCTCATCACATGCGATGATCGTGTTTTGACGTTTGTTTCTCTGATATCTGGTAAATTGTATATGACTATGAACTGTAGTCCATCTTAATTTTGCCTTTTTTATGTGCCTATCTTTATTGTGTAGGTATCAGTCGGAGCGAAAGTTCGTACTTCGTTTGTCGTTCGTAAAACGCGAGTAGACCCCCTGCTGATTACCGATACGAAACCACGAAAAAAAAATGCGATTCTTTTTTTAGATTTTTTCATAAATATTTTTTTGCATTTTTCATACATAACCAGCTTTGGGCAGTTAAATAAAACTCATACATAATTAAAAATGCAAAAAAAAATGAAAAAATCTAAAAAAAAAATCGCATTTTTTTTCGTGGTTTCGTATCAGTAATCATCAGCACTATCACCTATCTTCGTTTTCGGAAGCGTTTCCCTGACACCCTGTATATGTTTTGATTGAGTAGATAATGAAACAGCAGATTTTTTTCCACGATGTCAGGGTGTTCACCATTCAACAAATATGACGACTTTGTTACATCTTGTATTAAAATTGTTATTTGATTTGCTACAAAAGCTTTATTGCATTTTTAAACTACGCCTATCTGATTTTCCGCCTACCGTATTCAGTCCCATTATTCCTTAATCTTTTCCCTCAGACCTTCACATTATCTAATAAGTCTAAAACCCTTCTCAGGTATTCAACGATCCATCGAAATTGCTAGACTACGTATTACGTCATGAATGAACAATTAACATTGATAAATATATTGTATATTTAATATTTAGTTTCTTTTAGCTAGTGCGTTTTTAGTTTCTTTTTATACAACTTTATTTTTAGTTTATACCAAGTGGTCATTATACTCATCATTGTGAACAACTTTTACTATGGGACCATCACTGAAATTTAGAAAAAAATCTGCTACATTTGTTGTTCACATAAGTCGACAAAATATAGGGAACAGCTGATTTTTTTTGCGCGATTTCTGGTTTGGTCCCATAGTAAAAGTTATTTTATAATATGAGTATAATGAATCCTTAAGAGGTTTAGTATAAACTAAGAATAAGGTTGTATAACTGCAGTTATAATCGAGTACCATCCCAAATATAATACCTTCTTTCATCGGTCCATCTAGCTGGCAGAAGTTATGATTGGCCTAGTTGATTGAATTAAAAGAAAGAATAAACAACATACATTTATTTAGCATATACCAGTGACAGCCCAACAATAGGATACAAGAAAAAAAAAGAAAGACGTGTGGCACTCGGAGACTGCCGCGGTAAAGCTATTGCATAGTATTTTTTATGTAAATACAAAGAGGAGGTGCCCTAACGCCGAAACTCTAAGCAGGCATGAGTCACCAGATTGCGGGGCGAAGAGGGGGATTACGCATGCGCAGTAACGCCGATACAACCAATGCCACCTAGAGGCGATTTGCAGAACTAAAGAGACAAACGTGATATTTCAAAAAGTCATTAAAAGTTCTGCTATTCATCGATAGATGGCAAAACTAAAAAATATCACCGCTGTGCCGGTCGGAGTGGGGGGTGTTAGGTTATTTTCGTTACGGAATTTCTGGATTCGGTCTCCACGCTCAAGGCCCGCGATAGAAGCTATGCAATAGCTTAAAAAAAACACTCATATATGATGTCGAGCCGAATGGGTAACCAACTCAGCATGATTGTGCTGGACGTAGAACACCTAGCGCTAATTTTTCAGTTGGAACCCCTGCAATGATACACCGGTACGAATGGATTTATGACGGATGGAATGTAAGTCCCCTTTTCATCATTAAAATTCATCATCATGTCATCCTATAACGCATAAGCCCAAATAATTTTGGACTTTCCAAGGGAGAGACATAAGTTTTCTAGTGCTGGCAACACCAGCACTCTCTTACATTACTCTTTTTACGTGTTGGTAGTTACGTTCCTATAAAATAATTGACAAAAACTAAAATAGATTTCATTTACATGATTTTTGCTTTACAAAGTGGTGCCGAAATCCGGGCCCACAAATTTGTTTAGCATTTTTATGATTGCAGTGTATTGTTGCTACAACGAACAGCGGAGCTGATCATCCTCTTGACCCCTTTCGGCATCTTTTACCACACCCAGGATAGTGGAAGAGATGTCTATTATTTTTCGAGAACTTTCCAGGAATTTTCCGGCAAATATTCCCGTTCATGATTTTTGTCAGTATTGATTTCCTATTACGACACGTCATCCATCTTTTCCTTTACTTGGACACCTGATAAGACAACATTATCCAATAAAAACTATTAAAGAAGGGACTCAGACTAAAATAATAAGATCGTAGAAGAGCGCGACTAGTAATTGAAGCCAGAAAACCAGCTAAATGCGAGTTGGATTTGTTGTGATAGGCACCATAGTAAAACATATTCTGTGAAAATTTCTACTGATTATTATTACCGTTACAAAGATACAGCCCTGTGGCAGACAGACGGACGGACGGACGGACAGCGAAGCGAGAGTAAATGGCTCCCGTTGGCACCTTTTGGGTATGGAACCCTAAATAGGAAAACCAAACGGCAAAGAAAATGAATGAAAAATTGCATAAAATTCATTAAAAATAATAAAATTATTAATAGGATTATTTTCGTTAATTCCGCTGAATTCGTTTGACATTCATCGATTTTTCTTTATTCGAGTGCAGTTATAATCAAATCTGCGTCAAAGTACGATAGTGTGGTGCTGCACCAGTCTATAATAACGTATGTTTAATTTATTCCGAACAAATACTCAGAATAAACCAGAATAAGTACAAAATTTTCAAATGGATGCGTTGGACACCACTTTAGTTAGTCCACAATGTTCATGACATTCTATTTGCTACGAAAATCTGTTAGGAGTTAGGACGACCGATTTAGGCCGCGGGCAGACAAGCATTTAGAGTAAGTAGGTACCTAATTGGGAACTCTGAACTCTGCTCTCGGAAATCATACGACTTGCTAATGTTAATAAGCTGCTCATTGGATGATTTCGGTGGTCGATTGTTTTAACTTTGGCCTAGAGCACAAACTGCGGTTGCGGTATTTTAAATTAACATTTTTGTTTTTTTTAAATTAATTGTCATGTACTTACCATTTTTTTATTGACAATTCGGTATATCGGCAAATTATACACCAATCAATGAATATTGCTGTACGT